>OX451397.1:1646947-2262186 GCA_949629135.1 Eremobia ochroleuca
AAAAGTGTTAAAAGAAACAAACTTTGCTTTCTCATTGTTTGATAATCATCGTTATCTCGGTGGCACAGTGCGTTGATATGTCACATTTCGGAGATTTTATGGACGGTGTGCCCGTTAAAATATCGGAGAAGTATAAGCGACCGCTAAGATTCAATTTACCTTATACTGTTAACGAATGTCCGCTAAGAGCGCAGAATGTCGTCGACAGCGCTAATTATTCGTGTACGTTTGAGAAGAACGTCCTTGCTAAACTCAAGGAGCTTAGGAATGCGAAAGAGACGAAGAAGAATGAGAGGCGGCATCGTCTGCAGTTGCTACAAGAGGTGGAACAGAAGAGACTCGACGCTATAGCCGCCGCCGAGGACGAGGAGCGATTGAAGCAACTTAGCGTGTCCGAGGTGTCGTACCCCAGTACCGACGACATCAGCCCCCTGTCTGCTGACGAGAGAGCTGATAAAAACTGTGATAACACTGTTAAAGTAGATAGAACCTCTGACCATACGGAAGTGCCCACACACAATACCTACCCCACCACTAGTATTGCTGCCGAGTCTCAAATTAACATACTGCAGCCCACACTAGTGAAGGCATACCAACAGGAGAATAGCTTGCTAGATGACCCTGATCCACTGCAGAATTTAAAGTTAACTACAAAGATATCTAGAATAGCACACAACCATAACACAGATACACTAACGTTTAGAGATTTTGAGAATGATACATCAAGTCCATTTGATAATGTGGAGCTAAAGACTATAAATGATATGGAGCTGCTCGCCCAAGTGCTGCAAGATCAGAACGAGTCAACTACTAGTTGTCACCCCCCGTCTAACTATGCTCATGAGCATGGGTACACCATGCCTAACTGTGTATCTCAACCACAAGTTGATGGAGTCACATATTTACCAGCAACATACCTAGAACAACCCATCCAAAATACAAATATAATGTATGGCTCTCCACAGCATTATCCCCTCTCAAACGGGTACTATATCCGAGCAGATACTGATACTGCCAATATGTATATGCATAATTACCAATATTACGTTCCCCCTAATCCATACCCTGCAGTAGAACAATATTACAGTAACCAGTTGCCAACTATATCAGGAGAGATGGGTCATATGCCGAATGGCTCTACATACATTCCGCAGCCTTACTACTTCCAGTACCCTCATGTTCCTGTGTCGTATCAACCTGCAAATGTGCCGGAGCCTTACCAAATGGTTACACAGAATGAAAATATGGATCAAAATCAAGCAGCTACAGGACCACAGACTGCAGTGAAATCTAGATCACGAAGTGTGCCAGACATTGTTAGGGAATTAAATGAAGAATTGGCTAAACTGCGGATGAGTGAGAGATCATATAATGTTAGTCCGGCTCCTAAGACGCAGGCTCCTCAAGTAGCAAGTCCTGCTACATGTGGTAGAAAAGAGGAGAAGAGGAGTAGAAGGAAATCGGAGCATCTGCCGAATCCGTTCGATAAGTTGTCACCAAAGTTGCAGGATATGTGTCAGAAGATTCATGGAATGGGTTTTCCTCTTGACAGGGTAGCGAGGGTGTGTACGCTTGTAGGTGACAATGATAAGAAGGTGAGTGTCTTCTAGTAGAAACTTATAGTTGGTTTACAGTTTCTTGATTAGGACAAGTAGTTGTTTCATCAAATTTTACCCTAAACCCTGTTATGTAATGGAATACTAGGGACCAAGCACAATTTAACACTAGGTTATCCAAGGAAGTCATTATGACTGCTTTTTAATTTCAATTAGAAAAACAAGTCTATACTGACATAATGTCTTAGAATTTGTGACTTTTTGTACAGCATATAAATGCGCTTATTAAATACTGAAGACACAATACTGTGTATAAATATCTTTTACTTTAGCTTCAATGACTGCCATTAACATTTCAAAACTTAATCATAAGTTACACTGCTTTTAAACACTATCAAGAGTTTAAGGTCTGCTTTTGTGTGGACAGTTTTTCCCGCTTTTTGGGGTTTTAATTCGGTACAAACAGCTTCAATAATTTGTTATATAATAACCTAATTATGTCGCTTATTTGGAGCCAGATAACAGCATTTATTTAGACACGTCAGCTGCCACTACAGCTGACGTTGGGTGGTAGTCAATTAACATGTTCAACGCCATGTCGAACATTGCTGGGCGACACTTAACTTTCCCTATAAGCCACAAAAAAACATTTAAAATTGACAAAAAATCGACTTTTTGTTTTATTAATGCAAGAACATTATCAGAAAAACAAACATAACTTTTTAACATATATATTTTTTTAGAGTGCTGATGTGATCACACTGTTCTAGGAGGTCGCGCAGGTCATGCTGCATACAATATTGCCTTGTATTCTTGACCGACGGCTCAGAAGAGACGTTTAGACATCTGACTGTCCGACAACATTGTCCTCCACGGTCTGAACGGAACATACTGGTGTCGCCCAACATTGTCCGACATGGCCTGAATAGAAATTTATCATTTTATTCTGTGGCGTTGAATAGCGTAACGAGCAATTGTGATCATTATTACAAACGGACTAAGTTGCCAAATGATTTTTTGTTGATAAGCCAGGTCCAGCTTTTGTAGCGAATTGTTAATTTGAGGACGCAGCGCGATCTTGGTTTTACAAAAATGCACCCTCTCTTAGATGATGCATAAGACTGGCGCTGAATTGATTAGGTTGACCGTGTCACCGTTTTGTTCGTTATGAATTCGAAGGTAGTTGCTCAATTAGCGGTGATTGTTAATATTTTTACTGTTATGGGTCGACGATCAATTGTAGTCAATGTTTACGTGATTGATGCGCAAATTGATCGTCTACCTAACGCAATTGAAGCGATTGACGATAAAAACACAAAACATTAAGAATCGCAATTGATCTTTCGGGGACCATTTAAGGAAAAGTAGGGAAGATAACAATTTACTGGTGTCCCCGTCTTCCTAAGCGCTGAGCAGATGATGGCGTATTTGTCCGCCGCAGAAAAGTAGGGAAGATAACAATTTACTGGTGTCCCCGTCTTCCTAAGCGCTGAGCAGATGATGGCGTATTTGTCCGCCGCAGAAAAATGACTGTTGTCTGGCATTTTTGCTGAACTGGGCTTTTTTGGCGCAGCCGTGAGGCACACTTTGCTGCTAATTTCTGACATCGGACTTTACACTACTTTTTTATTTGTTTTTATCTGGTCATGTCTCTGGTATAATGTGTGGCTTTTAGTCTGTGCTAAATAAATGTGTTTTCTTTCTTTCTTCTTTCAATGAAATGGCAGAATCGTCCGGCATTCTATTTGTTCTACGTGTGCGCTATTGCGTAGATTTCCATACGTACTATCATCGCGGATAAATTGTCCATGGTCTGCTCAGCTCTTTATTGTAAAAATTGTACATAATGCTAAACTACTATATGATTAATTATCTCAATTAAATAATTTCATTTTCAAATTCCAGGTGATCGAAAGTCTATTGATACTGGGCGACCTCATGGACCTTGGCTTCCCAGAAGGCAGGGTATCCGCAGCGTTAGCCAAGCACGAATTTAACCGGGACAAGGCTTTGGACGAGCTTGTACCGTAACGGAGTAAGATAACCCCGAAATGATTCTACGTAAGAGGACTCGAAAAAGGATATACTCCTTGATAAAGTCAGTGAGTTGTGCCTGACAGAAAATGGCGTCTAAGCAAAGATTTGGGACTGGAAAATATCTTGCAATTACATAGATGTACTATACAGTTGGGGGACGAAAATGCTAAGTATCTTTGGGGCCATTTTTACGTCCACGCTGCATGATATTTTTTTCTGACTATGTACTGCCAACATTATTAGAGAAATATGGAAGAAAAAGACATGTTGCACTGACCCCAAATACATTGAGATAAGGGCAGCAGAATGATGATGTACTGTCAATATTTTGAAAACAAACGACAGGTCGAAATGTGATAAGTGCCCGTTATACTCGTACGAGAAAATAATGTATTTGAAATATGCTTAACCTTTTCGCTGTAGCACTGTCCGCTGGTTACGAATGTAAGTTAATCTATCTTGTTGGCCAGAAAACTGTATACGCAAGAAGTTTTTGGGAATGGTGTGGGAATATCCGTTTAAAGTGTTGCGCCGTGATTGTATATGCATTTGACTATTTTGGTAGTTTGGAAGATAATAATATAGAATCTGTAGATACCGGTATAAGCGTTAGTCGATGTCTAGTAGCATGCGAACTTGCCGTTAAAATTAATTAAGTTTATTTCGTTATTTGCTTCGATGTTTTGAAATGGCATAAGTAATGTTTTTAAGCTTTTAAGGGCCAATGCAAACTCCGTCGACGCGCGAAACGCGCTGCAAACGCAACTGGTTCGGCTTTTCGAGGCAGAAAGCGAGCCTGACGTTTGTCTGGTTTTATGAGCTAAAGAATTACACATTAAATATTTATAAACTTATCACTCGATTTACAATTTGAGTTCTTATTCAAAATGTCTTGTGTCATAATTAAAAAGGGGCCGTTCAAGTATTACGTAAGCAGATTTTTTGCAATTATTAACCCCATCCTCCCCCCCGTAACTAAAATTAAGCAAACCTCTTACCTCCATGCATTATTTGTTTATTATATAATATTATATTATATAAATTATATTATTTATATTATATATATTAGGTACTTTTGTACCTAATATAAAATTATTATAAAAATTTTAAAAATTTCCTTATTCCATTCCGTAGACATTGGTGCATGCATTTTTCAATGTGTTCTGGTTTCTTTATAGTTTATTGAGCTTGCTGCTCTCATATAAGTATTTATTTAGTTAAACTTGTCTCACACAAAAAGGTACAAAGGCGGACTTAATGCATTCTCTACCAGTCAACCAATGGTAGCGAAGAGATTAGATGATTTATTTAATTATTTTCGGGAATCCCTGAAAATGCTTCGTTTTCAAGAGACAATAATTAAACCAGACATTTTTTTGCAGTGAAAACACTGATGCTAAATGTATGATTATCTAATGTATATGAGCGCTTAATGATCTAAGTACGAATTTATGGAACCCTAAAAAATTATGAACCATAAATTATTGACATAATAGGTATTTTTATTATGCACTCTCTACATGTTATTTGCATAATATAAACTCCATACAGACGTTTACTATTTGCCCTTTTGTAAAACAGTGCAGGCTGAAGAGAAACCTTGAGAACCTATATTCAATTAAAATCCTTATTTCCGCTTAAACAAATATCAACTTTATAGTAGTGTAAATTAAACTTACGTGGGTGAATCAAATATAAACCGGACTTTTGTGACCGGAGTGAACTGACGCGCTTGATGCTGTTGTATGTGTTAGGGGGGATCATCTAGGGGAGGGGGGGATACTGCTCCGGCTCACTATAGTTTATTGCGCACCAGTAGCATCATGTCTGAGCAGGAGGTACATAAGTCTTTTGAGCAACGACTTATCATAAAAATTTAACACGGGAGGGCATAAAAGTTTCCAAAATTTTTCATCGATTGACTCTACAGTTCGATAAGAATACGTTTTCAAGAACTCAAGTGTAGGAATGGCACAAAGAAAATTTCAAGTGGAGGACGCCGTTTTCACACTGACCAGCTAGTGGAATCATTTGTGTGCAATTGGCTAAAGGCACAACCGACTACTTTCTTCGATAATGGCATCAAGAAACTTCCCCTGCGCTGGGAAAAATGTGTTAATAGAAGGGGAGATTATGTAGAAAAATAAAATAATATTTTATTTTTCTACATAATCTCCCCTTCTATTAACAATTACATTTTTTTATAATGATACATGCGTATCTTTTTTACTTAAGTCCGGTTTATATTTGATCCACCCACGAATTTTAGAATGACACTTCAAACATTTTGTTTGTTTTGTGTGTTTGAAGTTGTAGCACAAACGGAACTTTATGTGTAGGAGTTGAAAGTTATTTTTCCAAAAACACATAATTGTTTACATGTTTGGTAACTAAATTGCAAATGCAGGATGTAATGTTCACTTTCCTGGATAAGTTCAGTGTTGATGATAGAAACAATATGTAAAAAACCGAAACACTTTCTGCTTTACCTTGGTTCCCTCAAGTAGTAAGTTGTTGTAGTATGCAGTTTCCGGATATTTGATCAGATGGACTTAGCACTTCTAAGTGATCGAGATTGAATATGGCCGCTTTTATGAATAGATGCATGAACGATTTATAAAGGTAGAACACAAAAGAGATGATTTTTGGAATGTCAACAAATTTTGTTCTTGTTGAATCGACAAAATGTATGGAAGAGCTGATTTTGTTTTAAATCGACAAAATGTATGAAACAGCTGATTTTCTTTTCGTGATTTTAGGGTTGACCCCAGGTTTATTATAAACAAAAGCTAAGCTTGTATTTTCCGCACCTAATTAATGCGCCATTTTCTAACAGAATGCGTCTCTGAATTCGTTCACGCGATCAGGATTTATGGCAGTTTAGAATAAATCTAAGTGGCTTTATAACTTTAGTTGTAATAAATATTTAACATACAAAATCTGAAGATAAACATCTGTTGAATGGTGATTGCATAATGTGATTCAGTCTTTCCTACTTTGATAGTAAACTCATTGCGCTTGTGTTGTGTATTCGTAATTTTGAGATTCTTGCAAAAATGTGTGTTGTGCAATTTTGATTGAACATTTAGAATCAATTATGTTATTATTTGTGTCTAGGTCATTAACAAATTGCTGGCAATTAATTGTTTTAAGGCCTTTCTCCCAACGTCTATTGCAAACATATTGATGTTGCATTTTGAACTTTATTTCATACGGTTTTAGAGTCCTTTGAAACTTTTTTACTTTATTTAAATTGGCGCTGAGAGCAAGGACTCTGGTTGGTAGAGGATTACTTTACATGCCAGTTTAAGGCTGCGTTTATACTATAGCGGTGCCGTACCGTGTAATCTTGTGTAAAAAAATGCGAGAAAAAATGTGAGACTTAGAGCTAGTTTAATCTAAAAGTAGCGCGCGTGACCTGTTGCGATTGGCTATTGATATATCATTCTACCACACAGCAGTTTACGCGCGCATGAAATATTGTCCCATTAATACTCAAGTAAATACAAATAATCCAACTAGCCTGTATTGTCCCACTATAGGTCAAATGCCTCCCTCCCCTTTTGCACACAATTCTGTCTTTTGCGAGTACCGGCCAGTTCTTTCAGTAATACCTACCCATTATTCAAGATACCTTTTGTCTCTTTCACAAAGTGAAAGGAATTGTGATAAATTATTTTGAACAGTAGTTTGTGCTTATATAGCTCTCTTTGTAAGATACAACACAGAGTTCTTTGTGTTTTTATCTCCGAGCTTGTCTCTGAGCATTATTTTGGCAATATGTATATTTTTTAAATGTTCTCTATTCCTTAACATTTTATGCCTCTGTCACAGATTTAGGAAGCTATCTATATTAGTGCTCAACAGTGGCGAAGGGTGACAGAGGTAAGCCAGAGCAAAAAAAAAATGCTGATCTAGGCCGGGCGTGGCGCACGTAGTCCTAAGTCCAGTTAGGTGTCTATACTAACTCGGTATTCACCGGCTTACCGACCTTCAAAATTTAGCAAGCCACGTGATCTGATGTGACGTCATGACGATTTTGTTTTGTATAGAAATTGAACTTAGAGCAAGTCTCACGCGCCTACGTCTTATTTTAGAGCAACATTTTCTTTTGTTGGTAAAATATTACAGAAAATGTAATGTAGGCGTTTTGCAATGTTTTAATTTTATGGTTTATTAAATACCTACACCTACAGTATGATATGATTATATTTCAATGATGAATTGACTATAGAGTGGTTGTGTTCTGCATGCTAATTGCGTAACACACTATTAGTACCAATGGGTTTCATTTTGACAGTTCAACAACATTCATTGTGTTATTTACGTTGTTGAGCTGATACGTTTTTCGAACATATGGAGCAATGGATTGGCAATACGCTTCAAAATTATACAAATTGAAAGTAATAGTGTGTTACGCAATTAGGGTGCTGAATTTGCGAAGGAAAGCCGGTGGGAATCGGCTGATGAGAGCGCCTCGCGCCTGGTGCTCAACAAAACTTTTATAGTTCCGTATTCATTTTTTTTTTCTGTGGGCAACATTTTTCCTATTTAAACCACTTAGTTGTGTAGTCTTGTACGGAAGTACTTACAGGTACAATAAAAACATTTATTAATATAGTTCTAAAATGTCTTATCGAATCTTTGAAACCAATCAGTTCTAATGTCCAAAATAACGGAAATGTTCCATTTTGTTTTGGAGACATACCATTAAGATAGTTGATCTTGTTTTTTTTAATTGGTTATAACGATTTTCTATCGAAACATGTTTGTTCTTTCAGGACACTTAAATTTCTTGATACGTATCTATGTATTTATCTAGAATGTTTTATGGCAATCTGCTTTGATTGGGTGATAGATAAGGGGGCGCTCAAAAATCGCGAAAAGTATATCATCTTCGAATAAGGAGTTTAGCAAGTATACCAATGAATTGTGAGACTCAGTAATACTCTATTAACAGCTATTTACTGCCACAGAATTGCCATAGTCTCGAGAAGCTGAAACCTGTAATAATAGTTCATCTGTGACCAAATTATTTGTCAACAATTTGATTTTTAACTGAACGCCACATCAGTGTTCGCCCTTATCTAAACAGAATTGTAGCATTAGTAAACCTATGCATTTATGATTACGTGAGATACAATGTATGATAATTATTTGTTATGTGCCTATCGACCTTTTGAGTGTTAAAACGGATTATTTTATGAGATATATCTTGCCTTTAAATGATTTGTACGCATGGGGCGTTTGAACCGCATTAAAATAATCACGAATAAGCTGCTAAACGCGGCGTTTCAAACGCTCCTATGTACAAACACTGTCACTTTCCAAATTAATACAGGAAGTATTAAAAATAAGTTGAATGCTTGTAGTATTATAATGACGTTTAAATGCACTCGCATTTAAACGTCATTATAAGACCGCCATTTCCAGGCCCTTTATAATCGAGTTTCAAATGCACTGAAAGCACTTTGAGTTGTATACGTGCAATTTTGTTATATTTTGTATATTTCTTTGTTCACCGCAACCACGACTAACTGCGTGAATGTTTTAGTAACACTTTTGTGATTGACTGTACACCAGCGGGCTAGTTGCGTAACACACTATCAGTAGCAATGGCTTTCGTTTTGACAGTTTAACAACATTCAGTGCGTTATTTACGTTGTCGAGCAGTCAAATTTTTCGAACATATGAAGCAATGGATTAGCAATATCCTTCAAAATGATTCAGATTGTGACTGACAGTGTGTTACACAATTAGGGTGCGGGTAATAATTCTAAACTTTTTTCGGTGCAAGTGAGCTACAAAGGTAAATAATTATTTATTTTATTTCTTGAAAGAAATATAATATATTTGCCCCCAGGGAAAATTTTAAAATCAATATCGATGTTAGTTAATTCCATCTTCCGAAATCCAAGGAATTTATATCGTCACACGGGGAAATAAAGTCTCCGGCAGACAGGCGCGACGCGACTCTTGTAGAACAATTTCTATGAAAACTTCACGGATTTTTTTTTTACCAGAATCACGTCGCACCGTCGCGTCGCGTCTGCTTGCGGGGTGAGCCTCAAGAGTTTAAGCATAATCCCGGTTAAATCTGTTATTCTGTCAGTCAGTACTGATACTAACAATGATACTGAAAATTTAGTTGTACTGTTCAGATCTAAATAAATGACTTAAGTAGACTTTATAATATAATTTTTATTTCTCACTCGACACGCGTTGCTAAGATATTAGTTGCGTTTTCATACAAAATTTCTCCATACTGTATTTTTATTTCTAGACTTTCACAGTTACTAGTTAAAGGATTTTAAATGATTGTGATTTTATCACAAAGAACTTTGTATGAAAATGTAACTCACGGATCACAATAAAGCTTATAATATATTATTTTTGTATGTAGATAATAAAAATACTCTAGTGTAAAATAAATTGAATGAATGTACCTTTGAGTGAATGCATTGAGGCGGAGAGGGACGGAGGTGACAGAAAAGACCAAAAGAAGGAATAGCAATATGAGTAGAAATCCTTTCCGTGACTTTGTGTGGTCCTTTCTGTGACTCTCTTCGTCTCAACCAGTTTCCTATGGAGCAATTTGTTTCAAACGTGGTTTTTATTTATTTGTAATATAAAGAACGTTACTAGAGGTAATTGTAAGTGAAGGCTTCGGTAGAGTGGATGGAGATTTTATACATTACAGCTTCACAAACGAAATGTTTACTTAAATAAAAATTGTTATTTTCACTTTCTTGTTTTATTGAGCTTAACTTTTTCAGTTTGTTCTAATTTAGTGCGGTAGTTATCAGGGATATGACATGCGGTTCATCTTGACGTATCTTGACGTATTCAAATCACACCAGAGTGGGTTCCATCTTACCTCTAATCTTTTCATCAGGAACCCAGAAAAAATGCAATTTACTTCATTGTACGCGAACTTTGGAATTATTCTGATCTGTCACCACTCACTCTGCTTTGTCCCCTTATGGGGACAGATCGAAAAAAGAAAAAACGTTTGATCTGTCCCCCTGTTAGCAACCAGGGGAAAGTTCGAACTTTATTCACTCCTATCTGTCCATCAGTGGAAGGGGGAAGGTTGAAACTTTTTATTCCTCTTTGTCCCACATAGAATTGAATACCTACATGAATTCTTAAAATTAATTTCACTCATTATAAAGAACATCACATTTAATAAAATACCCTATATGGGACTGACTGATAGATAAAAAAAACAAAAAAAAAATTTGTAATTTATTTAAATATAGATAATTATAAACCCAAACCTCTAGTCTTTTATTAAATGTAATGTTGCTTATAATGTGTGAAATTACTTTTAAGAATTAATATATTCAATTCTATGGGGGACAAACATGAATAAAAAGTATCATCTGTCCCCCTTTCACTGATAGGGGCCAGATAGGAGTGAATAAAGTTCAAACTGTCCCCTCGTTGCTAACCGGGGGACAAATCAAACTTTTTTTCCGATCTGTCCCCATAAGGGGACAAAGCAGGGTAACAGATCGGAATAACTCGAACACAATAGCGCGCACAGAATAGCGGGGCAATTCTCGTAATTTTAAGAACGTTCAGTCTGATCTCAGTCTCAATCTGTTACAAATACCTCTAATTTCCCGACATTTTTAAGTTTTTGACACAGATGAGACTGCGCCTAGATTTTGAACGTTTTTTTATGGGAATTAGCTTTCTGATAATAGAGGTACGGGAGTCTACTCCCCATAACCATATTTGGCGGAAAACATAGTTTGTATTGTTCACTAACCACTACTACCCGTGATTTGGAGCATCTTCGACTTTTATTAAGTGGTTTATTATGGGCGTAAAATAAATGCTGTTTGAGAAGTCCCACGTTCCTGAAACAAAAAATCATAGCCTCATCATCACAATCATTGTGGACAAAGTTAAAAGCACTTGCTTGCCTCTCTGTCTCTGTATTTCAGGTCTAATTATTCAGATGTGAAAATAGAGCCCGTTATTCAAGTCGGAGAAGTCTGATACTCCGTGCTGCATCAATTGACAATTCGCTCTTCAATCACATAGTTAAAATACTTTATGGGCCACATGGGCATAGCAAAATTAGAATAGAGAAGCCGGCACCGCCAAATGCGACAAGTCAATGACCATTGTTCTTTGTTAAAACATGACCTGAATAAACTGTTGTTTGTCTCCCAACAAACGCTTGATTAACTAACATAGTCGCCAACTTACTGGCTTCTTGCTACCAAACGGGTAAAAAACAAAGGAAGGGTTTTTATACTAAACTGCAGTGCCGAGTGTGATGACAGACAGAACCCACACCAATGCAAATGATCTTCAACAAGTCAACACCACATCCGGTTTTAATTTTCTTACAATCTTTCATCATTTTGATACTCCAAAACGCTCCTTCGCGCCTTCTGATAAGTGTGTTAACAATTTGGGTTTTTGGTTATAATGTTCCATTTTGCGTTATAGGTCAATGCCAAGATTGTGATTAATGAATGCGTGCACGCATGCGGTTGTTTAAACACCGGCTGCGTGTTTGTATACCGTGGAGGTTAAGTTTGATGCCAGATTAGTCGCTGGGGCGTCGGAATTTTCGTAGACGACTTTAGCAAAATCTCGGTATCAATGGGACAACCCAGTGGTCGAAGTTAAGAACATACGACCTTCACCTTGTTCTGGTTAAATAATTCACTTTGGAACCGAAATTTGCAACTCTGAAAGTTTCAAGGGCGTTTATGCATAAATGAATTTCGACATCTCTGTCAAGTGAATTTGTTACAGCATACTCAAGTAAAGGAACTCGGCTTCCTGCGGTCTCGCGTAGTTCCCGGACTTTCGCAAATAGGTCATAAAATGTAGTTTCCGCGAGCCGGTGACCCACCAGACAATGGGCGACCACCGCATTGTCTATTGTCATCACCGGCCAGACATGCCGCGATGAATGGGGCAAGTTCATTCCGATCCGGCCCACATTAGCCGTCTGAGGGAGACGCTGGTACAGCGATTCCGCGAGTGCGATAGAGAGGCAAGTAAGAATACGGTCTGCGCGGACACTCGGAATTACCGCTGCTTGAGTTTTGTTTTGGAACGGTCCAGTTGCTTGGCGGGCGGCGCACGAGTCGAACTGTTCCCACGCGCGATACTATTAGCTCGACGCTGTGTAACGTAACATGAACGGGTCGCATTTCTATAAGCGCCGCGCCTCGCCGCGCTCGCACCGCCGATAACATCTGCGAAACCGATATTTAGGCCGGCGATATCGTGATAGGGTTCGAATTCGTGCGCGACATTTCGCCGGCACCGCGCGGCCATGTGATCGCTCCCCAACCGATGGGAGCGAAAATCGAACAAAAAAGCCGCCTGCTAATGTCTACCCCTCCCGGCCGCTACAAAAAAGGGATAAAAAGGTTATTCCTGGAATGCACACATGTGGACGCCGGGTAAAAGTGGGTGCTCGTATTGAATCCTTAGTGTTACCACGATGCCTCGGAGGAGCAGGTGGATGCATCTGGCGGCGGGCATCGCGCTCGGTGTCACTTTCGGGATATTTCTCAAGTTGTGTTTAAGGACTTCATCCAGGACGACTATACAAACATGTCCAGAATCAGCCAAGTTGTTTGTCGATCCCGACCCTATCGCCCTGATAGGCTTGATGCCGAACGAGACTATTCACAACTCGAACAGGACATTAGTGTTCGTGGGTGTTATGACAGCTGAACAATACTTAGGGTCGCGAGCGAAGGCAGTGTACGAAACATGGAGCCAGGACCTGCCTGGTCGGATCGCGTTTTTCAGTTCGGAAGTGTCGCGTGCGCCGGGTTTACCTTTGATTCCCTTGCGTAATGTAGACGACAGTTATCCTCCACAGAAGAAGTCGTTCTTGATGTTGCTGTACATGTATGAGAAGTATGGGGATAAGTTCGAGTGGTTCATGCGTGCAGACGACGACGTGTATGTGCGAGGTGATAAGTTGGAGGAGTTCTTGCGTTCGGTGGACAGCAGGAAGCCTCAGTTCATTGGGCAGGCTGGTCGAGGGACTAGTGACGAGCGGGATGCGCTGTCTCTGGACTACAATGAGAACTTTTGCATGGGTGGTCCGGGCGTGTTGTTCTCTCGGGAGACGTTGAAGAGGGTGGCGCCTCATGTGAAGTACTGCCTGAAGCACCTGTACACGACGCACGAGGACGTGGAGCTGGGCCGCTGTGTCGCCAAGTTCGCTGGGGTTTCGTGCACGTGGAGTTACGACGTGAGTAATACCTACATTGTTGTATTGTAATTTAAGTGAACTTTAGTAAACAAGTGACACATGGATCACCTACAATTTCTGTTGCGAAAGATAATATTTTTGCTAGTCAGTTATATAATTGTATAATTCTTTTATATTTTATTTATTTGAGCATTGTAAATAAAATATGAAATAATTATAATTTTCTATAGATTCGTATTCTAAAAAATCTCAACCATTTATGCAAAGGTGGGTCAGCTAATTGCCATAAAACTGACTGTACATAAATACCGTGAATTATCACGCGAGTTTCGAAATCCTGAGTTACCTATATCGTTATCGTATGATTCTAATTGATATGTGGATGTGTAATAAAGTTATAACGAATAACGCTCTCATTAGGTATGTGCAAGCTGGTTCGTGTCAGCATTTTGGCTAATAACGATGTTAATTCTAGCCGGTTTACCTATCCAATACCGCGTAATTTATCAATATTTGAACTGTCAAAACGATCTTTAGTCCGCAAATCGATATCGGTGTCTTCAGTGGTTTTTTGTGAGACACTTATTTTAACGTATAAAAATAAATTAAAGAATGGTAGGTATATAAAAATATCAACCACATAAAAATAAGTTATTATGTTAATTCATAACCATACGTCACGCCTGTGGTGGCCATGTAAATTGTGGAATTGTAGTTGAATTAAATGTATTTTATTTAACTTTACGACATTGAATCTTGAAAGAAATTACACAGTTCGATCCTTTAGACGCTTTTAAACATAAAATGGTCAGTTTCCCTATTGAACAGGAACTAGGAGGGTATTATTAGTAGGTACCAGTTTTATTGCCAAGAGTAAGGAAATAAATCGTTTTAGGGCAGCACCCTAATTTCGTAATCAATCTCAATCTGAATCATTTTGATGGATATTGCTAATCCATTGCTTCATATGTTCGAAAAATGTATCTGCTCGACAACGTAAATAACGCAATGAATGTTGTTGAACTGTCAAAATGAAACCCATTGCTACTGATGTTGGCTCAAAAGTAATTATTCGGCGATTCATTGAGCGTAAACTATTCTTAGTAGCCAGTGTTTTTCAGTTATAGGATCACTGACCGCGGCTACCTAGGCAGTTGGTTACTTGACTTTACGGTATTTTTTAAAGACATTATAAAAAAAAAAAGTTCGTTTGACATTTACTTTCCTATTTTCTACTCAGCTATTCCTGGACGTCGAGTGATGTAATATAATACTACAACCTACATAATATTGTTGTAGTAAAACGTATGCAATTAATTGTAGTACCTACAGGTAGGTATGATAAGGCTAAAGTTTTACTATTTTTGTGTTTAAGTGTTGTCGAACTTGACTTGGAAAATAACTTCGTACCGGCTTACCGATAATTTTACGGGAAAACCGAAAAATCTACTTAGTAATGAGGATTGAAAAATCAATTAAGATTAATTAACTTTTCATCCGGTTATAAAACCACCCGGTTGATATCATTTTAACAGCAAAAACATTTCCTAAGTACCAAGTTATAATTGGGTAGATTTGCGATTGAAACACTTTCGGAAATGGCGATAAAATTGATTGCCGTTGTTTTCTGTAGCAAATTGGGACTAACCAGCTAGGTCCAAGACAGAATATACCTACATATCAGATATATTAAGAAAACCGGACTATCTACTGCACAAATTGTAGAAGATACTGCTGAAAGATGTGAAAGAAATGAAAAAAAGAAATTTATTTCCATTGAGCTTGTTGCTCCATATTACTCACAAATTATAAACTCCCCAAGACCACAAATGACTCTCCTAGTTTCAACCAAGCTTTAACCCAATCCCAAATATTATTGTATCGAGGATTCATTCCCTTATCCCAATTTGTTTTGGGGTCGGCGCAATATGGCTTTTTCCTCCATACTTCTTTCTCTATTAGTCGTAATAGTCACGAGTATTATGGCCCGTAATGTTACCATTTTTCGAATTGGAGTTTTAGCCATAGTAAAGTCACATAATTACAAATTAAAATTGATTTAAAAACACGCAGTAAGTATTTAACATCCAATACTGCCCTATTGGCACTTATCCATGTGTGAAAGATGACATTAGAAGAATGCCATCATTAGTAGCCAAAGAGAGCCTCTCTTTTGACTCTTCAAACGAAGGAAAAAAAGTACAGACGCACTGTATTAAAAGTCTACTTATCATGAAAAACATATGCGTATAATACAATAATATGAACCGTTACATTTGCTCTTGTTTCCACGGTTCGCGTTAATTCGAGCGGCTGCATTGCAGAACGAAAGTGTTACAATTACTTACTTAGGTAATGGTTACTTAGCTCTTCAAATGTTTGTTTAGGTAAGGATTTCTTTGTATTGTGATCTTATCTAATGTATGTGAATGTAGATTTTGACGTGGCTTCTTTTTCATCTGCATCATTACTACCTCCACCCACCACTACCTTTATCATTATTTAGGTTACTCCTCTCTAGAGTGGTTAAACGATACTATGGCCTTCTTTCTGCATCGTATGTCTACGATGTATTAGTACATTCGTATTTCTACAAAGAATGCCTTATCAGGATTGACATTAGCTTATGTTAGTCCCATACATTTTAAATTCCACTATCGTTAGGTATCTCATATAAAAGAATGCCACTTTGTGTAGTCCCTCTGGTCTTTCCGACTATGTCATTCACCCGTCTTGTAGTCAGTTTTGCTGCGCTTCCTTCTGTGACTTTGCAGTCTCTTTCATCTGTATTGAGCCGGATCTGCGGAGTCCGGTCCTTTGATCCTTGATCATTGAGTTTCTGCACGTACAGCTAATGTAGGCCTGACTTATCTCCGTAGTTTGAAAAGCAGGAGATCCTAAATCTCATTATGCATAATGTTATATTAACATACAGTTTCTTCATCCTGCTTGTTTTCTAAAGCGGTAATAATTCTCTTGTAGTCTTGTGCTATTAAAAGAATATTTAGGTATAATTACGGTCAACCTTACAGTATGGATCTAATGATTCCCTTTCTGTAGTAGATATCGGCCTATGACGTCGAAGCTGATTTCTTTCGTCCGACAGATATTTATAAGCGTCAAAAATCTTGTTTACCTATCTACTGAGTTTTTTCTCTCAAGCCGTAGGTACAGTTGCAAGCGGCGCCCATAAAGCGATGTTACGTGAGAACTACAAAAACGTTGAAATCAAAGCAAAAACAATATTATCTTCACGTTTAAACAGACGTGTAAAATATTCATATTTCTACACAACACGCTGTAATCCTTTAGTATATAAACATGTAGGACTTTCCGTAGTCCTTGTATGTGCAGCTTGTGAAGAACCAGAAGTTATGTGGTTCATTTCTTTAGTCATGTGCTAGAAGCTACTGGAATTTTTTTACATCTTGCTACTCTTACTAGATTATTTGTGATTGCAGCCCTGTCTGAGATTATGGTTTCTGCGTTTCCTGGAGTTGTTGCTATCCTCATGGATAAGGACAAAATAATATTTATGTAAAGTAAGATAATGTATTCATATAATAGTTTGGGTAATAGTTTGGGTTATGCATCATTTTTTTTTCTCTGGCACAAAGCAATTATTTAGAAACGCATAGTGTTGAGTGTATTGTGTAATAAGTAGTAAACACTTAAATTTTCTTTGTAGTCGTTACTACGCAATACGAAGTGTGAGTCCAGGGCTAAAGATCAACCTATTATCTAGCATTACGATAATTTTTCCTGTGTAGGTTCATTCTCGTGACACTTCACTCGTTTACTACTATGGTGTAGGTATCTACAATAACTGACATGCTATGTGCAATAAATTGTCAAGTACTACGCAAAATTATGAATGAGTTGGGTATCTACATATAACTTATCCTTCAAGAGTTCAATCATATCGTCGTTCTCAGAACGATCGAAATTTACTTGAAATTACATTCTTAACGACACTTACAAAATGTTGTTAAACAAGGTTCCAACAATTAATCATTGATTGCCAAAAAAGCTCATTTACAATCTAGCCTCAACTTCCACGTTAGTTTTAATCTATGAATACGTTTGCGGCTGTAAAGTTCAAGGTAAACGGTTGTTTATTTTAACGCGAGTTTCCGTAACACAGGTCTGCACAAGGCCTTAGCAAAAATAAAATGGCTTGACGATGATGGAGTTTGATTTATAGATTATCAATTCGAAGTTTATCAATTCCAGACTAGTTTTTACGTGAAGTGGTTGAATCTAAATATGTTTTGAAATTGAAAGTTTTAGATTTTATGGTGAGTAAAATATTGGAACAATTTATTTTTTGTAGTCGGCACAAATAATAAATTGTTATGCAACTGTAACTCTTATACTCATATACCTAACTGGGCATTTAATTCTTTCTATCATAATTCCAAAATAAGCTAGGCTAAACTGGCTTCCAAAATCATCAATAACCCAATTAGATGAAAAAGTCTAAGCTAAGTTATATTTTCGATAATGTCTGTGCAATTTTCGTGAGACTCCTGCAAACTAGAATAAATTTCTTGCCAGTATCATGACTAGAATCATGAACATTGTAAATGCACAGTTAGACTACATTAGTATGATAATGACTAAGAGTCATGAATGTGTCTCAATTAAATTAAGTGGTCACATTAGACGCTACGGTGCAGCAGTAAGTGCAAGAAACGGTCCCACTAATCTGCATAACATGCTTTTCACGTTACGGACACAGCATAAAAATTGGTTTAAGGACTTGGTTATTTTAAGTGGTAATTCGATCTACCAATTAGAAACAATGTTGCTACACTGTATTTAATGAAATGGTGATATCTTCTGCGTAGCATTCATATTTTCATCAGTACCGGTTGAAACTGTGTCGAAATTTAACTTTTCCATAAAACAATCGTGTCAATGCTCTTGACCATTCCTTAACATTACCACTATAGCACAGTTGTAATAGCATATTTGAGTATGCAACTCCCCAAAAGCATACTCAGTTTTGGCTCAGAATCAGATAAAGGTGCATTCACCTCTAACACCTTGTGTGTAATACAAACGTTATTACTTTGCAAATCGGCCTGCACTATCTTGTTGAACGATAACGATCAAGCCAATGTGTATAATAGGGAATTTCAACGTAACCATTAGATGAAGACACGACGTTAGGACTGTGAGAGATGCTGTTGAGACGCTTTCTTTGTATCAAAAGAGATAAGACAGACCAAACAAAACATATAGGTATGGGTTTTATAAAATATGACACAGCTAAGAAGGAAGTGAACACTGAGATTGCAGCTGATAGAGATAATATGGCAGAGATTGCGTCGATTCTAAATAATGTTACTTGATAATCAAGTAATTAACAAAGTTACCTTCAAAAGCAATCCCTCCTACAGTGATATCCTTCAAACAATTCTAATTTAGGTTTAGCATATAGTTCGATATACCTACCGTTTGCATTGGTCGTCGTTTTAAATTAATTTGTATTCAAAACATTGTTACACGCGTTACACTGTATGCATGTCTTTAAACGAATGCAGTTCGGTATAAGGATATAGACTGTTAACATTCTCAAGGTGATTATTTAAAAATATATCTTGATACGGAACATTTTTCAGATTCCTACCATACTTAACCATCTTCATAGGACGCACAGCACCATTTACTTCGATACATGTTGAAATAAACACAGAACCGACCCAAGTTATATTTAATGGCATATTAAAGTATTAAAGCAACAATCCCAGCACTCGGTGGTGCAATGGCAACCGGTTTTTGTAACCGCGAGCAGTTTTTGCGACCACGTGATGTTCAGACATACTGCATAGACTAGCGTCATAATTGTGACGTAGAAGCGACATTATTTGACTGTTGTGCCTCAGATACAGTGAAAATCAGCTAGATTTATAATACATAGTATATAAAAGAGATCAGAATGTAGGGTTTGAAAATACTAGAGCGCACCTACATATGTTTGCCAAGATGACAACTTTTGCGGTCCTCATGGTGTTTAAGTTATTTAGTTACATATTATGTTCATGGCATGCTGATTCCTGACTACTAGACAGTAATTTCAGAGAAAATCTTGTACTTTTACAACGAAAGTTGTATTTCTGAACCTTGCTGCAGTACAAGGTTGGAAATGGTCTCAGCTGTAGGCCCCTTCACCTTGTTGCAGTTTTATTTTTAATACTTCTTTTTGCCGTTGTTTCTGGACATTACTTAATTTTAAACTGTCTTGAAACTATGTATTACTGCAGTAATTTAGCAAATGATGCAGTGGCTTCCTACAAAATTGATTTAGCTAACCAAACACGTCACGGCTTAAAGGCTAGATAAGATAGCCTGGATCTCTGCAACAGTGCAACCGGTCTTATAATAATAATAATATTCCACAACTTTCACAAAACGCCATCTAGGCCCAAACTAAGCAGAGCTTGTGCTATGAGTACTAGACAACTGATAAACATACATATATATTTCTAAATACATACATATTATAGATAAAATTACACCCAGACAAAGAACAAAAATGATCGTGCTCATCACACAAACATTTGTCCTGGGTGGGAATCGAACCCACGACCTTGCGTATAGTAGTCAGAGCCACAGACCACTAGACCTGTTGGTTGTTGTCAGTAAGCGAAAAGGACGAACATTGGCCAAAAATTTAAAGAAAAATAAACCTTACTAAACAAAAAAGGCGCATCCATTAAGGCTCATTTTTCTTCATTCCCTTTCCTCAGATGCGTCTCTTTTACTTACGGCGGCGGCAGAACAGGCCTGCCTGCCTTATCACACTATCAGTCTGTTTATAACGGCGTGAAAGTGAGAGTTGGGGCCTGGGCGCTTATCAACCGATTTAGACGCAAGGCCTTATTAGAAATGGGTTAGGCATGTGATTGATATGTCTTTATATACTCTGCTTAGATATATAGGTATCTATTTGTTCGTACGTTCCAACGACTATAATACATTAACAAAGCGTCTTGTAACCGGGATCCTTGTATGTACCAGTTCTATCAACGAAGGTTTGGCGGAACGTCTTGAACGGTTGAATGCCGTAATTACAGGAACAATTAAAAAGCCATAGCGTCTCGCGTGGATCCATGTTCGCATAAGAAAGGTAATATAGTAGAGCGTTTTTATGATTAGTGCCTTGTAATAGAATATAGAAAATAAAATAAATAAATAAAAGATCTTGATTATTAATAGGTTGGGAATCGGTTGTTCCGTTACGTTTGTGTTAGGGTATCTAAGGTACCTACATACTCAATTATGTATACAACGTGTAACATTAAATGCGCAAAACCTCAGACACCCCAACTGATTTTTAATTCAACTGACCTATTTCAGAGTCAAAATAAGTCTTTCAAAAAATTGTAAGGGTTTTTTCTGCTGTTTTAGTTTTACTGGCCATTCTGATCGTTTCGTGCGTCTGCGACGACGCTTTATCGAGGGAGGAGTCGTCACCGGGCCGCTGCGCCGCGCTGACCTTGGCTTGCTTAACCTATTAATAAATAGACACGGCAACGTTTTTAATGAAGATTTTTTGAAAAATGTGAACTATACTAAAAAGTGGTTCAATTAATTCTGCACGTTATTCTGATCAAACTATTTTCAGGTTTTGCGCATTTAACGTTACACGTTGTATATCATCCACTCTCACGCATCATCACATTTATAATTTTTCATTAGCACTAGCAGATGGCCTTAACAACGTCACCCAGAGATAAGATATCAAAGCTCGTATAAAAATATTTTTAGTAGGTACAGTTTCATTTCTCAGACGGCTGAAGGAGCAGCAAGACAGAATGTTTATACAATTAGGCATAGTAATAGTACCACGTGCCTTCTAATTAGTTCGCAAAATATTTTGAGTAGCATCTGTTTCGTTAAAGCAAACTATTGCAAGAATGTTATAATTTCCCGAAACAAGGCTGATGCACGGCAGATGTGATGATTGATGTTAACCTATAATATTTTCATAATGTTTTGTTTTACGCCACAGGGAAGAACATAATCCCTTACAAACTTGAGAGGTATTTAATAGTAGCGAATACCTATTATACCTACTCCTACAGTATGAAAGTGTAAATACCTACGGTAATGTATTTTTCATCCGATAAAGATTCTTGTAATGCGTTCGACGGATACAGAACAGGTGGTAGTGATGAATGACCATTGCGCAGTGTTACCAGTGGTCTCGAACGTCGTAGAGTGAGATCGGTAGATCGATAGGTATTTGAAAAAAAAATACAATATTCAATCAAATTCGTTTATTTATTTAAAAAAAAAACTTACAGACTAATTTATAACCATCATACTTAAGTATGATTGTTATAAATTATGTGAGCCCATATCGGTAGAAATACCGAAAAATCGGTAGGTTCGAGACCACTGAGTGTTACTAAAAGAAAACTATGAAAATCCTATGCACTATAATAACTTACATCATTAATAGGTGCTTGCTGCGCGCTTTGGTGTTTACTGTAAGTGCAGCAAGCAATTGCTATAGAAATAAATAAATAAATAAGTAAATTAATAAATAGTAGCTGCAAGCATGAAACTGTAATGAATTTAATATAAACACATGCACCTACACTGTTCCTATTTTATATTCTTTACCAATACATTCACAGGCAAATTATCCAAGTTACACGAAATGAGAAGAAATACTGTCCAATAAAAATTTGGATTTTAGAACTCATTTCTGGTTTTTTGTAATATCTTTAAAAGGAGGGGCCTGTGGCTAAATAATGACAGCCGCACAGGTCGATCGATCAGGTTAAGCTACGCTTGCCGCGGTTGGTCTGTGGATGGGTGACCATCTTTACATACCGAGACCCCTCCGTGCCTCGGAAAGCACACTAAGCCGTTGGTCCCGGCTGTCATTCGTAGATCTTTGACAGTCGTTACAAGTAGTCAGAAGCCCGAAAGTCTGACAACCAGTCTTACCAAGGGGTATCGTATTACCCAGTAAATGGGTTGTGGAGGTCAGATAGGCAGTCGCTCCATGCAAAATACTGGTATCCAGCTGCATCCGGTTAGACTGGAAGCCGACCCCAACATAGTTGGGAAAAGGCTAGGCAGATGATGACCAATCCATTCACAGGCAAATTATCCAAGTTATACACTAAATGAGACGAATTAATATACTGTCCAATAAAAATTTGGATTTTCGAACCCATTTCTGGTTTTTTGTAATATCTTTATCGAATTTAGCGCCTAAATATAACATGCTTGATAAAAAATATCAGTTTTATGTCACAAAATTAAGCACTGCGTTCTGATATGCGAGCGATTTCCAACGGAGCGTAGCAATAAACATGATAGTAAATGACCTGAAGGTACGTATGTATTTAGAGTCCGTGCTTTGAATAAAGTAATGAATATTAAACAAGTTTCTTGAAAAATACATAATTAAATATCTGCAGAGGATGTGAGAAAGCAAAAAGACAAAAGAAAAACAGTTTCTGTACCGCTGTTTGCTTTTGTAAGTGAATGTAATATTTGCACAAGATAATACTTAGTACAAATGCATTATGCATTTAAAGCAATACTAAGCGTTCGTTCAGGTTTCATTGAACTGGCCAACTTGGGAGTTGCAAACTTGCAACCACTCAATATTTTGAGCCTGCAAAGACATATTATTATCTACAACACTGCTCAAGATTTAAAAAAAAAAAAAATTACTGGTGCCATAATATCTTGATAAGTTACCTCATATTGTTACGATTTCAAAACCATCTGCTACCGATACCCATACTCCAAATAGCAAGCAATTTGATCGTCAAATTCCGATCTTATCTCACCATATCTCTCGATACATTCGGAGGCGACCCTCTAACCAGTTTCATAATCTGGTTTGTCATACAAAACAAATGTCTTCTCTATAATGAGCCCCATGTCCAGCAGTGAGAGCATTTGGACTGATATGAAGATGATGCGGAAACCTTCACGGAGCATCTTAAGGGCCCAGTTGTTACATATCAGTGCGTGTACGCAGCTCTTATCTCGAGGTTCCTCGACTATCTCGTAAAGGGTTACGAGAACTTGCGAAATACGTCAAGATATAGGTAGGGTTACTGCTAGTCACAAAATAAAATGATCGGAAGCTATTTTAGACATTGTTCGCTTTAAAGTCTGTAAGGAAGAAAACAGGAAGTCAGTTTCCCTATTAGAGAACCTCATTACTCCTTGAAAGTATTTCGAGTGTTAATTCGTTTTTCTAAGCAAACTTTATTTCGCTATAGGTACTTAGTTATTTTGTTGCTTTTAATTTTCTTCTGCGGGTGACTTATACTTAGCTAATGGTGGTCCATTTCTATTTTATTCTTCAGTAGTTCTTTATGTTTTATTCTCTCTTTCTCTTTTCTTATTTGCTGTACCAGAGAGGGTGTTAATGCCTTATTTTAGTTTTAATATCAAATATTGAGAGAAATTTGGGACTACGACAGCGCTGCGTTTGTTTTTTACATATATTATACAACGTGTAACGTTAAATGCGCAAAACCTGAAAATAGTTTGACCAGAATAACGAGCAGAATTCATTGAACCACTTTTTAATATTGGTCACATTTTTCAAAAAAATCTTCATTAAAAACGTTGCCGTGTCTATTTATTAATAGGTCAAGCAAGCCAATGTCAGCGCGGCGCAGCGGCCCGGTGACGACTCCTCCCTCGATAAAGCGTCGTCGCAGACGCAAGAAACTATCAGACTGGCCAGTAAAACTAAAACAGCACATAAAACCTTTACAATTTTTTTAATGACTTATTTTCTCTCTGAAATAGGTCAATTGAATTAAAAATCTGTTGGGGTTTGTGAGGTTTTGCGCATTTAACGTTACATGTCGTATAAATACGAGTACAATTTATTTAGGTGTATTCTCGTGCATGTATGTATATACAATAGCTGTCATTCATGTTTATGAAGACAGTGTTTTAGTAAGCTGTCAAGGACGGAATAATGTCCTCTCTCGAAAGCGTATTCTATTGATGATATCACTGAGTTATTGTTGATCGTGTATGTTACTGGTATCGCGATTTTGATCTTTAAGGATTCGACTCCTTAGTTTAGCCAAATATTTAAAAGGAATCTCTAAAACACGCATCGTCTTTAAATTAACCATGTCTAAGGTTTTTATTTAGATCACAATCAAATCAAGATTAGATATGTAGATAGATATGAAACCACAACTAACTGTGTTGATGACAAAATATTCAATAATTCGACGATTCATTTTCATAATTTATTACGATAACTTAGGTACTAGCGTTCTGAATTTCTCTAATGTCTAAATTCTATACTATATTCAAGCTGGGCTACGTATATCAAACTGCGGGATTTAGAAAAATCAAATGAAGCGCCCGAAAATGCCTATCTTTATCGTTTCCTAGTCTGTTTAGATAGAAGTAGTGTCACAGTAGACGCTCCAGTAACACATTTCTGTACCGTACATAGTGCTATTCTGAGATAAATCTCACCTTGAAAACTCGGGTAGAGTGAGCATAAAGTGAGCTGTCAATAGTGCTGCTGCACTAACAACACGCAGATTGACAAACAATTGACATCGAATAAACATTTGTAGCGGTATCAAAAGACCGTTGTACAGTACGTATCCTGTGACGTCACATGTCACGAACATGCATGACGCGAATAGTGAACACGTCTAGCGAGTCATGTTGAATAAACATAGAACATATTGTGACAAAATGTGGCGACGATATGATAAATGTTTACTTTATTTGTGATATTGTACTAGGATCACACAGAAGTTAAAATATCTAAATTGTGAGATCATAGATGCCCTCTGTGACTGTAAAACAGTTAACCGTTTTTGATTTTAACCGACTTCAAAAAAGGAGGTTCTGCATTCGACCCGCGTGTACTGCATGTAACTATGTTTGTATGTCCGCGATTTTCTCAAAAACTAATGAACCAATGATGTTTCTTTCATTAACGTGATCTACATACTTTCTGGAAGGTTTTAGTATATAATACATTAGGTAATTATTCTTATGTACGAAGTTATAATGCATAAAAGTACTGCGTCTTCGGCATTTCTATGCGAATTTTGATGATTCTTCTAGTCGGTGTCTTCAATTCTTCAATGCACCTTAGCTTGGCACCGCTTGGCTGCAATTGTATATCTATGTATGGTTTTTAATGGCTAAAGTGTGCCTCAGGGGTGGCCCCATAAAAATTTGATTAACTTTGCTTGGGTAGTTTTTGAGTTAGCTTCAATAATAAGATTGTTTCTTCTTCTTAACTTCCTGACACTGATATTTACATAGCAAGTAGTGTTAATTGAATTTGTGTGGGGTAGGTATAACTAAAAAGTGAAAAATAAAACCTTTATTATAAAAAAATAAAAAAAAAACCACCGACTTCCAAAAAACACTACAAAGAGAAAAATAACTAATTTCGGAAGTTGGTGTCAAAAAACGGAAATGCGGAACCAACGACACTGACTTCCGAAATTAAAGTTATTTTCACTTTGTAGTGTTATACAACGTGTAACGTTAAATGCGCAAAACCTGAAAATAGTTTGATCAGAATAACGAGCAGAATTAATTGAACCACTTTTTAACATAGGTCACATTTTTCAAAAAATCTTCATTAAAAACGTTGCCGTGTCTATTTATTAATAGGTCAAGCAAGCCAATGACAGCGCGGTGCAGCGGCCCGGTGACGACTCCTCCCTCGATAAAGCGTCGTCGCAGACGCAAGAAACGATCAGAATGGCCAGTAAAACTAAAACAGCACACAAAACCTTTGCAATTTTTTTAATGACTTATTTTCTCTCTGAAATAGGTCAATTGAATTAAAAATCAGTTAGGGTGTCTGAGGTTTTGCGCATTTAACGTTACACGTTGTATATTTTTTTTTAATAAACTGATTGTGTTGAAAGATACTGAAATAGGGTTAAGGTGATTCCGCATTAATTAAGAACAATAATAGCTGTCTCCAAACTTTGGAAAGTTAGCCTTTGGTTCGCCGGAATAGTTGGAGTTTCCGTTGATTGTCTTTGGACTGCGTTTCTATTTCGGAGGAACGACACTTGACGGATTAGATTGTCTTCAAATTATCATTTTCAAGGTTATCTAAAAGTCCGTAATTTTGCAAAACCGTTGTTTCACAAAACTTTTTGCAATTACAATTTTATCTGCAGCCTCGCTATGATATGGTTATCGGTTCTGTAGGTGAACATTTGAACACACACAAACACGCGTGAGTCTCAGACTGATCGTGAAATAATATCTCAGGACAGTGAACTGCCGACACAGCGGATTATACTGTAAAATATTATTGTGATAAATTAACATATATATAGTTTTACCTATTAATAAATAGGTCAACTTGTTTTTTAGTTTTCTATGGGTCGACTCGTTTTGTCTGATGAATAAGTTGGAGGTATTCCCCCCATCTTCAGAAAAATATTTTCTTCGTTATTGCATAATATCTGGTGGGTATTATAACAGCTGTATAGGTCGCTTTTCATTGTAAAGCAACTTTTGTCGAGGTGGATTCGTGGATGGAAACAAGACCCCTCCTTGTCTCGAAGAGCACATCAGCCGTAGATCTTAGCCAGTCCTTACGGGTAGTCAGAAGCCTGGAGTCTTCCATCCAGTCTTACCAAGGGGGACTGCTTTCATATTTAGGTGACTTTAGCAGCGCGACAGACGCGGGACCGTCGCCCAGTAAGAACTTCATAATTATAAATAGAAGTTGCGCTCAGTCGGGGTCTCGGGGATGAGCTGGAGTACCTCTATCAAAAGCAGGAGCAACAATGTTTCCCCGTCGGAATCCATTTAAAAAAAATGGAAAATTTGACAGCTTCGGGTAGCTTGATGTGCTGGCGTCTGTACGTTTGGTGACGTCCGATTATGGAGAGTACTTGAGGAATAAATTGCAATTTTAACGCTCACGAAACTACAATTAAAGTATTTCCTTAGGATAATTTTTAGTCATTACCGGATTGGCCTTCTCTGTGGCTAGTTCTACGGACGGTCGTGAGCGAATATCTATTACTGTTATTATCACGATTGGTGAACGCTGTTATGACTGCAATATCCATGAACTAGCATTTGCTTGGACAAGAAGTAGGTAGTTATATATTTTTAACCGTATTCAAAAAAAGTTCAAATGTTCAAGTTTTTATGTTCTTCGGTACTTATGTGTTTGTTTCGTGGCAAAAAAACGAAAATATAAAACCAAAATTAAACTTATTTTATACGTTTCTGTTTTGGAAGTGGGTTGATTTTTTTTTATAAAATAGTTTTTTGTCGTGAAGGTTCTACATTTTTTTTTTATGTAAGTCTGTCTATCCTCTGATTGACTCATCCGATCTGCAGTATTTTTATGAGCTCTGGGAAACGTAAAAGTCTGCACTTAGTGTTACCTGTATTATGGAACAGTGAAAGAAAGAAAAAGTATTTATTGCGACTCGTGCAGGAAGATCACAAACTAAACACAGTCATAAATAAAAACCAAATTATATAAAAAAAGGTAACAAAAAGAAAAATTACACTGAAAGTCACAACGCCGAACGGCTCCTATCTCAGCATGAAACAATGTGTGTGTGTATTTCTCAGTGTCCAATAAAATATGGAATGCGAAGTTTCTTTATTTTTTTTTTCTTTTTTTTTCTTTCTTTATTGTTGGCACTCCCAGTGGTTTAAGTCAGTGTTGCCAGTGAGTGGACCAAAGTAATGGAGTTCCACGTGACCTTCACGGCGGTAAGTGGGGTTTTCTCGGTTTGACTTCTTTTGCAACATGAGTGTCTCTCTGCAACTGTTCAAAATAATCTCTAGAAAAAAATATTTTGGTAGATTGGGATTTTCAGAATGCAGAGCCCAATGATCAAAACGGCCCCAAGTTTTCTCAGGAAGCTTGCCTTTGTACCAAAACTATATACTTACTCTTTTTCGTACTTATATATTAAAAAAATCTACAAGTCAGTTAGTAGATTTTACAGTAACATGTATAAATAAACTGGCCGCCAAAGAAAACCAATGCAGTGACTTACATAATGTTTGTGAAGTAAATTAAGAGTGACAACTCCAACGTCACGATTTTACTACTCGTAGTAATGCTACATTTAAAGTAATTTGTTACTTTGCGATGAAAACTGCTTCGACAAACATGCGGGAAGATGAAAAATATTATCTCACTTGCAATAATTATATCACAGTTATTTTTAGAATACGGTAGACAATAGATAGTTGATAACGCAGGTGTAAGATTAAATATAGGAAAGGATTCTGGCACTAAGCAAACACTTGCTCCTCAGAATGGTTCGGTCTGGTCTTTGGTTAAACAAGAAGCAAGTCTAACTTCCTTTGAACAAAATCTGTGCTGCTGTTTTACAGAAGTTGACAGTCAACGCTAATTTTGACATTTCCGTTGCACAGCTCATACCAGCGGAAAGGAAATCTGAATCGCTCTTTGTAAGGAGTCATTAAACCTAAAGCTTTGGGTTGTTCTGATCCTCACTGACGAAAGTTCATTAAACCTTCTAAGAATGTGAACATGAAATATGAGATAGGTACCCTAAGGCGACCCTCTTGTCAAGGTTACTACACGTTGTAAAATGCCCCTGCACAAAAAATAATTCAATGATTAATATGCGAAAAACAGGTTCTGTTTTTTTATAATAAATTGGACACCGATTATTATTTTATACGCAGGTTAAAAAGGCGCATTACGCTGTTGTGCGTGCCTTTTGAGTTGTGACGTGCCGCAGAATATTTTTTCTCTCGAGGAACTGGTCTCATTATTCATCAGATATTGAAGATATTAGCTCGGATAATCTGACAAGAAAATATTAACATGAATATTCGCCATCAATCTAATTGCATATACTAGTATAATATGGGGTTTATTCATATACGATGATTAAAGTTAAGTGACGTTCAAACGTCAAAAATGTATCGTTCGTTACACAGTCGCTAGTCACTACTTAACTTTAAGCAACGTTTGTGAATTTATTTGTTTATTTAAAGGCTTCCCAACTAAACGCAAAGTCTTTGTCGTTATATAGATATCGTATGTATCTAAATTATAGGAAAGCACGACACTATCAAAAGAGAAAACGAATAAGAAATCACAAGTTCTAAACTGGTTTTGAAACCGCGGATGTACCAGATAAATGTAGTCAGAAATTTACAAAATCATGCTTTAGTCTCGACCCTTCATCCTCTTTGTACCAAATTAATCATTAGAACACGACAAACCTTAGCAATTAAATCGCCTCTCAATATGGCCTTGAGGCTTTAGGTATTATGCACAAACTGTTTACAAACTATAAAAAACTATAAAAACCTGAACTTGTGTCCGTCATGTAAATAAGCGAATACGTTTTAATAAAGCCATCACTACGAGTATTCATATATATTTTTAAATAAAAGTTTAATCAACACGGAGTAGTATATTTTATAGTTTTTTAGCGTTTCGTACCCAAAGGGTAAGACTCTATTACTAAGACTCCGCTGTCCGTCCGCCTGTCCGTCCGTCTGTCCGTCCGTCTGTCCGTCCGTCCGTCTGTCACCAGGCAGTATCTCATGAACCGTGATAGTTAGATAGTTGAAATTTTCACAGATGATTTATTTCTGTTGCCGCTATAACAACAAATACTAAAAAACAGAAAAAAAAAATATTTAAGGGGGCTCCCATACAACAGACATGATTTTTTTTGCCGTTTTTATAGATAATGGTACGGAACCATCCGTGCCCGAATCTGACTCGCGCTTGGCTGGTTTTTATAGATAATGGTACGGAACCCTCCGTACGTGAATCCGACTCGCACTTGGCCGGTTTTTTTATTTATTCTCTGAAGTTTCATTGGTAGGTCACTGTCGGGAAGACGCTTTCTGAAGCAACACCTTTACCGAGTGACAAGCATGACAACGTCAGAACACTTTCCCACGCTAATTGTACAAATTTTTATGAGTGGAATCCCTATATCTAGGTGTTGCTCCATTTACTCATTAATCCAGAACAATTAATAAAAACCTGTAGCACATTGGATCGTTTTGAAGTTTTGAACGATTGTAAAATAATTTTACAGCTCCATAATTTTATGCAAATAACTTGCTTACGTTGAAAATTACTGTACTATTCTAGGCCAGTGGTGTATGTGCAAATTATTTTTATCGGTAAGTAGGTACTTAATTAATATGTTGAGCTGTCAGCTTGAACATAAGCTGACAGCTAGCTAGCTAAGGCTTTTTTTAAACATGCCATGTTTTATAGTAAATGAATTTCCCTTTTTAATTGTTCAATCAGTTTGTTAAGCTAATATGGTCGTCAGCATACATATATCGACTATTTGCACGTATGATGCCAACAATAAAAGGTAGGCATTGCTGGACAGAGACCTATTTCATTTGCTAGCTACTCATCATCATCATCTGCCTAGCCTTTTCCCAACTATGTTGGGGTCGGCTTCCAGTCTAACCGGATGCAGCTGAATACCAATATTTTACATGGAGCGACTGCCTATCTGACCTCCACAACCCAGTTACTGGGTAATACGATACCCCTAGGTAAGACTGGTTGTCAACCTAACCTAACCTAACCTAACACGTCTGCTTCCTAGCCATCAGATCTTCAGCTAAATCCCCATTAGCTGTAGCATCCGTTGCTACGGCATTAAGTTGTAACTCTTCGTGATAATCCATTGTTATACCTACATGCATAATTAAGTATTATAAATGCGTCTGTAAAAGGTTTTTTTCTGTCTGTCTGTTACCCTTTCGCGCCATAACGGCTGAACGAATTTCGATGAATGGCACACAGGTAGACCACGACCTGGATTACGACATAGCATAACTTTCCGACCATCACGCGGGCGAGGCCGCTGGCAGAAGCTAGTTTTCATCACGCCTGCAAGTATCACATGGTTGCATGCTGTAACCTCATCACAACCTCTCTATGCTGTCACCAGCTGATCGGACATTGTCCAGTGGCTACGCTTAATTAAAACGTTTGCTCTTTGTATTGCTTCGTCCAGTAATTATGGAAATGTTGCCAGATAATAATAACCGTACAAAGCAGACATTAATTTTACATTCAGTAAAAGAGGGTTAAAGATAGTATCGGCAAAAGATCCCATTAAAATGAAACGACCAGTTCTTGAAAGCGGATAAGCTGAATACAATGCTACGAGTTTTGTTTTTCGAAACTTGGACAGTATTTTAAATCCGTTATAATTGGTATCTTTGAGGAATCCGCGAAAGAATATTGAGAAAAAAGGCAGATCATGAATGAAAATGAAAGTTATGTACAAATGATAGCTTTCTCTTAGCTTCACCCATATGAATAAATAAATAATAATATATTTTACGAAAAAAGTTCAGGATAGTGTACTATTGTAGCAATAAATTAGTATCTTTATAATCTGTTAATTAATTGTAATTTTTCCAGTAAACGGAGATCGTTTACTAGAAAACATAAAGCAAAAAGTATGAATGATCACGATCTCGTTAAGCTGATTTCCTACGCATAGCCTTGCAAAACCCACAAAAGCACAAGTCTCATAGTTCAGCGAATTACAGAGATCGTAACGTACTCTGAGCATGTTGATATTTCATAAATAAGATGGTATATAACATAATAATTATACTAGTCACCTTCAGTTAACTCTCGTAATTTGCCTGTTAATAGATATAAGATATACACTGGGTGGTACTAGGAGTGCAAGAAGGGGAAGTTGTCTTCGAAAAGGGCGATATTGCATAGGTATTTGATTCGGTAACTTTAAAATTATTTTTAGGCCAAAGAAAATAAACTAATCAACTGACTATTTCATGAGCAGAAGATGGATGTTCATAGATTGCCCAAGACCTAGACTACTAACTTGTTCAAGATGACGCCTGCATTACAGCCATTTCCTGCATTTCTTTGGGTATAAGTCATTTTGTACATTTTCATTCCCAAATCCTAAACAAGTCCTCTTTATCTAATACCAACAGGGCTCGGAAACCGGTTGAAATTCTTAACCGGTTACGGTCATTGACCCCAAACCGAAATCGATTTAGGTTAAGGTTTGCACTTTACCGGTTTTTGACGGAAACCGGTTTTTCATGAATTTTGGTTTTGAAAGTGAAAATTAACCGGTTAAACACCCCCCGCCCCCTAACTAAGCAAGTCGCAACATGAATCTACCCGCACCATTTAAGTTCTCCGGTTGTATTTGACGTCCTCAGATCAAACATTTTTTTTCCTAATGTTTTCTGGGGTACTAAATGTACTAATGTCACTATAACTTGTTGGAAGTGTTAAAAAAGTAGACGAAAAATATTTACGACTTACGGAATTAACCGGTTAATTTGGGTGTCAAAACCGTTTGTGCTTATGTAACCGGTAACCTTTGTCATTTGGGTTACATATGAACAGTTCACTTGTTTAACCGGTTAATGAGGGAACGATATATTTACCGGTATTTCATCGAAATTAACCGCTCTTTTTAAACCGGTTCAGAGCCCTGAATACCAAGCATACACTATCTGAAGTCTCAGTATCAGTGCGAATTATCTCTTTAACATTGTATGATCCACGAGACCATGACCTCAGATTCGGTCCTCCGGTGGTTCTGCCCCACCGCTCTCTGCCTCAAAGTGGGTGCACTCAAACTCAAACAATTGCGTATTAAGATGTTGAACGTGATTTATGCTTCCTATGTTTAGATTGAACGACTCAGAGTTTGGTTCCACTGGCACATTGAGGAAAATGTGAATGTTAACGCTGCCTTTTCCAACAAAGTGGTGATGTAATTCTTTTTATTTGTGTAGCCTGTTGTGTCCCTGCAAGGTAAAGCCGTCTTTCCATTTTTCTTGTTCAATTTCAATGTCAGCCAATCCTTGAGGTAGGAGTCTCAAGTTGATCTAAGATCCTTCTTTTTGATGTTTTTATTATTAGTTTGTTGTAGTGCATAGACATGAGCCATCATTCATCATTCTTCTGTCCTTATTCCGTTTTATTTAGGGTCGGCGCAATATGTTTTTGTCATGCAAAGACATGAGCCAAATAATACACGTAAATATGGAGAATAAGGTGAGAAAGAAAGAAAGTTAAAACATTTTTTTGGGACCCACTCAGGAAATACCGACAAACAATATAAATGAACATTAAATCAAACAAAATCACGAAAACAATAAAAAAAAAATAACAAAAAAGAAGACAGGAGACGGAGATAAATCTAACGTCTTATAATAATAATAATAATAACCCCACCGCCGTATCTCTACGTTGACGTCGTGGTGGGGCTTGCGCGCTCCAAACTCTAGGCCTGTGCCGGAAGAGTTTACCTTGCCGAAACTAGTCTAGGGTGAGGAGCCAGACCAAGAGAGATACAGAAATCCGCAGGGAAGCATGTGGCAAGCTGTTGGGCAGTAGCGACCCCACGGACCCTATCTCCCGGGAGTAGTCTTGTTCCTCACCTCTGGCTTGCCTTAATTACCTTAATTCGACGGCACGGTTGGCGCAGTGGTTAAGCGATTGACTGCCGCGCTGCGTGTCGCGGGTTCGATTCCCGCACGGAACAAATATTTGTATGACCTACATGTATTTGTTCCGAGTCTGGGTGTTTTTCTATCTATAATATGTATGTATTTACAAAAAAAAAAAAATTGTATATAAGTAGTTTATCAGCCATCTTGTTACCATAACACAAGCATTAGGTTGCTTAGCTTGGGACAAATGGTGCTGTGTGAAATGTCCAGGAAAAAAAAAAAAAAAAATGGCCGGCTGGAGCGAACGCTGACGAGGTACAGAGCTCCCAAATCTTTCTTGCCTTTATTGGCCGGTTTGAGTGGAGATTCGCAAGAGCAAACGGGCTCGGGGAAGGAAGTATTCCAGTAAGTGCTCGTAGGGATCTTGACCGTCTTCCGGGCTCTGGGATTGTTCTGAAAGCCGTGGAATACCTCTCCACTCCTCAAGCACCTCAGGACATGTTGCCCCCTTGTCGCTACGTCACTATGTGCTAGCGACAGTTTTACGGGGGCCCATTATTGAGTGTGCAAGTCACCCCCTGTCATTTTTATCCGTGTATATATAAAACATTGATCAGGCAGGGGCCATAGTTCTTCCATAGTTCTTGGTAACCAACCCACTTTAGCCACCCAAACCCATAATCGAACTTTTTAATTTTCCATATCCTGCAATAGTTCTATACCAACCGGGGGTTGTCCTTGGGTAGACTTGCATAGTGCATACAGGGATAATCGCCGGATGGTGCCGCATTTCATTACAATCTCCTAAGGGGCCTCTGCGAGTTGGCTTCGGCCCCTCGTACGCCTTTCAAAGGAGCGGGACCTCATGGTCCCGAGATATGTATAAAATAAAATAATAATAATAATAATAATAAAAGAGCTAAGAAAATAAAATAAAATCCACCAAAATAATAATAATAATATTCCACAACTTTCACACAACGCCATCTAGTCCCAAACTAAGCAGAGCTTGTGCTATGAGTACTAGACAACTGATAAACATACATATATATTTCTAAATACATACATGTTATAGACAAATACACCCAGCCAAAGAACAAATGACCGTGCTCATCACACAAACATTTGTCCTAGGTGGGAATCGAACCCACGACCTTGCCCATTCATTATTCTTGGCCTGTCGATAATAATAATATCCATAGAGTTGGCAAGCAGGCAGGAGTAGTTAAAAAAATCTATAAACGCAATGAAGAATCCCGTACATTTTCCAACTACGAGTACTTTAGCGCTGGAACCGCACCTTTAGCTACTTATTTTGGCGATGACCTTGGTGACGCTGGATCGCTATTACTATGCACACTTTGACTGGTCTAGACTGCTTGTCGACTTGTTGCTGTACATTTTAATGAATTCGCTCATTAGCAAGAACAGGCAAGGATTAGCGTGACAACTCATTGTTCTTCAATTGGGCGATCATAACGGATGTCCTGTCGTATCTTGTAAAGTTAATTCAGAACATTGTCATGATTTCCACGCATTGTAAATGCATAAACATTATGTATGTTGTTTATTTAGCGGATGCTGGATAGCAACACTTTATTGTTGGCATAAATCAAAAGATACAATTCGCCGGCACAATGTATGTTACCAGCACCCCAATTGCACTCTATCAAAATTAATCTGAAACATTTTGAAGGTAATTGCTAATCCATTGCTTCATATGTTCGAAAAAGTTGTCGGCTCAGCAACGTAAATAACGCAATGATGATGCTGTAGGTACTGTCAAAATGAATGCCATTCCTACTGTTAATATTCTACACAATTACCCCGCCGGATACTGTTAGTCTTTAGCATAATATCCTACCAGTCTTTTCTTACAGTTTTAAGCACACTAAGAGTACCTTTTTTAGGGTTCCGTACCTCAAAAGGAAAAACGGGATCCTTATAAGATCACTTCGTTGTCCGTCTGGCTGTCCGTCTGTCAAGATCCTTTTTTTCAGGAACGCGTGGAGTTATCAAGTTGAAATTAATATTAAATACTCAGGGCTGCAATCCCTTGAAGCAATGACAAAATAAAACTTTTAAGTCAACGCAATGATATGATATGGGCGCTTATGTTCTATTTATGCCGCATATTTTGACACCCGCAAGGGAATCAAAACATATGTAGTACTTCCCGTTGAACCTAGAATCATGAAATTTGGCAAGAAGCAATGTCATGTAGCACAAGGAAAGGAACAAATCGGAAAACTGTAAATTAGTAGTTACCCTACAAAAAAAAAAAAAATGAACTTGACCGTTTTTTTTCTTGGAATCTTGATTATTGGTTAATTGATATTAGTTTAAAAATTATATTGCTGCCTGCCATCGTACACACACTATCCAATCCATCGCAACAATTTCATAATCGTCAGTTACGTTGTTATGCACTTCGTTAACGATATTTCAGATCCAATTGCAATTGCAATCGACCTTTATTTTATCTATCCTTACAATGTCTGTTGGATATTTAATGTACTCATTTTACGGTTCATCTATGGGTGAAGATTTAATTCAATAGTTGATAACGAAATGCTAATTTAATGTTTGTGTGTCAATATGCTCAAGCGTCGCGGTTGTGGGATCAAATCCGGACAAGTACCAGTGTGACTTTTCAATTCATATGTTCTCTCTGAGTTTATCTTGGACATCACTGACATACGGTACACCCATGTTATGTTATGTTATCGTTGAAGGGAAACATCGTTAATATAAATAAAGTACTCCAGACCGTATTTCGGCCACGGCGGCCAATCTCAACATAGTCTAGCCTTCGGCGCAGGAGATACTCGTATTAATACAGGGTGTATAAAGACACATTACATAGCTGTAACCATCTCAACGTGAAAGCTTGGGTGAAGTGAGCGTGGAGTGAGCTGTCATTCGCTAGGGATTAACACTATTAAGTGCTGCTCACTTCACTTATGATTTCACGATGAGATTTTTACAGAATCGACCGGCTGTAAATCAAACTAAGTAACATGGCACAAGAATAATTACTGGGAAACGATTTTTATTTTTGGTGTAAACATTTGCTGTTTGCGATACTGCGCAATGTAACACATGCAAAACATTGTGCTTATGGGTGCATGCAACGTTACGGGTGTATTTAAAGTTGTATTATAGCATTAAAAACTTGTTTTCGTAAAAAAAAAAGTCAGTAAAAGTAGAAATGTTGACCTTTAATATCTCCGTAACCAGTACGTTCCCAGGTATGGTCCAGTACAAAAAAATGATTACAATGACGGGGAGTACCAGTGACTCTCGGCTTCGTTAAGTGTCTTTTTACACCCGTTATATAAGTCTGAATTCGTCAACCCGTCAAGCGTTTTGATCAATGCTCGTGCCTTGTATGGGAAGAGGTCTGTGCCCTGCAGTGGGACAGTAATAGGGAAGTATTATTATTTATTTTTTGCTCAAGTCTCTCGTAGGATACTGCAGCTTCATGTGAAAATTTAAATTCAAAGGTATTCAGCTCTTATTAATCTTCTAAGGACGCGTTCCAATGTTAGCATTCCCTTCATATCCTCGCGATTGTTCAGAGCTATCTGTTTGATCTCTGTAGGATAACCAGCACAATGGGCCAATGACCTCAAATGTAAGATTCCACTGGGAAATTGAATAATGATATTCTCCATGGGCGGAACCGTGATGTCTCCGTTTATCGTAATACTCGTACCTACTGGTTAAGTACCTACGTCATAACTCACAACTAGTGAATCGTCGGCCAGGTCCACGTTCATAAAATGTACGATATTACCATATATTTTAAGCGTTTTATGCATATTATCGTGCACGTTATATCGTTATCGTGGACGGAAATTTAAAAGCGTCTTTTTATATTTCCATACATTTTACAACCCTGTGTTATCGTGATGCCGCATGCCGTGACGTGGACGTCCACGATTATCGTCACATTAGAATTGATAAAAGCGCACATTCTATGACTTTAGGTATAAGTAAGTTTTCAATGCCAACAATAAATTACTTGATGCAAGCTGCAAGCAAATCCATTTTCTTCTCTTCTTCTCCTGTGTCATCAAGGGATGTACAGACGCCAGCAAATCAAGCTGCTACAATTTGTCCGAGGGTTCTGCAAATTTGTAGGTATGTATTTAGTTTATCACGGGATTTTTTTATGTAATGCAAGTACAAATGTTTCGGTTTTAGGATTTTTCCCTTTACTGGTGCTACACATTGCTTTTTGCCAAATTTCATGATTCTAGGTGAACTGAAAGTACCCTATAGGTTTTGATTCCGCTGCTGGTGTCGAAATATGCGCCAAATACGCAACATAAGCACCCGTATCTTTTGATTGCGTTGACTTAGAAGTTTGATTTTTTACTGCTTCAAGGGATTACAGCCCTGAGTATTTGATGTTAATTTCAACTTGATATCTCCGCGCGTTCTTGAGAAAAAGGGTCTTGACGAACAGACAAACGGACAACGAAGTGATCTTATAAGGGTTCCGTTTTTCCTTTTGAGGTACGGAACCCTAAAAATCAATAAGATTAAAATTTATTCTACTATAGATTTATAAAAAAAAATGATTGAAATTTTCCTAATTTAGAGTCAATTCGCTATTATAATGACTACGCCGATTTCCTAGGAATCATAACCGAAGCTAGTATAATATGTGGTGAACATAAGTGGCAGACTGACCGCAATAGATCAACGTCCTTCTTAACCAGTCGAGTCCGTGTCGTAACGCAACGTAGCGTGATTTAGTGTTATCTTACACACATGTACACCAGCACGCAATCAAGTCTAATTGGTAGGTTTGGGAAACTTGCGAAGGGAAGTTTAAGTCATCCAACTTCCCCGAACGTCGACTTTATCCGCAGGTGAGTTTTAATTGGCAAAACAAAAGGCCGTATACTTGCCATTAAAGACTGAGGCATGAAGGTGTCGTAAAAATGACTCGACTGATGATACTAAAGCACGCCAAGTTAGTCTAACTAAGCCAGGATATGAGTTATTCCTGTAACGCCCGTGAAAGTCAAGCTTGTGCCAATTAGAGAAGAAGAAAATCAAAGACCAAGGCTACTACTTCTCTAGGTCCACCAAGTAGGTGTTGGCAAAATGAGCATCAAACGTGCATTTTCAAACATTCTAAGAAAAGAACTTTGACGTTATCAGAACGACTGTCCCATGGAAACTAACTGACCAACTGACTGGACTGACTGGTCAAGAGCCCTTTTTTCAAAGAATAATAACAGGAATCAAATAAGATACTCGTATATATTGTCCACAGAGTAGTATCTTTTTGATGATTCATAGTCCTCATTTCGCCAGTACAATAGATCAACGGCCTCAAATAATCTAGTCTGTGTCGAAACGCCGCGGTGGCGCGATTGAGGTGTTATCTTACAAACACGGGTATGCAATCGAGTCGAATCGGCATGTTTGTAACACACTTATTGGTTGACTGATGGCTTTTGTGGAGTAAACACGTGTGCTTGTAGGTGGCAAGAATTTTTAATACGTTGTAAGGAAAATATCGTGAGGAAACAGGCATGTCCTAGAACCGAAAAATTCGGAGATATGTGACATCCACCAACCCGCACTGGGCCCGCGTGGTGGATTATGGCCCACTCTCTGTTACAGAGAGGAGGCCCGTGTCTCAGCAGTGGGAACATTTTACGAGTAGGCTGATTATGTGCATATTCAGTAGTGGTCATTTTGTAGCATACCGCATAGGTATATTTGGAGATAATGATCGAAGTAATACAGATTGGTTATTGATAGTTGAGAAAAATATAGGTTGGAAATCGTTTTAGAAGGAGATGAGGAGGAAAGAAATATCTGTTGGTAACAAAAATATGATGCATTTTACATAGGTAAGTATCATAGACGCAAAAGTTGAAAGAGAAAATGTAAACCAAATAATTGCACTGCTCCAAAGAGAGGACGTTCTCAAGCAATAATAATAAACAGTAACCAAAAACAGTAAACAGTAAAACAACAACAACAGTTAATAATAGTAAACAGTAGCCAATATTTTTTTTTTTATAGGCACACAAATCACAAACACCTACAACATCTAAAATTACGAATGTGTCTAAACAAGATCACAGCTTCATTCTTCAGACGATTCTCACGTTCTATTGTCGTCCTCTGAAGTTCACAACTGGTTGCCAAGTGACAATAGCTGTGAACACATGGACTTAACTGGTTTTGTTCGAAACTACCGCCTTTGAAGATTTGTGGGGCAACACCTGATAATTTACAAGTCAAACTTGTAAATGCTTTGGGATATCCGATTGGTTCTCTTGACAAAAAGTTTTCATATTACTTCTTTGGTTTGTTTGAATTTTATTAAATACTTCGAAAAATAATTGTACATTTCTATGATCTTGTTAACATTACGGAACGCAAATAGTGATATGAATATAAATATGAAGATAGAATTAACTTTGTCTTAAATCTCATCTGCCTAGCCTTTTCCCCGATATGTTGGGGTCAGCTTCCAGTCTAACCGGATGCAGCTGAATACCAGTATTTTACATGGAGCGACTGCCTATCTGACCTCCAAAACCCAGTTACTGGGTAATACGGTACTCTTTGGTAAGACTGGTTGTCAGACTTTCGGGCTTCTGACTACCCGTAACGAGTGTCAAAGATCCACGAATGACAGCCGGGACCAACGGCTTAACGTGCTTTCCGAGGCACGGAGGGGTCTCGGTATGTGAAGATGGTCACCCATCCACAGACCAACCGCGGCAAGCGTAGCTTAACCTGTTCGATCGACCTGTGCGGCTGTTATTATTTAGCCACCGGCCCTTCTTTATCTCCCTTTATATCCCTCTTTACCCCAACTTTGTCTTATATCACTGAGACTATAAAGTACCTGAAACAAGCACAGTCCAGGGAAGCATGTCACAAAAGTGAGGAAAGTACGCAACAGTGTAAGGAAAAGTCAATAATGATGATCTATGATGAGAATTAGAAAATAGTGTTCAAAATTACATAATTGTTATAAAGAATTTAGGAATCGGTTAAGCTACGTTTGCCACGGTCTGTCCATGGATGGGTGACCATCTTTACATACCGAGACTCCCCGTGCCTCGGAAAGCACGTTAAGCCCGGCTGTCATTCTTGGATCTTTGACATTAGTTCCGGGTCTTCAGAAGCCCGAAATTATGAGAACCAGTCTTACCAAGGGGTATCCCATTACCCAGTAACTGGGTTGTGAAGGTCTGATAGGCAGTCGCTCCATGTAAAATACTGGTATTCAGGTGCATCCGGTTAGACTGGAAGTCGACCCCAATATATTATAGTTGGGAGAAGGCTGGGCAGATGATGATGGTGTAGAATTAAATACACAATTAAAGTGTTACTATCAACAAAATGTTAGTGATGATTAATTTACTAAGTCTGACAGCGCAAAATAATCGCAAAGGACGATATCGATAATATTATACGACTGTGTACTAACATTATAATTAGATGTGTACTTTTAAAATATTCATTGGAAAGAGGAGGAAAACAGAGGTTAGTATTATCGAATACGGGTAATGCCGTTATGATAGCACTTACGATGCGTAAATATCAGGAGTCTATAGCATATTGCTGTTCGCCAAATAATATAAGGACAAAGATCCACTAGAGGTTTGGAATTCCTGGGAGGTTATTATACTTACAGTCATAATACATGTCATTTATGTGTTATTCGCTACTGTTATTTTTTTAAGCAATGCCACTGTCTCTTTTACTGCTTCATGAGCCATCATTAATAATCCTATAAAACTTTGCTGTGTTTTTAGACATCAATTAATTAATATTTATCTGCCTTGTGGCATTCCTTCTTTACGAAGTATATCATACATTGTCTATGCCACTATTGGAATACAAAAGCTCTTTAAAATTACCTGCTCCAATTGTTAGGAATCTAACTGAGGACTTTAACTCAAAAGCAATGGACTGTATTTTAAGGTATGTAATCCAAATAGTACAATTTTTGATGTTGGTAAACGTATGGAGTGCGCGCGCGTGCCTTCGCTACCGATCTCGAACGACGGCACGCGCGCGCACTCCATACGTTTACCAATATCAAAAATAGCCGGTCGATTCTGTAAAAATCTCACCGTGAAATCATAAGTGAAGTGAGCTTGAAGTGAGCAGTGTCAATAGTGTTAATCCCTAATGACAGCTCACTCCACGCTCACTTCACCTAAGTTTTCACGGTGAGATGGTTACAGAATCGCACGGCTGTTCTATACATTAGCACAAAGTCTTTAACATAATAATCATCATCATCTGCCTTTCTCGAAATAATTTACGATATAAATGAATTAGTAAGGCACGAATACATTTTAAATATCGTACCTGCAATATCTATAGTCAATTCTTTAAGAAAAGAGGCAATAACACCTAGAAATCATTACATAATTATGAATCCTCAGACTTATCCCGTAGTAAGCACATTGCATCACATAGCATTCATGCTCTATTGTTCGACGATTCCTTGCGTCATTGCTAATGAATCGGCTATAACTCCTTCTACTAATGTTATGTGAGGTGTTTACGAGTTGACAGCTCAAGTTATGATGGAGATTCTAAGAGGATGAGGGATGTCTAGAAACTGTGCTGTAGTTTGAGCATTAAAGGTGCTGAAGCAAGATACAGAATTTTGATAATGAGTGTTCTAGCTTAGCCATAAGAACGATTGAGTTAACGGTACTGAGGTGAGACGACGGTAGGCTTTAAACTAATGTTGGGGACATGGGTAACATCCAACATATTTTACAAACGCAAAGTTCAATCAAATCTTTAAGATTTAGTACTCCTGAAAATCCTGCCTTTTGGCTCTTGATGCAGGTACATCGACATTAAATAGAAACCTGGGATACTCTTTTGGAAGACTGTAAAGGAGAAAACTGCTATGTTGGAGTTTATTGTATCAACAATATGGATATATAATGCATGGCTGATTATTTCCTCAACTGCTTCCGATTTTAAGTATCAAATGTAAGTATTTCAAACAACCATTTTCAAAATGATCCACAAATAACTCAAGGAGCAATAACCCTAAATAATAACGATGCTGTTATTTATTTTACACCCGAAGGTCTTATTAATAATTGGCCAATATAAACACTAAATAAATGGTAATAATGCGGTTCGATGATTGTCCCTAATAAGAGACCCAGATTCTGATACATTTGCAATATTGCAGGTTGGTCAATATAACTTGGCATTTCAAGATGGCGCTGATTCTTTCAAATGTCAACGATTGTCAAATTCGGTGCATTTTTAATTTAGTTCCGTATTTCGCCGTAGATCTAGTTATGATGGGCGATGTGTATGTGTTTACGAACATTTGTCGTCATTGTTCTTGTGCTTCTCACGGTGAACTGAGAGTTGGAGACTTCAGATTCATATGTTCGTGAATTCGTGATTTGTTACAATAGTATACACTCCATTTTTTTTTTTCGTTTGGACTGTTTTGTAAGGCTCCTGAAGCTATTTGAGAGCACTAAGGCATCCCACTGCTTCTAAGGGGTGTTGCAAGAAGGCACCTATTAGCGAGCAGCAGAATGCGATTTTTTTTTAATTATCTGGATTTGCTGTGACTCAAAAAGTAAAACAAGTAACATTTGGTGTTGCTAAGGAAGAGCGCATTATTATATTGCTAAAGAGGTCTCTGGCCTGGATTATTTACCCTCTATTCTTTCGGATGAAGTTCATCAAACAGTCTGAATTGACCATGCAAAGGTCAATTTCATATCATACTCATAAAAATGAAATTGACCCTCAAAGGACCAGGATGGTAAAGGACCATAAAATTTCAATTACTGCCCACCTTCCTGCTTAAAACATAAAGGACGGACAGTAGTATTTCCTCAAACTAACGACTTACTCGGAACGCACTGGGCATACAAAGCCGCGGCTGATCAATTTTTTTTTTGGGGTGTTGTCCTGTTTATTAATTGATCAAATATTTTGACTTTTATCGTTAATCATGGCTCATTTAAAGATTCTACCTTAATTGTACCTATTTACACTAACAACGGCTTTGCTATGTTCACATGAGTTTCGCGCGGAAAGCGGCAAAGTAGAAGAAGAAATTTCGCCGTCCTGCCGCAACTGAAATTCCCAGTGCGTTTCTGAGATTATTTTAAGATGGCGTGTAATGTCCTGATCGCGTGCACCCAGAAAAACAGTGTTTATCCATTCTTGGGCATAATAAGTAAGTTACGGTATCCCAAGCAAAAAGTTAATAACATATTCTTTATAATAATTCCGGTGTCCAGATGCCTTTAGCGCCTAAAAAGTTTACCTAAGTACTTAGTGCTCCTTGCCTCGTCATGTGAACTAATTGCATTGAGTTCAGTGAACTGATTTTTATGGTATATTTTAGTGAAACAGTTTTAATTTACTGGTTTCTGCAGACAATTGACCATTTAGTATCTACTTCGCAATTTTTTCAGCGTTCGTTGATTCATCGGTTTTCAACTCCTTCGAATGTGAAAATTTGTAGGTATATCCAAGTCCTACGCAAGCGCCTGAAAAGGCCTAGTCTAGGATACAGCCTATCTATTCTGTAACAATCTCACCGTGAAAACTTAGGTCAAGTGAGCTATCCATAGTGTCAATTCCTAGCACCAGGGAACTTGATGGCAGCTAGAACGAAAGGTTTCTTTTGGAACCGACAACTCGAGCCCCGTCAAAAGCTCAAGTAGGTCATCATCATCAGCATTTCAGTTGAAAGAAGTCCACTGCTGGACATAGGCTACCTCCAAGCACCTCCACTTCGACCGGTTTTGTGCTTCTCACATCCAACGGGTTCCTGCGGCCTTCACAAGGTCGTCGGTCCATCTTGTGGGAGGCCATCCAACGCTACGTCTTCCGGTATGCGGTCGCCACTCCAGAAACTTTCGGCACCACTGGCCATCTGTTCTGCGAGCAATGTGCCCTGCCCACTGCCACTAATGTTTGACAACTCTTAGGGTTATGTCGGTGACCTTGGTTCTCCTGCGGATATCTTCATTTCTAATTAGGTCACGCAGGGAAACTCCAAGCATAGCCCTCTCCATTGCCCTTTGGCTGACTTTTAGCCTTCTAATAAGGCCCATTGTGAGCGACCACGTTTCAGTGCCATAGGTCATCACTGGCAACACGCACTGGTCAAAGACTTTCGTCTTGAAACACTGCGGTATGTGGGACGAGAAGATAGCGTAGCTTTCCGAACGCTGCCCAGCCGAGTTGGATTCGACGATTGACCTCTTTCTCGAAGTAGGTACTGCCTACAAATTCCAATTAATTGGACTTTTGATAATGCAGCAGTAACTTGGCGTTTTTAAGGTGTTGTTGAGTACTTAGGTACCTACTATTTTTATTAAATTTATTGATTTCTATTCTTGCAAATAAAGCTTCTCTTTTATTGCTGAGGTAGGTAATCAAGTCTATAAATAGGTAGCCTACTATAAAATTGCTGCGTCTGCGTGCTAAATGCCACATGAGTTGGTCGATGATACCTAGTGTTTAGTGTCAGATTTCTTAGATATTTATACTAACAAATAAAGGTGTGATTCTTACTTTATGTGTGCACAGAGAAACACTCAAACAATAATGTAAAACATTGAGATGGCTTTGCAAAAAAGTATATTCTTTTTTCACAATTGGGATGCCACAGACACGGATACCTTTCATACCTCCCAAAACGCTCAACAAACGTCGGAATGATTCAAAATCTTATGTTATCTCCTTTAGATCTTACCGGGGAGTTATAACAGGTGGTTTAGAGGTGGTTCACCCATTATAATAATGTTGATCCACCATCTGCCATTAAATTAGCCAGACTATGTAATTTTGTCCTAACTGATCATAGTCTTCATGTAAGCGGCAATAATACTCGTAATGTTTAATAATGAAGGGATTCCAGGAAAAGTGATAAGTTATGGTTATAGGTACATAACTTGGTTTTCCTGTAAGTGTCTTTATTTATCGTCTGTGGTTATGAAGATCCTCGCAAAACATTTCATGTAAAGTAGGTTGCCATGATTTACAAAACACTTTCACTATTAAAAAATTATCAGATCTAATGTAGAGCCAAACCTCTAATTCTACAAGACCTAACTCTACAAACCTTATATCTTGGTCTTAGTCATCTTGGTTGGTGAGTTCAATGGTCAAAAATGACGCCAAAATGTCAATGTTCAATTGGATTGATGTTCATTAAATGATTGTGTCTAAAGATCATTTGATGGGGTGCTGGATTCATTTTAGGTTATTAACCAGTTGTCTGGGATCATCTAGTGATCGAGACCAAACAAATGTGCGACGAAAAACGCAATGCGGTCAATTCTATTTCAACGATGGTACCATCGATCACTAATTTTATTAGTGATCGATGGATGGTACCTAATAAAATAGATTTTCTACAATACTGATTTATGACCAAAAATGGTTTGTCTCAATTGCGAATTTTAGTTGTTTTTAGCGTAAATTTAGAACAAAGCCTTTTCATTTGATTTTCGGGTAATTTGGGACTCTAAACACATAATATATTAGGTACCCAAGTATGAGATTGGTACTATTTCAACAGTCACACAGAGTGGTTTGGCACATAGGTATTATTTCCAGGTGATGCAATAATCATCCGTGTTGAACAGGATAGTACTTCGTACGGACCGGTCAGTGTATTTTGACGTAAGGAAAGGCAATTCCGACTAATAATGCCGAGCCACCGGCATCAGCCGTCACCGGGCAATGACCGCTGCCAATCAAGTTTGGCAAACGCACTGCCAGATTGGTTGCCACTTGCAAGGTTTGAAAATCGAAAGTGACGTACAATTTTTAAAGTGGACATTTCTTTTTATTTATTTATTTGGTATTTTAAAAATGGCGATGACTATTCGCATGAATACTTTTTGGAGTATTGATTTTTATTTTATTTGGTTTTATTATACCGTCAACCTTGAATCGGTTCGGTAGTGCATTAAAACCGATGAGGAAAATATATGTGCTATTTTTTATCGCTTTGGTCCCATGTTTCTATTTAATGACTTAGTTTCATTGCATTATATTAATCTTACCAACCACAATACCGTATATGAGTAAGCTAGGTAGGCTAGGTAAGTTTTAACTATTTTTAACTGTAGATGAGAGCAAAATTTATAAAGCGAATGCTTCCTAACCTGACCTAAGAGAAACCCGCTTATATAGCATCATCAGTATCATTATGCCGAAAAACAGTTTGACTGCCCATTGCAGACAGTGCCCCAAGCATCCCCACAGCGGCTGATCTTAGTAGGCATAGCAGCCATTCAGAATAATCATAGGATCAAAAAAGCAAGCATAGGTTTTTTTCTTCAAAAATGTAATAAAGCTGTAACTGTAATATGGCAACGCGAATCCTATCTTATACCCAGTCAATCAACTACCATAAACGAGTTCGTTTATAAAAGCAGGAATCGCAAGTAGCTATTACACACTTCCTTTCATAACAATCGAATGACTTTAACATACATACATATAACATAATATATTTGAGCAAATATAAGCTTCGCAAGCCTTGAAAATCTTGAGTGGAACTTCCAAAAGCGCTCTGGAAATCCTGTAGCGCAAAGAGCTAGATTTCAGTCCCCATGAACTAAATAGTATTGACTGACGCCCAAAATATAATAACGTAATGTAATTTCTTAGTACCAGCCCGGAGTCTGGCATTGTGCCCGGTGGATGGCAATAAGCTCGCCCCCCATTACACGGGACTTATACTTAACTGGGAAATGTGTGTGTGCCATAGGTATACCCCTCCGGGATCACAAGCGTGTGGTTGTGTTGTGTTATCTCCATCCTAGTCTTTGATTTCTACTTGTGATTTGCCGTCGCAAAGATTCCAGATGATTATTAATTTCTGGTGTTAAACACGATAAATGAATGGGTGAGTGCTGGCACATGCGATAATTTAGCTTTTTGTCAGACATGGCAACGCATCTGCGATGCAACGCAGACGTCCGTAGTCGGTGGTGATCGCATAGCAACAGGTGGACCGTCAGCTTATTTTCCAACCAAAAACATGAATTAATATAGAAAAATAAGGTTAAAAATAAATAGGTTTGAAGATATGAAGACGCAGCCATTCTGACTTACTAATACTTCATAAAATTATTAACGGTTCCATTGATGCAAAATTGGTAAACTATTTTAACTTTAGGTCTAGCCAACGTAGTAAGCGTCATCATCGTATTTTTGAATTGCCTACATCCACCTTAAATACCACATTTAATAGCCCACTAACACGTATGGCAAGGCAATATAATGAAAGGTCCAACTTGACAGATTTTCCTATTGATATTTTCTCTATGAGTTTTGCTTCATACAGACGTTCCCTATTTAAACAGTGTGAAGAGTGCACATCTATGTAGCTCAAATTGTTTTAAATTGTTTTTTTTTTTTTGTAGTGTTCTAGATTAAGATCTACTAGACACACTTTTTATTGTTCTCTTTTGTCTCTAATATTTGTAAGTTTAATGTCATGCATACCTGTTATTTGCATGGATACTGAAATGGCAATTTTTATTATGTTTTTTTTTTTATTTGAGTTGTAAGTGGCTGTGCTGTTGGTGTGCTTATTATAAATAAATAAATAAATATAGAATCAAGCATAGTCTTACAACTGCTAGCTTTTAGATAAACTTATATACGTGTTTTGTACACGAGTAAGACTGCACTGCGAAAGGCAATCTACATGAAATTAGTCTATCGAAGTGCTGCTTTTATAGGGCAAGGCACACATTATAAGCAGTTAGATACTAATATAGCTTCAAAATGATTATACCTCATCCATCACACACAACACTGCTTCTGTATAATTATTAATCAGTTATCAAAACAAGTTATCTTGAATATTTTTGGACAATAAAGCTCCCTCTCCATAAGGCCATCAACCCGTAAATTGAAAAGAAAAAGACCAGAATAATTTTGATGAGTATCTTGTACCATAAAATGACCAATTACTGGAGGGTAGCAATTTCGATGGACCAGGAGAGCATAAAAAACCGCAGCCATGTTTGTCGGTACGAATTCCGAGAATTAGAGACTGGGGGACTTTAATCAATGTGCATGTGTTATGGATCATATCGTCGACCGTAGGTTCAATTGCAGTAAGGGACAAAATACGATTTTTCAGGAGAGGCCGACAAAGTTTTTTTTCGGACTAAATCGCACATAACTTTTTTTGTTATTAACCTTTTTCGGGTCTGATTTCACACATAAACTTGTATTTTAGTGCTCTATCTACATGTGTAACATTTATTTAAATGAGTTAGCTATTTAAGAAAATAGATGTCCCTTACAACAACGTATTTTGTTAGGTATCTTGTAATCCCGTCCCTTACATCAAATTGACCTCTACGTTGGATCCAATCTATTAATGAAAAAATAGTGTAAAGGACATGTTGAACAAATTTATGAAAAAAAATACAATGTAAATAGACTTTTGACAGAAAATGAAGTACACACTTTTGACGTACGGATATCTTAAATTTGGAAATCGTTATAAGAAATCATTTAAAAGACATGAAAATGTATTAGAACCTTGTGTGTGCTTTTTTGTATGTCGCTTACATGCAATGTTTGTACATCATTGTAATAGCAAATTTGTATTAGTTTGAATAAAACAATTTTTATTTTATTGTATAAAAATTGTTTTATTAATAATTGTTTTATTTATGTTACCATTTTTTTAATAATTTGATTTTAATGAACATCTTATTAAAATCAAATTATTAAAAAAATGGTAACAATTTTACCTAAACTTACTTTGAATTCTTATTCAAATAAAAGAGTAGCTGCAAAAACCGCGCACAATCCCGACCAAACATGTAGCTGAAGTTCCAAACGTTTGAATTCCAAAAGTAGAAAAGGCTGCTCTACTACTTTCTTATATGCAACAAATCGAAATAATGAAAGATATATTGAATAATAAACCTTAATTACGATTAATAAGACATATCATTGTAACATATTGTTATTATTGCATTAGAAAAAAAAATATAGAGTGATTATCTAAATAATAAAAAGGGAACAATTTAATCAGATTACATTTATAAAAAAACAACAAAAATAATGGCTTTTTGGCAAATTTAAGTTGTCTGGCCCCTTGAAACTTTTTGAAAAAATTCTGGAAAATCAACTAAAGAGTGCCGAATGATTTTCGAAAACATTTATCATCCGGAAACTACCACTTCTATTGCTTATTTTATAAAAAAACAACAAAAATAATGGTTTTTAGCAAAATGAAGTGCTCTGGCCCCTTGAAACCATGTGAAAAAATTCTGGAAAATCAACTACATAGAGCCGAACAATTTTCGAAAAAATTTTTCATGCGGAAACCACCCCTATTGTTTATTTATAAAAAAATAACGGCTTTTTGGCAAAACTAAGTGCTCTGGTCCCTTGAAACTTTGTAAAAAAATTCTGATAAATCAACTAAAGAGTGTCGAATGATTTTCGAAAACATTTATCATCCGGAAACTACCCCTTCTATTGCTTATTTATAAAAAAAAAACAAAAATAATGGCTTTTTGGCAAAATTAAGTTCTCTGGCCCCTTGAAACTTTGTAAAAATTTTCTAGAAAATCAACTACAGAGTGCCAAATAATTTTCGAAAACATTTATCATCCGGAAACTACCCCTTCTATTGTTTATTTATAAAATATAACAAAAGTAATGGCTTTTTGGTGCTCTGGCCCCTTGAAACTTTGTAAAAAATTTCTGATAAATCAACTAAAAAGTGCCGAATGAATTTCGAAAATATTTATCGTCCGGAAATTACCCCTTCTATCATTTATTTATAAAAATAATGGTTTTTTAGCTAATTTAAGTACACTGGCTCCTTGAAACCTACTACCCTACTACAAAGTTTCAAGGGGCCAGAGCACTTCGTTTTGCCAAAAAGCCATTATTTTTGTTGTTTGTAACGACAGATGAACTCGCACTGATACCACTTTTTTATGCCCGCGCGCTGCTTTCGCATTGGTACCATCCTCTCTTTTGCACAAAGAAAGACGTTGTGAGATAGAAAAGGATGGTAATAGTGCAATAATTTGATTCAAATAGGTGTAACGTTGACACTGCTTAAAGTATGACAATGCAAATTGGGGTAAGGGACAACTATGTCAAAACTCGTGCAATCCATTTAAAGTATGGATGATATTTATTTTTTGAGACAACAAAGACATTAGTGTAAGGCCAGTTTTATTATTGTTTCTTAAAAAATAAACCATGTAATGGTAATTCGCTGATTGGGAAGACCCTTACCTTATTTGAAGTGGATTGGCGGCGATAATTACACCATTTCAAGTTCCTATATTGCATAGTTTTTCAGATACATTGTTATTATGGGGCTGATTCGAAATTTGGATCCAAAAATCATTAGAGTAAGGGACATTTTTTTTAAGCTAGAATTTTTTTATATTCACCATTCGATAGAGCGAAAAATTCTGAACAAAACTGTATACTCAACTCATTTTGGGTATTTTGTCCCTTACAACAATTGAACCTACGGTCGACGATATGTTCAACATACATTTTATGTGCGACTCCGACGCGCATTGCTGGGTATCGATAAAGGATTCTGGGTTTTTTCAATGCGAAGTGGAAGAGTTACGGTTTTCCTGTAATTTACATGTTTTTGATGGATACATGGAAATGTTGTGGTTTTGTTGTTGTTTGGGGGAGGTGTATTGATCTTGACGTTATTCAGGATCAGGACATACACCTTTAGGGTTCTCGCTAGCACACTTCTCTCGATCCAATTATGTTGCATATTATACCAAACTGTTCGCAAACGTTATCATGGAATGAACAGTTACGGGATTAAAACATACATAGCTATCAACCATTCGGCTCAGCCATAAATAGCCACGCATAGTGAGCAAAGTTCGGCAAAAAAGTGACATATTTTTTTGCCGCAACCACACCACCACAACCACTTTTGAATCCATTTTAAAACTACTGTAATGCCAACTTAATTACCATACTTAAACACATTCATAGCTCCTTCTCCTTACTTGGCTTGTAGTGTTGTAGCTAGCAAAAATACCAACAATTTTACCGTTAGCAGTCCTCTTTACGGGCAGGTACCGGCTAAATATTACGACAAACATAAGTTGGCTTGGGGATACTTAGCTGTACTTACATTTTTACGGACGATAGTTCAAGTGTGACCAATACCAATATTGGTCACGTTAGTATTAGGCCTTTTGGGTATGTCCAATATTGGTCGTAATAGTATCCATGTAGGGATCCCCAGTTGATTGCCGACAGTACATCGATGACTTCACATGAAGCCGGGTTTGCCGTGGTAGACCAATATCGGAAAATTTAATGAAGTCCAGATCAACTTCACGCTGGTTTAGGACTTGCAGACTTCAATCGAAGCCTGCAGTCTGTAGAGGTACATAAAATACCTACTCCTTATTTCAAAAGCATCCACATTGACAAGCAAGGTGTCATCGACGCCTAAGTACCTACTAAGTAGGAGACGCGTGGACGAGTCAATGAGCTCCAAATAATAATTAATTCACGATTTGATCAGACTGCTTTTTCTGCAGTATAAAAAATGTCGATAAAAACTCGGTAGTACTGTTGACATTGTGTTTGCATTCGTTTCAACAGTACCTTATCTATTCAATATCCGTTTCTGTGCAAAAAGTTTTGAGATCCATTTTACCTTCATGGGTCTACAGAGATTAAAAATAACAATTATAAGACAAGGACAAGAAATACTTTATTAAACAACAAAAAGACATGACTAATTTCGCTAAGCAAACGCATAATTAATTCGGCACAAATTAACAACTGTAGGTATCTATTTGCTTATCTGCCGGGCTACTGGGTGTATTTATTCAACCCAAAATAAAGCTGCCACAGTGTGCTTAGTTAACATTCATAAATTTTGATGCGAATGACGTAGTTCACACCTTCATTTTGTTGACAAGAATCCCCCGGTCGGCATCAGCTTATGCTTTGTTAGTTTAGGAATGCTGCGTTGTTAGCACAGGCATACTTTAAAATATTTCATCATATCATCATCATCAAAATCATCCTATAATGTTCCCACTGCTGGGACACAGACCTCCTCTGTGAGAGGGAGTGGGCCATAATCCACCACGCGGGCCCAGTGCGGATTAGTAGATGTCACATGTCTTCGAATTTTCTGTTCTAGGACAGGCCGGTTTCCTCACGATGTTTTCTTTCACCGCTTTGAGAGCAATATTGATCAAATGGAAGACATTTGTGTCTTCCATTAAAAAAAAATTGTAAAGTAAAGAGCCTGGGCTCAAACTACGACCTACAACTCGTAAGTCGGTGCCGATACCATCAATGCATTAAAATGTTTCATATGTCTGAATAATCCCTAAGATGTCATTTTTTGACCGGAAATATCCTAACACAGAATGAGATACAAAATTCTAGTAAGCACTCACAGCATGGAAGTTGAGAGGTTTAAGTCTTGCTTAGAGTTATCGCTCCAACTGATTGTATGCACCACACCGACACAAACAGGTTCCATTTCTGAAGGAGTTTCTGTACAAATACGCCTACGGTAAGCAAAGTATCGTTGGACATGGCGATCAGGTGTCTGAGCCTTGAGTAGGTGATAGTGGCGATAACTCTAGTCTCGCAGAATATTTGAATATATTGAGACTCCTTAAGATCATTCAGACTTGACAAATTACCATAAGATTATACTTATCTGCTTAGCGTGACAGTACAGGGAAAAAACATATCGCACCTTCGGTAAGACAAGGGCCGAAGTGCTAATTTTCAAATTTTTCAGGTCTTTGTTCCTACAGGTAGAAATTAGTTTTTAAGGCACTTTGGCATATTTAACTCATTTTCAGAAATTTTAGCACTTCGGCCCTTGTCTTACCGAAGGTGCGATATGTAGGTAGGTATCTAAAGTCTGTTCCAACTTCCAAAAGTATATGTTGAAAGCGTAAACCATCCCTGTTCAGGTTAAATTCTTACACAATCATCCAATAAAGGAATTAGTAAAACATTCATCTGTGTTTAGAAAGCTTCAACTATTATATATTTTACCACATTTTCCAACAATTGTTACTTGAATGACATTATTAAATTGTGATTGAAAATTGAGGTTAAATTATTTTAACCTCAATTGCTAAATAGAAACATCCTTAAGGTTATTTAAAATTTGAATTACTCAATTTGAAAGCGGCCCTAAACATCGGCATCCACAGGTACGTTTTCTAATCCATTTGTTTACATTTTCGTCAGTTAATTTTTGAACAGACCATAGGTACCTAATTATTCATCTGATTCGCATATGAGTCAACTGCGAAGATAAGCCGGGAGAGCAAAGTCCGTAGTTAATTGTAACATTATCAGTAATGGCCAAGCGATTTTCTAGAAAAGTTATCGATGTCTGGATCAAATGTCTTCTGTTTAATAGAAAACAAATCAATATTGGACTACTTTGTGTAGCGGTCGAGCAATGTCAAACATTTTGCCCTCAATTACTGGAGCGGCAGGATTTTCCTCTGATCTTGCACTTGTGAAATTTTCTTTGATTATTTTGCGTGTGTATTTGAATACACACGCTAAATATGTTATTCTTCTTCTTAGTCTTAGCGTGTCGATGGCAAAAATTACACGAAAAATGTACCTACATAGTTTTTTAAATTTGTTTGGATCACAATTTAGCAACGCGAATACCGTTTGCTGACTCAGCCCTCATTCATCATTAGGTCCTCACGTGTGCAGGTGACAGGGCATGCGGGGCAAGATGGGAGGTGAGCCATTGTCTATGGAGATACGGCGCATAGGTACACACCGGAGGCCTGAACCTCCTCTTTTGAAGGTTGTCCTTGCTGCGGCCTACTTGGGTACGAAGTCTAAGTAATGTTAATTAATAGAAATATTACAAGTGCATTTAGCTCAAAAATCCAAATATATCCCCTGTTGTGAGAATCCCTCAGAATAATATCTAAGGAATATCGCAATATCAACACTGTTTTGTGAAAAGCTTTGGAATGTCTTTAATTGCATTTGCTTTACATTTAAAATCAATTAGAGAAACTATAATTTTGTAATTTTTAACTTTATCTAAAAATCTTAAAAGTTTTCGTTAAGACATTATATTACAACAATATACGCTTATTATTATCTTAATAAATGGTTGTAAATGGTTAATCTACTTAAAATAAATGGCATTTTTATGTACCGGAACTAATATGAAAAAGGTGATACAACTTTGAAATGATTTGCCTAATTCTATGCCTAAAAATTTAGATTTTGTAATGTGATAAGTATGTCAACGTAAAACGCAAGTACACTTTGTAGTAAAAACAAAACTTATAGTTAGGTATCCACATCGTGCGTCACGTCAAGGGCTTTCACACACCAGCGGAGAAATTACGTAACGCACTATGAGTACTTCAGTAGCAATGGGTCTCATTTTGACAGTTCAACAACAATCAAGCAGACGCATTTTGCGAAATGAAGCAATGGATTAACAATATCCTTCAAAATGATCCAGATTGAGATTGGTAATGTGTTACGCAATAAGGGTGCTGGTGTAACTGACGTTTGATTTTGTTCTTTAATATCCTTAGTCCTCTATTCGTTTTGTAGGTACCAGATGAGGCCGTAGATCGATTAATGATTGAATGTTAGATATGCTTTAATTACATTTCAAGTTCTAATCAACCACCACAGCCAATCGCAGCCCATTGCTGGACATAGGTTATTCCGGTCCCAAGATTTGAATTGGAATTGGGTTTTGCCTTTTATCAGGTATATTTTAGTAGGAATACCTAACCGCAGAAAGGTGTGTCAAAAACTTCTAAACACTTACAATCTTCTCAGAAATGAGAAGTGATCTCGTGAGCAACAGTTTATCTAACTTTACACGAAATACAACTTTTTTTTATGTTTTCTGCAATTCGTAGGTCAGTGCCATGTTAGTATGTTGAACAAAATATTCTATTATTTGCGAGCGTAACAAATATGACTTAATCAAACAAATCACCAATGCAACCAAAAAGTTCATATAATTCTATTGATTAATATAAAAAACGTATGAAAATTGGAATTTCGTTACTTCGGAACTAAAAATCCCACAAGTATTCTCTCAAGTGTTAGCCCTACGTGGTAAGAGCTAAATGTGGTAAAATAGCTACTTAAGTGTTAATGGGCGATGACACAGGAGCTTCCCATTACTTGGGTAATTTTAGCTCAAATGGCTCCACGGGACACAACGCGGAAGCTTTTGTGGCTATGTTTGGGTGAAGTATCTACCTACTACTTATCTCTTTCTTTCTAATTAAAAAGAAGCATAAGCTTGGGGACCTGAACATAATGCTGACGCTTAAACCTTATGCTGCCGGTACCTATTATATTTTTGTGTAAGTACCTACTACTACTAGCTGTAATACTGGATACAATAAACGTTTATCTATTCCTATTTATATCCTCTTGATCGTAATGTGTTCATTGTGATATTTACAGCAACAGTCGAAAACCATGACATATTGACGTTTATCGACGTCTGTAAGTGACAGGTTTAGTGTTTTTTTTTAATTTTTTACTTCTATTTGTCGTTGATGAGTGTTTAAAACATGATTAGCGATCAATTAGTACACTACAAGTGTAACAAGTGCTTGAGTGAAGTACTCAGCGCCACTTACAACAGTCATTAGCTTAACAGGCACTTGCATTAAATAATATAGTTAGGGATCTTCTTCACTTAAGATATATGGCCCGTTTCACTATCAACCAGATTACTTACAAATTAGAATTCAAGTATGAAATCGCTATGGAGTTTATTAGTAAGTTGTGACCTAATAAGTAATTGATGCTCCAAAGCTTCTTCTGAAGAGATTCTGGCACACAGTCCATTATGGTGGACCTCAAAATTGAAATCACTCCTTTCCTGATCACTAAACCAGACACGCGATTCCTCAAACTATGTCAAGAGGACTATTCCTCTCAAGGACTGTAATCGGGAAGCAAAGACAGTCAGCTCCGTCTGTTCTCCTAAGATTGACATATCCTCGCGTGCGATCCTCAATTACACTGCAGGGGTCCAAATGGGTGCTTCCTTTTAAGTCGTTGTTCTTTCATTGCCGTCAAATTGGCGCCGACAGCTTAAGTAGAGATGTTGACGTGACCGTCTTTTGACATGCAGATTTTTGATGACGTCATAGGAATTTTTATTGTATGAAATAACTTCCAAACCAAGAAGGTTTGGAGGCTCAAACCAAAGACCAAAGAAACGATGTTTTTCAAACAGTCCATCTGTGTGAAAGATGGCATGGCTAGAAAGGGGTGACTATTGAGATCACGACTATTGGAGAAGTATGGAAGAAAAACATGATGCGCAGACCCCAAATGAATTGGGATAAGGGCAGGAAAATGATGCCTCCAGGAGAAGCAATCAAATGTATCCAGCCCGTCCCGGGCGGTCAGATCCGATACCTGATTGCTAGCATTTTGATAGCGAGATGAAATATTTCTTATATTGTCCTCAATTTTCTAGTCACAGTAATGACTAAAATGTCATTGACTTTTCAATGGTTGATGTCATCATGAATCCCAAACGAATGTACATTTCTTTGTCATCTCTGCTTTATCAAGTGCTTAGTATATTTAACTTTGTAAGATGAGTAAGTTATGGTAGAATAACATATATATATATATATATATATAAATACATACACATGTATAATTATATAAGTTTTGTTCTGTAGCTGGACAAGAAATTAAGAACTTGTTGAAATCAGGGAGCTGCATGACACATGAAATAATTATTCAAATTATATTTCTTGCATTGATATAATCTACTGTGGAATGTTATCATTTGTATTGAAATTGTGATGTAAATTAATGTTTTAGATTGTATGTAAATCAATTTAATCACAAATTACTTACAATAAACGTATCAAATAAGGTTTTAAGGTTTTGTTCGCTTCAGGTTAGTTGGGTTTAGTTCAAGCAATGTCTGTATCTCGTACTTTCACATTATCAAGTATGGCCCCTTTAAGACGTTTTTGCTTGCAGTTTGCATTTACGATATCTTGTTCAAATAAGGTGTGCCGTAAATACCTGCTGAGCACTTAGCAGGTCTGAGTTACATCAGATATATTACTGAACTTTTACGTTTGCTATTTAAAACATAATCAGCCTATAATATTCCCACTGCTGTCACACAGGCCTCTCTGTGAGAGGAAGAGGGCCGTAATTCACCACGCAGCCCCAGTGCGAGTTGGCAGATGTCATATGTCTTCGAATTTTTCGTTTCTAGGACATGCTGTTTCCTCACGATGTTTTCCGTCACCGGTTTGTGTTTGCTATATAATTTTATCATAGTCATCATCAGACGTCCGCATAAGCTTTCTATTTATTGACCATTCCTGCGCTTTTCGTAACCAGCGGTCCCCCAGTTTTCAGCTAATTCTGCACCTAATGGCGTTAAGACATATACAACGTGTAACGTTAAATGCGCAAAACCTCAAAATAGTTTGATCAGAATAAAGAGCAGAATTAATTAAACCATTTTTTAATATAGGTCAAATTTTTCAAAAAATCTTCATTAAAAACGTAGCCGTGTCTACATATTTATTAATAGGTCATGCAAGCCACTGTCAGCGCGGCGAAGCGGCCCGGTGACAACTCCTCCCTCGGTAAAGCGTCGTCGCAGACGCAAGAAACGATCAGAATGGCCAGTTAAACTAAAACAGCACATAAAACCTTTACAATTTTTTAATGACTTATTTTCTCTGTGAAATAGGTCAATTGAATTAAAAATCAGTTGGGGTGTCTGAGGTTTTGCGCATTTAACGTTACACGTTGTATATTTTAGGTTCCTCTCACTGCCCTAGATGTCATGTCGTGACCCTCTTATGAGAATCACAACAAGTACCTTAACCCTTCCTAAACATCTTTATTCGCTCGCTCCAGTATAAATCGATCAAGGTTTTGGCATTAGGTACCCTTCAGTAATAATTTGCCGGTTTTATTACAGGATGTCCAACTAACGCATTGTGTGCGACATTTGTATTCCGATGAGAGCTTGATACAAAACATTTCACACGGAAATTCTTTTCTCAGTCGTGGTTGACTCACCTGTATGGTGCACTTGGTATGCTGTGTGGTCCATATAGGAATCTGTATGTTAAGTGACCAAACTAAACGTACAAGGTCCTGGTGGTTATGGAAATGTTTTCTCACGACCTTGCGTTTTGTAGTCTGAAAGTCTGTGATCAGCATGTTGGTTAGAAAAGGGTTTTAATGATGTTGCATAGTCAGAGTTCACTGTTTTTGTGCTTTAGGAGTGCATTAACCACTGTATGCACTCGACAGTTCGAATTACAATTATGTATTACTTAAGATATTTTAGAGAAATATTTTTTTTAAACCGGCGTAGTCCACATTAGTACTAGAGTCAGCAGGGGGATAACACAGACTAAAAGTAACAGTGCTTTAATTAAGATCGTTATTTGGTAACTTAATGATTTTAATCTGACGATGATCTAACTAATTGATTACCACAATAAACAATTATTATTACCAGCTTATAACATTTGCCCTAACGCCAGTTACGACGTCATAAACAGGTTATAAAAACTTACAATGAAGTTTTTATCGTGACCCTCCCGTCACGTATTCGTATTAATGATATTATTACTCGTATTATTATTCAAGTAGTATGTGTACACATAGAAAGAGTACTACGATTTGTATTAGTACCGCATTCTGCACATATGAACTTATCAATAGATAAGATACTGGCAGTCAAGGATGTGACTGATTTTCGATCGACAGTTACGGTCTGATCGAAAATGAATGGTTGTATATAACTGTTCATAGGCGTATTGTTTATTGTTTTATTGACATGTTTCTTACTTTTTTGTACATATTTGATGGGTGACTATTTATTGTTGTTTTTTATACAAATTATATTTAAAAAATATAGAAACATTTATGCTAACAGACTTTAAATAATAATATGTACATGTATATAAAACACAACAAGGGTCATATAAACAAGGGTATATAGGGTCAACAAAACAAGAAACATCATCATCATCAGGGCATCAAAACAATCGTCTGCATCGCTGTCATCGGGAAATGTGCCCAAAAGTCTGGCAGCATTGCCACGTTGTTTTTCGATGCTAATTCACCATCTCCCTAGCCTTTTCGCAACTATGCTGGGGTCGACTTCCAGTCTAACCGGATGCAGCTGAGTACCAGTATTTTACACGGAGCGACTGTCTATCAGACCTCCACAACCCAGTTACTGGGTAATGAGATACCCCTTGGTAAGACTAGTTATCAGATTTTCGGGCGTCTGACGACCCGTAACGACTGTCAAAGATCCGCGAATGACATTCGGGACCAACGGTTTAACGTGCTTTCCGAGGCACGGACGGGCCTTGGTATGTAAAGATGGTCACCCATCCACGGACCAACCACGGCAAGCGTAGCTTAACCTGATCGATCGACCCGTGCGGCTGTTGTTACTTAGCCACAAGCCCCTCATGGCGATGCTACTTAATTATTTGGCCAAAAAATAAGCCAGCCCCCTGGTCACGTGAAGAGTAGATTGTTTTACTACTTAGAGTCAGAATTTACTTTAATAATACCTCGACAATGTCGTGTGGCCGCAACCTACACATCTGTTACAAGCAGTGGGGGTTTGGATCGAACATGATTTACCTAATAGGTACTTACAGTCAGTAGTAAATGTTTAAGGTGCTATAAAGTAACAAAATAATAAAAAGTCCGCCTTCTACGATGTAACCGCAACCTTCAATGGTATAGCCTTCTCTGGTCCTGTCTTCTCTCTGTTAAGGCATTATAATTATTTATTGCGCAGACTGTAAGCTGACTAAATGATAAATGACGATCAAGCGCAAACTATAAATGCTGTTATTTCAGACATTTTCAAGTAATTAATTGTAGCCCATGCATCAGCCGTCATCAGCCACTAACTCCACGATGATAGTTTGGGACTAGTGCACGTGCGGAACGCGAAAGGAGAACGTGCGAGAATATAATAGATCGTTCGCGATTACTTGCTAACACTGATCCATATCTCTTTCTAACAAAGTGGTACGATCACGTCAAAGCATTATGTGATGATATAAAATAGAAGCCATAAGGAAGAGACATTGAGAACGATGTAACAAAAAACGCGGCTAAGTGCGAGTCGGACCCGCACACTTTATATTGTACACATTATATTCCACAAAACATATTTTTTATTATTTTTTGTTAAATCGGTAGTAGTAGTACACACTCATTTCAAGTGTCGACCTATTACGGTTCAAAAGATATAGCCCGGAGACAAACGGACGGACAGCGGAGCCTTAGTAATAGGGTCTCATTGGCACCCTTTGAGTACGGAATCAAAGAAGAATTAAGCAACGATGTTAGTTTTAAAAACTAATATTTTTATATTAAAACAGACGAAAATTAGCAACGTCTTATCGGTCTATCTTGTAGATATTCGAGATTTTTTGAATAGTAGTCGGTACTAGATAACGTAAAGTCGGGCACATCTGTCAGTAACACGACATCGGAGATAAAGAACTGTTACAATAGTTTCACTATCTAGAAATAGGAAGTGATTGTACTAAGAGTGACGTAGGACTGAGAAGAGTGACGTATTTAATCCAAACCTAGAATTGAGTATTGAATGAGCTTAACAAAGGCTAAAGACGGAGAACCCGATTGTTCAGTTGGGTAAGAAGTCGGTGAACGTGTCAAAAACTACTTACTGTTAAATTTTGCTGAAAATACTGGTCTATTGACAACAGTCATTCATTAGTTACACACTATGACTAGACTAAACTTAAGAGTACATGGCGCAGCAAGTAGAGATATTAAACTTATAGCTAGATTGTTCGTTATGTGCTGTTTTCTCATTCGTTGAAATATTTGAAGCCGATATGTAGGACGAGGTTCATCAGTAATCTAATCCTTCAGGACTGTACTATTTCGAAAAACTGACTTGCTACTCCTAGCAAATTCCTCATTCCTAATAAGGATAAGTTTGGCCATTGAGCCAGGCTGCTAACGGGGGCCGAGACCGCTTTGCACGTGCCGGACGTACCTACTCGTGTATACAAGTATTATCGCTCATGCAAGTTCTTTCAATGCACCCCTATGGAAACTGGTACTCTGTATTGTGTTCATACAACTCAATTTCTTTTATAAAAAGCCCCCATCATTTGGCGAGACGAAATGATTCTCAAATAAGGTCACAGGAGGACAATGCTCGTAATTTCATGATCTCAAATCAGGTCGCATCTGTTTGCAGAATCGCGTCATTCAGCAAACGATTTTATTGGATATAAAACAGTTTTTATTAAGTAAATTGATGGATAGTGTACCGTTTTGTTAGTACAAGAGGTCGTTTAACTGTTCTGACAAGTGTTAAATGTTCACCGATAGGATTCGATTGTGGGTTTATGATTTCCGATTTGGCAATGTCTTTATCGGTTTTTAATTGATCTGGCAATGATAATATTTTATTTATGTCGGGCATGGACACTTTGATTTTCAGTTTAGATTTTATTGTCACTTTCTGCACACGTGTAGGCAAGCACGATACATATCCCCCAGTTTATTGTCATGTAAAGCTTTTCATACTAAATAATGGATTATATCCAAGCTTATGTCAGCCGATATTTCCTTCTCAAACTGTATCAACTATCCATTCGCTTCGTCCTTCGCATTCTCGTTATAAAGTCATATCTTAGGTCTCAACATCAACATGTATAGTCTAAGATATAGGGCGCCAGGACCGGTTGTTGGCCGTCTCGAGAAAGTACGCCAACTTCACTCGTTTTTATCACAACAAGATTCTATTAGTAAGTGCATCAATCGCGTTGATGGAGACGGGAAGTTTCTAATAAGATTTATGATTTGTTCGTAATGTATCTAAAAAGGTGTCGGGGTACGAATTCTGAGAGATTCTGAACATGATCGTTTTATAAAACTTGTGTACAAAGTTAACTTGGAATCCTTGGATGACTTGGTCAACATGTTAGGTCAGTTGCCTCATATTAATTTCGGATTATAATAATCTTCTATAGGTTCAAACACCCATTTCCAAAGTATACGAGTATCTACCCTTCTTCCCAGTTTACATTCGGTTAAGTATTCCAAATAGGTATCTTGCTCGTCTTGTCGTCGATGTTCATCAATGCCTGTTCACCAAAACATTACGATTTAACGCACGAGGCGCTAATTATTTAGTTAAGATAAAGGAAGTCGTTGATCTCATGTCATCGCAATCAAGGGTTCACTGTAGTACCTAATTCAGAGAACCACACAACGCAATTAATGGGTCAACTGGATTACTCGACATTACTCCACATCTAACGTGCCGAGTCTCCGAGAGTTCACTTTAGGAAATGCTTTCGTTCACACAGTTAATTTACTTGTTGTGTGACGTCACTTATTTCAAAGAACTGGAATAAGGCAACCCCTCTCACCTCTTTTCGTGTGTGTTGTAAAAATAACGAAGACATGTGACATCTACCAACCCGCACTGGGCCCGCGTGGACCTACCACGCGGGCCCAGTGCGGGCCCAAAGCCCATTCCCTCTCGAAGAGAGGAGGCCTGTGTCCCAGCAGTGGAAAAAATATAGACGAAGGTTGTTTTACAACGACCTTGTAATGTTTAGCAGTTGAACCTTGTATTGCTGTAAGAGGATGGACAACTGTGGTGATAGTGCAAAATTTACCGCGCTAAGGTCCTCACTATCAGGACCCTGCCTAAGTGTCTATACGCCAATCATGTTACCGACAGTGGAGTGATGATTGCTGCATTCCCATTTCCCTGTAAACTTCATTGTAGCTGCCAAGATACTCGAAATTCAATAGCATTCCACATGTCTACTTAGATTAAAAAATTAATGATATTATTATGGCCCCTGTCGGTCACAGCAATATTGTAGGTAGAGGAAGCTTCAAAACTTAACTTACATATTCTTAACGATATCTAATGTTAATATGGATTTTTTAAATGTTTGAATTGTCCATTAAATATGATTTCTGTAGGTACTAATAATCATAGACAGATAAGATATCCGTGTTTAGCAGCTGGGGAACATTAAAAGAATATCCACAAATGGCTGTCTGGCTAATCATATAACCACAGCATCGGCTACCGTAGCTGAGGCCGACACAAGAGACGAAGAAGTAGCAGCATTACCCCAACACACAGACACAAATCAAAATCTAGACAATAAAACAGTTATTCCCAAAGAAAGTGGGTGCCGGGACAAAGGCCGACAAAGACTGATGTCCGTATTTACACACAATGCCTTTACAAAAACTAGTCGCGACGAACGAGCTCGTCCATTGCTTGAGAATTCAATTTTTGCTAAATTATGTTTTGATTCGTGTGCTCTTGTTGTTCCATCTGCGTCGGTTTTCGAACAAAAACGTCGGTTTGATTTTGTGTGGTCTTAGGCTAAGAATAGACCGTCATTGCCTTCCATAAGGCGATTGAAGGTTTCAATCAGGTAGAATTCATTGTTATAAAATGAATTGACTACTCATTGTGGCTATTCGATCTTGGAAAATGATTGCGATTATCTCTTAAGACATTTCAGAGGTCCAAAGATTTATCTTTGTAGCATATCCCAAAACAGTGCTCGAAACAGCCCTCTCCCTTATGGTGTATAGGTTGGCGCCGAATTTTCTCATTTGAGTCTTTACTCAATCCTAAAACTTTCTCTTGTCGTCTTTTTAAGTCCTTCATAAGTTATAATTCGGAGCTACTTACATCAGACAGTAGCCTAAAAAAACAGAAAATTGGTTTCTTCATTATTCAAGCATCAGTCAAAATAATCAAAACCATACTTTAATGAAGCCGTAGTCATCTGCTATACACACTAACTCTGTTATAAACACAATTACAACCGGAAACGGTATAAAAACCAAAAAATACCGCATTAATACGTTTAATTCAATTATTATAACAGTTAGATTATTGTTCTCAGCGCACTTTCGCTCGGCTCTGTCGGCAATTTGTTCCAGTAGGTGCGAGCATATCGCGTTGCTTGACGACACTTTTCTCCTAATTTTAACGGATACTGCGGTTGAGTTGAGACATTTTGATTATCGCATGTCCTTATTCTTGCTGTAAATACGCAGGTAGGTACGTATGTAGTTTATTTTCCACTCTTTTTTAACATTTCACGGTGCTTTTAGAGCAATGTGAACGAAATATTCTCGTATTTAGCCAAATCAACGCAATTTTTGTTCAGGTTTTTCTAAATCCTGGTCTGTTTGTAGCAGACAGACTAAACTAGCTCTTTGTATGCATGTGGCATAGATATGGTGTAGATGTACCAATTATAAGGCGATGATCACTCCAAATTTTGTCTTCCTTCTGCTGGTTCGAGTCAACATAAGCTTACAGATTTAAATTGCACTTGTACGTAGACATGCAAATAATTATTTTGTCATGTTAATTCCAATGCTTCCTTATTTTCTAAAAACGATTTCCTCTAAAAATGGTACTTGGAACTTCTCCCTTAAGTTCATTAATCGAATCTTGTGCACTCCGTGGGATGCGACTAACAAGATTTTGCATACGTGACCAGTACGACTGTGACTTAGTTCTTATATGAAGAAACGTATCCTTAAACATACCAAGCGAAGAGTACTTGCTTGTCAAACTTCATTTTATAGTTCCAGACTGTTAGCTTACTCCAACAGTCTTCAACGAAAACAACTGTTACGTGACGTGCAGGAAAGTGAATTAAATACTCTTTAGACATAGTTTAGCTCCATTCACAACCCCCGCACCAATGGTTCCAAGTTGTCAGCACCTAGTGAAACAAATACCAGCGTAGGCGCCGTGATTTACTCACGTACCACAAGATCTAGGTCATAGTATTACCTAGACACGAAACAGACGCCTTTAAACGTTTTACTATCACATTGTTTGCACGAAAAATACGAAAAACTACTTAGTTTCGAGAAATCGATATTTTTTTTTTCGTTAATCGGAAAATAAGTGACGCAATAACGATTCAAGGATTTTTAGTACAGACGCCAGCACATCAAGCTACCCGAAACTGTCACATTTTTCCAATCAACTTTGAACCTAAATATGTAGCGATAAAGTTGAAAATCTCTCTCTTGACAGATTGTAGTAGCTTGATGTGCTGGCGTCTGTACGTTTCTGTCGAGGGGTTTGTACAGTTACGGTGTTTATTTTTTGAGCTGGCAAATAGCATTATGCGGTGTTTAGAATGCAGAGTAGATTTTTGCAGAGGGAAGTGGTCGTCTGGATTTGTTATGCTATGCATTGATGTTTGTTTTCGCTTTGCAACTGAATAATTATGTGCTCTGCCGTAACTGCATCATCACTCAATTACTTATGTACGAAGTTAAAATTCTTGCTTGCTTTTACGAAATATCTTGAAATCCATAGATTTTTCGTGTTAAAAAGATATAGAATCGGTTTCAGAGATGGATTTGAAGATTTGAATTAAGAAAAACACTAAGTTACTAAGTTAGATTACAACACGAAGGCAGAGTCGAACCGCGAATCCTTTCTACCGATTTAGTTTACGCTTAAGTAGCTAGGATATATTTTTATTAAGTAGGTAGTTTAATATAGATTACTAGAATGCGCAGGTACATTTTATCACTAACTGTAGTACAACTTTCCCGACTTTTACTATATAAGATATCCTGACTGTCAAGTTAAATAACGGTGAACATTTCTGTCTGATATTTACCTGCGCCGCGCTGACATTGGCTTGCTTGACCTATTAATAAATAGACACGGTAACGTTTTTAATGAAGATTTTTGAAAAATGTGACCTATATTAAAAAGTGGTTCAATTAATTCTGCTCGTTATTCTGATCAAACTATTTTCAGGTTTTGCGCATTTAACGTTACACGTTGTATAGAGTCAATTCTATTTAACACAGCGACAAAATCGTGCTAAGTTGACTACAGTGCGGCCGACGAGAGAATACGTTCTTGAAACCTGTCAGTTTCTTACAAACAATTGAGTGTTTTGCGAATTAGAACTTTATTAGCTACTAGAATTCTCGCACTGATAGGTGTCAGGAACGCATTCTCTGGGTAGCGGGACTGTAGAAGCCCTCTTCTCTCGCATCGTAGATATAGTAATAGGCCTACGAAGCAGTTATTTAACCATTATATTCGTATTTATTACGCATTATCATGGCGCTAAATATAATCAAACAAACAACCCTGGCGTATATTGAAAATAGAGTTGTGCGTTATCGCAGCTGATAATTCTAAATTTGTTTTAATTAATTCCTCTACAGCACGACCGACGTGTATTATCGATACTGCTGCAATCCTTTCTCTGGGTCAGAGCTATTTATTATAGTAGATAAAGTGGTATCGCTCACAAAATACGTCACTATGCGTTGATTAGGAATATTGAATATTGGCAGCCGTTTTTTTGGGCTCTGATTCTTGTTAAAATTACGTTGCATTTTGTTCAATAAACAACCAGATTTATTAACATAGAATAGAATAGAATACTCTTTATTATGTACTGGTGTACAAAATACTTTGCAAAATTACTGAATTGTGTACTATGTAAAATTTCTATATTTATGTCTGTAATCTATATGGTTATAGATTACAGGCATAAATATAGAAATTTTACAAAGGGTGACACAATAATTAACATAAATAACAACTTATGCCAAATAAATAAAAATAACAATATCATTAACCAACTATTATCAACCTAAAATATAGCGAAAAATTCATCCGCATCGCTGTCGACTGGTAGTGTACCCAAGATACTGGCGGTATTGCCACGTTGTATGGCCATGCTTAACCTCTGGCCAAGGTAAAAGTCAGCCCTTGGATCACGGAAGTGTCAACCCCATATAGCTTGAAAATATAATTACCGATAGTGTTATTAATTTATGGTACGCGGTACGCCGCTTGTGGTCCGCAACAACGCCAGAACAGATTTGGTTTAATTGATTTCAGTGTATGTCTGGGTTCTCAGCTTCATCATCAGCCTCCTACCTATCACCTACCTATAACCCACTATAATCCCTTATAATCCACTGCGGTATGTAGTGCTACTTAACAAGATCCTCGGCTACTCTGTGTAAAGTTATCTTTTTCACAAAGACAAAAGTCAAATAATTTAAGTCAAGTATTCGAATGCGGTGTTAATTCTACAGGCAAATTCATTTTGATAGAAAGCTCCATTACAACCTATACGTACCTATCACAGATATAATATTAGGTACGTCTATAAGTATATATTTACTCGATGAAGTACATACCACCTACTTGAATACGGTCTGATCGAGCTGCGACTAGTTATTAAAAGATAATCGGCACCGTTACAAAGTTAGAGCACAAGTAATTAGATCGCAAGCTATCAAGGGCCATAGTCTTTAACCCTTTCCCGCTGTATCGTACACACGTGCCTTTGATAGAAACCGATACGTATTATTTCACTATTTGGTTTTCTCGACCATTTTGTAATCTAACAGAAGTAAAAATCAAAGAATAGTAAACTCATGGCCCAATTTAAAAGCAAGACCTTTTTTTTATTTCCATCGCATGGCAACTTTTTCTCAGGATTTTATCGCTTTTCAGCTGTCTACACCAACTGGAAGCATCTGTACGTGTTTTTTTAATATTAGCTATTACTTAGAAGTTGATGTTTCCTCCAAAACCAGAAACTCCACAGAGAACTATTAGTCATTTGTTTTTGTTCCTCGAACTGCTTGATTTGTTATTCAAATAGAAAAGCTAGTTCGTAGAGTAATGGCGCGGCGCCTTTTGAAACTTGTTCTGGTTCATGATACCTACGTAGAGTTTGAGGAAGAAGAAAAGTAATAATAAATAGTATCAATACCAGCCTATTGCTGTCCCACTGCTGGGCAAGTGCCTCTTCTCATACAGAAAAGGTAGAACCACTGCTTACCACGCTTGCTCAAGACGGGTTTTCGATTTCAGACTTATATTGACAATAAATCCAGGTTTCCTCACGATGTTTGCCTTCACCGATGTCAATAATGTTCAAGATAAACTTAGAAAGTTCATATGAATGTTGAAAAAGTCACATTGGTGTTTTCCCGGATTTAAATCCACATAAGGCGAGGCCTAAACCACTGAGCCATGAAGAAAAGTATGAAGTGGTTATATGTTTGACTCAAGAGCAGAAAACACTCAATAAGCGAGAAAAAAGTTGACAACCCGCTGTAGTCTTTTCCACTACGGAAAATCGCTTCATGTCACTTGAAAACATAAATAAACGCAAAGACCCTACAACGCAGAATTTGTGTCGTGGCTTTCATGATAAGTATTTAACCACAACGCTCTGCATAATTACTAAAAAGCCACGACACAAATGAACCAAGAAATGAAATATATATGAATACAAAATGAAGATTGAGTTCCGAGATCGTTCATTTTAAGACGATATTCATTTCATAACAATTCTCACGTTTGTCAACAGTTGGTCGGTCAGTTTGCTCAACAGATTATCCCGTCAACACGAGGCTGTAAGACATTCGACGTTCTCAAGGCCCGCGTAAATTGATCCTTAGAATTTACAAGATTTGCTTGCGTTTTTTATTGTCCATTAATTGCACAGCAAACATAGTTAATTGCGAGAATTTAAAATATTTTTACTACATTTTCTCATTCCTCCGTCTGCTAGGAAGATATTCCTATTGGTCGCTAGCGATGTCAATAATCCAACTATGCATATTATATCTTACTTCAGTATTTTTCAAAAGACTCCTTGCATTTTCCAGATGCAAACCATTCTGCACCACAACGGCAGCGGGAACCTGGCGTACACTGGCAGACTGAAGAACAGAGAGGTACACCGAGCAATCACCTTGCATCCTGTAAAGGACCACCGACAGATGTACAGGATACACTCCTATTTTAAGGTGAGACGTATAAGTCAATATCGGGAAAGGAAAAATATATCTAGGACAATTTATTTCGACACAAAATTGACTGATACAACGTGCGTCCCAACTATCACTAACCGACGCTGATACCACCATACCACCATCATTTAAATACGTCATCTTAAGAAGTCAATGGGGGCCTCGTGGCTAAGTAATAACAGCTGCCCGGGTCGATCGATCAGGTTAAGCTACGCTTGCTGCAGTTGGTCCGTGGATGGGTGACCATCTTTAAATACCAAGACCCCTGCGTGCCTCGGAAAGCACGTTAAGCCGTTGGTCCCGGCTCTCATTCGTGGATCTTTGCCAGTCGTTACGGGTCGTCAGAAGCCCGAAAGTCTGACAACCAGTTTTACCAAGGGGTTTCATGTTACCCAGTAACTGGCTTGTGGAGGTCAGATAGGCAGTCGCTCCATGTAAAATACTGGTACTCAGCTGCATCCGGTTAGACTGGAAGCCGACCCCAACATAGTTGGGAAAAGGCTAGGCAGATGATGATGAAGGAATGACTAGGGCCGTGTATATATTAAACCTAAAAATTGTTTGCAGAACAAAACTAATCCTATTTTCATATACGGTGATCATATTATAAAATATTTAGGCAGTCAACTTCAGCTATCTGTGATTGTAAAATAGGGCTCGCCTGACAAACAGGAGCTAAGCCAAAGCCAAGATTTATTATTAACATATGGGCTGCGACGTTAACAGCCAGTCCTGGATGTATGAGTAGTTTCATAATTAGTACAATATGTTTAAAAACAATTTGCTTCCTGAAGTTCGACGTTCCTGGATCCACGTGTTTAGTTATTATTGTTTTAGTTTATTTTAGCTGCTTTCCTAGTAATTGTTTGAAGATAATTTAGTTGTTCTGTTATTGTTTTGAACTTGTTCGTTCGCCAATTTCTTGCACTATGTATAATACAATGTGTGTATAGTACAATTAATTTATTTTATTTTATTTATTTTATTTTATTTTGGCAACAAACAGTCATGTACTTACAAACAAAATTATTTATGAGAGAATTGGTTCCTTACAAAAGACCTATAGTGCCGACAATGTGGTATAGTTCTAAAAATATGTACAATAAACTCCTAACAAGGAAAGACGTGCAAGAAATACATATAATATATTAATTTTTGTATCAGAACTAATGTTCAATGCAACTTAATTTACAAAGTAAAGTGAAGGTAGACAAAGTAAAATATAGAGTGAGTTAAAATTATGTGACATATCTACCTTTCAGTTTCTGTTTAAGGCTATTAAAAGAAATGTTAAAAAGATCTATGTCTGTAAATTCTCTATTATAATTGTTAGTGGAACGGTATATAAATGAATTACGAGTGTATGTTTTATGCAGTCGAGGAGGAACAAAGAGTGGTGTTGTACGTGAGGGGCGTACGGGTAGGCGAGCGTGTGCTTTCAATGATATTTTACCAAGTAGTGATGGTGAATCAGTAAATGAGTTGTTCAGTTCACAATCAGTAACTTTCTGTTGTTTGTTATTCATTAACCTGCGCTCGTCCATTTTACTACAAATTATGAGTACCTACTGTATCTATAAACCTACTTCATTCTTTCTTGTATTCTATTTCATTAATTAATTCAAGCTGGTTCAAATCAGTTCCTTTGAACACGTCATGTTCGAATTTCCTACATTTTTATTTGGATCTTATTTTTTCAAGCAACCTCATTTTCTACATAGGTGGCTATGATCCGAACAATCCTCGGATCTCTTCTCCGAATGACTTTGATCTTTTGACTATTTGTTTCGTCACAAATCAGAATATCTCAGTAAATAAAATAACAGTTAATTGTTATAATGTCAGCTGGTGTCGTCTGTCTGGTTGTTTGAACATGAATGTAGTAAATTCAGCGTAATTCTGAAGCACGACAGCTAGCTTGAAGATAGCTTGTATTTAATTAAGAACTTTATTTTGATTACTAGTGCTTATCAGAGTCAGGCTATATTTATTTTAAAGCAAGAAAAGATGCACATATGAAAGTATTGTGTTTTTTTTTGTTGTGGAGCAACGTGATAACTTACGGAAACTGGGGCTTTTCTTTAAATTTATTTCAACATGTTCTGAGTCAATTAGAATCTCGTATCAATTTGGAGAATATAGATATTTTTATTTTAAATGAGGTATATATTAACAATACTCAGAAAAGTAACAGACTTATATTCTAGAATATTTACTTTTTTTGATTTACAAATAACGGTTTGGTAGAAGGTATCTGTTATAACTTCATAGGACGACGAAACCAGATCTATGTGGAAGCTATAAATCTGCGCATGCACACCAAGCAACCTGCCTTTGATCTTTAACGTTCATCTCAACTTCTGAGTATGAATGATACCAGCCTTAGCTTAGACGGAATGTATATACATAAGATAATTTACTTCATTAATTTTTGCTTGCTGCCTTCGCCTTTGCACTTGAGATCGCGTAGAGTACCTACCTAGTGAGTACATAATCAGCCTATAATATTCATACAGTGCACTGCTAAAACACAGGCCTACTCTCGGTGAGACGGAGTGGGCCGCAATCCACCATGCGGGCCCAGTGCGGGTTGGTGTATGTCACATATCTTAAAATTTTTGGTTTTAGGACATGCCGGTTTCCTCACGGTATTTTCCTTCACCGTTTTGAGAGCAGTGGCGATGAAATAATTTACACAAAGTGAAGTTCCTGCGCGTACATTCCCTCAACTGTCTCTCCTCATCTGTTTCATAGTTATGCGGGCATTTTTAAAATTCACCAACAATGCCAAAACATAGAGACGGGCACAGTAAGAATTTTTAAATTTATAAAGTGCGGTTGACAGCTCTCTATTTGGGATTTTATTTTGGGCTCTCTTTTGGAGTACAAAGGCTCTCTGGCAGTTATATTTTAAACTATTCTCAAAACTGAACACTATATCTCAACCTTGATTCTATTAGAGCATAGTATACCGTTTTAAGGTGTTTTATGTCTATTTCATCCCTAAGACTGCGTAAGGCACAATACGCTGAGGAAATATACAAATCAATGGCTTGCAATTCCCTTTTCCAATTTAAATATTAGTCAATGTATACCCCCACAAACTTTACCTCATTAACTAACTATGTCAATTTTAACTTCATTAAGTGCAATCGTCATGCTGTCTTTATTACGAGCTGTTGTACTACTTGTAGTGAGTGTCTACTGTTAAATAAATAACATATGGAATGGAGATAGCATAAGGTATTAAGACGGTGCAATTTAAGTACAATAAAAATAAAATTGACAGTGGCATACAAATCAACTGATTTGTATGCCACTGTCAATTTTAATTTTATTTTTATTGTTATTTTTAGGCAACTTTTATTGTCGCTTAATCAGTTGATTAAGCGACAATAAAAGTTGCCTGTGCTTGCTGCAAACTGTTCACTAAAAACCTTCTACTAACAGTGTTTAGACAGTGCAAGTCAATAGTTGCTTCAATTTAATTGTAGACCACAGACAAGAAAGTGTCAATAGGGTTTAGGTTTTATTCTCTTGAACCTAAGAAGCTTATAAGCTTATAAGCTTCTTGGGTTTAAGTTTAAGAGAATAAAATAAATGGCATAGGTCTATCAACAAAATATAGTCATGTACATCCGTTTTACGTGAGGTTCCAAACTTAATGACTATGTTGGACTTCAGTATACGTGAGACTGGATGTGGATACATATATTATTCCAAAGACAGTTCGACGGTCATAAGGGTGTATACCCATAGTACTATCCTTGGAGTTAGTATCATCATTTGCCTTGTTTTTTCCCAACTATGTTGGGGTTGGCTTCCAGTCTAACCGGATGCAGCTGAATACCAGTATTTTACACGAAGCGACTGTCCATCTAACCTCCACAACCCAGTTACTGGGTAATATGATATCCCTTGGTAAGACTGCTTGGCAGACTTTCGGGCTCCTGACGACCCGTAACGACTATCAAAGATCCTCAGATAACAGCCGGGATCAACGGCTTTTCCGAGACACTTGGGGTCTTGGCATGTAAAGATGGTCACCCACACAGGCCAACCGCGGCAAGCGTAGCTTAACCGATTGATGATGATCGATTGACCCGTGCGGCTGTTATTACATACTTAGCCACAAGACAATATAGCTCGCTAAATTCATACTTCAAAAACGAAGGGATACCCAGGGTTGATTTATTTATAGAGGTACCTACTTCGTTATTGTTTATGAGACTTTGATTACACAGATGAGTTGTACGCCATTTTTTTATCTTTTTATTCTGGTTCAGCCGTAAACTGTGAGTTTAATGGTCCGGAATTTAGTACAGGATGGAGGTTTTATTGAGATTATTTCTAAGAATCTTGATGCAGCTGGGAAGCTGGTCAGGTGGGTGGTGTATAACTTACTAACTCTTTGAAGGAATCTGGCTTCGCGTCTGGTTTGCTCAGCCAATCAACATGCTGTATTGGCGTCGTGTGATGAAGAGTGTTTAACCAGGTCTATTCCCGACTTTGAACATTTATTAAAAACAAGTGAATTATCCTATTCCTGTGTAAAAATGTACAGACGCCAGCACATCAAGCTACTACAATCTGTCAAATTTCTGTAATAGATTTTCAACTTTATCACTAAAGCATAAGGTTCAAAGTTGATTAGGAAAATTTGACAGTTTCGGGTAGCTTGATGTGCTGGCGTCTGTACAAACCGTAGACAGAGTTTCTCTGTCTACGGTACAAACAAAGTAACTTATTTTAAGTTGTAGTTGTTGTTGAAAATAAAACTCAATACTACCTACGTGTACGTGGTGGTTCTTACGAAATCAATCCTATACTCGTATTAGTTGTAGTGATATATTGCCAATTATAAAGGTATATATTTATAAACGTTTCTTAAAGCTAAGTAACCATAAGAGTGCATTTTTAACGTGTCTTAACATTAAACTACGATTATAAATAAAGGGGTAAGGGTAAAATGAACGAATGTAGAGAACCTTGTCTTGTCAATGTTTGCCTTTTCAATGTTTTTTTTTTACCGATTTTTGTCATTAGGAGGAAGTAGCTAAAGTACACTGTAATGGATGTAAACAAGATAATGAGGGTGCAATAAACGTATTAACATTTAAATAACTCTTTATCAAATAAATTGTAATCACAAGGACTTTAAGCAAATCTGAATTCTGTCAGTATTCCGAATTTTTTAGTATCAGTCATCAGGTCATCGCGGTCAGCTCTGAATAAGTAGGTAATTGTTAGTTTGAAACAGACGAAGTAATTTATTTGCCAATATTACAATACGTGTAAATAACAAATCGCCTGTACCAGAGATAAGGCTGTACTTACTTAGCAGAATAGTCTATAGTGTTTCTACTGCTGGAACACAGACCTCCATTCTGTAAGATGGAGTGAGCCATAATCCTCCACGCGGCCCTAGTGCGGGTTGGTGGATGTCACCGGTCTTCGAATATTTGGTTCTAGTACATGCCAGTTTCCTCACGATGTTTTCCTTCACCGTTTTGAGACTAGTGATGATGTAATAATTTACACAAAGTAAAGTGCCTGACTACTTACATAGTAGACTGCTACGATAATAAATTAGTGTCAAAGGTTATCGGAAACCACGTTTAACTAGTTATTGCGAGTAATTCCTTATTTAGATGATAAGAAAACATAATTATTGAAAAGATGGACGGCGCCGCCGAGAGCGACCCGGAAAGAGATGGTGAGAGGCCCTGGACGCCTATCGCGAGGGCTGGTTTGAAGTGGCGCAGGAAAAGAGTTCCTGGAAGAATTTCGAGGAGACATTTGCCCAGCAGTAGGACAGTATAGGCTAGAAAAAAAAAACAAAAAGAATTGTAGGAAATTGGTGCTCGCTTTCGATAACCGCCTTGTTAAAGTCCTTGTTTTCATTAAAACTGATTTCAAAGGATAGTAATATTAGGAAAGATCAGCTTAGATATAGCAATCCACTGCTGGAAACAGCCGTGCGATTCTGTAACCGTCTCACCTTGAAAGCTTGGGCGAAGTGAGCGTGGAGTGAGCTATCATTCGCTAGGGATTAACACTATTAAGTGCTCACTTCACTTATGATTTCACGGTGAGATTTTTACAGAATCGACCGGCTGGTCTCAAATTGTTGCCAATATACCTCCAATACGAACCACCATATTCATATTGTATATTTTGGAGTGTTTGATATATTTTTTTTATGTTCTGTATTTTTGTGGTATAGGTACAATAAAGTATTTATACAACGTGTAACGTTAAATGCGCAAAACCTCGTGCACCCCAACTGATTTTTAATTCAATTGACCTATTTCAGACAAAATAAGTCATTAAAAAAATTGTAAAGGTTTTATGTGCTGTTTTAGTTTTACTGGCCATTCTGATCGTTTCTTGCGTCTGCGACGACGCTTTACCGAGGGAGGAGTCGTCCCCGGGCCGCTTCGCCGCGCTCACATTGGCTTGCTTGACCTATTAATAAATAGACACGGTTACGTTTTTAATGAAGTTTTTTTGAAAATTGTGACCTATATTATAAAGTAGTTCAATTGATTCTGCTCGTTATTCTGATAAAACTATTTTCAGGTTTTGCGCATTTAACGTTACACGTTGTATAAATAAATAAATTAATTTTGATCAAAATAAATGTCTTCCCAATCTCACACCTATTCTTTCTGCTTCCAGAACCTTCGTATCCAAGAGCTTCGAGAACGTTCTCTAGACCTGCATCGAGACATCGCCTCAGCCATGCGAGAGCTAGATGTCCCTGAAGACCTGGTAGCGAACTACAAGCTGCAGGAAGACGTTCCTCTGTTCCCAGCCAAGATCGGGGAGCCAGACTACTTGGGGAATAATAAGATATTAGGTGAGGACTCTTATGATTATTGCGTTATCACCTGTAGGAATGAGAAACGGCCTCTGTCTTGGACTATAGCGTAGAGAGACTGCACAGGACTCAGCAGTGGCGCTTGTGACACCTATACTATACCATTGAGGACAAGACCTCAGTCCTCTCACTGTTATTTTACCTCTGGTTTTGCATCACTGTTCAAATCATAGGATCTTTATTCTCATTCCAGTAAGGTTGTTGTTGGATTGCTGCCACTGCCAAGTCTATCAAAATCATTGTGATCTTTATTCTCGTCAAAATAAGGTTGCTGTTGTATCTTATAAACTTACCATACATTTTTATTTTGTCATAGTATGATTCTATATAATCTCAAATTTTTCATTCCAGGTGCTCCAATAGATATGAACCGCTACAAACCGAACACCGTGGAAGAGATAGTGCCATTCGACTTCATCAGCAAGTCCCTATACTCAGCCAGTCACTCCAACCCTAAGAGGCGGATTGAAGGACCACTTCGAGAAGCGCTGGATGACGTTATTAGAGAGGTTGGTTTAACAAAAAAGTATTAGGGACTCTAATAGCAAAGGAGAGAGAAAATGGAAATACGGAAGAGATGCCTTTTCCCTGCAGTGGGATACAATAGGCTCAAAATAATAAATGAAATGTTTTATTCTGTAAATAGGATCCCACCAAAAACATTCTGTAAAAACTGGCCAAGTCTCGATGGAGCTGCTTCTTTATCTCTAAAAAGTAATGAAATCTAGACAAAATCGTGCCAAGTCTAAAGTTCCTTATTGCGATTTCTTTATTATTATAGTTAATGTTGTGTGACATATAAATAAAATTAAAGGAAAACTCTGGATAAGACCAGACTGGCTTTTATACTTATACTTACAAATTTACAAGAAGAAATAGTAGAACGATTAACTTTATTCTACTCCGACATTACAAAAATTAAATAAACAAATTACACTAAAATATGAATTTCGCTCAAAATTTGGTCAACATTTCATTGGACTAAGAGTGGTGGTGATACCCGGAGACGTCGCTAGATGGCGCTGACTGTATTTTAAAATGCGTAAAAAAAAACTACTACTAAAAGAAAAAAAAAACTGTGTCAAATAAGAAAATCTAATAAAATAAATCAATATGCCCACGTTTCTACAAAAAGAAGTGAAATCCAACCAAAAACATTCTGTAAAAACTGGCCAAGTCTCGATGGAGCTGCTTCTTTATCTCTAAAAAGTAATGAAATCTAGACAAAATCGTGCCAAGTCTAAAGTTCCTTACTGCGATTTCTTTATTATTATAGTTAATGTTGTGTGACTTGGCCGTTGAACGTTCTTTATACGTTAGTGGATACAAGTCAATTTTTTTACACGTAATGTTATATCTGTTGTAACTACCTATGTTTGTTAAGCGAGATAATAGCCCATACTGGTATTGGCAATTGGACGCTAATGTCTCATTTTAGGCTTTTGTTTATTGTGCAACACATGCATTCAGCATTGACAATGCTGACTTCTGCTCTCTTCTTTTTGGATCGACCACCGATCTAACATAAAATAGATTTTATACTGTTTATTTCAGGCTCGCCTATACATAAGTATTATTGAAATACGCAGCTTTATCAAGCCTACAATTGACTGGTTATTGAATCAACGTTTTCCAAGTGTCAATTTTCCATCGTCAATGGGTAGCGGTTCTGGCGACAGATTGGTGCAATGGTGTCATGGAGCACCTGGTTTTGTACCCTTGTGTACCCTTCAACGGCCAAGTCACACAACATTAACTATAATAATAAAGAAATCGCAGTAAGGAACTTTAGACTTGGCACGATTTTGTCTAGATTTCATTACTTTTTAGAGATAAAGAAGCAGCTCCATCGAGACTTGGCCAGTTTTTACAGAATGTTTTTGGTTGGATTTCACTTCTTTTTGTAGAAACGTGGGCATATTGATTTATTTTATTAGATTTTCTCATTTGACACAGTTTTTTTTTTCTTTTAGTAGTAGTTTTTTTTTACGCATTTTAAAATACAGTCAGCGCCAACTAGCGACGTCTCCGGGTATCACCACCACTCTTAGTCCAATGAAATGTTGACCAAATTTTGAGCGAAATTCATATTTTAGTGTAATTTGTTTATTTAATTTTTGTAATGTCGGAGTAGAATAAAGTTAATCGTTCTACTATTTCTTCTTGTAAACTTGTAAGTATAAGTATAAAAGCCAGTCTGGTCTTATCCAGAGTTTTCCTTTAATTTTATTTATATGTCACACAACATTAACTATAATAATAAAGAAATCGCAATAAGGAACTTTAGACTTGGCACGATTTTGTCTAGATTTCATTACTTTTTAGAGATAAAGAAGCAGCTCCATCGAGACTTGGCCAGTTTTTACAGAATGTTTTTGGTGGGATTTCACTTCTTTTTGTAGAAACGTGGGCATATTGATTTATTTTATTAGATTTTCTTATTTGACACATTTTTTTTCTTTTTAGGAGTAGTTTTTTTTATTATTACAAATCTTTCTTTTCTTTTTTTCCGGTTCTGATTCTTGTGCAGTAGCAACAGTTTTTCGTATTGCCCATTCGCGCTCATGACGTTTTAGACGGTTTAATTTCTGAAAAATCGGCGCGGTATTTAAGCCTAAGCCGGTTGTATTCGGTGATCGCTGAAGCTTGAGCTTTTATACTCTTGAAGTCAACATTTATGAGGGGCACCCTATGAAGATTGGTTACTCGTGAAAGCGCCACGTAGGCTTGGCCACGAGAATATGGAGGTGCCAATGTCCATGAGGGTATTTTTTAGACTTAGACCTTGGCTCTTGTGAATTGTTAGGGCATACGCCACACAGATTGGGAATTGTTCTCTGTATACTGTCACGAATCATAAAATTCTTAACCTATTCAAATCTTCGAATTGTTATAATAACTACCTGCTAATTAACCTTAGCAAACCTCACGAAATAATAAGCGAAATCCCTCCTAATCCCTAGCAAACGTTTTCAAGCGCAGTAGAAGAATGTCGTAAACGACTGTAACGCGGCGGTTGCCACTTCGTTCGGAAAAACAAATGTAAGCGCGTTTTAAAATACAGTCAGCGCCATCTAGCGACGTATGCGGGTATCACCGCCACTCTTATTCCAATGCATTATATTTTGACCAAATTTTGAGCGAAATTAATATTTTAGTGTAATTTATTTATTTAATTTGTGTAATGTTCGAGTAGAATAAAGTTAATCGTTCGACTATTTCTTCTTGTAAGCTTGTAAGTATAAGTATAAAAGCCAGTCTGGTCTTATCCCGAGTTTTCCTTTAATTTTATTTATATGCGTATTAAATGCAGAAGGGGAGGCATTCGCCCAGCATTGGGACGCTATAGGCTAGATTAAACTAGAAGATGTGTCCCACTACGCTGGATTTTTGCAATGACAGTCGATTTTTTTATGTACCAATAGTAAAAGGGGGCATTACCATATCTCTAATACAGCTGAGACCAGCTGAGGGTTCTTCATCAGATACTTCAGACCTTCGATTTTTGACATCAAATGAAGCGGCCCACCAAGTTGAATATTTTTTGTAAAGGCGGTATGTCGACCTCTAATAGTTTGGTTGGGCTCTTGTGTTTTCTAATCAGGGTCACCAGGTACTCCAGATCTTCGATTATCCTAGTTTTTATAGTTTTCCCTTTATGTGGCCATTAAACCCTAACGCTGTACCAAATTTCAGCTCTCTGAGTTTATGGGAAGTCCTAGTTCTATTTTGATGATCATGAGTGAGTAAGTGTCATAAATGCGAAACTTTGCTTTCGCTTAACTTCGGAACTAAATGACTTACAGACTTGAAATTTTGGATTTTAAGTATGTGATTATAGCTTACTCGATTACCAAAATTTCTGCGTTCTGGTCTTATCCAAAGGTTCTCAAATAGGGGCCTGAAAATGCGGCGAAATGGTTCCAGTAAAGGATGGTACGGCAGTGTTTGCTTCGCGCTCGACTTGGCGGGGGCACTGCCGTGCCCTCCGATATCGGAATCACCTTTACATGTCATACTATAAAAAATAAGCTAGATGTATTCGACATTACTTACCTATATTACTACCCCCGAGAAGAAATGGAAAACTCAAGGGTCAAGGTCTCTTTTAACCCTTAAATTGTCACCTTAGATTTCTTGTGTGTATAATGTTGAAATTGCGTATGGGTTGAAATTAGGATAGAAAAGAGGATAAAGAAAAAAAAACATTTTTTTTTGTATTTTTTATTGTTTTTACAATGTCACATAAAACGGACATTGTCCATTATATGTGCAGTTGTGGTACATGAAACTACGTCACACAAAACGGACATGGCATATTGAAGTTGTGGTACAGTGCTTAGGAGTGTTAAAACAGCGTCTGTGTGCGTGGAAATACTGCGTCCTTTAAAACGGACAAAATCAATTTAAGGGTTAAAGTCCAGACAATCTTTTTCAGATCACGTGAGCCAATGTAGATTAGTGCCTGAAATGGTCTTTTGAGGAAAGTATCACACAGATTTGAATGGGCCAGTCCAGTCAGTACAAGCATTTGTCAGTAATAATGTCGCTCAACTCGGAACTTGAAGAGCTCAATAACAATTAGGGGCTATTATTTTTGCACCAGGTCTACTATAGGCTGAACGCTTAACTGAGACGTTGCCTGAGGCAGCTGCGCGGCGCGGGAGGGGTGCTAATTGTCACAAGTTGACGAATCACTGAGCTCTCACATCACGTCATCAGAACTGATTTCCACAAAAATTTCAGTTCTGATGCCACTTTCAGCCTTCCTCTTGATGACATGCTCATTCCTTTTTTAACTAAGGTATGTCTTATAATTCCAGGTGATGGAGATAATAAACGCACCATCCCGTCAGCGCGGGCGCGTGATAGACTTCAACGAGCTGCTGTACGGCTACACGCGGCTGCAGCCACTGCACGGCGCTGACCATGTGCTGGATTTGCTGCTGAAGTACAGGAGGTACAGAGGGCGGAAGATGACGGCCGCTGTCAGGAGGCATGCGTATCTGCAGCAGAGTTTTACTAGTAAGTTAGACAAAGATTTCAAGAGAAGTCATGGCTGTTATTAAATCGGGTAGTACATCAGACCCTACTAATTATAGACCTATTTCAGTACTACCTACCTTTAGTTAAATTTTAGAAAAAACTTATTTGAAATCAAATGCAAAGACTTTTTGATAAAAATAATTTACTGCATAACAAACAGGGGGTCGTTCGACTACTGATGCTGGAGTTAAACTTTTAGGACATATTTATAATGCATAGGAGTACAATTGCGATATTTTGGTCATCTTTTGCGATTTGTCTAAGGCATTCGATTGTGTTCTTCATAAAACATTAATCAGGAAACTGCACCACTACGGAATCCGGAACGCCTCTCTGGATCTTCTTACTTCTTACTTCAGTGATTGGATTCAGAGAGTTGATGTTAACGAAAAAAGGTCACAGGGATCTGTAGTGAGTTGGGGCCCCCCAGGGCTCAATTTTTGGCCCCATTTTTATTCATCATTTATATAAATGACTTGCCTTTCATAAGGGATATACAATAATGTTGTTTGCAGATGACACTTCATTTTTATTTAAACTCAAACGTCAGAAGCTGGTTACTGACAATGTAAATAGCGCACTCGCAAAAGTAGTTAACTGGTTTAATGTTAATAACCTACTTATTAACGAAAAAAAAAAAATGAAATGTATTAAGTTTACGATACCCCATGTTAGACAAGTAGAAACTAGTGTTATCATAAAGGATGAAGAGTTGAAACCCTAAGATACCTCAGTATTCTTGGGCATAACTTTGGATGCCAAGCTTCAACGGAGCCCCCATATAGATAAATTGTCGAAAAAGCTTATCTCTGCATCATACGACGCCGTTAGGAAAATTCGTGATTTAACTGATTTAGAGACCGCCCGTTTAGTTTAGTTTAGTCATTTTCATAGTGTGATGTCGTACGGTATTCTGTTGTGGGGAAATGCCGCCGATATTCAGGCAATTTTTATTTTACAAAAAAGGGCAATTCCTTCAATTTATAAATTAAGTCCCAGACACTCCCTCAGAGACAAATTTAAAGCTATTAGTATAATGACTGTGCCTTCTCAGTACATTTATGATAATCTTTTGTATGCACATAAAAGTATTTATCTGTTTAAAAAAATACAGTGATATCCATAACATAAATACTAAGAACAAACACAAATTTGTTGTTCCTACAACAAAGCTCAAGGTGGCTCGTTTAGATGCCAATGTAAAAGTTTTTTATAACAAACTTCCTAGCCACATTAAAGAACTAAGCCTTAATAAATTTAAATCTTTTATAAAGCGTAATCTATGCCAGAAAGCCTATTAAACTGTAAAAGACTATATTGAGGACAAAAAGGCTTGAGATAGAGCTGCTCCAATAGGTTTAGATAGTGAATGTTGTTTTTTTTTATTTTTTATTTCGCTATTGTACACTTTTTTTTTTCTAAATATAAATTTACATATACAATGACATGATCATTAACTGTATAAAGTATTATATTATTTTAATTATTGTGAATATGAGGACTATGTGAGTCATTGTTTCCATTATAATCATGGTCTGGCAGTTTGTTTCAAATGTCCTTTCTTTGGTATTGTTCTTCGAATCATTGAGCTCCTCAAGTTCTGAGTTGAGCTGCACGATTTTTGACAAATGCGTGCACTGACTGGACAGGTCCGCTCAATCAGTGTGGTTCTTTCCTCATAAGATCATTTCAGACACCAATCTACATGGTCTTCACATGATCTGACCAAGATTATGTCTGAACTTTAAAAGAGACTGTGACCTCTGAGTTTGTTTCGGCCTTTCTTCTAGAATAGTCAGATAGGAAACGCCGACCTCATCTAGCTTAAAAAAATATGATTGACATGTAAAAATGTTTGTACAATCCTACTGACAGAAAAGAAATCATTTATCATTTTACCTTCACACATTCGACACTTGACACTTCGACATTTGATGTATTTGACATGTGATGTACCTTACGAAACATCAACGTCGACAAAACGACTCTACTATATTAATTACATTGACTGGCAGATAATAAAATTTGTGATTTTCTAATAATGCCCAGCTTGTATTAAACGTTTATATATTCCCAGGTATGGAGATCAGAGAACTACCAATGGGAGACCCACCTCCTTTCGAAGATCCAGAAGTTTTAGACAAGTCTGATATCAACATGAATCCAGTCGACTACGAAGACTTTGACGAGTCTCGACAGCAACAAGACGGCTTCCTTGATAAGTTAAATGTCAGAGAAGCACTCGAGAGTGGGCTGATGAAGTTACAAAACCTGCCTAATGTATTGAAATGGGGTGATGACAACTCCGAGGAATATCCAGTTTTCGATAGAAAAATACATTTCATACTGCCTCTCTCCGGTAGACAAGAAACATTCGGAAGGTTCATGAGGAACTACGAAGACATCGTACTGAAGACGAATGAGGCTGTGTCATTGATAGTCGTAGTATACCTAGATACTAATAGTCCTTTAGACTATAAGAGCACTGAGAACTTAGTTAACTACTACGTCGATATGTACGGTAAAGACATTAAAGTCGTGTCGATGGGCACTGACACCTTCTCGAGAGGCGCTGCATTGACGGAGGGACTGAAACTTTGCTCCGATGACGATTTAATTTTCTTCATAGATGTAGATATGATGTTCAATTTCGATACTCTTAGGAGAATAAGGATACACACTATCAAATATCACCAAGTGTATTTCCCAGTAGTGTTTAGTGAGTACAATAATGAAGTGGTAAATAGTGATGATTATAACAAACTTTTGGGTGATACGGTAGTTGACGAACCTATTCCAGAAGAAATAGAGGATGAGGAGCCAATAGAAGAAGAAATTAAAACCGAAAAGGAACTGGTTAACTTAAAGTACAGTAAAGGAATCAGCAATGAATTGGGCTACTTTAGACAGTACGGTTTCGGTATTCTAGCTATGTATAAATGCGATTTTGAAAGAGTCGGAGGATTTGATTTGAAAATCAAAGGCTGGGGAATGGAGGACGTTCAGATGTTCGAAACATTAATCAAATCAAATTTATCCGTATTTAGGGCTGCCGACGACAGTCTCGTCCATATTTTCCATTCTGTAACCTGTGATAAAACTTTGGAAAGACCTCAATTTTTGATGTGTCTCGGTACAAAAGCCTCTACATACGGTAGTGAAAAGCAAATGATTTATTATATGATGAATCATCCTGAGGTATTGTGGCCCGAAGAGAATGGGGAAGAAGAAGAAGGAAAGAAGGCAGAAGAAGAGAGCAAAGCTGAAGAAGCAAAGAAAGCAGAGGAGCAGAAAAAAATAGAAGCTGACAAAAAGGCGGAAGCAGAGAAAAAAGCTAAGGCTGAAGCTGAAAAAAAAGCCTCGGCGGAAAAGAAGGCCGAAGAGGACAAGAAAGCCTCGGCAGAAAAGGCGGCTGAGGCAAAAAAGAAAGCGGAGGCGGAAAAGAAAGCGGATGCGGAAAAGAAAGCGGAGGCAGAGAAAAAGGCTGAGGCGGAAAAGAAAGCCATAGCTGACAAACTAGCAGAATCAGAGAAAAAGGCTTCCGCCGAGAAGAAATCAGGAGAAGAGAAAAAAGGTGCTAGATAGTACAGGGTTTAAAATATGGACTAGAAATTCGGTGCAAGTAATTAATGATATGTATAAATATGAGTACGAATTCTAGTATTTTATAATATTTTTGTAGTCCTTTTCTGTACATACTTAGTTAGGAAAGGAAGTCCTGTTTAAGAAAGATATAAATTATAAGAGATTTTATAATTTTGGTCTTAAATTATTAGTTTCAGAACGAAACACTGACGCAAAATAAAATTTAACATTCGATTTCGAACGATAAAATTACTTCTTTACTATTAAATGTGATTTAGTATTAAGAAATAATTCTTGTAAAATAAGTGTTTTCCTTGAAGATAAAAATGTTGGTGTTACTTTTATCTTGCGTCAAATTATATTATCCTTGTATATTATATCCTGATGATTCCATATCTGTTATGATGCATTTAATTCTATTTTTATCAAACTAAGTAAACTTTTTATTTATTAATTTATAATAATTATTCTTCGTCTTAGTAGCCTTTATTGGAATCTAATGTATTATTCCCTATTGTTATCCTTTCTTCAGTAAATAAATATTTTAACGGTGAAAACATCTTCAAAAATAATGAAAGTATAAATTTTACGAACGTTTAGAAAAGATAAGCGTTTATACAAATTGTTAGCCTCGCTGTCCATTGCAACGTATGGTTATTCTTTTATTTTTAAATGCAGTTCAAAATAGTAAACATGTATTTCTATTATGTGTAAGTAGGTACTTCTTTTAAAATACAGACACGAGATTAATTTTCTAATTTTAAGATTTTTACATTAAATTGAATTGATAACACAATATCCAATGCCAGTTTTTATAATCATACGTAAACGCACTTCATTTATTTTGTACAAAATGAAGTACGTTTTAGTGGGCAAAAGGGCTTTAGATTATTTAAAAGTAAAATAACAATTTTGTTCCTATTACAACAAATTAAAATATAATTTTATTATTTAGTTTATAATATAATCTTTACCTACACTTTTAACATACAAAATTAACCTTCTCTATTATTTATATTTTAAATTGGAGTATGAAAAACAGATTTTAGCCCAATGCTTAATTTTTAATATTTAATTTAATATTTTACTTTTATCATATAATTTTCTAAATACAGATACGTATTTTGTATTGAAAGACGTAACTGTTGAATACCTTTTATTTTAGCAGAAAAAGGCTTGGCTTGATTATAGACTAGCGTTTTTGACCTCCTGATCACCAGTTTCTGAAAGCCAATTGAAATTACAATTAAACCAGAAAAGGTATGTGCTTCGATATAATTCGTGTTTCCGAATTAGTACGAAAGTCGCCCCACAGAGGCAAAAGCTACTCAGTTTTGTATTACCCCGCCCTCTGTTGGTTTACCTACTCTGGTGGCACTTTGATAATTAATATGTCACTCCAAAGTTTTGAACAGTTTTTGGAATAATTGTATAGAGATTAACAAATCTCAATTTTGTAATTATTATGGTAATACAAAGTAGGTTAGTACCTTCATGATTGTAACAGACCTATATTAGATCATCATCACGCGTTCGTATTTCCGAATGTAGACAATGATTGTCGAAGCGCACTCTTTAAGCCGACGTCAAGTGATATGTTTGGCTATAATTTCTGTTAACCATGTTTTCAGGAACTGGGTGAAAGTTTGGCAATAAAAAGCATAATACTATTTATTATTTATATCGCCTCTGATGAAAAAAAATCACTGCCCAGTTTTTATTGAGTTCTAAGCCAAGGCTTCAAGTAAAATCTAAGTTATTAAGCTTTTAAATGTAATATCTTTTGTAAAATATTTTCTTTTGAACATCTACTGTCCATGTCATGCAGAATACTCGTAACTTTGGTTGTGACAAAGCTTATTTATCAAAAAGTATTGAATAAGCTCAGGTTCGGAATAGGCAATACCACTTAAAGGCAATATTACTTACTTTACTATTATTGAGGAGGATATCGTGGATGACGCCAGGTTTATGACTACGATTTAGTAACTTGTAGTTAGTTAACATTAAGATTGTTTAAAGTCAATTTTGTATGCACTAGTTAGGCTGAGATGGAAAACAAATATGTAACTTTTTTTTTTCTCAAAATTGTTGTTAAAATACAAATTACTTAACCCTTTGATACTAAACACCAGGCGCAACGACAATAAAACTTCTATTGTGTCTCATTCAGCATTCTTCAACCGATTAATGTAATAAACCATAAAACTAAAAAAAAAATATATTGTACCAAAGAAAGCAAGTATATTTTTACAGAATAAAGAAACCTTTTTCGTCCTTATAAACGTCCAATTAATATTACGTAGTTCGCACATAACGCATTAAAAAGACAGGATTTGTTCTATTTACCCGCAAAAGTCTGGCTTTAATGCGTTGTCTGCCAGAACCTGGCATCGTCATACCAAGTAGTGACCCGTCTTTATCCCCAACCCAGTGCTCTATCATACATAATACGTAAAACTAAGTATTACTTTTTAAATAAATGTAAATAATCATGTACATTTTTATAATTGTGCTCACTAAGTGCCAATACCTAGTATTTAAGTAGAACAATGAAAAGCAAAACGTATGTATAATTATATTTGAAATTATTTCGTGTTGATATTAAAATATAAACTAAATTGAAATTGCATTGTGATTTGAAAGTGATGAAATTAATTGAAATAGTATGGAAAATAAATATATTTTGTGATGAATTTTTGGAGTTTTTTTATAGACTAACAAACTTGTAGGGTAGGTATTTACCCATTCGATTCATAGCTAAGACCTACCTTGCATAAAGTTCTCTGGTATGATCGATGAAAAATAATTACAAACCCATTCGATAAATTTTCACAAATAAACATATTAGATACACATTTTCACAAATGAACTCAAACTTAAACTCAAACTCAAAGCATTTATTTCAAGTAAACCAATTACAGGCACTTTTTAACTGTCAAGGGGTCGGTCAGTCAAAAAGATGAAGCTAGTTGCCCATTCCAAAGCGTATTAGGTACCTGTGGAGAAGAACGGGCAAGAAACTCCACGGACACTCTTTTAAATCATAAAAATTGTTACAACATTATGGTTACATCATTCAAGTTGAAATTATACATGTGAGAACGATGTAGAAAGACGTGCACGTTACAAGCGTCCGTACTAAAAAAGATAAAAACAAAAACAACAATTCAGAAATGAAAATACTTAGATTAAAATTAAAATAAGCCGTGACAGCTAAGAGATCCAGTCAGTAAGAGATCACCCAACAAACATTTGACAAGTCGCCACAACGTGATTATTTCTACATTTGGTTCCATAAGCTGGTCGTAAATACGTCGCCATCACGTTGGCTTCACCGAGAATAGGCCCATTTTATACGAATCAGTGTCTTAAAAGAGTAACGTAACCGTCGTATAAACCACTTTTTGGTCAGATAGTGGTTGTGTAGTAGTCATAAAACCCACGTTTTCGTCAAGTAATGGTGTTTATTATCGCTGCTTTGCGGCATTTTGTTGCAAATAGGTAGCGTAGTATTATTTTTAAACAGGATTTTGTGATAAAATGGTGAGATAAATGTGTAAATTATTATGCCTGCATGATTTCAATATTTTATTTGTGTCAGATCCATTTGAAGGTGAGTACAAAAATTTTAATATACTATCTGATGTGCTATTGTGTTGAAACTCATTGGGCCCATTCAATCTATTGGGAAATTAATTCTATCGGGTAATATGAGCTAATTATGACATTTTAATTAACGCGCCATGCAAATTCTTTAAATTAAGTGATTTAATCAAGTATATTTTTAGTAAACATGCTAACAGTCACCTCTATACGACTTAGAGTTAAAGATACAACCATATTACAACATCGAAACGACTAATTATTCTGTGCACATACTTTTTGTTCAATATTATCAGCCATATTAACTGAAATAGGGTTCCTTTGTAGTGTTTAAAAAACCATTTCACCTACTTTTCCTGGTTTGAAGACTGTTTATTTCTTTTATATTTGTGTCATGTGTCAGTAAAGTACGATCACTCATTCAATCATATTAAAAAATACTGTCAAAAGCTGCTTTTTTTAAGTTGAAGTGATTGAAGTTTCTTTACGAACCTAATTAAAATGGTGATTTATTTATAGGTGGCCTCGGATCTAATAAAAAAATGTTTTGTGATATAATGGACATCGATAAGTTTTTAACCAAATCTGATTTCATCACACTTGCACGTCGGTGTTTGAGATGGCCCTGGATATCTGCTCACTTTATACATTCAGATCGTTGTTTTGGTTGCGGATTTATGATAACAAACAACAAAAACAAACCTGCACATTTTGTAGTGTCAGAGGAAAATATTAAACATATGATAAATTATGATTTTCTCTGGTGCCCACGCTAAAACTTTTTTGTCATATACGATCATTATCCGGAGGATGAATGTGAATATTGTAATTAGAACAGATTATTTTCAAAACAACTGATCATATGTATACATAGGTACCTACTTATGTATACATATTTTAAAGAGGAGTGTTCTTGAATTTCTATATAATTGAGATCAATCCTAACTACAGATAGTGCAATCCACGAAGACGCGCACCACTCTTCTCCCTAGTCGCGTACAAGTGTGTTACATTCTGCTAGTGTTTTAGTTTTGTCGATACACACTAATTACCTATATTATGTAATTACTTATACAGTAATTAGCGCGTACACTTGTACTATGTTGCACACTTGTACTGTAAGCGATTATAATAGGAAGAAGAGTGGAGCGCGTCTTCGTGGATTGCACTATCTGTAATTAACTCGCTGCTTGCTCGTGGACCGCGCGCTGCCCGCGAATGATTATTTTGTATGATCGTGGACCCACTTTTGACAACGAGTCGTCTAAACCCGTGGGCAACCCGTCGACAACGAGTTGACGTCGTACGACGAGGCGGTGCTGGTCGGGTGCCGGTTGGGCCTGGTCAGCGTTGACCATAAATCGTATTAGATTGTGATTAATAATTATATTCTTAGGCCCGGTTGCTCGAAAAGTTAACGTTCGTTAAGTAATGGTTAAAGTAAAATTTTACGAACAAAATTTTACTTTAACCATAATTTAACGAACGTTAACTTTTCGAGCAACCGGGCATTAGTGGTTTTGATCCAAAGACAATTTATACTAATTAAAATAATTTGTTTGTTAGAGCTAGTCTAATTTGAAATGACGCGCCCCACTACTTAACTAGTATATATAAATGTGTGCTTGCTAATGTGCACAATGACTTTGTCTCTGTGTGAGTTATAGGATATAATAATAATATTTCCTGTTGATGCTCACACAGAGACAAAGGCATTGTAAACATTAGCAATCACACATTATATCAACTAGTTACGTAGTGGGGCGCGTCATTTCCAACTAGGCAAGCTCTACTGTGCTTATTTTAAATGATAAAACTGCGATTGTAAAGATTATGACGTTTATTCAGAATAAATATGACATAAATATATAATTGAAGTCTAACAGAAAAATAAAAAACCTCGCTATATCGCGAAAATTTAACAATTCTTTAGATGTTTCTTCTTTGTCTGATTAGAAAAAAAAACTTGAATTAGTAGTGCCACTGTAGCGTTCTCACTGAAAAAAAGTAGGAAAACAAAAAAATGTTATAAATAAATAAGTCCTATCATCAACATGGTGAGATATTTTATTTTTTTGGTCAGGTTTGAAAAATAGTGATTGAATCGTGTAACATTGTCATTAACATATTCTTAATAGCTTTGATCCAAAGACAATGTAAACTAAGTAAAATAATTTCTTTGTTACTACTATGTTTATTTTGAATGTTAAAACTTTGATTGTAAAGATACGTTTCTTAGTAATAAATATGACAAAAATTTTGGATTTTTTTATTTTGTCTACACCTTTACTTCAAAGTATGAATAAGTGGTACAAAATAAATATTTGAGCCACATTCTGCAGTGACTAACTTGCACTTTATGTCAGTTATATTAAATGTAACTTCTAATCTTCTAATACTGTTACAATTTGTCATAAATATATTCAAAAGAGACGATTTAATTGGCACATCAAAAACATCTGCGATATTTTGATTAACATTTCCAATTAAACTTATGTGCTTGTCGCCATCTACTATAGATATTACCTCAAAAATATCATTGTTGTTCATTAAAAACCATTTATTTTGGTTGTTTGTAGAGAGAATAAACGAGTCCAGGCGAACCACTTGTATAGGAGTATTTTTATATGTATGTCTTAATGATAGGTGTTTTATCATTGTCAGTAATATTACTTAAACCTTCTATTTCTATACAATTCCTTTCAATTAGCCGATTAGAAATTTGCTCAAGAGGTTTATTTCCTTTTCGTATGGTTCGTTTAATGGAACTTAATTTGTTCTCGAAGGGATATGCATTGAACGTATGTAATTCACCAAATCGCTTAACTTCATCGACTAGATGAATTAAGTTATGGACATTACTTGTCATATATTCTCTGCCATAATAGTTTTCATAATTTTCGACGAATTGTACCAACATCGCATGTGCAACTGGCAAAAACTCGAAGTAATGATGACTTGAACAAATCGTAATAGCACAAAAAAAGCATAAGAAGTGGTGGTATGGTTTATCGGTCAAAACATCCTTCAGTATTATAAAACTAAAATAGAGCAGAAATGTGCGATATTCAGTGGCTTTCCAGTTTGATAAATCTTGTAGACCTCTCAAATTCCTATGAATTTCTTTTGGCATACGACAGCTCAGTATAAATTGTGTCACTTTTGCCATATCTCTAGATGACTATTTGGCTATAAGTCTCCCCAGATTACCATCTCTCCATCCAAATAGTAACCGCTTCATTATGCCTAAATCAAGCAAATGAAGAGAATCTCCAACCGGAAAATCTTCAATCATGTCTATTGGCAATTGGAGAAAAGGAGAATCACGTTTGTGGTGGTTGCCATATTTTTTGTTTCGAAAGTCTGTGTCATTCCTCATTGGGCAATCAGTTCCTTGAAATGTGACGATATAAGATACATGAGAGTATTCACCAATCACTTGACATTTTAGACATCCATGCTTTGAGTTAAAATTACTTACACCTGAAAAATAAAATCGTACAATAATAGAGGCAGTTTATATTTAGAAATGTTATGAATGAATGAATTCATGAATAAACGAGAACTCAATTCATGCATAAATCAAAGGTTTGAACTTTATATCTGTATTTTCCTGACGCACAATAGTGTGTCAGGAAAATACAGATACAAAGTTCAAACCTTTAACGGGCAATGGTAAATATATTGCCACCAAAACTTGAACCTTGTAATTGTCATAGTGTTCAAAATCAGTGAAATGTGGTCAACGTTACCTACATTGACTTTGAACTCTATGACAACTAGTGATGCTCGTTTAAGGGTATTTTGCACTGGGCAATTTCATTCAGGCAACTTAAACACGGTTATATAATTTGACCCAACTAACAAAATAATTTATTATGGTAATGCAAATGGACCATATTATGGAATATAGGTAGATAATATATGCTTACCTTTAATTAATGCTCTTGCAGGAGAATCGCAAATAACAGCCCTCAATTTTACTTTGATTATTATTTCAAATCCCTTTCGTGAAGTTATAATTAAATTGTTGCGGTAAAGCTCTAGTAATTCATCGATAAATGGTTGTAAGTATGCATCTAAATCTATTGGCTTATTTGAGCCTTCATATACACCCACAACCATTGGTGGAATGTTGAGATTTTCATGAATATTACACAATATTGGCCATACTTGGTGCTTCGAACTTTTGAACAGTGGTAAGCCGTCAATATTTACATTAAGAGATAAGTTCTTGGGTGCATTGTTTACATTTAGAAAAACCATTTTCAACATATTAATAAGACCATTATGCCAATAACGACCGGAGTCAACTGGAACTATGTTTATGTTTGCTTTTATACTATTTAAAAGTGTTCGTGGATCTGCTGGAACGGCATAAGGAATTCTATTGTTTAAGATTTTGTTTAGGTCTCTCAACGCGACTTGTGTAATATTGTGTTGTATTGCCCATTTTTTTAAATTATCACGAAGTGTATCATTTTTAATATCTTCATTTGCGCTTTCATAATCAGAACTATCACTTTTTAATTCCAGATTATCATTTTTTTCTTCCACTTCGTCTTCTTTTGCATCTACTAGCATAGATCCATTTTGTATTACAGCATTATTCGACACGTTTTGTTTAGATTTACTTTGCATCGAAATGAATTCTTCTGTATTCATAAAATCTTGTACGGAACCAACTCCAGTTTGTACATTATTGTCGTTACGTGTAGACATATTTGTTATAACACAACATGACGAGAGAAGCGTAGTATAGTTCTTTTTCACTTTCCTTTTAAAAGCACCACTTTTTTTTTATATTTGCCCAGGTTTTTTTATTAATTTTGATTAAAAGAAGCGAAACTTGATAGTTATTTTTTTGCAGTTTGTAAGCACTATAATAGAACACTCAGTAATTTAACGGTAGTATAAAAGTTATAAAATTGGCTTAAAATCGTATAAGGGTGCAGTTTATCACTCTTCTATGATCGTCACTTAAAGGTGGTTCTCGCGATTCTAATACGATTAATGGTGGTATAAAAGTCATATAGACGTCACTAAGGTCACGACACTGGTTTTACCACTAAATGACGCCGTTTCTACATAAAACTGTATAATAGTCATAAAAATAGTCGTATAGAAGTTAATACGATTTCTATATGACTGTAATATACGACTAAAAGTTATATAAGAATAAGATGCTCTAAGTCGTATTACACGCTAAATTACTTCAATGCGATGTTTACAGCACTTTGAGTCGCATATTTTTTATTTATACGACTGAAATGTTTGTTGGGCAGTCCCTACTGGCGGCGCCCGTTCACGAACATGACGTAGGGATCAGCACCATTTAGCTCAACCATTTTGAAGGGAACTTAATGATCCAACGCACACGCCACCACCAGCGAGACATTTGAGTGAGCATGACATACTCAGCCGCCAGGGCACATTCAAGTCAATGAAAGACGTACCCAGTAAATGGTAGCTTTATACATAGTTTAGGTACATAGTGCTCACACGTGTGTTACGCAATTATACAATATTAAGAGATTGAATTTATACAATACAAAGAGAGTTTTTTCAATCTTCAGCAGCTCCAACTATATTTATATATTTTCGAACATGGTGATGGTCCACATACATTTTCACAAATGAACATGGTAGTCCTTATATCCGCTGCCCAGACCAGACAAACCGATCTCATGCGTTTGGAAGAACTAACCTAAGAAAACTTAAATGGGCGTTTAAAATAATTTACGCAACGATGGGAAGACGCCAGACTATATGACCATAATGCCTTGGAAGTTGGGTAGGCCTTTGGTGTCAGATGCATCCTGTGTCGAAACCCTCGCGCCATCCCATCTTCCTAGCACGGCGGGCTGTGCTGGGGCGGCTTTTTCCACTGACAGCGATGAGGCCGATATTTTTGATGCCCAGTGAGTTCTTCCTTTTTTTTATTCTTTTTCCTGTATATAAGTTAATACCTACACACATCAAAAGTTTCTAAGGATCAAGTACATATTTAACTATGATATAAAAAAACTATCCAATTAATATTTACCAAACCTAGTCTTCCAGACTGGCTTCTTACTTTAATTCCTATGTTTAAGTTAACAACTTATCCCTATATTTTGTAAAAAATAAGAAACATTGCAATTTTTGCAAATTGTGGGAAAACTAACCTAAGTTAATGTCGTCAATTAAATGGCAAAGAAGGCAAAAATGAGGATTTTTAATTTTTTTATTGTAATGATAGAAAAATTAATAATCTGTGTTTCCACCATTGACACGAATCACACAATCACAGCTATTTGGCATGCTTAAAATCAGTTCATCAAAATCATTTTGAGGAATGGCCGCCACGTTCTTTCTAACAAGTTAAAAAGTTGTAGTTACATACTCGGCAGAGCTCTTCATTGGAGCATATCCCATGCGTGCTCAATTGGGTTGGCGATTGAGCAGGCCACGGCAGAAGGTTGATGCGAGTATTGGCAAGAGTGCGTGTTACGAGTCTAGCCGTGTGTGGACATGCATTGTCGTGCATTAGTCGAAACGAATCACCCAACCGGCTTCGCAAAGGGATGATCGCGTCTGAAACAATCCTCTCCACATAAATTTGAGCATTGAGGTTGCCCCTGATCCAAATGAGATCGGTTCTTCCACCGATCCAAATACCGGCCCAAACCATTATTGTTCGCCCTCCATATGAATGATCTTCTTTCTTTTTATGACAAAATTTCAAAAGTTATTGACGTTCAGAGGTCGGCCTACAAACTCGAGTACGTCTTGTATCCGGCCTCATACCGGAACGAGATTCATCGGAAAAGCAAACACAACGCCAGTCTTCTGGTTCCCAATTTCTGTGTTCCCGAGCTCATTGTAAACGGGCCCTACGATTGCGGGGTGCTATAGGTGGAACCCATAACGTCAACTCTCAAAACGTCCACTTTTAAATAGGTTTCTTTTTTATCAAAGTGTTACTACTGGTTCCAGTGCCGCACCAGACAAATGGGAAGTAGAGTTTTTGTGCATTGTAGATTTGTGGTCATTTTGGGAAAGTGGACAAAATGGGAAATAGACCGGCCGTCGGGAACGCAGATCCACTTCACGTAAACGACTTCGGATGGTTTGATCGCTTATCAGCAAGCCTGAAGAGCTGTGGAGCCTCATAGGCAACATCATGGCGGTCATGGTACGATTCCGTCGAGCAGTATTTTGGATGTACCGGTCCTGTCTTTGCCTGGACTCAGCTTGCAACATTCCGACATCTCTCATCATCTCTTCTCGTGTCAAATGATGTCGTCGCTCCATACCGATGCAATTTTTTCCGGTTCCGATGCAGATATTGTAATGGTTTTGTAAAAACCCTATTACACACTTTTATAGGAATCCTGATTGGCAGTTCTATTTATAATCAAAGTTTAAAGAAAATTCTTTATTCAAATAGTCAAATTAACTAAAAAGTATCAATAACGATCCACAAAGTTAATAATCCTATATTGCGGCGATACTCTAAAACGTACTTGGTCCTAGACACTTTTGATGTGTATAGTTAAAACATGAATATATTGTATTTACTTTGGTGACGAAATCATGATAAATGAATAGTGAAGTAGTTGAATGCTTGTCGAGGCAGTGGTTTATCAATTTTCTTAACATACATGTTGAAGTTACTCTCAAACTCTAGTCTAGTGGTACTTGAGAATACGCAGTTTCTAACGCAAGCCTTTAGAAAGTCCAATAGTTTTTGTATGTCACACTTATTTTAACGAAATTTTTGTGACGGCCATACAAAAGCACAACGAGAGAGGTTTTGGATTAAATACATTATTTAAATTAACCAGAAACTTTTTGTGTGTCTCGAAAAGCAAACTTATAAAAATCAATCCTTTTGCACATATTGTATATAAACTGCTAAAAACATAACCCTTCCTTTTGGCTTCGCCGTAGTCGGGTAAAGGGAAGCTCATAATAATTCAATATAGTCACAAATTTACTTCACCGTCATGTGTTGTAAAAACCGAACCACCATTTTACTGCCATGACCAATTTACTACTATAAACTTTCAAAACAAAAAAATAATTGGTAACAACGACCGACATAGAGATACTATCTGTTATGTCCCAAGCTCGCATTAAGTCGTTAATCACTTCATCTATTAATACATTCATCATGTACACAACACCCAACACCGCATTACCTGTCTCGTGCCACACTTTCGATACGAATCTATAAAGAACCCTGTTATCAACGTGACACATCGTTTACCCTACATAGCCTACAGCCTACATAAAAAGATAATCACACGCCATGATTGATAACTGTCCCACAGACACTTCATTGTGTAAGTTTGTGATAGATCGTGCGATGTATGGAAGATGAGCATCTTACATAAAACACTCTCAATTAATTCTGTAGGCAAATAAAGAATCGATTTCTCTTTAAGTATTAATCCCGTGGTTTGTTTGTTTAAAATTCTATTTCTGTTGCTTTTACTTTGGTTAGTTGTTTTGCTGTGTTGTGTGTCAATGTTACAACTGGCTGGCATGTTACTGATCTGTGGAAAAGTATTATTTCTTATGTTATAATTATTACATCTAAAAGTCAAGTGTAGTGCGTCTTTGCATCACTACGGTTAGTCGAATGCTAGTCAACTAGAAATAAATATGTTGAAGGCAGTGTGCACTTTTACGATTTCTAACGTGACGATATTATGTCCACGTCACGGCATCGCGATAACACAGAGAAGTTAAATTTGTATGAAGACGCTTTTAAATATTCGTCCACGATATCTAACGTTATAGCGTGCACGTATATCTATACATTTAATGATATCGCCCACTCTTACTTGAGCCACCATTATTTATAAGAAGCTCTGCGTATTCTTAGCTCTTCGTAACGTCGGGCACCTGGTACATACTTTTTGTGAAATAAAAGTAAGTATTTTCCGCAAATAATATGCCCCTTCAACGCCCGCCGCCATTGCCTTTTGCCACAAACGCCGATCTTCAGCACACCACAGCCTGCTCTATACACACCTCACAGCTCATCAGAACCAAGTTTAAATGTAAACCTGGCCTCGCCAAACAATAATATTTCCCCTGCCATTACCTTCCGCACTGCGAAGCGCTTACGCTTAGAAGGTGACGAAGACTATGTTACAGATAATAGAAATGTTTTGCGAGTTCAAACAACAGCAAGAGGAAAAGTAGCTGTACTCTATGGTGAAGTCTGGGATACTGTTAACCTTATGACTGTTATTGAACGAAATAACTTCAGGAGATGAGCAACTGGAAACCGAGCGCAAGGAAAACGTGTCCTACATCCATAATTTAGAGGCTAAACTTGAAAACTTTCAACAGAGTTCTAGATCCTCCTGTAGAGAGATACGCAATATCCCAGTGGCTAAATCTGAGACAAAGAATTCCTCTCTAAAACGTGTAACGTTAAATGCGCAAAACCTGAAAATAGTTTGATCAGAATAACGAGCAGAATCAATTGAACCACTTTTTAATATTGGTTACATTTTAAAAAAAATCTTCATTAAAAACGTTACCGTGTCTATTTATTAATCCATCACAGGCGCAAACCCGCCAAAATAGGTAAACAAACACAAAAATAAATAATTTTTTCCAAAGCATGGAAAAGTGTGATGGAAACATTTAAATCATGAGCGTAGATAGTAAATAATGTCAGCGCGGCGCAGCGGCCCGGTGACGACTTCTCCCTCGATAGAGCGTCGTCGCAGACGCAAGAAACGATCAGATTGCCAGTAAAACTAAAACAGCACATAAAACCTTAACAATTTTTTAATGATTTTTTTCCTCTCTGAAATAGGTCACTTGAATCAAAAATCAGTTGGGGTGTCTGAGGTTTTGAGCATTTAACGTTACACGTTGTATATTTCGCAAGTATAAGTACCTTATCTCTCACCAGCTACAACACACAACCACAATCACAACATTTCGATTCATAAACTTCCGCCCTAGTCTTCATTCCTTAGTAAAGGCTAATTGCATTTTAGAATTTTAATGGAAATACTATGTTTAGATATTTACTCAGTCAATTAACATCTGCAGAATAAGTATGTTTTGTCCAATCTCGTATGTGAAAGCACCGTTCAACGCTAATAAGTATTTGTTTTGACGAATTCCTAGCTTTCGCATTGACCAGGGAATTACTCAATCAGGATTTATAAAATCAACATTGATTCAAATATTCTTATACCTACAGGCAGCATGATTTTAAAGAGGCCAAAGTGACCTTTGACCTTTTCTTTCACGGAAAAACACTCCTCCCTTACCCGTGATTGGAAAAGCCGTTTGCCGACAGCCGACAGTACCGTCTTCTTCGTTCAGCTTCCAACCATACACTTTTCATTATGATTGGGAAGCTCATGTTCTGCTGTAGTACGCACTACACTGGTTGATGAACAAACTGATACCGAAACTAATCACTTTCTGTCACCACAAATATCTAAGATCCAAATTCATCTCCACATCCAAAATCTCCTAGATAGCTAACAAAGAATGTTGCCACAGCATCAGTAATTAGCAATTAAATAAACAATGGCCACACGCAACGACCCAGAGGCAGAATCTTGCCATCAACATGCTGTTACAAAAGGAATGCGATCATATTGCGTAGGAGGTGCTTAGGAATGCGCAGGCGCAGATTGTGTACCACATTTGAAGCAATGTTATGTATTGTGATACTTCAATTTTATCTCTGAAGAAGGTCACTGACCTAGTAAGTCGGCTTTGAAGCTAGACAATTCGAAGCGAAGGACCAAAAAAAATCTAATATGTTTTTCACACGCTTGCATATGTTGTTAAAATCAGAAGTCATTTATTCAAAATAGGGTAACAATAAGCAGCTTTTTACAGTCCGCCAATGCTTTATCTTGGAAGAAGAAGTGGCGCAATAACCTCCCCAGCAGCACAGGAGTCAAGTCAGTTAGAAGAACGTTGAACTAGGATACTGACGCTGTTTGTCTATTTGTTTGTTTGTTTGTGTATTTGTTTCTCCTTCCCTTTTCAATCCATCCAAAGGTTGTCTTTAAAAGATCGCTCTTAGCGATAAGACCGCCCATTGTGTCACCCTTTGTAAAATTTCTATATTTATGTCTGTAATTTATATGGTGTACATAATAAAGAGTATTCTATTCTATTCTATTCTTTAGTCTAGAAAAGATTGAGGATTGATTGTGTTTACTCAAAATATTCCGCGACTTCGTGATTCTGAGCTCAAGTTAAGCATTCTCTTGATGATCCTACTTGAGGGTGTTTCTATTTATTAATCTGCAGTTGAAGATTTGTACCTATTAGGGCAGTTTTTTTAACAGGCATTGCATATTTTAATTTCTACATTTATATCTGTAATTCATACGGTGTATCTACATGATAAGGAGATTCTATTCTTTACTTAGTAGCACCAAGTTTATTATCAAAAGCTTTAGCTGCTGTGTTGTGTAGGTATAGCCCACAGCTTTTTCTATTAAGAAAATAATCTTATTTTCTAAGCAGAGAAAGTTAAATTATATAATAAGATCTAAGTCAAGTAGGGATCGCTTAGTATTCTAAGTGTCAATTTGTAAGACTGTCTGTTGACATCAGCTATCATCGCTTCTGAGAAGTTTACTACTTTGGCATGTTTAGAATTTGTTATTGCTTTACAATGTTCTCTTTCGTCAGTCATGGTTAATGCATTGTATGTTTTAGGTAAGTTTTGTTGTGATTTTACAAGACCACTGTCTATTGATTAAGAAAGCAGTAGAGCAGGATAAGATAAGATATGCCTTATAATCATACAGCAGTGAATTGTAAAGGGTTGTCTTTAATTATATTCGGTCACACGCGTAATAAGGAAAAGCATAAGTGGTAGAACTAGAAAGTAACGAAATATTTCATGCCTAGACGGGACGACTAAATACCTAGACGGTTGAACTACCTTTTTTTTTTAACAGTCAGAGCAATTATCTTGACATAATAATAACGAAAGAAGACTTAGTGCTAGAAATGTATGAAGTAAACTAATCACTTCAACATAGACGACGTGCCTTCTTTCAGGAAGCTTAGAATTTTCATTGACCCGAATGACAACGCGCGTTAGTTTCGCAACATCATCATACATGTCTGGCCGCAGTCGCCAGCGGGTGATGACCATTGTGTTCTAAGTCGCGTTGGATGAGGTAATTTTATGTAACATGCATTACGCCCGCAATTTTAGTGAGATTAGCCGTGGGATCGTAATGTTTCTCAACTATTGATGGTACTCTGCAGATTGGGATCACGTTTGCTACAAGAACAGAGGTTTCCATTGAGATGTCATCACTAATGACTTTATGTTGCCCTGGTGTATCCAATGTGGTTATGGAATGTTTCCATTACATAATCTTTTTTGTTTACCTTTCGTGTTGAGTTGATTGTTATTTTGTTATTGCATAGAATAACTGCTTTGTCATTCTTGTCTAAATTTTCTAAATGTTACATAAACTTCAACAAATTTTAGGAATTGAAATGTAATCTAGACTTTCGGTGACTGATATTGAATGCAGATGTTAGGTGTCACAACTTTGATTGCATATTTGTTTACTAGTAGGACTACCAGGACCAGTTCTACAGTGAGAAGAGAAAAAGAGTAAGAGTCCTAGAAATAAAGAGGGTAAGAGGGGGTAAGAGGTCCTTCCCCAGCGAGGAACTCTTCGCCCATCCATTTAATTGGGTGTTGAAAACCCAGTATTGAGCAGGTGCTTATTATCCTATAATTCAAACATTAGGAAACATATTATAAAGTGTCCATTATGTAGCGTTAAGTACCCTTCACTTTAGCAATCTTCACGGTAGATAACCCATAAAATATTTCGATAGGTTCAGCATCTCAGAGTGTTAGGTGCACTTTAACACGGTGCTATTTTTTCTTGGTGTCCCAACCAGACCCTAGCTTTTCCTTTTATTTGATTCTCTATACGAATCTACGTCATCATTAGCTTTGTGTCGACTATGCCATCCTACTTTCTTCTTGGCTGATTCTACTGTCACATTTTTATCCACAATTTTTTCGATACACACACTTCAACACGCCTGTATTCACCAAAGGGTTTGGCGGCCAAACCCTTTGTACGTGTTTGTCACATGTAATAGGTAGGCAAGCCTATTGTGATTGAATTGCTATTTTTACCCGATACCGATACATTGAGTTTAAATTCAAGCGATGAAGAAACTTTGTGGTTTTCTCTTAATTGCTTGGTTTGTTAGTGCTATCGTGTAACCTTGAATTGACCTTTGATTTATTATTTAGCTTTCTCATAAACTTTAACTATCCATTCGATTATGCAGTTACATTCTATATTATTTTGGAAAGGAACCTTATGATACCATCTCATGACCAGTGGTCATCTTGTGATGAAACACGATATTGCCAAGCAATGAACATTTTCCTTTGATTTTGTAAATTGAACTATCACGATTCGTATAAGATGGCACGGTGAAACATTAATAGAGGTTTTGTAATGTTATTTTAGTGCTTACTCATGTTATGCATCGTTTTATTTGTTGTGGTCGATTGCAAGTAGTGTTGGTGATGTTCAAATGCTTTTGTGTATGTTTTTGCAAGTTTTTTTTTTGGTATATCGTCTAAGGTATCGTGTGATTCTATGTAAATTTTTGCTATTAGAGTAGCTGAGTGATTGCTTTTCTAACCCAGATAGGTTGAGGTTTAGGTGAAGTTCATTCAAATTCAGTTTACGGTGTCAAAATGTATTTATTTTCTCTCTTTTTTTTGTAAAATAAAAACATAAACTTAATAATACAATAAGCTAACCTTACGATAAACTTTATACAAGATGTGATCCGAGCCCAGCGGCTAGCCACTTCACGTTTTGTAGCGCGACTTGTCGTCTGTCACTCTGTCAGTTTGGCAGATATGGCAGATGTTAAAATCGGCCACCAGTGACTGGTTAGCCGCTAGGACATGTTCACCCGTGTGCGTGCACAGTCGCAAGCGTTGGCCAGAGGTGGTGACAAGGGCCAGGGCCGACATCACCTACATTGTACGTGATCGCCGACCGATTCGAATACACATTCGAGTGGCTCGGAGATGTTGCGAGCGTGCTCGAATAACGTCGACCTTCCGAACTTTATGTGACTACGGCATTTAGACGACTTCCTTCTCCATTTTAATACTTTGATGTTGTTGCTCATCTAAATGTGCTTGACAAGTTCGGATAAGTTAGTTAATTTAGTAAGGAGCGCCGTAGCTGCCGGAGGGGATGGCCGCGGGGTAGCCGCCGCCGCCGCCGCTGGAGGATTGCTGTTCGTATTGCGCGACCTGGATGGCCTGACGGACTCCTTCGAGGACGACTCCAACAACGCGGGCAGATGGGACGCCGTAGCTGGTGGATGGAGCTCCGTAGGAGGATGAGGGTGCGCCGTAGGAAGAGGAGGGAGCTCCACCGTGTCCACCGTGTCCACCGTGACCGCCGCCGCCGCCGCCGCCGGAGTTAGCTTCCTCCTTGAGGAGGATGCCACGGATCTGTTCGAGGAGTTGAGGGTCGACGTTCTGTCCTTCGGAGGTCTGGTAGCCGGTGGAGACGGCCTGGTATCCGCCGCCGCCGCCTCCGCTGCCGCCGTGGAAGCCGCCACCGCCGCCGCCGGAGGGACGGTTGTAGTTGTAGCCGCCCGGGGCTTCAGCGTTGGCACACGCCACCAACGCGAGGGCTATGCACTGTGGAAAATGGAAAATAAACTCTATTAGTTTCAGTCTAAAGTTCAAATTCGACTATAAAAGTAAAATGAAAATAGTGACAAGTCCGTGTAAAAGTAGGTATGATTCAGATAATAACTATGGTGGTAACAAACATTGTTTTAGCGTAAGTGGTTATATAAAATGACCTACATAGGTCATTTTATTTTAGGTTTCTCTTTTCCTAAATTACGAAAACATTTGCACACAAAGAGGATGTCTAGGATTAGCCAACCAACAAAAGTAAAGTTTCAGTCGTGCACGAGGTGAAAATGTATTTTATCTTCCTCAACCTAGTCACGCGTTTCTTAGCTAGGATACCTTATTAGGAACGGTTACGTACATTTACGTGACATTATTTTTGCTTTCTGTTGGTCCTCTCATTTGCGCATGAGCATCAAAAGGTGTGCAAATAATTATACGTACATACATGGCATATGGCACCCACAGTCTTATTTCTTGAGTTAATTGGATGTGAAGTGCTTTTGAATCGACAGTTATGCATATGGAATATGTTTTTTTCGGACTGTGTTTTTTGGGCCGTGGCCTTTTATTCAAGAGGGTATAATTATTTTTAGAACTGTTTTTGTTTTGTATCGTACAGTTCGGACAGACAGCAAGAAAAACTGTTAAGTCTTTTCAAGCATGCGTTAGGACTATCAGCAGATACATTTTGGATTCGAAAGACCACAAAAAATATTGGTCCTTATGCTTTTTCAAGTAAGTGTAGAAGTCAGTAAGCCAGAATAATAGACTGGGAGGAGAGACAGAGGAGAAGGAGAGACAGATAGAATTATATTCTATTCTGTAGACATTACTACCTATACAGTAATCAGTAATATGTTTAACATTGAGCCTACAACAAAATTCAATTGAATTACCAACTTGAGAACAAAAATAAAAAAAGAATTGATGATAATCATTTTGTTGTGAACTGGGAACAATAGTTCGTCAGAGAAAGTGAGGTCAAATTTAGAAGCAAAGGTATCGTTACATCACTAGCTACAGCTACGCTATACTCCGGCGATTTATGTGAGAACATGAACTTTGACTTGCAAACAGGAAGACGATGCGATGCTTCGATTTAAGTATGCGTTTCGTGTTTACCTTTCGCTAAGGATTAGAGGTTTTGATCCAAACTGCTTTAGGTTATGGTTACGTAAGGTATTGCATCTGCAAAGCTTGGAGCGTGAGAATCATTATTTAAGTGCCAGTGTGGCTTTTGCAAGGGCTTCATTTTATTGAGATATTTTTGACACCTATATCTACATTGCTTTGTCTAAAAGATTATTCTTGCAATTGGATGATTAATCTTTTTATTCAATTCAATTGATTATCTTTATCATGCTTCTAGTGTGACCTAACCCTTATCCACTATTTATTAATTAATTGAAATTCATTGCAAGAGATTAACACCACATTTACAAGGAATAGGAAACTATTATTGTGTAAAACGATGTCTGCATGTGCAAGAGTGGATTTCTTTACTAAAGCCGTTCCGTGCGCTTGGACCGCGGAAGATGCGCGGGGCATGTCATAATGACCATCTCACTATGTTCTCGGTATGCTTTCTAATATCATTCTTGGCGTTTTACATAAAATAGCTCTTAGGTTTTTTTTGGGAATGTACATTATATTTGAGTAACTTAGGCATCTTTCACATTCATTTCGCGCACTTACTTACCTTTTAACTTGCTTTTTATTTTTTACTTTAAACTTTTCATAGCTAAATTAAGTTTTTTTATGTTTGAAATATCACCCAGATAATGCAGCAAACTGCTAATAACTGTAAGAGGGAGGCGCCTGTTTCTGTAACACAGTTTATACTAGCACAGAAACAGACGTTCACTCTGTCTCAAATTACGCATAGCATATAACATAATTATGGCGTTTTTATGTTTTTATTGAGATGGAAACTTGTATTTGGCTTTTGTTAATAAAGATTATTATTATTATTATTATTATTATTTGTTTTTATGTAGAAAATGGAATGACGACCCCCATTAGCTTTTTTTTATTTTCAAAGCAGTTTTATCAATTCATATCTGTTATAAAAAATGGAAGCAAATTCTCATCTTCATTCTAAGCTCATTATAACCAGATTTCTCTAGCTGATATTGTCAATTGCACTATGACATGCGCTATTACGTCACTAGATGGCGCTTCCGCCGAAAGGCACGGAGGCGTCATTAACGAAAGCTTTCGACTTTGATCACAATCGTGCTTGCTGACATAATGACTTTATATTTTATGGACAGAGATTATGGGGCTCATGTTACGTGGATGATGGGCTAACTTGTCACTGTACTGATGTACTCGTTGCTGTGGACATTGGCATATGGATTTCGTCGTCAAGATTGAATTAAAAGAGGCATTTGTCAAAGCAGATACATGTATTAATCATTAATAAATATTAAGGTGACATATCTCGTTATGTTAAGTCTAAGTCACAAAATTTAGCTTCTAAGTACCATTCCTATATCTTACCTTCTCACTCTAATGGAAGTTTGTTTTTACCATTCACAATATTATTTTCACCATGAATAGAAAGTAATTTAAAATTTTTCTACGATGGCGTAGGCAATATACAAGTCTTCGTAGTGTTATCTTCATTATTAGTACATATATAAAATATCTAATCATCTACAGTCGATATCTAATAGAAATCCGCCATATTGCAAATGAAATCAACTGTCAATTCAAACTGACCACTAAAGAATTCTATAGCTAAGCTCATAAAGACCACAAAGTAATATTACGATGTTACTGTGAATAACATTTATGAATTTAACATATTATCATCGAAATGGTCATCGTTGGAACTCCTTTCATTTCCACGAAGTTATGACCATAAAATTAAATGGAGTTTTAAACAACAGTAAAAGTGTTTGCGCATAATCCAAGATGGCGGCCGTTGATTTCTATATTGAAGAAATGGTGTGATTAACATGTAAGATCTAATTATTAATTTAGTTTGTCTACACCGCGTTGAGCATTTATGCAAATGACAAGCGAGTGGTGAAAGAGTTAGTGATAGTGCCTTTTCGGGACAGCAAATTGTTCTGGCTTTCTCTATAAAAATACATTTGGTCAGTAGGTATTTAGTTTTCAGTCATATGTCATCAGTAGGTAATAAGTTTTATGACTCGTAGTTCGACTTTTACGTTTCCGATTATAACAGTTTCAAAGAAAAGGCTTAAATTTTTTACGATTGGATTTTTCTGCAGCGATCTAGCAAGGTAAGGTGAAAATTTATCTGTGAAATCAGTATTCGATTTTCTGCTCTTATTTTGAAAATTGATGAAGATCCAACTGGTCCTTTGAGTGCAAAATATAACCATCCTTCTCAAAAACAAGGAAATAGAACTGTCAAATTTGAAAATCGAACCACGATCGTACATCTCGGATACATGCTGCGACCCTGCTTAGAATTAAATCAGTTACGCCATGGTGTTTGTATTAGAATATTGAATTAGATTCGACCGTATTAGTGTCAAACCCATATGGGCATAGACCAGGTGGTGATGCGCCAACTTTGCATGTTTAAGGCCAGTTACTGTTTATGCTCATCGCAATTGATCTTTTATGGGCGATCTCGATGGCCGAGCATTTTAATCGTGTGAAAAACTGCAGTTTTACTTGGCATAAATGGTGTTTTATATTTTTATAACCAGGTAAAGAATGAAGTTAATATTATACTACTTATCTATTACACGTCTTCAAGCTAATAACATTATGACATTGAGTAATCTTTGTGGCCAAGTGAAACCCATAAACAATAGACGTTGATAGTCTTTTTGACATAGAAATATGAGTGTTAATTAACAGGAATTCACGACGATGTTGCAAACAACATAACTAATCAACGCTTAAATCAATTAAAGTCAAAATAATTTACTACAAACGTTTAGAAAGTTAATCGTTTTCAACCAAAATTTAAGTAGAATAATGTCATTGATACATAATAATTATCATACTATGCAAATTACATTATGTGTTTTAAAGTAATTTTAGGATTTCTTCTTTAATAATTTTACTACTTCTGTGGAGAAATTGAAAGTTTTCTGTAAGTAAGTATGAATTTCAAGTTTGACGTACACTGTTTTGAATGCAGTAGAGAATACAGATTTGAAGGGATAATGATAGACGATAGAAGAATTTTGGAAGGGGTTTCAAGCTTAGATTTTGAACCATTTAGGCAAGCTGGATATTGTTTTTTTGCATCTAGCAGACTCTTAAGATCTTCAAGATGGAGTACACTCTTTTAGCTTTAAATACTTATAAGACTGAAGAAAACTATAAGGACGGTGAAGACAAAGAAGCAATACCAAAACTTAATGTTGCTATACGAGTACCATTACACAATTATCAATTATATTCAGCTTTAAAAATAAACAATCTACATTCAAAAGCACACACACAAGGTCGTAAATCGCTTGCAGCTGAGCATCAGTAGCAGTTTGACATTTGACCCTAGCTCGACTCCTTGCGTAATAGTGAGGTACTGTAATGTGTTCGCGTAAAATATGACCGTTGCACATGTCTATTACAATTTATGTGGCCTTAGTAACTGTGCAACGATATATGCGTGGTTCAATGGGAGTTGAGTAATTGTATAGTAATTATTTTGGTGAATTGTGGGAATCTTTCTGGGGTTTTTGATGTGCTGAGCGTTGGAGGCTTCACCTCCACCCTATTCTTTTATAGGATTTTATATTTCAAGACTTGAATGAGGAGTTTGGTCGCAAATATAAATGTGAAGGAATTGGCAGGGTTAACCCGATGTTTAAAACTCTTTGGAAAAAATAATGCCGGAGATGCAGTTAAGTCAATAAACCCAGTTTTCATTACTTATGGGAACATTCTATTCTTATATTACCGCAAAGAAACGAAACTCCGGTATTCTAATGAGAATGACAAAAGTGATGTGACAAAAACCGTAAAGTCAAACACAATGGGCGGCAAACGTGTGAAATCATTTAAAATTTATGCGTTTTGACATTTGAATGGCGCTTCGTGTTCCTTCAAGATTTATTATATCGATTTGTAGATAATTGTTTGGGAAAATAGAGATGCTACTTTCACTGTTTTTTTAGGTTCCATGTGGAAGGTTTTGACAGTAGAGGTTAAAGGTTGTGTCGAGTTTACCTGCCGGGTATTTATTATAGTGTTATTAGAAAAATTAACGAGATTGTCTATATTTAACTGGCCGCGATCTTTTGTGGCTAGATTCCGACTGAAGAAAGCAAAGGCAAAAGCGTAATTTGCAATTTAAATTAACCATAGATATGCAAAGTCAAGCTCGCTGTGTCAGGATAGCATCGGTGATTTGATATTCCAAAAATCCTTTGTTAGATACTTTCATTTGTTAGGCCCGCATATTCTTAGCATCGTAAAATCGCGATCCTTATCGATAACCTAATCGATGTAGGCTGTGATTAAAGTTAAAAAAACTATCGAGATCAGATTACGATCGTGTTTTGAATACAGACAACATGCATGTTGATGTGCATGCTACGAAAGGTCCTAAGTATTGGACTGGACATTGCACTCTGGACTCTGCCAGAATGCAATAAAGTCGCAGTCCTTTTACAATTGTTTTTTTTTAATCATGTTTTGCAAAGTGTAGCACTTGATGATCTACTAATGGCTCAAAGGTAAAAAGGCCACTGTTTTGATTAATAATGGTGTTATTTAATTATAAAAGACACCATTACTACTCAAAACAGTGGTTCACGACCACGATCGTACTCCAAATTTTGAATAAACGGTAAAGTTCAGAAATCAACAAGAGTGCATTCGGCAGAATCACATTCCAAAAAAAGAAGAGTACGAACACACACGATTCCCGATGCACTATATTGATTTCGGAACGACACGGCACTTGTCACTTGGTTTTTTTTTTCTTTTCACTAGAACAGGCACTGCACTGGACTTACCGCTACGAAGGCTTTCATGATGATTAGGTGTGGGTCACTTCGGAACGTAGCGAAGTAATGTGATGATGTTGGATGGTGTCTGGTGATATATAGTAAAGTACGCCCGCGGTGGGGCGGAGAAAGGATAGCTTAGGTTGTGTAAGCACGGGAGATGCTGCTACCATCCGAATAGGAAGTTTCGGTTAATTGGAGGGCGTTATGCGATTTTTTTAACGATTTTTTTTTGATGATGACCGTCGAGGTCAAGGGTTTTGAGTGACTCTTTGAGCTTGGAGTTTGAATTTTAAGACTGCTGTAGATTTTTGCGATGTTTTGATAAATCATCACTTGACCTTAGACACAGATTTGTGGTTTCTTAGTAACAATAATTTGCCTCTTCGTATGTGTAAATTAATTTAGCATATTTAAAACTAAGCAATTTGTTTCATATTTTAGAATCACCATGTTATCTGTTTTGGTTTTAAAATAAATTCAAATTTAAATAATGGAGACTTTAGTGTTATTTATACTTTGAAATTGAACTCACCAACCTATTATTAATAAAGGCAGATTAATATTTAACTACATACCAACCTACATTAATACTAGCTCACTTTATATCATCGTGGTTTCCCGTTCTTATTATACCCGTAAAATAAAATTATTGTAAGTAACTCAGATTATTTAGGTACAAAAGTTATTGTTTCTAAACAATAACTTTTGTACCTAAATAATCTGAATTCAACTTTAAATTATCAAACATTTATTTAGTAGTTATAATTTTACGTCAATAGTCCTTTGGAACCGAAGGACCGAAGACCGAGAACCGTAAAAACAGTACCAAAATTGTAGATACATTAAAATACTAAGCTATCAAGAGTAGCCCGCTTCCATACCGTGAGGACTGCTACGAGTGGTAACAAGGACAATAACGACCAGGAAAATATAGGAACCAGGCCAGAGTGACTTAGAGAAATATGCGAACTATCCCAGCTGTCAGCTGTGACCCATGTAAGTCATAAGCAAACAAACATAGACCTAAAGTAAATAGGCAAAAGCTATTTCCATTTTCACATGAGTCAGCAACGGGTTTACTAAGTAGGTGATGTAACCCTAGTGTTAATTGTTAGACAAAGATATAAAACTTGGTACGACGTCGTAAATCGTACGATGTGAGATATTTTTAGCATCGCGATTCGTTAGCTTAGACTTTTATCCTTAATTATATTTAGAGTAGCTTTTGCCACCGATTTCGTCTGCGCTCCAGGATGAAAAGTAGCCTGTCTTTTTCCAGGTCCCAGGCTATTTATGTGGCAAATTTTATAACAATCTGTTATGCCGTTTTAGCGTGAAAGCTTAACAAACAAACAAACTCACTTTTGCATTTATAATATTAGTTATGATACTGGCGACTCGCCATTGCTTCACACGGGTGCAATATACTGGTGGCGATATGTCAAATCATCGAGATTTCTGTGCTATATCTAAGTTAAATGTCAATGATTCACATAAATCTTCCGGAATAAATTATATACTTAAATGATGGTGAAAACTGCACCAAAATCCGTTGGGCAGTTTAGAAGAACAATGCGGTAAGACAGACAGACACTAAAAGCGACTTAAATTTATAATATGCATAGATTATGTTTAGATATGGTAAGTGCTTTGCTTATAGGTCGATAATGAGAACTGTTGATGACCTTGTTTAACCACATAAGTTTAAATGTATCTAAGTGCTGCAGGTTCTTCATTCATACGTCAAGGTGTAATAAATGTGTCGGTAGACTCTGACTTACATATGCTAAGCTTGACTGGGTATCATAATAATCAGCCTATAATGTTTGCACTGCTCGGACATAGCCTTCCTCTCTTCGCGAGGGGGCCGTAATCTACGCGGGCGCAGTGCGGGTTGGTATATGTCACATGTCTTCGAATTTTTGGTCCTAGGACATGCTGATGTTTTCCGTCACCGTTTCGAGAGCAGTGTTGATGAAATTATTAACACAAAGTAAAGCGCCTGTCTGGGTTCGAACCCACGACCTACAACTCGTTAGTCGGGGCCGTTACCACTGGCCCTCTCTGATAAAGTATACATCGAAAACTAAACAGTACCGGTGAAGTTTTTAGTTGGAGACTTGTAGGAATGTCTGTGATTTTTTCAACATCAGTAACAAAGTGAAAATGTAAATGCAAAATTCCACAAGTAAATGTATGCAAAAACAACATGCGTTATGTTAATCAGTATAGCTAAACATAAAAAAAGAATTTACATGAATAAGTTTTAAATTTTAAATTTCTAAACGTAACATGTCAACAAAAAATGTGGAAGATAAGATTTTTTTTGTGATGAAAATGATTTCAAAAACCGTCCCCTAAGGTTTCGGTGCGGTATGAAATTACTTTTTTTATGACTTTGATGATGACCTGAGGGAGAGACGGAGAGTGCTTCAAATTACGAGACACAATTCCCGTAATGTTAAGAACGTTCACAGTTTGATATCAGTCTCAATCTGTCAAAAATACGTCTAATTTTTATTTATTTATTTATTTAAACTTTTCGCACACAAAAAAGGTACAAAGGCGGACTTAATGCCTTAGGCATTCTCTACCAGTCAACCGAGGGTGGTGAAGAGATTAGATGGCAGGTGCTTTGATTGAACAACAATTTTTCTACATTTTTGACAAGTTTTTGATATTAGTTGCCGCTGAGATGAGATTGCTACTAGATTTTGAACGTCTTAATTACGGGTACTGCCCTCCTGGTGAAGGCCATAGGAATCTGCTGGATGCATGAAGTACAGAACTGGTGAAAATGGCGGTGCTTTGGGGGAGGCCATGTCCAGCAGTGAACATCTTTCGACTGAAATGATGATGATGATGATGACTTTGACATGCTCTAACTTCGGACTCCCCGACTGGTGGAGATTCCTTACGCACTAAACATATATTTTGTTATGATTTTCGCCGGTATGACATTACTTGTTCAATCTAAGGACCTTTGTGCAGACACGTTTTAATTGCCGTGAAAAACTACAGCTTATTTACCGTAGGTCGGCGCGGTCTTCAGTGTTGTAAAATCATTAACAAATTGACAGACATGTTTTTTTCTACGGCGCGGCTTATACGCTGTACCAGAAAGAAACCGAACCGTGTACAAAGGGCCTAGCACTACCACCCGTACTAATTGGTGGGTAGGTTAGGTTGATAATTGAAACGTAACAGGCGAAAGAAAAGGATGGGTGACCATCTTCACATACCAAGAACTCTCCGTGCCTCGGAAAGCACGTTAAGCCGTTGGTCCCGGCTGTCATTCGTGTATCTTTGACAGTCGTTACGGGTCGTCAGTAGCCCGAAAGTCTGACAACCAGTCTTTACCAAGGGGTATCGTATTACCCAGTAACTGGGTTGTGGAGGTCAGATAGGCAGTCGCTCCGTGTAAAATACTGGTATTCAGCTGCATCCGGTTACAGTGGAAGCCGACCTCAACATAGTTGGCAAAAGGCTAGGCAGATGATGAACAGGAGAAAGAAAAGGTTTATAATTATTACATAAACCTACACAGTCAATGTTAAAATTATAAACCTTTTCTTTTTCTTTCCATAATTAAAGCTTTCTGTCTACAACCATTTCAAACACGCGACATTGAAAAGTGATTACTTAATATATTTTTGGACCTTTAATGGTTCTGACAACACTCATGCAAATGAATGAATTAGTTATTATACAAAATAAATTATTGCTAAATAGTGACGACGAACCGTTGAAGAAAACATATTACCTATCCATACGTTGACCTCGGGATACCAATAATGTTACAGATGCTAGGACTTATGTGCATATGCAGCACATAACATGAAATGGAAATCTTAATACATGGGAGAAGAAGGAATAGTTGGGAATGCACCATCAATACAGGGTCAAATTACATTACCTAGCGAAACTTCGCTCACGTGCTGGGTATCGTTATCTACTCATGATAAAATCCATGTATAAGAAAGGAATGGTTTATGAATAAAATGAAATACAGAAATATACAACGTGTAACGTTGAATGCGCAAAACCTCAGACACCCCAACTGATTTTTAATTCAATTGACCTATTTCAGAGACAAAATAAGTCATTAAAAAAATTGTTAAGGTTTTATGTGCTGTTTTAGTTTTACTGCCCATTCTGATCGTTTCTTGTGTCTGCGACGACGCTTTACCGAGGGAGGAGTCGTCACCGGGCCGATGCGCCGCGCTGACATGAGCTTGCTTGATCTATTAATGAATAGACACGGCAACGTTTTTAATGAAGATTTTTTGAAAAATGTGACCTATATTAAAAAGTGGTTCAATTAATTCTGCTCGTTATTCTGATCAAACTATTTTCAGGTTTTGCGCATTTAACGTTACACGTTGTATAGAGTTTGCAGAGTTTAATGAGAACGCCAGTTTAAGGGAAGAAGGTTTTCCTTTTCGCAGACCCACTGCCTAAAAAGTTTAAGACTTCAAGACTGCGTGATAAGTGATAGCATAACATCATGCCAGAATTCCCAGAAGGTCTAGGCAGAGTAGAACAGCTCACTCACACTCGCACAGTTATGTACGTAAGTGCCATGTAAAAAAGAGCGATTCTATAGCCATAAACCGGGCACAAATCCAGACTCCAGAATCCTAATTCAACAATAATATAAAATGAAATAATATAAATGAATGTATGTATGTATGTTTGTATGTATGTATGTATGTTTATTTGTATGTATGTATGTAAGTATATTCTCATTGTATTTGTTTAGTTTTTTAAGTGAATAATTGATTACGATTTTATGTATTCTTTTTGTCTCCTTTACTCTTTCACACGCTGTCTACATCTCTCTATCTAATGTCCTATCACAGGTATGCTGGAAGAGATTTCTTAAGAAATAAGCATCACCTTTGTACCTATTTTTCTGTTCTGTTTTTTCTTGTCTGTTTAAATATGTGTGTACATAAATGGTAAAAAAATAAATAAAATAAAAATAATTAACAAAAATAACAATTATTATTTTTTTTTTTTACGACAAAGATATCCAGCCTAACTGGATCCAGCTGAATACCAATATTTTATAAGGAATTTTATAAGGAGCGACTACCTATCTGACCTCCACAACTCGGTTGTTGGGTAACACAATGCCCTTTGGTAAGACTGGATGTCAAACATTATGACTTCTTACTACCCGTAACGACTGTCAAAGATCTACGAATGACAGCCGGGATCAACGCCATAAACAAGAATGAACAATATATTTTGTGTAATAGTCGCGATTATAGCAGTAAAATATAAGCGAACATTCTCGCTGTGAATTTAAGATGACCATGTTTTTTAGTCCAAAATATTTAAAAAATTAAAATTATAAAGTCTTATTTCGTTCATCATAAAAAAAAATATATATATCCCAACTAATTCAAGATAATGAGATGAAGAAATTAATTCAAGATTTACATGAATTTGGAGTAATACAAAGATGATGCTGTAGCAACCCGCACTGGCCCCGCGTGGTGGATAACGGCCCACTCCCTCGCACAGAGAGGAGGCCTGTGTCCCGGCAGGGGGAACTTTATAGGCTAATTATGCTGTAGTTATTGTACAGACGCCAGCACATCAAGCTACCCGAAACTGTCAGATTTTCCCAATCAACTTTGAACCTTATGCTTTAGCGCTAACGTTGAAAATCTATTAAAGAAATCTGACAGATTGTAGTAGCCTGATGTGCTGGCGTCTGTACATTAATTTAAGAAAAGGAGTTTTGGTCAAACCCCGCGTTTTAACCAAAAGCGATTATCGCGTAAGCACGCGATCGACGTGATTGTTTGTATTCATTTTGACATACAAACCCGGGTTGAAGGATCGTGCAACTCGCGACTGTGTCATGTTCATATAGCACGAAATCATGACGTAAATGTAAAGTAAATTCAAACTATTTTTGAATCGTAAATAGAAATAGCCTTTTGGTTTTATTATTTGCGACAAACACAATAATTAGCATCACTCATAAATATGAATAAAATCTACAAAACAAAGTTATGTGCGAAACGAGTATTATAATTAAAAAATCGTTCGAATTTACGCTACCTATATTTACTTCGATTGTTTATTTTCATAATCTCTTAACTATTTATACTAAGTACTAAATTAAAAGACTAACTAACAAACTAAATATGCAAATAAATACAAAAAACAAAAGCATATTTAGGCGTCGAAGTAATCGTCCGCATCGCTGTCATCTGGAAACGTGCCCACAAGACTGGCAGCATTGCCACGTTGAATGGCAATGCTAATTCTTTATTTACTTCGCAAGTTTGTACTCGGGCCACTTTTGGCTAATTCACATAACTACAGAGGTTCTTTTGCAATTGTAAATAGTTTTAGTTTTTTATTGTAAGAAGTTTTGTTGCAGAAGAGTTGCCTCTGTCGTCGACGCGTGTCGCTCGTGTGTCCGAGTATGCACACTAGGTTTCCTTCAAAACAACGTTTTTCGAATTCTCTAACGCTATGCACATGGAGTTGGTGTAAGGCTCTCAAGCTCAAAATTAGAACAACAATCATGGCAAGTTCTTTGAAAATAAATTATGAGTTTGTCCAGTGGCGTTCCTTCCCGCTGACACTTGCCGCCTTCGACGGACATGTAGAGCAAAAGAACATAAGGTGGCATATTCTTGAGATGAGTGAAGTCCGAACAGACAGTTCGTATCTTCCACATAGAGACCAGCTATTCCAAGACGAGTTCGGGTTCCTGGTAATTTAGTAATAACATTGTAGAAGTTTCTAGTCTCCTGAACACATTGTTCCTTCATTTTCATTATAGTTTAGTGATTATGAAACATGTCACCTAAGACAGCATCACGCCTACATTCTTCGTAGAGGTAGGCAGAGACCAGCAGAGTTATGTTATTAGCCGGTCGCCCCATTTAGGGACGCTGAACTTATTGCCTATATCAACCTGGCAGAGAGACAACCTACAGAATGACAGTAAAAAAAGAAAATTGTAGAAAAGAAAAATCCAATAAGACTTCAACTTCGTTTTCGCTTACCGTTTCTTCTGTCTTTTTTATCGGTTCCTAAGGGTCCAGGCATTATCGCGTTCAGACAAACACGTCAGCTTTATTATTGCTATAGATAGAGATACAGGTGTGATTATTAATTAATATTTTTTTTAGATATAAGCATTACACTGTTCATATCTAATTTACCTTTAAAGTAAATGCTTAAACATAAAAAGTAAGTTTTCTGTTAATATTGTAACCAGCCGGTCGATTCTGGAAAAATCTCACCGTGATAACTAAGGTGAAGTGAGCTTAGAGTGAGCTGTCAGTCTTGCTGATGCTAGCGATTGACACTATTGACGACTCACTTCATGCTCACTTCACCTTCGTTTTCATGGTGAGATATTTACAGAATAGATAGGTTGATCAAATGTTTCAGACTAACATCTACATAAAATCACGCCTTGTTCCGGAGAGTTCTGCAGGGTGTACCTATAGTTCGGCAGGGTGCACCTATAGTTCGGCAGGGTGCACCTATAGTTCGGCAGGATGCACCTATAGTTCGGCAGGGTGCACCTATAGTTCGGCAGGGTGCACCTATAGTTCGGCAGGGTGCACCTATAGTTCGGCAGGGTGCACCTATAGTTCGGCAGGGTGCACCTATAGTTCGGTAGGGCGCACCTATAGTTCGGCAGGGCGCACCTATAGTTCGGCAGGGTGCACCTATAGTTCGGTAGGGCGCACCTATAGTTCGGCAGGGCGCACCTATAGTTCGGCAGGGTGCACCTATAGTTCGGCAGGGTGCACCTATAGTTCGGCAGGGCGCACCTATAGTTCGGCAGGGTGCACCTATAGTTCGGTAGGGCGCACCTATAGTTCGGCAGGGCGCACCTATAGTTCGGCAGGGTGCACCTATAGTTCGGCAGGGTGCACCTATAGTTCGGCAGGGCGCACCTATAGTTCGGCAGGGTGCACCTATAGTCCATCCATATTTCACCAGTTAGTCTTGAGTAAGGTTCTGTATTACGGGCCTAAGTAGGTGACGTTGACCAGACAGCAGGTACCTCATTAACTGATTGGTGCTCGTCTACACGTACGCAATACAGACGAAGAAGATTCAATGCATGTTGCACAACATGGGAGGTACGTTCTCTTAGACACAGCAATGACTAATTAGTACTATTCGACCATCTGGACATAAATATGCAATGTGGGGTGTGCGCCGCACACATCTGAGCTCGAATTAAATACGACGTGACTTACAATTACTTAAAGAGATAGAGAGGACAAATAGATTTAAGCATGTACGTTTAGGATTATTAAGAGTATGCATCTAATTACACTGCAAGGAAAACGGAAAAACGAAAGAATAACGAGCGTGAGGAAACTGGAATGTGCTAGAACCAGGAATTCGAAGACGTATGACATCCACCTACCCGGATTCCCGGATTTGGTTTGCGTGACGGATGAGGAGGCTTGTGCCCAACAGTGAGAACATTATGGCTCATTATGCTTACGCTAAACTTAGCCGTTTACAGCGTCTTATCTTTACTAAAGCCATAAAGGCTCCCGCAGATAAGCACGACGTGACAGCGCGACGCGACACTAGTAGAACAATTTCTATGAAAACTTCGTGGAATTTGTTCTACCAGAATCGTGTCGCACCGTCGCGTTGAGCCTTAATACAGTTTCCTTAGTTTCGCAGTGGAGATTACATTAAACAATTCTAAAAGACTACTGGCACGTTACTACCGGCACGTTACTTCTAAAAGTTCCAATTGGTTGGTTTTGTACTTTTTTATTTTAAGAATAGGTTTTATAACGGTTTATGTTTGTTTTGTACCATTAAACCAGAAATGGTTTGTGTTGGTACTCACATTCGCTATAACAACACTCTAAATAAATATAAGTTATACATAGGTACTTAGTAAGTACCTATAACTTATATTTACTTATTATATCTCATTAATGTGCTCACATCATTTGCTTATATTATACAAGCAAACAATGTAGGTACACGAATCACGTATTTATTTAAGCCGTAAACATCTATCAGTAAGTACGTTAGTAACATGTACCTAATGTTTTAAATCTGAGCTGCTCGCTACTGGGCCATTCATTAGAAGACCGGTTCTAGTCTACGTAAGTACGTTGCTTCGCTTTTCATTATTTTTTTATTTTGGGGAAGTGGGCATCCCCAGTTACAACTTAAGACGATCGGTTTTCTAAAACAACCAACCAAATTGAACAATCGGTCCACGATTCCGATCTTGCACAGACCGCGTTCAGACTAGCACGGATTCTATGTCCTTATAAGGCAATAATCCAACTTTTACTGAGAAATGAGGACCACTTGAAGCGGTATTCATTTAACGTTGCATTTGGGAAGTTGAAAAACCTGCTAAACATCTCGTATCCATCACTACATAGTATAAAACAAAGTCGCTTCCCTGTCTGTCTGTCCCTATATATGCTTAGATCTTTAAAACTACGCAACGGATTTTGATGCGGTTTTTTTTAATAGATAGAGTGATTCAAGAGGAAGGTTTATATCTATAATACATGCATAATATAGTAGAGAAACATTGATAATTTTAGAGGTTTCTAATGTGATGTCGTAAATAAACACATTTTTTTGCGCTTTCATTGTAAACGCTGGCTGAACCCGTCGAGATAGATCAAAATAATGTACTACATTATTGTACAACTTAAAAAGGTCTACAAAAAAGTCCGCGATGGTATATGTCTATCTCTTAGGGATAACCCACAATAACCATTTTTTATCCTATACTTTTTACGAGAAATAATGGCTCTAAAATTATCAGTGTTTCACCATTGCACCCGTGCGAAGCCGGGGCGGTTCGCTAGTAATATTATATAAAATCTAAAGAGCTATTTTTTATGTTTATGAATCGAGTCTGATCAATATTGGGTTTGGTTGCAGGCGTTGAGGCATCCGTAATTTTAGATTCGGCCAAATATAAAGTCAAATAAGAAAGATTTGGTTAGGCATACAATGATGTGCGATTTCTATCATTACATTTGTGTGAATCTGTAAACCTTACGTAATGATTAACTTCGTTTTTCCTAGAATTTTGTACGTGTTTATTCAGTAAAAATGTTGATTATTTGAGATTCTATTAGCTTCTATGAAATATGGAAACTTTCTTAGATTTACGTGTTTATATGTATTTCCTGTTAACTCAAATTAGATGTTGGCATGTCGTGGATCATCTTAATGGATATAATGACAACGATGTCGTTGCTAATCAACCAATGAACTAAATCATTCAGCATTCCTGGACATAGGTATTGCCCAAATTGCAACACACCAAATTAAATTGGTCCTTCTGCTTCCGCCGCAGATCTAGATCGATGTACTTTACAATCTAATGACTACCCTGAATCAACGTAATGACATACCCTGTTACTGATGGGTGACATAGAGGTACCGTGTGCGCTGGTTGGACCATCAATTTCCAACTAGTTTCCAACTAATTTCTACGAGTGACAAAAAAATCAATCTGACACACAGCACCTGCAGGATGAGTTGTTTGTTAGGGAATATGCTCTGAAGGACATCTTCAGTAAATATGAGGCTTCTCAACAAGACCTGAGTAAGCGCATGCAGGAGGCTAATGAGTTGGCAGACCTGGTCAAGTACAATGCGGAGAGGTATGAGTCTCTGACTAATAACCTCTCTTTTAGCTGTACCTGCTCCCAGGAACCCCAGCCTCAAGTTATTACACCCACACCCTCAGTAGCTCAGTCAGTAGATAGCTGTATTAAAGATGATAGCAGTAGTATGAATAAATTGTTTAACACTACTTATGTATTTTCTGACAAATTTGGTCAAGGTTTTGGTAGTATATTTAATCAGTGTTCGCCACAATATGTAATTAATCATTGTTTACCCGGTGCCAGTATTAGCCACTTAATTAGTAATATTAAATTGACAAAAATAAATCCCAATTCAACTGTTATATTATTATATGGGGATAGTTTAACTGTACGTAAAAAGGACATAATTGAATCTGTCCAGTTAATGTTACATCTCAATGAGTCCAATAATTGTAAATTTATTTTCTGTGCCTTGCCTTATTCTCATTATTTGTCTGATGAGCAAAATAGGCACATTTATAATTTAAATATGTTAATTTATAATAGGACATGTCATCACAGTGATGCTATTTTATATTTTGATTGTAATCAATTCATTACTGATTACAAACTGACAAATTATACTATGTATTTGCCACCTAGTTGTAGGAGACAAATTGCTAATCTTTTAGCATACAATATACACAGTGACACCGGTACCTGTAGGGTACCATCGATTACTGTTAGTAGTGGTACTAACACTACTTTTGATACGCCTTGTAGTTTAAACTGTTAGGTGCGACAATGGGTCAGCCACATATGTTGAATGTTGTACATCAAAATATGCAGGGTCTGTCCGGCAAAGAGCTAGAGTTAAGTTTGTTTATGGAGAACTATGATGTTCAGGTGTTATGTTTGACTGAACACTGGTTGAAAGAACATGAATTAGTGTTTATCAATGATGATAACTTTACCGTACAGAGTGCATTTGTGAGAAAAAGTGCTATTCGTGGTGGCTCTTTAGTTCTTGTTTCAAACAAGTTAAAATGTAAACAACGTTATGATTTAGTGAATCTTTCAATCGAACGCACTATAGAGTTGTCTTGTGTTGAACTTGAGCGATACGTTATAATTTGCGTTTATCGACCCCCCTCTGGGGATTTTATTAGTTTTGAATCGGTAATGGAGGATTCTCTCAATAGGTTGAAATCAAGTAACAAAAGTATTATTTTATGCGGAGATTTCAATATTAATATTTTAGATGTTACTCCATTAAGTATTAGACTTCTCAATTTGTTTAGGTCTTATAATTTAATTAACTTGTTTTTTGAACCTACTAGGATCACGGCATCTTCGTCAACCTGTCTTGATAATATATTTGGTGTTTTTGATGCCAAAAACAAATTAGTCTTAACTGACTTAACGTCCGACCACTGTGGTTTATTAGCTAGCTTCCCCATGCCATTACATAAACAGCCGCGTAAAATTGAATGCAGGCCTTATACAGCTACACGTTGCAAAATGTTTAAAAATAATATAGTTCATAGAATTACACCATCTATAGTAGAACACGAGAATCCTAATGAAATTTATGGTGCCCTTTTTGATGTTGTGCAAAAGAGTACTTTCAAGACCAAAACTGTTAATATTAATGGATCCTCCATTGGCTTTAACCAATGGGCTACTCCGGGTATTTATAAAAGTAGAGCGAGACTATACGAGTTATATGGTTTGAAAAAATACAGGTTTGACACTCCTTTCCTAGAGTATGTCAAAAATTATTCAAAATTATTTAAAAAGATTAGTGCTTTTGCTAAATCAAAATTTTTAAGTGATGCTATTAAAAATTCTAATAATAAAGTAAAAACAACTTGGAAAATTATTAACAATGAAACGGGTAAATCGGTTAAACAAGAAAAAGTACTTGAGATTATGGTCGATAATAAATTAGTTAATAAAGCCGCTGACGTAGCTGCAGTTTTTAATGAGTTTTTTGCCAACATACCCATAACTACGACTCGCTCCTTAAACTCGTCCCCGTCTAAAGCTGAAAACCTTTTGCATAGTAGTGTACCTCAATGTAGTCGTTTATTTAGTTTCGAACATGTAACCCCACATGATGTAGTTAATGTTTTTAACCTACTTAAGTCTAAAAACACCGGTGACTACTGGGGCATCTCCATTAAACTTTTAAGTAATTTAATAGACATCGTAGCCCCCTATCTAGCTGTTACTTTTAATAAATGTGTTGATTTGGGAATTTTTCCTGACCTCATGAAGAATAGTAAAGTCATACCTTTATTTAAATCAGGTAATAAAAACGACGTTGGCAATTTTAGGCCTATTTCCATCTTACCTGCATTTAGCAAAATATTTGAAAAATTAATACTCAAGCAGTTGCTAAGACATTTTAATTTAAATAGCCTCCTTCATAATGAACAGTATGGCTTTACAAAAGGTCGTTCGACTACAGATGCGGGTGTTGCTTTGCTGAAACACATATTTAACGCATGGGAGAGCTCGCAAAATGCTATCGGAGTTTTCTGTGATCTTTCCAAAGCCTTTGATTGCGTGCACCATGACACGCTTTTGCGTAAACTACGTCATTACGGTGTCCAAAACGAAGCTCTCAACGTAATAAATTCTTATTTACATAATAGGTTCCAATGTGTAGATGTTAATGGTGTGAAATCTTCCGGGCTACCAGTTCAGTTAGGTGTACCGCAAGGGGGTGCGTGCAGAAGACCTCCACGTGCGCTCGGCGGCTGCTGGTCCCCTGCGGATACGTCCGGGGGGAAGAGCAGTCGCTGGGCCTGGTGCACCCTGGGTCACGGACAATAATCTCTTCGCGGGGGGTAGGGTAGAGGAGTATTATTGTCCGGAGCAAACTTCTGCAGGAGGGGTCGCTCCTGATCCGTCGACGTAGTCGATCGGGCGAGGACGCGACCACACCCGCTTGGGTGCAGGCGCATCCAAGCGGGGTTCGTACGTTTGTCTCCTCATTCATTGAGGAGCAAACATTTCGACGGGTCCGCTGAGTCGGGATGGCCGGACAGCGGACGGAGGCATGCCTCAATGCCGCCGTCGGGGGGCTTGGCTTAACCGCCCGGCCCCAGAGGAAGGACACCTCTAAGATAAAAAACCACCCAATCCCAAGTTTCGGGAGCGCGGCGAGGGGATGAATGGCCGTAGGGGGTACGGTCGTTAGCGCTACCACCTGCTGGTACCTGCCGCCCCCAGCAGTATGTAGGCTTGCCCGGGTACTTAAGCCTCTGCCCGGGTCGACGTGTATTTGCTTTACACTCGTGGGAACTTTATGGAGAAAAATTTTAAAAACCCAAAAAACCCATCCGTCGAACCTCTTGCGTCGCAAGAACAGGAGCTCCGGGTTAGCCTGGAGCGCCTGTGTGACGCAGGAGACAAGCCGCTTGCCGTCGTGGACGGCAACAAGAGCCGAGGAGGCTCCTGTCCTTCAGAGGACCAAAACATGTCCGACCAGGACTTGCGCGGACGCTCCAAATTTTGGAGAAAACGTCCGCGCGATGAAGACTCGGACCGAGCGGGGTCGATGGGTCATTCCTCAAGCGAGGAGAACCTGTCGGCCGCCAAAATACCGGCGACGAGGAGGGGCCGAGGTCGCGCGGTGCTGCGCGACGTTGGGGGTCGCTTCAAGCGGCCCGGTACCCCAGGAGTCGGTGGGGAGAGCGACCCCGGGGTCTCATCCGGGGTCTCGACTGAGGAGCTGGGAGGGACGACTGTTTCTCTCGTGGGCACGAAGGCGGAAGCCAACGCCGCGAAACGTGCCCAAAACAGAGCGGTTGCGGCCGACGAGGTCGCCGAAATGGCCCGTCAGGCCCGGGAGCGGCGGTCTGCCCAGGCTGCTAAAGGGGAGAGCGCCACGGCAGAGGCTCTCAGCCGCCAGGTGCTAGACGGCGTGGACGTTGTCCTGAAGGTTGCGACTAAGTCGGGCAACCTGAAGGGCTCGTTCACGCGTGCCCTCAAAGAGGCGGCAGAGGGAATCAAGGAAGCGACGGAAATCCTCCTTGGCCGCACGACCTCGGAGGAGACGGCGAAGCTGTGGCGGGAGAACGGCCAACTCCGATCCGAGCTGGAGGATCTCAAGCGTGAGTTTGCTGCGCAGAGGGCGGAGTGGCAGCTGAGGTGTACAGCAACCACTAGCTCCGCTCCCGTCGCCGTCCCGCCCCCGTCGTCAGCCCCGTCAGCCCCATCGTCTTCACCGGCAGATGCGGACATCGAAAAGATTGTTCGCATCTGCATGCTCCAGTGCGGGAGCATGGTGAACGCTCGGCTGGAGGCGATTTCTCGTCGTCTCCCGGCGGAAATCCTCCGTCCGCCTCTAGCGGCTGACACGCGGAGGACTGAGACGCCGCCTAGACTCGCGCCTCAAAAGGGAAAACCCGCGGAGGGAGCTCCTCCGAGCGAACAGCCCACGACTGCCGCCGGGTCTAAGGGTGACACCTGGGCGGAAGTCGCGGGGGGCCGCAAGAAGGCCCGCAAAGCCGCCAAGAAGGCCCGCAAAGCCGCCAAGAAGGCCGCAGCAGCTGCATCCACCCCCGGTGGAACCGCAAAGGCGGTTGCGCAGCCTGCGCGGCGGACTGCCACAGGCGGTCGCAAAGGACCGACGATACGTGCCCCGCGTTCCGAAGCTGTGACGCTCACGCTACAGCCTGGAGCTGCGGAGCGCGGCGTAACGTATCAGTCGGTCATTGCCGAGGCCAAGGCCAAGATCAAATTAGCAGATCTTGGCCTCCAGTCCGTCACCCTCAGGCAGGCTGCCACGGGTGCGCGGCTGTTCGAGGTGGCTGGTGCTGCGAGCGGCAGTGCTGAAAAGGCGGACGCTCTGGCCGCCAAGATGAGGGAGGTCCTCAACCCTGAGGACGTCCGGATCTCCAGGCCAGTGAAAACCGCAGAGGTGCGGATTACTGGTCTGGACGACTCCGTGACCTCTGAGGAGGTGGTGGCGGCCGTTGCCCGAAGCGGAGAGTGTCCGCCGGACAAGGTGCGGGCCGGCGATATACGCGCCGACGCCACCGGACTCGGCGTAGTCTGGGTTCGGTGCCCTGTAGCGTCGGCGAAGAAGATCGCCGATAGCGGCAGATTGCTGGTTGGCTGGGTTGCAGCGAGGGTGAAACTCCTGCAGCCCCGGGCTCTGCGGTGTTTCCGCTGCCTGGAGAAGGGGCATGTCCGGGCAAAGTGCACCGCCGAGATTGACCGTAGCGATCTTTGCTATCGCTGCGGTCAGCCCGGCCACAAGGCGGCCCAGTGTTCCGCGGCGCTGAACTGCAGCTTATGCTCGGCTGCGGGGAAGCCAGCGGGGCACAAAGTGGGTGGAGGGGCCTGTGGCGCGCCTGCCAGCAAGGCCAAGAAGAAAAAGAAGAGGAGCTCTAAGCCTGCCGGGGAAACCTCGCCACCCCCGCAGGCTAGTAGCTCCGCGGCCGACTCCCGGCCCAGGACCGTTGCCGAGGGAATGGATTGCGCATAATGGCGCTCTACCATTTCCTCCAGGGCAATATCAACCACTCTGCTAGAGCTCAGGATCTCTTGCTCCAGAGCATGGCAGAGTGGTCGATTCACGTGGCTGTGGTCGCCGAACCGTATTTTGTCCCCCCCAGGGATAACTGGGTGGGTGACTTGGACGGTTTGGTGGCCATCATTGGCGGGGCTCTTGCCAACCCGTCCCGAGGACACGGCTGGGTAGCCGCCCTCGCGGACGGCATTGGCATGGTTGGGGCGTATTTTTCGCCCAACAAGAGTCTCGCCGACTTCGAGAGGTTCCTTGTCGAGTTGGGTGCCGTCGTGGGCCGACTCCACCCTCGCCCTGTGCTGTTGCTGGGGGATCTCAACGCCAAGTCTGCAGCGTGGGGATCCCCTGTGACCGATGCTAGGGGCGAGGTGCTGGAGGAATGGGCGGTCGCGACTGGCTTGACCGTCCTAAATCGGGGCTCGGTGCACACGTGCGTGCGGCAGCGGGGTGGGTCTATAGTGGACGTCTCGTTCGCTAGCCCCGCTGTCGCGAGCCGTGTCCGCGACTGGCGTGTCGCCGTGGAGGTGGAGACGTTGTCGGATCACCGTTACATCCGTTTCGACGTCTCCGCCCAGACCACTGGCGGCCGCGGTTCACCGGCCCCGCGAACGGACGGTCCACGCTGGGCGCGTAAGCGCATCGACAGGGAGCTTCTCGAGGAAGCTGCTATTGTCCAGGCCTGGGTTCGGGAGTCGGCAACGAACGGACCCGTCGACGTCGAGCAGGAGGCGCTGTGGTTCCGCGGGGCGATGACGCAGATCAGCGACGCATCCATGCCCCGGGTCCACACACAGTCAGGAAGGCGCCAGGTGTACTGGTGGACCGCCGAGATCGCGCAGCTGCGCGTCGCGTGCGTGGCGGTCAGGCGCCAGTACACCCGATACCGGAGGAGACGTCGTCGGGTCCCTGACGAAGAAGCCGCGCTGTATGAGGTGTACCGCGCGGCGAAGGAGACTCTGTGGCTGGCCATCGGCGAGGCGAAGACGCGAGGCAGGGAAGAGATGTTGGAGACTCTGGACGGAGATCCGTGGGGGCGCCCGTATCGAGCGGTTCGAGGCAAGCTTCGAGCCGCGGCGCCTCCACTCACGGAGAGTCTCCAACCCGAGCTGCTGGAGGAGGTAGTCGCAGCCCTCTTCCCGGCCAGAGCGGAGCATACTCCGCCGCCGATGGCTTTGCCCACAGCCACGGAGTCTACGGAGGAGAATGCCATCAGCGTCCCAGAGGTGACACAGGCAGAGATGGGGGCAGCCGTGATGCGGCTCCGGGCCAAGAACGTGGCTCCGGGGCCCGACGGGATCCACGGCTGCGTGTTGGCCCTCGCTCTGAAGGAGCTTGAGCCCCAACTGAGAGGACTCTACACAGCGTGCCTGGAGCAGGGCCAGTTTCCCACTTTGTGGAAATCTGGTCGTCTGGTCCTGCTCAGGAAGGCGGGGCGCCCTGCGGACTCGGCGTCCGCGTACCGGCCCATAGTGCTGCTAGACGAGGTGGGTAAGCTGTTTGAGCGGATTATCGCAGCCCGCCTCGTCGGCCACTTGTGCAGAGAGGGGTCGGACCTGGACGAGAGCCAGTTCGGCTTTCGGCATGGGCGCTCTACCATACACGCTGTGTCACGGGTGAGAGTCCTGGCGGAGGAAGCGGTGTCCCGGGGTGGGGTGATGTTGGCGGTGTCCTTGGACATTTCCAACGCCTTCAACACCCTGCCCTGGAGTTGTATTCGGGAGGCACTGCGGTATCACCGGGTGCCTCCCTACCTCCGCCGCATAGTTGGGGCTTATTTGTCCGAGAGGTGTGTCACCTACGTGGGACGTGATGGCGGAAACCAGCACCGCATGTCGTGCGGTGTTCCACAGGGCTCGGTCCTGGGCCCGCTCCTGTGGAACATCGGGTACGACTGGGTGCTGAGGGGCGAGCTCCAACCGGGCGTGGACCTGACGTGTTATGCCGATGACACGCTGGTCACTGCCCGGGGGAGCTCGCACAGGGAGGCAGCGTTGCTGGCGACGGCTGCGGTCTCACAGGTGGTGGGCCGCATACGTCGCCTAGGCCTGGAGGTGGCCCTCAACAAGTCGGAGGCCATGGTGTTTCATGGCCCCCGGCGGGCGCCGCCGCCCGGCTCACACATCGTGGTCGGGGGGGCTCGGATTGCTGTCGAGTCCACCATGAAGTACCTGGGATTGGTGCTCGACAGCCGGTGGAATTTCGAGCCCCACTTCCGGCGGCTGGCGCCCAAGTTGTTGGGCGCTACTGGGGCGCTGTCAACGCTGCTTCCCAATCTGGGGGGCCCGAGCGCCGCCTGTAGGCGGCTCTACGTGGGGATCGTGCGATCCATGGCCCTGTACGGGGCCCCGGTGTGGGCTTCAGACCTGACGGCCGGCAGCATTGCGGTTTTACGAAAACCGCAAAGAGCGATGGCCGTCAGAGTCATCAGGGGGTATCGCACGATCTCCTACGAGGCGGCTTGCGTACTGGCCGGATCCCCGCCCTGGGACCTCGAGGCGAAAGTACTCGCGTCACTGTATCGGTGGCGCGAGGAAATGAGGGCGCGGGGCGAGCGACCGATGCAGCGACACTGGGAGCTGCGTCGGTCTCAGCTCCGCGAGGTCCTGGTGGCGGAATGGCGGGACAGGCTTTTGCGCCCTACCGCCGGCCTCGTCACCATCGAGGCGGTCCGGCCGGTGCTCGAGCGCTGGCTCGGGAGGAGGCACGGCTCCCTGTCGTTTCGTGCGACGCAGGTGCTCTCGGGGCATGGTTGCTTCGGGAAGTACCTGTGTCGCATAAACAGGGAGCCGGACGCCCGGTGTCACCACTGCGTCGACTGCCGGGAGGACACGGCGCGGCACACGCTGGCAGAGTGTGCCGCTTGGGAGGAGCCGCGCCGTGCCCTCATCTCAGGAGTAGGCAGTGACCTATCGCTGCCGGCCGTGGTCGAGTCTATGGTCGGCGGCGAGGAGTCCTGGGACGCGGTGGTTTCCTTCTGCGAAACAGTCGTCTCGCAGAAGGAGGCTGCGGAAAGGGAGAGGGAGATCTCGTCCCCTCACCCCGCCCGCAGCAGGCGCACCGGGCGTCGGCGGAGGGCGGACAACGCCCTCTTCCAGCCCCCCTAAATGGGTCCAGGGGCGACGGACTTGGGGACGTCCGTCGCCCCCCACACATCTGGACCCGAGGCGGCGGCGCGTAGTGTTCCACGCGCGCCCCTCTTAGACGTCGCGGGGGGAGTTTAACACCTCACTCCCCCCCTGACACGAGGAGAGGCCCGCTGGAGCGGGCCAGCACCAGCCGGGGGTTGCGGAAGTATCGTTCGTTCCCGCGACCCCCGGCGTAGGTGAGAGAGGGAACACCGGGGTGGTTTTTAGTCAGTAAGAGTCTGACAGACCCCGCCGCCCGCCCCAGGGCGGCGGACATCCATGAGGATTTTCCACCCCGAAACAAAAAAAAAAAAAAAAAAAAGGTGTACCGCAAGGCTCAATACTGGGCCCATTCTTGTTCTTAGTTTATACAGTGTGTCCGGACATGGACTAGCGATATTCTAAATACTTAAATATAAGCTATTTTAAAGTACAATTACACTATAGGCTTAGGTCCAATATACTTCCCCGCTATGTGGCAGCCATTTTGTTTTTTTTGTTGAAGTATGCTCTATGCGAGTACAAAAAAAATCATATATCTCAAAGTTTTAGTCATACTGAGATAAAAATAGGCTTATTCGAAAGGCAATAATATTGTCTACCGTCTGCACTACAAAGCAATATGTTCACAATTCCATAACTTTTGAAAAAAAATGTGAAAGTCGAAAAAAAAAACAAAAAATTATGCAATTCAACCAATAATTGTTAATTACTACAAAAACAACCCCGAGAGCTTTTTTATTTTTTATACTAGATCGACAGTTTTTGAGCTAAGCTACAATACAACATAAAATTCACAACTGTATGTCTAATACTTTAAGAGTTATTGTTGTATGAACATAGCGTATGCGCAAGCACAAAAGGCCTTTGTCGGAACCCTAAACAGGAAATCATTAAAAAAACATAACATTCATATTGAATTTTATTTAATGTTTTTTCCAATATTAAATGAAGATTAAAATATCTAAAGCAGTTGCTCAAAGTGGCCACCTCCAGCTTGTAGACACACTACGGCTCTCTGTGCCACCTGGGTTGATGAGCGCCTAATTAAATCCAAATCGGATCTAATTTCTTCGGCGGCTGCCATAATTTTTGCGACGAGTTCTTCCCTGGTATTTGGAACTGTAGCGTATACTTTTTGTTTCATATGACCCCACAAAAAATAATCCAAGGGTGTCAAATCGGGTGAGCGAGGCGGCCACGCTACTACACCACCACGACCGATCCACGGCTGTAGATTATTATTTAAATATTCTCTCACTGCTCGAGAAAAATGCGCGGGTGCACCATCGAGCTGGAACCACATACGCCGACGGTATGATAGAGGTAGGTCCATGAGGCTGTCCGCAAACTGTGTCTGTAAGAATTCTAAAAATCTAGCGCCGTTTAATGTAGGTGGCAATTCCAATGGCCCTATCAGCCTATCGTTGATTATGCCGGCCCACACATTTACTGAGAATTCATGTTGAAATGAGCTTGGGCGCACCGCCCTTGGATTTGCGGAGCACCAGAGATGGTCGTTTCTGTGGTTTGTAATCCCAGCTCTTGTAAATTTGGCTTCATCAGTCCAGTATTCTTTGTAAAAAATTACGGTTCTGTCTCAAATTTCTATTTATCCACGAACAAAACACAGATCTCGCAGCAAAATCTGGTTCGATCACGTCTTGAACCCGTCGAAAATGATAAGGGTGTAACCCTTCTCTTTTCAAAATTCTCCATACATGCCACTTAGACATTCGAAGTTGCACTGAAATCCGTCTAACGCTTAGTCTAGGATCATTGGTTATTAGTCTAAGCACTTCTTCTTCATCTTCGGGCGATACCAAGCGATTGCGTTCATTAACAGCTCTTTGAATACCTCTTTCCGCTAATCTTGAATGCACGTCGATAAAAGTTTGGCGACTCGGTGTAGGCCTGTTAGGGTACCTTCGTCGATATTCTTGTACAGCCAAATTTGCACTTCCATTGCAAAAGCCATACACAAAGTGTATGTCAGCAATATGTTGCGATGAATATTGACGCTGTGCCATACTTTATCACACTTTTAAATACAAAACACTAACGCAGCACGTAAACAGCACGGACGGTAAGTGAAAGTAGCGATAGCGATCACAACGCAGGGCGAGGGACAACTAAACTAACCCAACTAATAATTTGTCCTTAAAACTGATTTTGTTTCAGGTAGTGGACTAATACGTTCTATCTCGCTTACTCACGGTAGTAACGAACAGTATTTCTCGCCTGCTCTCAGATGGAATACAGTGAATGCCATAAATGACACTCTGGCGGTTAACAAAGACGTTTTGTGCTTGCGCATACGCTATGTTCAAACAACAATAACTCTTAAAGTATTAAACATACAGTTGTGAATTTTATGTTGCATTGTAGCGTAGCTCAAAAACTGTCGATCTAGTATAAAAAATAAAAAAGTTCTCGGGGTTGTTTTTGTAGTAATTAACCATTATTGGCTGAATTGCATAATTTTTTGATTTTTTTTTTCGACTTTCACATTTTTTTTCAAAAGTTATGGAATTGTGAACACATTGCTTTGTAATGCAGACGGTAGACAATATTATTGCCTTCCGAATAAGCCTATTTTTATCTCAGTATGACTAAAAGTTTGAGATATATGATTTTTTTTGTACTCGCATAGAGCATATTTCAACAAAAAAAACAAAATGGCTGCCACATAGCGGGGAAGTGTATTGGACCCAAGCCTATAGTGTAATAGTACTTTAAAATAGCTTATATTTAAGTATTTAGAATATCGCTAGTCCATGTCCGGACACACTGTATAAATGATTTACCATTCCATTTAAAGGGAATCTGTGACGTTGTACTGTTTGCTGATGATACATCTCTTATTTTTAAAGTAGACAGGAATAGACTAGATTTTGACGAGGTAAACAGTGCACTCTCAATAGTTACGGATTGGTTTACGTCAAATAACCTAGTTCTCAATGCCAAGAAAACGAAATGTGTAAAGTTCGCTTTACCCAATGTTAGAAATCTAGGACCCAACATCGTCTTAGATAAAGAGGCGCTTGAGACTGTGAGCTCAGCAGTTTTTCTGGGAATAACAGTAGATGCCAAACTTCAGTGGGGACCACATATATCGAGCCTAGCAGGAAGGCTCAGTTCGGCTGCCTACGCCGTCAGGAAAGTAAGACAATACACTGACGTTGATACAGCTCGTTTAGTATATTTTAGTTATTTTCACAGCGTTATGTCCTACGGTATTCTGCTGTGGGGCAAAGCAGCTGATATACAAAATATATTCGTCCTTCAAAAACGAGCTGTTCGAGCTATTTACCAGCTAGGTGCTAGAGTTTCTCTAAGAGATTTATTTAAAGATATTGGTATTCTCACGGTTGCATCACAATTCATATTTGCCAACATCATATATATTAGGCAAAATATACACTTGTATACTAAAAACAGTGATGTTCACAATGTTAACACCAGAAATAAGGACAAACTACGTGCTCCCTTTCACCGGCTTCATAAGGTTCATAACTCATTTGTTGGGCTTGGTATAGCCTTTTATAACAAGCTACCCTCTTCTTTGCTAGATTTGCCTTTTAATGCATTTAAAGCTCAAGTAAAATCCAACCTTTGTTCAAAGGCATACTACTCCATCAACGACTACTTAAACGATAAGAATAGTTGGTCGCCCTGATTAACTCAAGACAATGTTTATGTTCTTTCTCCAGAATTGGATTACTGATAGGTTATATGAGCTCATTATACAATTGTTTTTATTGGGCTGTATAAGTCAAATCAGTTTAGTTTTATTTTTATTATATTATTGACATAATCAACCCATTTAAATGTTTTCTAATGAGTTGATTGCAATATGTGGTTAGCTAGTGACCTCGACGATTGATCATATTATTCTTACCTGAGCAACCGGCAGCAAGTTCGTCATGCTCCCTCAGATGTCACTGCTTGCGGTAGCGTCGGGGGTCGGGTTGCCTCCTTCCCTCAAATATGGCGAGGGGGGTAATGGCTGATCTTTGCGTTATGCTCGTGAACGGGTGCTGCTTGTGGTGACTGGTCGTCTTGCTGACCATGGTTTTATTATTGTTATAATTAGTAATAACTTGTTTATTTAGTTTCCTGCGATGGTCCTAGTTTATCATTTGTGACTTCAAGCGACAGCTATGTAAACAGAACCCAGCATTGCATAAATATGTTAGCGGTCACGCCCTTCATACCTGGAGGCTTTTATTTAATTTTCATTTATTAATTTTTGCTTGAGTACCTACGTATAGTTTTTTATTGTATTTCTTGGTATGTTGGCGTTGCTAGCTGACATATGGCAAATAATTAAATTTAGTGTCCTGTGTCTTGTAATGTTAATTACTTTGCATACCTTGTATTGTATTCAGTCAAGTATTTTCTAACTGAACAGACAGTTGTGCTGCTGGGGAGTTTGTTGCGCCACTTCTTCTTCCCAGCGAAAGCACTAGGAAGTGGTGAAGGGCGGGCGTTTTGGGGGACTGTCTTTTGTAATTTTGACGTTCGAAAAGTGCTGATTCTCAGCCTAGTTTGAATAAATGACTTTTGATTTTGATTTTGATTTTAATCTGCCTAGCATTTTCCCAACTATGTTAGGGTCCGCTTATAGTCTAACCGGTTGCAGATGAATATCAGTATTTTATACGGAGCGACTGCCTATCTGACCTCCACAACCTAGGTTACTGGGTAGCACGATACCCCTCGATAAGACTGAATGGCACACTTTTGGACTTCTGACTACCCGTTACGACTGTCAGATTTATGAATAACCGCCGGGACAAACGGCTTAACGTGCTTTCCGAGGCACGGAGAGGTGTCAATACGTAATGAAAAACAAAAAAAACAATACACCCACCCACGAACCGTACGCGGCAAGCGTACCTTCACCTTCTTTCGACCCGTGCGACTGTTATAATTTAGCGTCGACCCCCTCCCTCTACGAGTGACAACCATACTTGAAACTTTTGGCGCACCATATAGACATGGTGCATGTGAATAGGACGGATGAAATGCATGTAACTAACTAAAATAAGAGTGATGATAAAATTTGATGGATGGAGAGGTAAAGGAAGAAAATGGAAAAAATGAAGGCATGGTGTGTCTGAGGGATGATATAAAACAAAAAGGAGTGAACGATAGAGTGATGGCTAATAGGGCAGACTGAAAGAAAAGACGTGCTGTGCCGACCCCAAGTAACAAAAGCAGGAAGATGATGATGGGACCTAGCCAGCCACTACCACGCTGAATCTTTTTACCATGCCATAAACTATTCCTGTTGATTTATTCTGTAAAAATCTCACCGTGAAGACTTAGAAAAAATAAGCTATCATTCCACCTAATCCTACGGATTGACGGCTCACCACGGTGAGATTTTTAAAGGATAGCCATACTGTAAAGCTAAGGTTAAGTTTCAAAATAAAAGGATACCACTCAGGCTTGTGAACACTATGTGCAATGGCTTGCTAAACTAATTTACCTTTTGAAGGTCATTTGGGTTGCCAACATTACATAACATACAAATGTTACAAAGGACCAATAAATCGATACACAAGGAGCTATTAATAATCCTAACGTGTTCGTACATTGACCTAGTCTAGATCAAGGTCGAAGCGTCGAAAAGTCTGCTATCTGCATAAAGTATGCCAAGTTCAGTATGGCCAAAAAGTCAAAAGTGAATCTGCGATTGTTGACATTGTATTGTTTATGCAAAACAGGTTGTGCTAGGAATAGACGACCGCTTTTTATGCCCCGATATATCAAGTGAGGTTTTCAATATAGGATAACATGCAAGCAATATCACGGCTTACTATCCTGGAGACGAAATGGAGAAATGGGCTAAAGTTGCTGAATGGTACCCAAGAGATGGCAAAAGGAACAGAGGATGCCTGATAGAATGGTGTGACAACGATCTTAAGACGACAGCGGAGCCAATGTTGAAAAGGAAAATCCATGACGGGGAACTGTGGAAGAATAGGGGGGGGGGGGGCTATGCAAAAAAAATCTTTTAAAACCGATGTCTGAAAAATAAACATTTCATATTAACTAAATAATATATGTAACTAGATTGTAAGATTGTTAATAAAGGCTATTACTACTTACTACGAGGGGACGGCGAGTATACTACCCAATTGGAACATTGTTTTACTCTACGGAATAAGTCAACGCAAAGCTGCTGTTTTAAAATTTAATAGTATCGTATAAACAGCTCTAGCATATTCGAACCCAAGACAGCAAGCCAGGAGAGTATACTGAAGTTGTAGCTTGTTATCCTAGCGTTGAAAAACTAGCTTCGATATCGGGCATTAATTCTATTAAAGGCTGTGAGTCAATCAGCTTATGAGGACAATCTCCAATATTCAAAATTATAATCCACAGCCCGACTTTGCCTTTGCTCGCAAAGGCAGTAGCACTAGTAAGCTCGCTCTGCTTTAAACTCCCTTTGCTTGTGTCAATTCCTAAGTCATGCATGTGTTATACTTTCGAAAAAAACTCATGCAGTACAAACAGTGGCCAGTAAGTCAAATTGGTAATCAGCATAGCTATTCACATCCATCCGATAGGCTATCGTATCGAAAATGACACATTTCGATAATCTGATTTGCCTTGCCCTCGAAAGCCAACAGCTGTCGGAAGAATAGCGGTCTATTTGATTTCAACTGACAATATTTTAGGGATTTGGACTTGTGAACAGCGTTTATAATAGGACTAATACGATACCATTGGTTGATGTTCGATACGGTACTTAAGCGTATCGATTGGTTGTGATCTAACTGAACAGACAGCTGTGCTGCTAGGGAGTTTGTTGCGCCACTTCTTCTTCCCAGCGAAAGCACTAGGAAGTGATGAAGGGCGGGCGTTTTGGGGGACTGTCTTTTGTAATTTTGACGTTCGAAAAGTGCTGATTCTCAGCCTAGTTTCAATAAATGACTTTTGATTTTGATTTTGTGAATAGTTATGCTGGGTGGACTGTACAGGATCCACAGGACGAATTTAAGCACCAGCAATGCGGTCAAGAATAGATTATTCATATCAAGTAATTCTTTCAAGCAAAATACCAGGATTAAGGCTAACCAAGCTATCAATTTTAAAATTTCTCTGTCAACTAAATTAAAAAAAGAAAATTAAAATAATGATGACGCATCGGTTTAGCGTTCTGGTTTTGAGGTTAACATTTAAGTTGGTTAACAAGATTGTAGAGTATGCATAGCCGCCTGCGTAGCTGTTGCAGATTGTAAATCAATTTTTAAGAATGCTGTTGCTAACAGCACTAGTCCTGCGGGGTGATGACAGTTCAACAACATTCATTGCGTTATTTATGTTGTGAAGCGGACAAATTTTTCTAACATAAATGACTGAAGCAATTGAATTGAAAAGAAAGATTTTAATTGAAAGTGTGTTACGCATTTGCGGTCCTGATTTATTTTTGTATCGATGTCATCTTGTAAAGACCATGATTGTGGTTTTTGGTTTCTATGTTAATGTGATGTAAATGCACGAATACCTATATCGTCGATTTTTAATGTTATCAGACAGATAAGCTTGCTACTGTGTGTGTGTGTGTGTTTCGTGTATCAACAACTTTTCATGATTAAGAAAATTATATTACCTAAAAAAAAATAACATGATTTAATTATATGTAAGTTAAATTCTTAAAAGTAATACGTCAATGTTTTTTTTGGAGGTTGTCATCTTTAGACAGGCTATATCAGTTTGTCAAATTAATTTTAGAAAATGAAATGTTTGTTTTAGGTAAAAAAATGATTTTTTTTTTTTGTCTGGGTGTTTTTCTATCTATAATATGTATGTATTTACAAAAAAAAAAAAATTGTATATAAGTAGTTTATCAGCCATCTTGTTACCATAACACAAGCATTAGGTTGCTTAGCTTGGGACAAATGGTGCTGTGTGAAATGTCCAGGGAAAAAAAAAAAAAAAAAAAAAAAAATATAACTACGCCAAAAAAAAATCACAGGGACATGGCAGTGGTAAATATTTGGACTAGTATCATTACGACGAAATATAGTGTTTGCATACTGCCGCAAGTGCACTCCTCAGTTGCAAAAAGATTCTTTTATTATTTAGGTCTATATTTTAACCTTCCTATACTCGCGCGTTGGTCTGTGAGACCGACGAAACCCATTTTCGTTATTATTTTTATGCACGAAAATCCTAAGAAGTCGAGTTCCTTGCTAGCTGCCGGATTTGTTGCTAACTTCATATTAGTGCTCGCCGCGCGTTCGTGCGAAGTGCACGTGTTATAGCATTTGGCGCCAATCGGTCCGTGAGACCGACGCGAGTATAGGTGCAACTTTCTGTGTAAGTAATAATGTTATATATTTAGTGCATTTATATATTTTTTACAAACTTTGAATACTTTATGACGTACGTATAGTAAAATGTATATATGTTTGTTGCTCTATATTACATTTTGACTATTTTTTTTTTTGTTTTTAGATTAATCTTCATATCAAAATGGACGATGATCGTATCAGATTGCTGCTGGATGAATTAAGTTCTGGTTCTAGCTATGAAGACGAAAATGATAGTGAGGTGGAAGACTATGTGGAGGTACAAGAAGAGACATACGACACCGAACAAGAAGACGAAAATGAGGAGAGATATGAGGTAGAAGATAGTGAAATTTCCCGCGATTTTTACTTAGGAAAAGATGGACAGACAAGGTGGAATAAATCTTCTGCCTTAAACCCAACTAGGCGACGTGCTAGAAACATAGTTACTCAACTTCCAGGCGCTAGAGGAGAAGCCAGAAATTTGAAGGAACCAGGTGAGCTATGGAAGCTTTTTTTCTCGGAGGGTACTATAAATCTGATCGTAAAGTACACTAATGAACAAATTAATCGATTGAAACCTAATTTCACAAGAGAAAGAGACTGTACCGATACAGACAACATTGAAATTGAAGCTTTTTTAGGTCTTTTACTGTTTGCTGGAGTCAGAAGAAACGGTCGTCTAAATGCCAAAGATTTTTTTAAAACAGATGGATCATCGCCGGAGATATTTCGATTGACTATGAGCTTTAGCAGATTCTGTCTATTGATGCGTTGTCTCAGATTTGACAAGAAAGATACGCGAGAAGAGAGAGTTAATCTGGATAAACTGGCACCTATTAGAGAGTTGTTCGATGATGTTGTAGGAGCGTTCAAAAAATGTTACAGTGTGTCTCAGTATGTTACCATTGACGAAAAGTTAGAGGCTTTTAGAGGACGTTGCAGCTTTCGCCAGTACATTCCATCGAAACCCAACAAATATGGAATTAAAATTTACGCGTTGACAGATGCCAAAATGTTTTACACCCATACCATGGAAGTTTACGTTGGAAGGCAACCAGATGGTCCATATCAAGTTGACAACTCCGCTGTGGCTTTGGTTTTGCGATTGAGTGAAAATATTTACAATACTGGGCGTAACATCACATGTGATAACTTCTTCACTAGTATTCCATTGATAGATAAGCTTGAGTCTCAACACAAATTGACAGTTATTGGGACGATTCGTAAAAACAAAAGGGAATTGCCCAAACAATTCACGGAAATAAGAGGAAGAGCCGAAAAGTCCAGTTTATTCGGGCACCGAGGCAATTGCAGTCTTGTATCCTATGTACCGAAAAAAGGCAAAAATGTCCTTCTTGTATCCAGCATGCACGATGATGCCCAGATCAATGAAGATACAGGTAAACCGGAAATGATAATGGACTATAATAGAACCAAAGGTGGAGTTGATACCGTTGACAAAATGTGTGCCAGTTACAACGTTGCACGTGGTACAAATAGATGGCCAATGGTGGTATTTTATAGCTTGATGAATGTAGCGGGTATAAATACGTTTATACTATACCTACATAACAACGCGACCAAGAAAATTAGCCGTAGGATCTTTCTTGAAGCCTTAGCATATGATCTGATCAATCCGCAACTTAGACGTCGGGCTCTCACTACATCCTTGCCGAGAACCATAAGGCTCAGACTCGCCGAAATATGTAAATTAGATGGACCCGAGTCTTCAGCAACATCTAACAATAATAAAATTGGTCGTTGTGGATACTGCTCATCCAAAAAAAATCGCAAGACACGTTACAACTGTGCCACATGCAAAAAATACTTTTGTTTGGAACATGCTGTAACAGTATGCCCTGATTGTTATGGTGAGGGTCAGAACTAAGCCAAACATAGATAAATATGTCCTTTGATATGTTATTTATTACTATTTAGAAGTTTATTTTGTTTTTAAAAAGAAGTACACATTTTATTTTTGTTTTCCTAGTACTTAGAAAAAAAATCTCAAATTTGAAGACTGATTTGTGATAGACTGAAAGCCAGTAAAATAATTAATAAATTAAGTATTATTCATACTATTTTGTTTCATTATATCCTAAACTTTAAAATATTAATCATATTTTTTTGGCTTCACAGTAAAAAAATATGTTGTAAGGGTGCGAAATATCGGTCTGTGACACCGTGCGCGAGTATATGTGTTACAAAAATTGGCGCGAGTATAGGAAGGTTAAAATCACAACTTTTTTTGACAGTTATAGATATGGCATGGCCACAATACGGCAAATGGACGTAGGTTGCTTAGTAAATAATTTCCCTTACTGTACACCAGACGCAAAACTGTGCTAAGTTCCAGTCTATAAGCTATAAGATGCGCCTAAAAAGATAATTATACACTTAAAAAGGTTAACTAATTGCTAATAGAGTATTTTTCTAATTATTAACAGAATAGGCGAGCGTGCGACCATCCCACGGAGTTACTATCAATTGCTACAGAGGCACAAACGATTGCAGAATGCCGTAAACGCCTCGTTATTTCAATTGTCCGTAGTCCATAGTAGCAGAAAGTTCAAGCGATAACTGATTTTATAAATTAGTTTCTTTTCATAACATAACACCTTTATTCCTCGAAGAGTAAGGCAGAGGTGTACCCACATCGATGCCTTAGTTCACAATTGCGCTAACTACGAAATTGACATTTTTGAGGAGCTTTAAAGTTTTTTCAAGTTTAGACAAGAACAGTACAAAAACCAAGTAAAATACCAAAAAAAATTGCATCTATTCATAAGACGAGACGGAATAACGGTATTTCGATAAGCGGAAACGAAATAGCATGAAGTTTAGTGTGTTTGGCATTTAAAAAGTGGAAATTGAAAATTTTGTAGTTAGTGCAATTGTGAACTAAGGCATCGACATATCGTCAGTTATGTATAAGTCCCATGTAACAGGGAGCGAGCCTGTTGTCACCAGTCGGGCACAATTCTTGATAGGAAAATTCTATAACACTGCCCGAACCGGGGAATCGAACCCGCGATCTTATGCTCAGCAGTTGCTACAGTCACTAGACCATTTATTTTCTCTAAATTACTTATGCACTCTTTATCTACTTCTGTGACAGGGAATTCTGAATAACAAATAATAAAAAAAGGTCCTCCTGACCGAATTTCGTCTATGGCGGCCAGTCTCAGCGGATACTAGCCATCGACGCCGGAGATATTGTACGTCACAAGAGTGTGCGCAGACAAAGGTTCACTCTCTCTTCCCTCACTCTCATAGCCTTAAACAAATCCTGCAAAATAACAAATACAGCAAACTACCTCGTTGGTCTAGTGCTCGTAAGCGCTACTGTTGAGCATGGAGTCCTGCGTTCGATTTCCGGGTCTGGCAAAGTGTTACTGGGTTTTCCATCTGGAATTTCTCAGTAGCAGCCAGGAGTCTGGAGCTGTACCCGGTTGAGGGCAATAGGCTAGCCCCCTATTGCATGGGACATACATAACTGAAGAGATGTGAGTGAACTAGATGCACCTCTGCTTCACTAATACAACAGAAGTCAAAAACGTAGTCAGTAATACAGGACACGATCTTCTTCCTACGTACACGAGCTAGTTCATGCCGTGGCGTGGTCAATATCAATTAACAAGATGCGATGCTCGTGTCTATCAATTCTTCCAGTCCTGTGGCAGCTATAGCCGTAGAAACATACAAGGTGTAATTGAAATAATTGAAAGCCTCTTAGGCGTCAAACAACTTGAAATTGCGAAAGAAAATCAGCTCCTCCTTACATAAATCGGTAGAATAGAAGTTTTATTGTTATGACGTCTGGGGCGGCTGGTATCCCGCAGTGTCATGGGAAAAAATCTGCTGTTCCCTACCTTTCGTCGAGATAAAATGTAGAGAATGGCAGATTTTTTTGCGGTTAAGGCCGATTCTCGTAATTTTGAAACGTTCAAAATCTAGTCGCAGGCTCATCTCGGTGACAAACAAATGTCAAAATCTTGTCAAAATATAGGGAAATTAGAGGTATTTTTGACAGATTGAGACTGAGATCAGATTGTGAACGTTCTTAAAATTACGAGAATTGGTCCTCTGGTTTTTTACTATTATAATTGTTGTTTTTAGGGTTAATAAATTAATATTAAATACTCAAAGCTGCAATTCCTTGAAGCAGTGAAGAAATCAAACGTCTAAATCAACGCAATCAAAAGATACGGGCATTTATGTTCCATTTATGCCGCATATTTTGACACTCGCAAGGGTATCAAAACATATAGAGTACTTCCCGCTGACCTAGAATCATGAAATTTGGCAAGAAGCAATGTCATGTAGCACAAGTAAAGGAACACGGAAAAAATATTCGAGACACGATTCCCGTGATCAAATATTTACATACCTAAAAATTTGTACAGAACCCTCGGTGCGCGAGTCCGACTCGCACTCGACCGGTTTTTTTAAATAACGAGGAATACAATGAATGGACCCCTTAAGTGATTTTAAGTTATTAGTATTAAACTTTGTATAGAGGGGCCCGTGGCTAAATAATAACAGCCGCACGGGTCGATAGATCAGGTTAAGCTACGTTTGCCGCGGTTGGTCTGTGGATGGGTGACCATCTTTACATACCGAGACCCCTCCGTGCCTCGGAAAGCACGTTAAGCCGTTGGTCCCGGCTGTCATTCGTAGATCTTTGATAGTTGTTACGGGTAGTCAGAAGCCCGAAAGTCTGACAACCAGTCTTACCTAGGGGTATCGTATTACCCAGTAACTGGGTTGTGGAGGTCAGATAGGCAGTCGCTCCATGTAAAATACTGGTATAAAGCTGCATCCGGTTAGACTGGAAGCCGACCCCAACATAGTTGGGAAAAGGCTAGGCAGATGATGATGAGTATTAAACTTTGTATAGCGGTCACATACAAACCAGCGGATTAAATTGTACGGTCAGACACAAGTTGAAACATATTGAAATTAGCCTCTTATTAGTTACTGTAAGGTCAATTAGTTTCTTTAAGGTCAAAGTGAGTATGATGGAGCTTACATTATTTCTGACATTTCATCATTTTTTTTAAGTTTATTTGTGGTTTAATTCAAAAGCGATTGAAACCTTACCTAATACTTTGTCTATTTTGTGAGCCTTATTTAAATAATATGAGTAGGTTATTCAATAGTTTTTGTAGTTACTTCCTTTTACACTAAATTCTTTTTTTTTACTAATTTAAACACTTTATTTAACAACTAATACCTATTCAATACTAAAAAATATACATATTATATTATAAAAAAGTATAAAACAAAAAAAAAAAATGTAAAGAAAAAGGCAGGAACTCATTGGGCATCAAAAAGTTCGTCCGCATCGCTTTCAATGGGGTAAGTGACCAAAAGGCTTGCAGCATTACCACGTTGGATGGCAATGCTGATTGTTTGGGTAAAAATAGGCCAGCCCTCTGGTCACGTGAAGAATCAACCAACCGCTTGGCGATGTCCCGAAATAAAAATAAAAAAAAAATCCCTAAATTCTTTAATTATAATACATAGTTTCGTATCAAATAAAAATAAGGACAAAGCAGTATTGATAACTGTCCCTTTATAATTTTATTGACTGATTATTTTTCAACGCAGGGTAATATACACTGTTAATTAAAATCACCACAATGTAAAAGTATGATTAATCGAGTTTGTATAAATTTGAAACTAAATGGTTGACAAGCCTACACAGTAAGTGAAAGGAGAAAAAAAAACCGGTCAAGTGCGAGCCGGGTTACGTACGTAAGTATGTAACTAAAAATTTACGGTTTTCGGATTTGTTTCTTTACTTGTGCTACATGCCATTGCTTCTAGCTAAATTTCATGATTCTACGTCAACGGGAAGTAGGTGGGTAGTCGGTTTTGATTCCCTTGCAATTGTCAAAATATGTGACATAAATGGAACATAAACACCCGTATCTTTTGATCGCGTTGACTTATAAGTTTGATTTTTTCACTGCTTCAAGGAATTGCAGCCCTGAGTATTTGATATTAATTTCAACTTGTTAACTCCACGCTTTCCTGAGAAAAAGGGTCTTGACAGACGGACAATAAAGTGATCTTATAAGGGTTCCATTCTCCCTTTTGAGGTGCGGAACCCTAAAAACAGCGTTAGTTTAAATATTGGTTCATCCGTAAGTTGCATATCCATCATCGTTAGCTACTGTTTTTGTGTGTCTATCATACATTATTTGTGGACGGGATTAATTAAATTAATTTATGTGTTGCCGTACTTAACCGTATTCACTTTAATTAAATTTACTATAAGATCTGTCTCTACGATTGATTGCCGACTGATAAATATTTAATCGACAAGATAGATCAAAAGTTAACTTTATGAAGATATTAACTTGAAGCTATTAGCTAGATAAACGAAAAAATATGAGCTACTTTTTTGTAAATGGTTTTTCTAGCCTAAGTCAAATTCAAAGCTTTTAATATTTTCTTATGGGTAATAACATCTTGAGCATTTTTTACTATTGTAGCGAAGGTCTGCAACTAACCCCCTAGCTGCTATTTGGATTTGAAAGTACCAAAAATCATATCTTTGCCAATAATATTTGGACATTAATTTACAGACGCAAACATGATCGGCTGGTTTTCATTTGCCATTAATAAAATAATGTTGGCAAAAGTTTGATTTTTGGTTCTTTCAAACCCAAATAGGAGCCGGGGGTTAATGGTAGATCTATGTTGTAATAGTCAAAACATGGTTGGGATGTTATAATCAATTAAAAGTTGATATTTTTCAATGTTATTCTTACCTAATCCTTGTTATAAAAATATGATATTTGGCATTTTCAATCTCAAATAGCAGCTGGGGGGTTAGTTGTAATTTTTTGCTGTGATAGTAAAAAATGCTCAAGATGGTATTCCCCATAAGAAAATAATACTTTTTTTTTCTGGCCGGCACTGTCGACATTTGAATGACGTCCTTTAATTGTAAATCATAGCTGGATGTAAAAATAGGTGTTCAAAATAAGTAGGTACTCGTATAATAAATAAGTATAGAGATTGCTGTGTTTTGCCGTTGACGGCAAAAGAATATCGATAAAGTATCTAGAACTAGCAGCGCCCCACGGTTTTACCCGCGTAAGTTTCAACCCCATGGAATATCGGGAAGTATTCTCTGTATTAATTCTGGTTATAAACTATCTGTATACCAAATGTCATCTAAATCCGTTTAGCAGTTTTTGCGTGGTTTTTTGCGTGGTACACATCCAAAAATCTTCACAAAGTTTCACATTATATTTTATAGTAGGATTACACTTTAGTATAAAAATTAAATTTCGTTAAAATTGATGGGCTAAAATTAGCGCGATTAGACTTATAATATTATCTTTAAACAAAGTTAACCACTTTGCAAGCATTTTTGCAATTTTATTTGAAACACTTATCTCTTATAGCTTACACCACACACCAGTGTACACTAACACATATTTTGCACTCGCATTGCAAAATGTGGGCTAAGTTTCATAGATTCGGTGCGATTAACTTTTCTTTTTACATCATTTGACATTTGCACCGTCATACAATGGTCTGGCGCGAGCCGTCAAGTGGTTTGTCATGTCTTATTGGAATTTAATACATGTTACACATGGCTGATGTAGCATGTTTATTGGCAGTAGCGAATATTTAAAGTTGGAGTATGCATTCAAAAAAGTAGATGAATTTTATACCATTATGCGTAAGAAAACAGCTGCTTCTCTGTTGTGCCGGATTCGGGGGAGCGCCAACAGAATCCTAATGATGATCTCTCAGAGGCCAGACTGCAGTCCTGGGGAGATTCATCCAGATTCATGTGACGAGATGACACTAGCAGTATATTATATACTATGATTTTTATATTTTGACATCAGAGATTTTATTATTTGAATATTATGAATGATGTTTTGTTTTGACTTTGATTTTAGTATTGACTGACATAGTTTTAAGATCTTTTTTACTAACACGTATAAAAGTATGGACATATAATTAGTCTGAAATAAATGTATTTAATACAAACAAGCTTTGTACATCGTTTTCTAATCAGCGATCTGGATTAGATGTTTTTGTTTGTTCATTAATAAGTACAGACGCCAGCACATCAAGCTACTACAATCTGTCAGATTTCTTTAATAGATTTTCTACTTTATCGCTTAAGCATAAGGTTCAAAGTTGATTGGGAAAATCTGAAAGTTTCGGGTAGCTTGATGTGCTGGCGTCTGTACAATTATAATTCCAAACGCAAACCTCTAGCGTTTTATATTTTTTTTATTATAGAAATTAAAAGTGGATATACATCTGTTATGGAGGGTAGAGGTAAGGAGAACCATCTAAAAAGGGGGGAAAGTTGAAAATGTGTCGCGCTATAAACAGTAAATAACAGTTCAAAAACCCTCTAAAATGGCGCTAGCGTGGGCAAAGGGTATGGTATGAATGCAGCAGTTGTTGACGGATTGAAGTATGCCGAGTTTGAAAATTAAATATTTTTAGTGATTAGAATAGTTAGTGACAGGACAGTATACCAAACCCTCAACTATTTAGGTAGTGCAAAGTTCTTCTGTCCTTGTTTATTTTTCTATCCTATTCTAATAACTTTTGGCGCTTTCTTTGAAATTTACCCTGTTGCTACTGTGGCGCCGCTCTAATTTAACGCAGTTTGACGGACACATTTTCACAACATAGACAGTGCTCTACCCTCCATAATATCTATATATCATAAAGATTAGTGAACATTGCGTTTATGCCAAGAGGCTCAGAGGGCCCCAGACTAGTGGCAATCGCTTTCAAAGGATTTCGTATTTCTACAAAGATTTACAACAGGAATGACATAAGATTTTCGGTTGCTTGTGTCAGACCCATACATGTTTAACTTTTCCATCATCACTGTCGCTGATAGAATGTCACTTTGTCTAGGCTAAGCCCAAGTATAATCAGACCACAAAATGGGCAGACCATCTCGGAAAAAATAAACGCAATCCCCTGCCAATTTGCGTGCTCAATTACATTCAAATATCTACCTCTGCAACACACTAAAACTAACGCTATCAGAATATTTATCGCTTAAACAGTTATTTTTTCTACAAGTCGCATATTGAATACGAATTTATTGCAACATGACCTTCAGCTGTTCAGGGCCGGTCGTTTTTAGAAACGGCCGATGCATATTACGCGCGGCGGCTTCTCTATTGTGCTGTAACATGGTCACTAATGAATTTGTAATGATTTCTCTGTGACCTTAGCGCCGTTAGATTTAGAACTTCAGATGTACTAGATTTTTACTGACGTGTGGTGAATGGTAATCTGGGATGAGGTCTGTTGAGCTGGATGCTGCTGTCAGTTTAGACGATAAAACCGTGAATGTAATGTACCGGCCGCCCAGCTGATCAACAGCTATCTGTGCCGCAGACGGGTCGTGAACATGCCGGTTTCATGAATTTGAACTTGATTCGTATGGCAATAAAAACGTATTCAGATATTAAAATATGTATTTAATACAAAACATAAAAAAAACAAATTCAAAGCTAAACCGATCTTTAAAACGTGCAACCTTAAATGCGCAAAACCTGAAAATAGTTTGATCAGAATAACGAGCAGAATCAATTGAACTACTTTTTAATATAGGTCACATTTTTCAAACAATCTCCATTAAAAACGTTGCTGTGTCTATTTATTAATGAGTCAAGCCATCACAGGCGCAAACCCGCCAAAATAGGTAAACAAACACAAATTGTTGACAAACCAATTTAATTTTTCTCATACGCGGGATAATAATAGCTTTTATTTCAATGCGAATACGAATCTTCCATACAGTACCATGAATAAGACAATTTGAAGTAAACAATAATGCTACCTATCTTTTTTAACAGGGTTAGAAAGAGAAATGACGATTTGCACGAAGACGGGGCGTGCGAAATGCGTGACAGTAGCCAGTTTACTTCAGTCTGAGCGGCGCCGGCACATGGGTCACAGCACAGGTACCAAAAAATGGTTAAACCCGTTACCCCGGCGGCGGCGGCGCGTGCGCGCAAATTTCGCGACTATGGCGTTTTTGCATAGACAAATATTCAATATTGTGAAATGGTGAGAATATTGGCGAAAGTTTTTTTCCAAAGACTGGAAAAGTGTGATGGAAACATTTAAATCACTGTTCAAAGATAACCTAATCTGGTATAAAACTATACAATATCAGCCTCCTCGAATGCCCTGGTTTGCTATCAAAGAAATGAGCAGGTATCATATTGTTCTGCTTCACAGATTGTGCTCTGGTCACACGTGACACATACGTGTCATGTGTGTACGTGCGTGTGTCATGTGGGTATGTGTGTGTGTCACGTGAGTGTCAGGTGTTTATGTGTATCACGTGTGTTTGCGTCACATGTGTATGTCTCACAAATGTGTGTCACGTCTGTGTGCGTCACATGTGCGTGTCACGAGTGTGTGTGTCACAAGTGTGTGCGTCTCGTGTATGTGTCACGTGTGTAATAATGTGTGTCACGTGTATGTGTGAGGGTCACGTGTGTAAATGTATGTGTCACGTGTGTATGTGTATGTGTGAGGGTCACGTGTGTAAATGTGTGTGTCACGTGTGTATGTGTGTGCGTGTGTGTCACGTGTATATGTGTCTGTGTCACGTGTATATGTGTGTATGTCACGAGTGTATGTGTGTGTGTCACTTGTGTATGTGTATGTGTCACGTGTGTATGTGTATGTGTCACGTGTGTTCGTGTGTGTGTCATGAGTGTGTGTACTACACGATAACGCTCGACCTCACGTCACATCTGCCGTTCGCCAACAGTTTGAGAACTGGGGCTGGAAGACGATACCCCATACACCTTATTCCCCAGACCTCGCCCCATCAGACTATCATTTGCTTACAGCAGTGACAAAACATTTGCGGGGTAAACAGTTTAATGATTTCTCTGATGTAGAGGCGGAGTTGAATAACTTTTTCGAGGCACAGCCATCAGAGCTCTGGGCGAAAGTATCCAAACTTTGCCAGATCCTTGGCAAGAAGTCTTAGATGCTAATGGTGATTACATCATTGACTAAGCTAATTGTATTGTAATGATTATAAAAGATATAAAACGTAAACCAAGTGTCTCATTACTTTTGTGCCAACCTATTATTTCAGTATATGGGCGAAAAACCCTTTATTTAGTATAGGATTACGAGAAGATTTTTTAAAACAGATTTTAAAACAGTTTGGTGATAAAACTGTTTTTAAATACATCCATAATGTACCAAACTTTGGCCCTATGACGTACTAAAGGATCATCAATTTTAATATTCCGGAACAAGTGATGGATCATTATTTAACTTGTATAACCCGAACTGATCATCGAGCATTCAATTAGCCTGCTTTTCAATACTGCCTATAATAGCTGCAATAATAACAGAAGTTAATAATTCAATAGATACTATTAATATAAAGTGCATAATAAAGGTCGTATTAACACACTTTTTAATACACATATACAACTTCAACTCGCGACTTCATCCGCGTGAAATTTCTTGTTTTAACTCTACTATCTGTATATACAGTGTGTCCGGACATGGACTAGCGATATTCTAAATACTTAAATATAAGCTATTTTAAAGTACTATTACACTATAGGCTTGGGTCCAATACACTTCCCCGCTATGTGGCAGCCATTTTGTTTTTTTTGTTGAAATATGCTCTATGCGAGTACAAAAAAAATCATATATCTCAAAGTTTTAGTCATACTGAGATAAAAATAGGCTTATTCGGAAGGCAATAATATTGTCTACCGTCTGCATTACAAAGCAATGTGTTCACAATTCCATAACTTTTGAAAAAAAATGTGAAAGTCGAAAAAAAAATCAAAAAATTATGCAATTCAACCAATAATGGTTAATTACTACAAAAACAACCCCGAGAACTTTTTTATTTTTTATACTAGATCGACAGTTTTTGAGCTACGCTACAATGCAACATAAAATTCACAACTGTATGTTTAATACTTTAAGAGTTATTGTTGTTTGAACATAGCGTATGCGCAAGCACAAAACGTCTTTGTTAACCGCCAGAGTGTCATTTATGGCATTCACTGTATTCCATCTGAGAGCAGGCGAGAAATACTGTTCGTTACTACCGTGAGTAAGCGAGATAGAACGTATTAGTCCACTACCTGAAACAAAATCAGTTTTAAGGACAAATTATTAGTTGGGTTAGTTTAGTTGTCCCTCGCCCTGCGTTGTGATCGCTATCGCTACTTTCACTTACCGTCCGTGCTGTTTACGTGCTGCGTTAGTGTTTTGTATTTAAAAGTGTGATAAAGTATGGCACAGCGTCAATATTCATCGCAACATATTGCTGACATACACTTTGTGTATGGCTTTTGCAATGGAAGTGCAAATTTGGCTGTACAAGAATATCGACGAAGGTACCCTAACAGGCCTACACCGAGTCGCCAAACTTTTATCGACGTGCATTCAAGATTAGCGGAAAGAGGTATTCAAAGAGCTGTTAATGAACGCAATCGCTTGGTATCGCCCGAAGATGAAGAAGAAGTGCTTAGACTAATAACCAATGATCCTAGACTAAGCGTTAGACGGATTTCAGTGCAACTTCGAATGTCTAAGTGGCATGTATGGAGAATTTTGAAAAGAGAAGGGTTACACCCTTATCATTTTCGACGGGTTCAAGACGTGATCGAACCAGATTTTGCTGCGAGATCTGTGTTTTGTTCGTGGATAAATAGAAATTTGAGACAGAACCGTAATTTTTTACAAAGAATACTGTGGACTGATGAAGCCAAATTTACAAGAGCTGGGATTACAAACCACAGAAACGACCATCTCTGGTGCTCCGCAAATCCAAGGGCGGTGCGCCCAAGCTCATTTCAACATGAATTCTCAGTAAATGTGTGGGCCGGCATAATCAACGATAGGCTGATAGGGCCATTGGAATTGCCACCTACATTAAACGGCGCTAGATTTTTAGAATTCTTACAGACACAGTTTGCGGACAGCCTCATGGACCTACCTCTATCATACCGTCGGCGTATGTGGTTCCAGCTCGATGGTGCACCCGCGCATTTTTCTCGAGCAGTAAGAGAATATTTAAATAATAATCTACAGCCGTGGATCGGTCGTGGTGGTGTAGTAGCGTGGCCGCCTCGCTCACCCGATTTGACACCCTTGGATTATTTTTTGTGGGGTCATATGAAACAAAAAGTATACGCTACAGTTCCAAATACCAGGGAAGAACTCGTCGCAAAAATTATGGCAGCCGCCGAAGAAATTAGATCCGATTTGGATTTAATTAGGCGCTCATCAACCCAGGTGGCACAGAGAGCCGTAGTGTGTCTACAAGCTGGAGGTGGCCACTTTGAGCAACTGCTTTAGATATTTTAATCTTCATTTAATATTGGAAAAAACATTAAATAAAATTCAATATGAATGTTATGTTTTTTTAATGATTTCCTGTTTAGGGTTCCGACAAAGGCCTTTTGTGCTTGCGCATACGCTATGTTCATACAACAATAACTCTTAAAGTATTAGACATACAGTTGTGAATTTTATGTTGTATTGTAGCTTAGCTCAAAAACTGTCGATCTAGTATAAAAAATAAAAAAGCTCTCGGGGTTGTTTTTGTAGTAATTAACAATTATTGGTTGAATTGCATAATTTTTTGTTTTTTTTTTCGACTTTCACATTTTTTTTCAAAAGTTATGGAATTGTGAACATATTGCTTTGTAGTGCAGACGGTAGACAATATTATTGCCTTTCGAATAAGCCTATTTTTATCTCAGTATGACTAAAACTTTGAGATATATGATTTTTTTTGTACTCGCATAGAGCATACTTCAACAAAAAAAACAAAATGGCTGCCACATAGCGGGGAAGTATATTGGACCTAAGCCTATAGTGTAATTGTACTTTAAAATAGCTTATATTTAAGTATTTAGAATATCGCTAGTCCATGTCCGGACACACTGTATAGTATATATGGACTAATAATAAAGGAGTTTGTTTTGTTGTTTGAACGCGCTTATCTCTGGTTAGTTCATTTGGTAATCCAATTCTTGAGGAAGGTTATTTAACATCACGCTATGACCCGTAGCCGACCAAAAAGAAAGAACGCTGGGCGAAAACTACGTATTAGCGCGAGCGGGCGATGCGATGTGACGCGTTGGTTTGGGGAACCAGAAATTTCACGCGGACGAAGTCGCGGTTTTTTTAGTGGCCCGTGGTTAAATAATAACAGCCGCACAGGTCGATCGATCAGGTTAAGCCACGCTTGCCGTGGTTGTTCTGTGGATGGGTGACCATCTTTACATACCGAGTCCCTTCCGTGCCTCGGAAAGTACGTTAAACCGTTGGTTCTTTGACAGTCGTCACGGGTAGTCAGAAGCCCGAAAGTCTGACAACCAGTCTTACCAAGGGGTATCGTACAACAGTAACTGGGTTGTGGAGGTCAGATAGGCAGTCGCTCCATGTAAAATACTGGTATTCAGCTGCATCCGGTTAGACTGGAAGCCAACCCCAACATAGCTCGGCTCTTAAGTGTCGTAGCGTGATAAGCGTGATGTTGAACACCCTTCCTCAAGAATTGGATTACCGAATATAAAATATTTTTTAAATCCGTCGGGTACTTTCAGAGATTAGCGCGTTCAAACAAACTCTTCAGCTTTATTATATTAGTAGAGATAATGTCGTAAGAGAAAAATAAGTTAGAATTAATTTTAACGATAATGCACTCACCGCTTACTGCTTCTATTACAATAGAGTTGGGGTTACCCAACTATAGTATCGTTAAAAAAATTCGTAACAGAGTATTACTGTTACAGTAGTAATCTGTTACGAAATGTTTTTTTAGAGGACCATTATGGTGTTCAGTAGATGATTTCATAAAGATCGTTACAGCAGCAACCAGACAACTAGTAGGCAGGAACCTCCATTGTGGGGAGTGGTTGTACTTAGCGTGAAGGGTTGTGGATTTAGACGGTTTTCGCTTCTCAAAAACTTTAGTTAGATCAGTAAAATTTATCCTCCGCCTTTCTTTAACATCATCCTCATATTCAACCACTGCTAGACATAGGCTCTCCAATTGCATGCCATTCAGCTCGATTCTCGGCAACTCTCATCGAAGATCGACACTCCGCCTAGCCCGAGGGCCCCCTACCTTACGTTTGCCGATTCGCGCTCTCTTCTTAAGAACACATCTCTCCAACGGTCATCGGTTCTACGGCTAATAAGGTACAGCTAACATTGCCACTTCAGCTTGCTCTTTAACACCAGTACATATTACTTAATTTGAAGAATGGACAAAGCTATTGTTGACTCGTCGGTACAGCTACTTAGCTTACCTAATGACTGCAATCCTTAGATTGTCTCCCTGAAAAAGCAGCATTCTTTTACCACCACCGATGACCTCTCGGTAGGGCCATAATCAAAATATCCCACACACAAACCTACCTAACTACCTATTTCACATAAACCTACATGGGCACTTATGAAACGCCAGAAGCTAAGAGCACCAAAAAAATCCAATTGCAATCCAATTGGTCGTTTCCTATGGAGAAGAGCCGACAAGAAACTCCAACGTTACTCTTTTAAAAATAATTAGGTTTTACAATCTTTTTAAATTGGTGTTAATAGGTGTGGGATGGCAGTGTAGGCCTGTCAACAAGTACCAGATACTTAATAAAATAGAAAATGGTCTACAAATCTACAGTCTCCAAGGCCAACAACTTTCTCACATTCACAATATATAGAATAATCTATCAAAAAGATAAATAAAATATAAAAACATATTAAAACCAAATGATATGAGGGCCATTTCCATATTCTCCAGGAAGTAATGGTAAGTTAATTTAAAACGATGCAAGGTGACACCCCTGCCAACAACTAAGGCATTCACATATCGGGTGCAAGTATGCAACAAGCAATGACAGGTCGAGCATCCCATATCGTAACATAACGCCTCTAAATGTTCTCGTAACTAAATAACAGCGTGCGCGCATTTCCGCGATGACGTCACACACATTACACGTCGTTCTAAATGACTACTGCGCGGGTCAGTTGATGTGAGGGGTTAAGTGACGTTGTCATAATCATCGGGATGGGTTGGCTTTTGATTGATGCTTCACAACTGGTCCTTCGGAGCTTAGAGGGATAAGCTCCGTAGGTCCAGTGACCGTGTATTAGGTATTTTTTGCGTTTGAAAGTAAAGTAAGGTAGGTTATTTGATTTCTTATGACCAAAGCATACTTTAATTTCCTTTTGAAAGATATTTAGTAATGATCTACTCACTCTGCTATAGTATTTATATCTATTAGTCTATTTTCTCATGTGCATGTATTGAAGGCTGAAAGTTGAAGGCGTCTGTGCGCCATCTTCGACGGAGACACCATGGCTTGATTTGCTGAACTCGACGCCACTAGTAAATCTTTGTACAGCCTGGTGCGCCACCGCAACTATGTCAAGCTCCAGATAATGCGTCAGGCAAACAGAAAAATCGTCCTGTGATTTAGAAGACTGACATAGCTACATAGAGATTATCAAATAAAATTTACTTTATTATAAGTAGGTACCGTGAGCAAGGGTTGGATTACTGACATACAGAGTCGCACAAACTAGCATAGTCTATTTATTACGGTTCCACAAAACGGCACGGGAATGGTTGGAAGGTTGTCTGTAAAATATCCCTTTTAGCGATAAGACCACCCATAATGTCACCCAACATTCAAAATACCTTAAAATTTATATGTATATTACATACATTTATATTTGGAATCTTTGTGGTGTACATAATAAAGAGTATTCCATCAATCTTCTTTGAAGACACAAACAGGCGTCGGTGCGCCATTGGAGAAGAGATAGGAAGACATGAACATGACATGAGGAAGGATGATGCCACTACCACAACTAGTATCTACCAAATTTTCACAAAGACCTGTGAAGTGGCATCACCAAACCGCAAAATGCACTTGCACTGTCGATGTCGTAAATTAAACTTTTCAAAAGGCATTCTTCTAACACATATTGCAAACACATTAACTGTCACTTTTATGTATATTTTGTAAACGTTTTGAAATTATTCTTCAAATACGAATCGATACTTACCGCAATCTGTAAGCAATACTTTCAAAGTTAAGGAAAACATATTGATGTCTTAAATTATCGAGGTATTGTAATATTTATTTTAATGTAAGTAAGAAGGCGTTTTGTGCACGAACTTTCTTTATTTTTGTGGTTTAGTACCTAATATTCCCAGAATGTCACATCTACCTGAATAGGCTTCGTCATATCTTACCCGAGTATCATTTGGTAATGGTATGATCTCCTTCTGGGTTGTGTACTTCATTACTGATGGTCTGTCCCTGAAAGGCTTTCGTGACTTTATGATTATAATAATAATAATCATTTATTTAGAGCAACAAAACTCATAGTGTTAGGAACAATACACTTACAAACTATGTTAGTAATACAAAACCAAAAACAGAAAACAGATTGTGACATCATTGCTGCAAGGTGACAGGCCCAGCCGAAACCTTGCAGCAGTGGTTCACAAACACACAATCAAGTCTGCTTGCTATCAGACAGGATGCTGTTGGCGCTGCCCCGCACGTTGATGCGGAAGCGGTGCACATCCTTGGTTCGTCCAAGGATGCGCACCGCTTCCGCATCATCGTGCAAACAGTCCACGTGAGCTTCAGCGAACATCCCTGATGCACTGCAGTATCGGGGCAACCCCATCACCACCCTGAATGCGTTATTGTATTGGCCGCGAAGGGCACTGTATGCCTTTTGAGTATAATGAACCCACAGACTGCAAGTGTAAAAAGACGTGCAGCAGGCAATAAATATAGTGCATTTGATCTCTGGTACAGGCACGGCTGAATCTGCGGGCAATCATGTTAGCTCCCACACACAGCGCCCTCCGCTCCCTGTCAATATCCTCATCGTCTTTGAGGCCAGTGGTCAATAAGTGACCCAGATATTTAAATCGGTCTACACTCACAAGGGGTATAGAATATATGGTATAATATATATAATATATATAGAATATATAGGGGTATGTATATACCGTATAGCTGAACTGCAGGTACTGCTTCTTCGTATTTACCCCTGGGCCCAAAGACAATGACTACACTCTTCTTAAAATTATACGCAGATGTTTGATGTTCTTCCACTTCGTTCCGTACAGTAATCGGTTTCTTGATCTGACTAACGGTTAGGTGATCGGCCGTGAGGAATGGTATGATGATAATATATTATAATTTGAACTGCAGTACTATTCTGTAAAAATCTCACCGTGAGAACTTAGGTGAAGTGAGCGGGAAGTGAGCTGTCATTATGGATTAACACTATTGACACTGCTCACTTCAAGCTCACTTCACTCATGATTTCACGGTGAGATTTTTACAGAATCGACCGGTTGATATTTATTCTAGCGTATCGATGACAATCTAAATTGAGTCGGCCTAGAATTTGGCTATGAGTTTTTCGCCTCTAGTAGCGTCTAACAGTTCTTGTAACGCGCAGAGAACATTACACGCAGGACCGCCCAGTATATCTAATATCCTGTATAGAAAAAACAAACATATTCGCCTTTGCCTTCATTATCTAACAGAGATGAATAGGTAATTCAAGACCAAATTAGAATGAAGTAAAACCAGCGGTAAAAGATACAGGCGCCGCCTAGTTTGGGGACTACCGTAAATATCCAAATGATGATCGCTAGCAGTTACAAACCGGCGTTAAGTTAATTATAAGGTAATAATATTGTAACATTGGTTCAATAAGTATTAAATAATATTTAAGACTTGGTCCTTCTGGAAGTAGGTAACTAGGTAATAAGGTTGTCTGCTCGACGCTTGCGTATATTTCAGGATCAAAGATCACAGTACTGCATAATTAGAAACAGGTTGCTTTTAGCCGTACCCGAAAACCAGTCGATGACGGCGAAAGGATATTGATAAGCAGTGCGATTCTGTAACCATCTCACCGTGAAAACTTAGGTGAAGTGAGTGTGGAGTGAGCTGTCAGTGTCATCCCACCTGATACTAGGGATTGACCAAGCATACATTTACAATTATAACCGAGAGTTTAATAGTATTATTATGCTAATTCTATTGATAATTTTATATAATTTCAAGGCTATTATTTTAGTTGTCAAAACATTACTATTTTGTGTGCTTTTAAAATAAAATAGCAAAACAGAAACTCAGTCAGAATCTCAATGTAGTTTTTTTCTTTTTTTCCCTAGATTATTCGTGACGAGTCGGCGTGATCACTTCACCCGATTCACGACATTTCGTAAATCGGGTGAAGTGATCACGCCACACAAACTACGTGGGATTAAACGTTTTGACAACTAAAATACTAGCTTTGAAATTACATAAAATGATCAATAGAATTAGCATAAGAAATGTTATTAACATCTCGATTATGATTGTAAATGTTTGCTTGGTCAATCCGTAGCATCGGTGGGATCACAGCTCACTCCACTCAAGTTTTCGCGGTGAGATTTTTACAGAATCGACCGGTCAGAACGATCGTGTAGGACCAAAATTAACAATGATCAACATTTTTAGCGCACAAACGATTAGTCAATCAACAAATTATTTTACAGTGTGTATTATGTTAACATGTACAAAACATACATACATATGTACAGACGCCAGCACATCAAGCTACTACAATCTGTCAAATTTCTTTAATAGATTTTCAACTTTATCGCTGAAGCATTAGGTTCAAGGTTGATTGGGAAAATTTGACAGTTTCGGGTAGCTTGATGTGCTGGCGTCTGTTCATGTTTAAAATATGTAATGACATATTTTAAACACTACTATCTTCTTAAACATATTTTGTGATACTTACTTTCGATTTCCTTTTACCCAGCAGCGGAATGTCCCAGGCTCAGCAGACAGTAATAAAAATCGTTTAGATTTCTACCTACCTAATATATAAATAATAAAATAATAATAGGCCTTGATCATGTTTAAAACATGTAAATTAATCAATATAATTGTTATTTAATTCGTGTTCACGCCTACTAACATTACCATATTTTGGTTTCCTTTCAACCTAAATTCTCCATAATGTTTATGGAAACTTGCACGTTTGGTTATTTCTTTTCTAAGACAGTCACCAAATTTTCGCATGGGGTCGCTTTATTCTTTCTTTTTTTCACGGTCAAACGTGCGCCTATCCGAATGAAAAATAACACGTTCAAGCGAAAGCCAACCAGCTCCTTGGCACAAACCTGTAAACATATTCATTTTTTACATAATAGTAAGATTCGTATTAATGTGAGATATTAATTGTTTCGTTTCAACACGTTGTTGCGAGTTCTCTTACATGAGTTAGTGATATGGTCAATTACCGATGTTCAGCCTCTTAGATATGCTGTTATGTGTGGAATGTTAACTGTTACTGACGGTTGACTCGTGGCTAAATAATAACAGCCGCACGGGTTGTTCAAAGTTTAAGCTACGTTTGCCGAGGTCGGTCCGTGGATGGGTGACCATCCATAGCAAATCTGCGTCTCGGAAAACACGTTATGCTGTTGGTCCCGGTTGCCATATGAGGATATTTGACAGTCGTTACGACCTTGTGAAGGCCGCAGGAACCCGTTGGATGCGAGAAGCACAAAACCGTTCGAAGTGGGTGTGCTTGCTGGAGGCCTACGTCCAGCAGTGGATGTCTTCCGGCTGAAATGATGATGATGATGATGGGCTATAGGTCCTAGGCTATAGGTATAGGTATATGATAGGCATAGGCCCGAAAGTCTGACGACCAGTCTTACCGAGGGTTATCGTATTAAGGTGCGTATCCACAGAAGCGGAGCTGGGCGGAGCGGAACGGAGACGTGTAGGAATCGTCCAATCACAGACGAGACGAGTGACGCGATGAGGATTTCAACCATTGTGATTAGTCGTTTCCTGCACGTCTCTGCTCCGCTTCGCCCAGCTCCGCTTCTGTGGAAACGCACCCTTACCCAGTAACTGGGTTGTGGAGGTCCGATAGGCAGTCGGTCCTAAGATTAAAAAAAAAAAAACTTATAATCTGTGAATCGGTCCATGTTAAATGCGGGTATTCAACTGCATCAGGTTAGACTTTAAGCACTGAAAAGGCTACGCAAATGCTGATGTTAACTGTTACAGTACGCCTGCGACGTCCCACCGCTGGGCTGCGGCCCCTTGCTATGACTTCTAGCTAATGTCCTGGCCGTTGGTTTGTCCAGCTCATCCCGACATCTTCTACGGGGTTTGCTGCCATGGGGAATGTACCTATAAACATAACATCACACCCTGTTCTCTCCGAAAGGGTAGGCTTAAGAGGTGAAAAAGCGTAGTATTAGGTACCTACAGTAAAGAAATTAAAATTTTAAGCACCATAACTAAAATTTTTACTTACGCCTTTTTATTTTACCGACTTCATATTGCCAACATTTTGGAAGAAAACAACAGTTCGAAAATTTGATATGCGCTTTTGTGTAATAGGAAATTGTTTAAAACTTGCTTCTTGCTCCGTGACTGTACCTACCTAGGTAAAGTCAGTTTTTCCGATGTTACATATCTAGGTACAGTCAAGGAGGTCAAGGAGCGAAATAAGCGAAGAAATCTTTGTCAAAATATTATGGTTGTAAATAGGTATCTACAGAGTACAGCCATATTTTGACAGAGGGCGAGTCAATTTATTTTCCTTTAATCAAAAGTAAAACTTTATTATTGGTAAAAGTTATAATAATAGTTGTTAACACACAACATACCATCACGCCTGTAATCCGGGAGGGTTAGCTAGAGCTGTACCTATGGTAGACACACATTTCACCAGTTATGTATGTCCCATGTAATAGGGGGCAAGCCTATTGCCCTCAACCGGGTACAGCTCCAGACTCCTGGTTGCTACTGACAAATTACTGATGAAAAAACATTTCCTGACCTGGGAATTGAGCCCAGGAACTCTTCACGCTCATCAGTAGCACTTGCGACCACTATACCAATGGGGCAGTTAAGTTTTTATACACATTACCACTTATTATGTTACTAAAGTTGTAAAAAAACTGACAAACACTAGAAAAATAAAAATGTCACTTTATTTTTTTAACAGCTGTTTGATTGGTTGATTTCAGTCGATGTCGCAATGTAGCTTGTTAAGTAAACGTTTAAATTACCCTTGTAACTGATTCACCTTGGATTGCTCTCAAAACTTAGTACCTACGTGGGAAGATTAGAACGTTACACATGCTCTGTCTCTTTCTATTTTGCATAGAAACTAGTCTAATAATTGAAACTGTGAAGGAAAACATCGTGAGGAAACCGGCATGTCCTCGAACCAAAAATTCAAAGACATGTGACATCCGCCATCCCGTACTGGACCCGCGTATTGGATTATGGCCCACTCCCTCTCACAGCGAAAAGGTCTGTGTCCCAGCATGTCTGTGGACCATTACTTATAGGCTGATTATGATTATGCTTGTGGAAACTAGTCTGCTAAAACACACAAAAAAAAAAAGAAAATATTACAACAGAGGGAGGGAGAAAAAAATATCTTAAGAAAATAAGTGTAAAAATGAAATGAAAGCTTCGTAGCTTCAAAGTATCTCCGCTTAACTACGCCCACGACCACGTTAAAATTGAATACAATTCCAAATAGTTGGTATTAACATAAATTACAATATCTCGTAAAATTTTCTCCAAATCCTATGTAACGTTCACCAGTCGAATTGAAACATAATGTTGAAGATATGGACATGTCTTAAGCGGAAGCGAGCGCGGGAAGTTTCGGCGAAACTTACTATAAGTTACTACCATTAAAAAGCACTGTAAACTTTTTTTTTTTGAGAATGTTATCTCGCAGATCAACTTAGGAGGTGGTGGGATACTTAACCGGGCTCTCCTGTGGATGCGTTGATAATTTGAGGCCTCCAGCCAGGGTATAAAGGTCACAGCTCATTAGAGCCACCCGGCACCCACCCCGCACCGCCTCGTCGCACGGCGTCCACTCGTTGTCGACAGGTGGTCCACGGGTGGATGCCGCGTTATCACCAATAAACGTCGCGCGGTCAAACAGTGGACCTCGCGTCGTCAACCAGTGGACCCCGCGCGCTCAACGAGTGAACACCGCGTGGTCAACGAGTGGACGTCGCTTGGTCCACGAATTTTCGAGTAGTCTGTTAACAATTGGCACTAGGTCTACACGTGTGTTTCGTAATGTCAAATTTTACACACCGTGATATGAATGAAGGGAGGGTGGGGAGCGGCGCATCGCCAACGTATCCTCGCGGGCAGCGCGCGGTCCACTCGGGACCCGCGCGTTGGCAATGCGCAGTCAACGCAAGGCAAGCATGCGAGCAGCGAGTTGTCACCGAGTGGTTCACCCGCCGTCTGCGCGTGGAGGGATTACGACCGAGGCGATCCGGTGACGCTACGGAGTTTATGTAGTGAGCGCATACCCATACAAGTCCATATAACGAATACTAGCCGCAGAAGGCGAGGCGGTGCGGAGTGGGTGCCGGGTGGCTCTAATGAGCTGTGACCTTAAAACATATAAACTAAGCGACTACACGCTAAGCATTGTCAACTCAACCAAGTAGGTGCATGGACGAATTTCACCAATGAAACTGAACACGTCCAGCAATTTAAACCTCGTTCAAGAGCTCTCAGTGAAATTAGCTCTTAGTATGTTAACCAAAGCTTGACTGGATATCGGTATAATTTTATAAACAAACCTATAAATGTTATATTGTAAAACTGTATAAGAACAGCACTATTGTAATTACTTTACATGTAACCTTGAAATGCACGCTAAGCGGTCGGTCCCGGCTGTCATTCGTAGATCTTTGATAGCAGTTAGTAGTTAGAAGCGCGGAAGTCTGAGAACCAGTCTCACCAAAGGGTAGGTGGTTACCCAGTAACTGGGTTGTGGAAGTCAAATGGGCAAACACTCCATGTAAAATAGTGGTATCCAATTGCATTCGGTTAGATTGGAAGCCGACCACAATATAGTTAGGAAAAGGCTAAGCAGATTTATTGATGTAAATCACAACATATGTAATACTTGAAAACGACCTCGCCCTTTTAAAACCTTCTCAATGAATCTTGACTCATCCTCTCAGGATCCTTGATCTTGTTACACATTTTACCTCATTTATCTTAACCATTTAAGTACAAAACAACCTTTTTTAATCGTTATACGTCATCTAAACGTCCATATTAGCCTCATACGGCATTTCTGTTATAGTCATGTTTTAGTAAAAATGGAACGCAACCTTAAGTTTACGTTTTTGCCGCTATAGGCGCTACTTTCTGTCAACGCTTTCTTGCTGGGCAAAAGTCTCTGCCATATTTTTCCACTTTTCCTTATGAAAAAAGTCCAAATCGTCACGCCAGCGATTCTTAGGCCTGCATCGGTGACGAAGCCCGTCTCAGACACCCACTGTGTGACAACTTTGGCCCGTCTGTCTGGATCCATTCTATATAGTTAGGTGTCATCGTCAACATCGGCGATACCTGTCTTGGAGAGTATTGTGGTGTTGCGAATTTGGTCGGTGAGTTAAGTTTTTAAAAGATGCTTACTGTACGCTCCATCGCTTTTTGGCAAAACGCTCATAAAATGTTCTGGCTGTTTTCCGGATACTGCAAACGGGATGCTTGTGTGAATATGTATATTTAAACACGTACACCACTAAACGGGACCCTGCAAAAAACCGTACCTGCAAAAAACCGGATCTTGCCGTGGGAAAGGGCCCTAAAATTCGTGTAAGTACGGCAATAGAATTAGAACGTAGATGCGCCTCCCGCTCGGAACGAACTCTAAATGCTAAATAAATGCTAATACTAAAAATATCCAGTTATAGTATCACTTATTTTATTTTAATTTGTTCTATTGTTTTTTATTATTATTTAGTTCTATTATGTAACTGAACATGTTAATTAAAGTAGTAGAAATACCTAAGTATCAATCTTAAAATGTGCAGGCATTCATACCATTCTCCTGACCGGGCCCTTATCTCAATTTATTTTGGATATATGCAGCATGTCTTTATTCCGCCATTTCAGACAATTCCTGGTAGGTACTGTGGTAATATTTTTGTAATTCTACTTTTTTATGTTAGCCCATATTATCCCACTGCTGAGAAAAGGCCTCCCCCAATTCCTTCCAATCATTCTTTCGCAGGGCCACCTCCATCAGCCACTTCTACTTAACAGAATTATTAGGTTGTTCACACCAAACTTGTGGTGACACGTAGTGCGATATTTCTAGAACGGATGCATTGCGCAACTTGTTGAAACAAGAGAATAAATAGACGAAAAACGTGTTTATTACTGGATTTAAATTCTAAATTTACAATTAAAAAAATCGGTCGACGACTATCAGCAGAGGATTTTTATTAAGTTTGGTGTGGGTCGCGGCTGGACTGCAAAGCAAATTCACAAACAACTAGTGCAATTATTAGGTGGTCACGCTTACAGTCAACGTACAGTGGAATCGTGGATGACTCGATTTATGAAGAATTAATTTGAGGTTGGAGAAAGAAGATGAGGTGTCCACTGAGAATCATCACATTGGGAGCAGAGAAAGCATGATGTTGAGGAGCTGTTGAAAGATCATCAAGGTAATTCAGTGCGTCACATTTCGCAGCGGTTAAACTTGCCAATCAGTTTAGTTTGGATGATTTTGACAGAAATTCTTCATTTGAAAAAGAAACTCGGTAAGTGGGTACCACACAGTTTGACTGAAAATCAAAAAGGTCATCGACTATTAGCTATCAAATGTAACTTATCTGAATATAACAAACACCCTGCTCAAGAGAACTCTGGCCATCGATGAAACTTGGGTGCCCCTGTATACACCTCCGGACCGAAACCAGCGAAGGTTTTGGCTGAGGAAAAATGAAGAGGTTTCGCATGTTGTGGCATATAATGTTCACGAGAGGAACAATGGCATCGCATTTTACAGGCTTCTTGATGAAGGTCAAACAATAACTGCCTTATTGTATGTTTCTATACTAAATGAAGAAATCCCAGACTGGATGAACAAACAAAAATGTACTCATCCTGTACTCCTCCAATATAATGCCCGCCCGCACAGAAGCGGGATGGTTACAGAATGGTTAAAAGAAAAAAAATATAAGGCTTTGGACACAACCCCTTACTCGCCAGATTTAATGCTTAATGCTTTTAATTCACCAAAGCAGCCGTAGTCTAACACTACGGCTGTTTTGCCAGAGCGTTGGAAGGCAGCAATGGATGGCGAGGGACATTATGTATAAATTATTACCATACTATTAAATAAAAGTCTCTTGTATGTCAAATAAATGCTTTTTTTCTTACCACATGTTTGGTGTGAACAAACTAATATTGGTCCCTTGGTTATTAAGAAGAATATCCACCGTGGCTACTTGATTTATCTTCAGCCTTGACATTGAAAGTCGGGAACTGATGGCTTTGTCGACTGCGCCTAATCGTCTTTATCAATTTTAGTACTCCCATTTGGAAATTCAGAATTTCATTGTCGTCAAAATTGTCTAGTGACGGTAAGATTCCTTTGAAAAACAGGAGATGTCGGTTGGAAGCTAAAGGGTCCTGATTTGCTACAGGGTCCATGTAAACCATATTCGCATCTGCCGTATGTACCTCTACTGCTTCACCATCTTCCTGGCTTTCTGATTTAACATGTTCGACGATGGCATTGCTTTCTGCCTCATTAGGTGGCATTATTTTCTGCAGAAATTTTAAGTTCTTACTGTATAGGTAAGGCTTTGTTATCTTAGAGCCTGACCGTTTTTGATTTTGGATCTTTCTGTAAGATCGATAATAATTGTCTCTTATGTGAGTCCACCTCTGCATGATAATCTTCACTGTAAAAAAAAAAATAGCTTGTATAAATTAACACGTTCAACGCCATGTCGGACATATGTCAGCAATGTCCGATATGGTGTTGAACGTATTAATAATCTTAAAATTAAGGCAACTAAGAAAGTTAAAATAAAAATAAAAAAAGTAAAAACGAATTTAAAGTTCAAGTCAACTCGACTCAATGTTTTTGTTTTCCTTTATTTATTTATTTTTATTAAATAATTTCTTATTTTAATCAATAAATAATTCAAATGGTGAATTTATTTATTATATATCTGATATGTTTATATATATTTTTTTAATTTCAATGGATTTTATTTTATTGTTAACAATAATAATAATAAAAATGTTTAATTCTAATAATACTCGTAATTATTATTATTGGGAATTTTTAACGTTATTGTATAAATTTGGAAAAAAAATGAGTCGAGTGGACTTGCACTTTAAATTTATTTTTCTACAAAATGAAAGCAAAGTGCGTCTTACCTTTTTACCCAGTTATTGAGAGGAGGCAATCCTACAACATACATATATATAAAAAACCACCGGAATTCGTTATTCCCAAGTTTGATACTTAAGATAAAAAGTTGTATAAAACGGTTGTCAAGGACTGTGATGCAGAGGAATGAGGAAAATATCTTGAGAAAAGTTTTGAGTATGAACATGGATAGCTATAAGAATAGGGAAAGAGCAAAGAAACAATGTTTTAAAAGCAAACATTGATATACAACCAATGTTTGCTTTTCTGTTGCATGGCAAAACGCGCGTATTTTTTGTTATGTATTTTGTGGTATACAATAAAGTATATAACGAAAACCAAATACATATTAGTTTTATAAATAAATAATACTAATATTTCGTACGAAAACCTATATCCCATTTAATGTTAGGTAAAGGTTTTTGTAAAATAAAAAAAAAATAAAAAAAACATACCGTTAGTTTGTCTTGTTATCTCTTCCCATGCTTTGTAATCGGGATTTAAAGCCATCATTATTTGTTTCCAAGCCTCTTGAGTTGCAGTGCGATTCTTATAATATTCCATAGTTTTGTCCCACAAAACGGGCTTCTTTTCTATCAAAGAAATCAGTAACCCGTTGTCTATGAAAGATGCGTCGGCCATTTTGTTACAAACAATTTTGAGCGAGCACTCCTTTTAACAGACGTTTCAACACTGGATGCTTCGGCTAAATAAACGAGTAGCTTCGTCTCGTGAGAAACACATCATCATCTCTTTCCCACGGCTCGATGTTGCACGTTTTTTATCGAATGGCGACCGAACACGTTACGTGAGGTCGTTTACACGTATTATAAATTATAACATTGATAATCGCACCACTCACTCATTATTTGAAATAAAGTTATTTGAAATTAGTAGTTATTTGTATAGTACAGTTTGTAACGGAAACAGCACCCCATGTGAAAAATGTAAGTTTTGAAGGATATTGATAATCCATTGCTTCATATATTAAAAAAAAAGTCTGCTCAACAACGTAAATTACGCAATGAATGTTGTCGAACTGTCAAAATGAAAGCCCCGCTTACCCCGCTATACCTATTGTAAATAGGCACTTTTTTTGTATTTTTTATCCACAAACATCTTAATAGGTTTGTCACTTTTGAGCAAGAAGTACTAACTAAATATCCTAATATGAGTGTTAACTCATATTTTATCGAAATATAATTGTGAGATAATCAATAAAACAACGTAAGTAATAAAGTACAGAACCAGTAATGTTATGACGGCCCGGCTCAGGCAGCCAGTCGAAGCTGGAATTAGTAGATTAGTACTGGAATGTATTTTAAACGTTCTGCTAATAGGAAAAACTGCTTATAGGACGATTTGGACATTTTGCTAAAGTGTCATTTTTTAATAACAGGTAGTTTTGGTTAGGACTTTTCGATACGGAGTGTTATTAAACTGCCTAGTTGTTCTAGTGGTCGCAAGCGCTACTGTCGAGCATGAGGTCCTGAGTTTCGTTCCCGGGTCGGGCAAAGTATTATTGGGTTTGGGGTTTGTCCATCTGGAATTTCTCATTGGCACCGCCCGGAGTCTGGATATGTGCTCGGTTGGTGGCAACAGGCTCGCCCCTTGTTACGTGGGACTTTAACATAACTGACGAAATGGGTTTAGGTACAGACGCCAGCACATCAAGCTACCCGAAACTACCAAATTTTCCCAATCAACTTTGAACCTAATGCTTTAGCGATAAAGTTGAAAATCTATTAAAGAAATTTGACAGATTGTAGTAGCTTGATGTGCTGGCGTCTGTACTATAGTATCACCACATTCACCACTGTCTAACCTTTCGGGAATGATGCAGTTTCAAAGATAATCAAAGTATGTATTGTTTGTATTTATATTTATAATACCTGTCTGTTATTTGCGGTTGTATTTCGTTAGTACATCATTGATTAGAGTTGGTATTAAATAACCGTTCGTTCATTTTCCGTAATATTAGGTCATCCCACTTCCAGTGTCAAATTTTTTATTTCCAATATTTATGTATTGCGCAATGGTATGCAGTAGTTAATACATGTGTTGTCTTGTACAATCATGTTAGTTTAATTTGGTCTGTTGTATTGTCAAGACGTGCATTGATTTAAAATGGAAGATTTAAAAAAATCTATTAATGTAGTGGAGCAACGTATATTTCTAAAGTTTTGTGCTTTACTCAACTACTCTGGAGGAGTTGCGCACGACTTACTGGTAAAGTGGTTTTGGTCGTAACGCCTTAAATAAAAGAACCGTACAGCGATGGCTTGAAATGTACAAACAAGGAAGAACCACAGCTGAAGATGAGCCGCGAGCACCTCGATCATTATCATCGACTAGATTAGAAGCAAGGGACAAAATCAAGGAAGCACTTCGTCAGTCACGTAGGGTCAGTGTCAGTGATCTCTCCACTCAACTTAACATTCCTCATTCCACTATACATAGAGTACTCGCGGAGGATTTATGTCTGGTGAATAAAAGTGCAGTGTGGGTGCCCCACACTCTGAACACGGATCAGAAGGAGTTTCGTTATGAAACTGCGCGTAGCCATTTATCGTGGTATCGCCGTAAGATAAATATACTTAATAGATTCATATGCCTTGATGAAACTTGGGTCGAATTTTATACTCCTCGTCAAAGACATCAGTTACGATGTTGGGTGGAACCGGGCACTTCAGCTGAACATTTACCACGTGCAGAGCAACATGAACGAAAAATACTACTAATAGTAGCTATGGATGTCAGAGGTATTGCTTTTTGGAGAACTTATGATGAAAATACAACTATGACTGGAGAGCGATATAAGTCATTTTTAGAAGAAAATATTCCTATTTGGGCAGACGAACATCATATAACGAGTCCTATAATTTTACATGATAACGCCAGATCGCACAAATCAAAAATAGTTCAGAATTTAATTGAAGATAAAGGATGGATTGAAATTATTCAGCCGCCATATTCCCCGGATATGAATCCTTGTGATTTCAATGGTTTTGGCCATGTGAAGAGGAAATTGTCGGGTACTCGATACAATAGCAAAAAGGAGTTAGATATTAAACTAAAGAGCATTATTGATGAATTAAATGAAAGTGGTAATTTAAATGGTGTTCAAGATTTGCCAGCAGTCTGGGAGCGAGTGATTAATAGTGGTGGAGATTATTGATTAGTGTCACAAGGTTATATAGTATAGTAGTCAGTTTTTGTAAAATAATAATAATAAAAAAAATATGACACTGGAAGTGGGATGACCTAATAGTTTTGTACGAGTATCTTGGTACTACCAGTTTTGATTGGGCTGCCATTCATGTTGATATTCAGGTTGAATTTAATTTGCAGATCTTTGTTGGTTAACTGTTCTACTAATACCACTTCTGTGTTCTTGTGTATTGGCAAGATTTTACGATAATATTAAAAAAAAAAAACTTCTTATGTGATCTTAGTCATCACCGTTATTGAGCGTTTTGTTTTTTTTTTGTTTAAATTTTATTTGGTAATTAATAGGTATTATTTTTAATAAGTAATCGGAGTTGTTGGTTGTATAACTTGAGCTTGTAGGTATGTTTAGTCTCAGTCTTCTGTCAAAGGTACCTCTAATTTTTCTACCTTTTTGACAAGTTTTTGACATTGTGGTCGCTGAGATGAGATTGCGAACGTTTTTGATTGCGGGAATTGGCCTTCTTGTCACACACGCTTGCTCGTGTCGCGCAATGTGGCCTGACCCTTACCAGTACAAGGCTACGACCATAGAGGCGCTGAGCATTCCGCTCACTTTTCAACTTCTAACGTAAATATTTAGATGATTACAATATGCATAGAGGTTAAGTTTTAAATAACCGTTAAAGTAATTTGTGCTGTTATATTGAGCGTGATGTTGGGTAATGATCTTCTGCTGAGTGTGGGGGGAATGTCTTTTGAGAGGCTCTTAGCAATCTAGGTTCATCCGTTTGCAGCATATTTGAAGCTTTAAAAGTGTTAGATTTATTTGTACTGATAATTAAATTCAATAATATAATTAAATTACTTTGAATAAAAGAGCCATTTTCAATAGGGTTCCTCCGCGATCGAATCTATTAAAAATAAAATTGACTCAATTAATTGTTTTTTTTTCGCAAGCTCCAATGTTTTCAAGTTTCACACTTGTCTTGATTGACGGGAATTATTTTAGAAATATTTTGATGTATTTTTCATTTCTACTGTATTAAATCAAAACTTGAAACAAAAATAATCTACATTAAATTATCTATACAATGGTATATACATTAATTAGTTTCTGTATATTAGCAGGAGTATATCAATAGAAACAGTAGCAGAAAGGAGGAAAAAAAAAAATCGATCGTGAAGCACTCTCTAATCCTTCGCATTATGAGTCGTGCAAAATTTTAATAAATCGTTATTGGGGTTTTCCATCTGGAATTTCTCAGTAGTCCTGGGGCTTGGATTCGGTGCCCGGCTAGTAGCAATAGGTTCGCCCTTATTACACGGGAAGGGACTTATAAATGGTGAAATGTGGGTGTACTCTGTATAGGTACAACGCTGCCTAACTCTTCGGGGATCACAGGTGTGATGCTTAGCCATGCAGGTTGCAGTTGAAGCTATAAGAGAGTTAGCTGTTATTTGGCTTATATCTATCTTGTCTAATCTAACTAGCCTGTACTGTCCCACCGCTGGACAAAGGTCTTCCTTTCCACACAAGTCTGTCTTTTGTGAGTGAATATAATAAAAATAAAATCCTGCGAATAGTTACACTGGCTGGACATTGTCAGTCCTTTCTCGACATATTTGGAGAGGAGCTACACTGTCTCATAAATACCAAGGCATTGTGTCAAAGGGAATATCTGTGAAGTGAAAAATCTTTCTTTGGCTTTAAAGGCTTTCTGGATCAGAATTTAGCTATCTATCTATCATTTCGGGACGAAGTTAAACCGAGCTTCGGCAATTTTTCATTGAGTCTCTGAATGTCAGAAAGATATGTTATCGAATAATAGTTAAGAAAATATAAATAAACGTATGGCTCGTTAATATCACGTAGGTTAGGTATGCTAAGCTCATCTTCCTGCATTTGAGAAACGGTACATAACTATCTAATGGATATTACTTATGTAATACTCTCTCACCTATGTACTGTTGATAAACTTTGAACCCTATATGTTATTTCACGTAATATACACTTAGTATAGTTCAGAGCTTTACTTGGGCGTTCGAAACTATAGTATTTTGATGAAATTCAGTTTCTTAACCCTTAAATGCATGATTTTTATTTTTTAAGTAAATTTAATTTATTTGGACGTGACATTAGCTCTATAATAAGGAAAAATATTAAAAAAATATATTCATAAAAATACTTTTTATTTTTTATTTTTTAAATGGTGGAAATTTACATCTTTATGTAATCAGAACGAATCTACTGGGAACAAAATGAGTTGAATATCTCTAACAATTGGAGAATCCCCGTGCTCTGTGGAAACGAAAATATGGCATTGGATTGGTTGATGCAAATTTACATCACGATGCATTTAAGGGTTAAGTCTAAATACTATACTTTTCTCAAGAAATTATTTCTTTTAATTTGGCCTAGCTCGGGCCAAGAGTTATTGGGTTTTTCTATTAGACGTTTCTCAGTAGCAGCCCGGAGTGTGGATCTGTACCCGGTTGCTGGCAATAGGCTTGCTTCCTGTCACATGGGACTTAAAGCACAACTGGCACACCTCTGCCTAACTCTTCGGGCATTACAGGCCGTGATGTTATTTGTAACTGTCAATCTTCTTCCTTTTGTTTTAACAAGGAAGTTTTTTTCCTTTTTACTGTGAACACGATAGACGCGCCATACCAAATCAGGTATATCACTTGCGTACTTTTATACAACGTGTAACGTTAAATGCGCAAAACCTGAAAATAGTTTGATCAGAATAACGAGCGGAATTAATTGAACCACTTTTTAATATAGGTCACATTTTTCAAAAAATCTTCATTAAAAACGTTGCCGTGTCTATTTATTAATAGGTCAAGCAACCCAATGTCAGCGCGGCGCAGCGACCCGGTGACGACTCCTCCCTCGATAAAGCGTCGTCGTCGCAGACGCATGAAACGATCAGAATGGCCAGTAAAACTAAAACAGCACATAAAACCTTTACAATTTTTTTAATGACTTATTTCTCTCTGAAATAGTTCAATTGAATTAAAAATCAGTCGGGGTGTCTGAGGTTTTTGCGCATTTAACGTTGTACATGGTTGCCTTTCTATTACGAGTACTTTCTGTCCGACATTTCTGTTTCTCGGTTAACCCATTCAAAGAATGAATTATCAGATAATTATGTTAATTATGTATTTCCCATTATTTGGTCATCGGCCTTGATTAAATTGGAATGTTCATATAGATTTTTTTTTACATTAATATGGTAATATGTTTTTAAAATCAATGCCAAAATAAAGTAACAAATATGTTGAGTAATTAAATAATTATAATAACTTTAAGTAACGTTACAGAATTGAGAATGGAGGTTACTATTGGTCAAGGTTTTGACCTTTTGCGTCATATCTACACCTTATTTGGGACCTAACGCATCTAATTATTTTGGCTGATAATAGTTTGTAATGGATTATAGTTTATCACATAGCAAATACTAAATAGTAATGCACTGGAAATTCTAGGTAAATACGGTAGCCAACAAATTGTATATTGTTTATATTGTATATTGTTTATTATTTGTTTGTGTGTTTGTTTTGTTTTGTTTTTAGCTTTTTACTAAATGCATATGAAAGTATATGCCTACATAGGTAGGTACGGTACTTATAAAAAAAAACAATTTTTACATTTTTTGGTTGTCAGAATGACCGTTTGTGTCGGCCAATCTGCGAAATGGCTGGACCGATTTTGATGAAATTTGAAATGGGCATACTTTGAATCTTTGGCAAGGACATATAGGCTACCTTTTATCGATATACCACGCAGGTGAAACCCCGGGCGGAAGCTAGTTGTGTAGTAAAACCCGTTATTGGGCGTCGCATTTAAATTGTGTTTAGTAGTTTGAGAAATATTGTAGGCAAATGTGGTTAGGCGCCTCTTGCTTAATATTATAATGAAGGGATTTGCATATAGAAAATTAAACGCATAATGTTTTGGATTATCATATTATTAGTTATTAGATATGTAAGTATTTATTTATTGTAATTTAATTATATAGCAAAGCAATCGTTTCTTTTAGTAGAACTTTACAATGTTTAGTGAGTATACAGGGCTCTATTTGATATAGCCGACAATGCGACATCTTTGTCAAAACTGACATATTTGTTAAGTTTAATTTTCACGATACAACCATTGCTGTTTAACAACCCAGAAAATGTATGAAACAAACTTGTAAAATGGCCGGATTGCAGATTTCCACCTGTCACCTGTTTTATTAAATAGGATACATAAGTACTAGTAAGACTCTCATACAGTCAGCACCAAATGTATTTTGTTGTAAGTTTCAAGAACTTTTAAAATAAACATTAAATTTATTATTCCTGTTTTTACATCGTTTAAAAAGCTAACAGTCTTAAAATGCTGATGCTGATTCTTTGGACCAAAAATAGGCCAGCCCTCTGGTCACGTGAAGAGTCGACTATCCGCTTGGCGATATCCCGAAAAAAATAAAAATTAAAAAAAATAAACATTCAACTAATTTTTACTCTAGATATAGTTAGATACAGTGATTGGCACCAGTGATCAATATTTTCATAAGCGATAAGTATTTCACCGCAATATTTATCATCAATAATTATGACTATACAAATACCCAAAAGGCTGACAACCAGTCTTACCAAGGAGTATCGTGATAGTAACTGAGTTGTGGAGGTCACATAGGGAGCGACTGTTCCATGTAAAATACTGGTATCTAACAAATGCATTCAGTTAGACTGGAAGCCGACCCCAATACAGTTGAGAAGCTGACATTTTTATCATCTAGTACCACGTCTAGTCCCAACATTTTTGGCTGAAAATGACACTGCACATTTTTGGCTTTTTACAAAAGTGGTGCCTTACAATATTTTGAGCAGCATATTCACGTAATACCGGAATACCACATTTCACCGTAAGTCTTGGGTTCAAGTTCCGGGTCGTGTGTGTTCTCACTGACTGTCAGGTCTTAGGTCAGCATAGGCACACTAAGTACGTTTATTGGTGTATTTTATTTGTTGCATCATCTTTTGATATGTTTTCCTGTAGACATAACTCTGATGAGCCTGGTTAGATATATGAGCGTGATGTTATGTATGAGTAAGGTAAGCAGGGAGTGCTTAACATTAAAATATTTATATATTTGCAAACTGGATGTTTTACATCGTAATAAATATTTTTCTAAAACTTGGTAAACACATCACTATGCCTACGTATGTGTACTTTTGGTGCTCACTTCTATCTAGTTAAGAAAATATGGTACTTAGGTATAATAACGACAAATGTGCTTTTTGGGAGCTGACTGACTATAGATATTCAAAAATTGCTAATTCACGACCAGAGGCTCAAACACGAACGTGCGGTGTAAACGTAAAGGGTCCCGCAGACAGGCGCCACGCGATAGTTTGACGCGATTCTTGTAGAACAATTTCCAAGTTTTTATAGAAGTTGTTCTACGAGAGTCGCGTCGCGCTTGTCTGCGGGCGCCTTAACGTAAATCCGAACGATTTTGAATAGAACATACAACTATCTCATAGAATTTTGGTTTAAATTTAAGCGGCACGCACAATTAGTATCACCCATAGGTATGAATACAGTCAGTCTTAATGTTGTGTGAAAAACGAGTATTTTCAAATTAAAAATCATTCGATATTAGGTACGTTACGTTACGTTTACTCCGCGCGTTCGTGCTGCGCCCACTGAGCCAACACCATTTTGATAGTAGCCCTATCTCATGATTAAATTACATTTATGGCGCTAATATTGCGCACACGCATAAATCCATAACTTCATATGCTAATACCAATCTGTTTACCAATATTATTCGACACACTTAGAAATTATTGATTTTGATCAGAGTTCTATTTTTATTTATTTCTTCAAATTTAGTCCCTAGAGACCCGCCCCTACTTTGCACGGTTTTAGGATTTGACAAAACACCGAGATTTCTTTATTAATTATATACGTAAGTTTAACATTAATGGATTATTCACATAAACCTTCCGCAACAAAGTCTCTAAATCATCATCATCATCATCTGCCTAGCCTCTTCCCAACTATGTTGGGGTCGGCTTCCAGTCTAACCGGATGCAGCAGATAATAAATTCTGTAAATTATGGTGGAAAATCACGTCGAAACCCGTTGGGTAGTACAGAAGAACAACGCGGTCACCAAAAGACCACTTTTTACCCGACTGCGCGACGCAAAGGAGGGTAATGTGTTTATCAGCCTATTTATGTATGTTTGTTCCTTTGTGGCGCTCTAGGGACCAAACGCGTGGGCTGGTTTTGATGATTCGTACGTCAATCGATTTGTCGTGATCTTTTGAGTATCACTAAAGACATGATCATATTTCAGTATGGCGACAGGCAGAGGCCATATTGTGAAAAAGAAAAAAATGAAAGTCGACGAACTATGTCAAGTGGGGTCTTCTTTTTAACAATAAATACCTATTGGCTCCGCCTGCATGACATTGTACGGCGGAGGGTGCACTTTCGGGGTGTGGGATTGGAGACAGAGCTGGGTCATCTTGTTTCAATCTTTTTACGGTTCCGTACCTCGAAAGGAAAAAAAGGAACCCTTATAAGGGGTGGAACAGACGTCTGTCAAGACCCTTTTTCTCATGAACACGTAGAGGTATCAAGCTGAAATTAATATCAAATACTAAAGTCTACCGTCCCTTGGAGCTGTGAAAAAATCAAACTTCTAAGCCAACGCAATCAAAAGATACAGACGTTTATGCCGCAAATTTCCGCAAATTTTCGACACTCGCAAGGGCATCAAAACCTACAGGGTGACAAATTTCAAAATTCTGAGTTCTCGTGAACTCAGTATTTTGAAATTTGGTACGAAGCAACGTCTTATAGCACAGATAAAGGAACAATTTCGAAAACCGTAAATTTGTAGTTACGTACCTACAAATGTGTACGGAACCCTCGGTGCGCTAGTCCGACTCGCACTTGACCGGTTTATTTAAAGTTCACTTTTTACGCAGCGGGTTTTTGATTTTTTTCAGAAATAGAGCTCACTGAAGATCTGACTTTCAAAAGAAATACCGTTACCCAGAAATCATCATCATCCCATCATCTGCTTAGCCTTTTCCCAACTATGTTGGAGTTGTTTGCAACCTAGTTACTGGGTAATAATAATAATAATTCATTTTTATTTCAGGTCAATATCACCCGTATAAAATCAAATTAAAATAAAATAAAATCAGCTAAAATTCAAATAAAATAACAAATCAAATTAAAAGGAAAAGAGAATAAATCAATGAAAATGAAATCAAAATATTAAAAATAAAAATATGAGATATATATGTGCTTTTTTTATTCTTTAGTTTTTTAGTGTGCTATTTGTGTGTAAGTACGAGTAACAGAAAATGCATGAATGAATGAATACAGAAAAAGCATGTAATAACTGTAGCAGATGGCGTTGTGTACCTGCCGAGCCCCGCGGGGAATAGCGTGAGTGTATGTATGAATGCAAAGCCTACTTTTGCGTATAAGACACCTACTTTGAGAATAGGATTTGTGTATAAACACAGCATTCTAAAGGTGATATCGAATAAGCCAGATTGCCCGTTCCTGGGGCACTGGACCCGTATGCACAGCTGCGGGTCTGGTGCTGCGGGAAGGGGGCATAGCCATAGTTATAGGTTTATGAATTAGTGTTTGTATATTTCATGTTGTTAGTAACATTTTTATAACAGTTTTATAAGAGTTACTAACAACAATATGAATCATATGTGTTCGAAGTAAATAAATTAATAAAATAAAAAAAATAAAATAAACATTGTAAAGACTTCAATCACCGCCAGTGTCTATATGAACAGTGACGGGGTCATCATTGATCACCTCCATCAAGCCGTCGCCCCAGGCCTAAAAGAAACTCTTCTTAGTTTCACATTTAAAGTGGTCAAATTAGTTTGACCTGAGGCAAATACAGTGATAATGTATGTATCATCAGGCTATCTCTAGATATGTGGAGGACTGCGCAATAGCACTTTCTCAAGACATTTCTGCCCACAACTTCGTCCTCGTGAAATTTCTTGGTCCCCCGACCACCGCGTCGTATCGCATCGCCCGACCGCGCTTTTACGTTTTCGCTTGCCGTTCTTTCTGAGCTTTTTTGCTTTTTGCTCGGCTTCTAATGGTTGTAGCGTGATGTTAAATAGCCTTGCATACCTTACTGCAAGGATTGGCCTATATAATGAAAAAAAAAAAATCCGACTGGTAAGTAGTTCCAAAGATTAGCGCGTTCTAACAAACAACGAACTCTTCAGCATTATTATATTATTGTAGATTCCCGTTCTGTAGTGCTATTCTGTAAAAATCTCACCGCCAAGGTAAAGTGAGTTTGAAATGAGCTAGCAATCCCTAGCGTCAGGTGGGATGGCAGTTCACTTCAAGCTCACTTCAAGTTTTCACGGTGAGATTTTTACAGAAAATATCGGCTGCCACTTCTGCTTAACTCTTCGGGGAATACAGACGTGCTGTTGTGATTCTTATATCGGCTGTTGGAGGCACCATTGAGATCATTACCGAGATCTCGTTGCGATACAAATGTTTAACAACAATGAAGTCTCATGCGTAAATGAGAGAATATTGCTTTCGCAATATTTTTTTACGCAATATTCTCACAAAAAAAAAAACTGAACGTGAAGTTTTTATGCCACCGAAATCTAAAAATAAGTTCGTAATTAAAAACGTAGTCATTGGTACACAAAATGAATATGCAAAATTTAAAATTATTCATAATTTCTAGATAGGTACCTACGTAAAGATTTTGACAGACAGGAGTTCGTAACATTATACGAGTAATTGCTTGTCATAAAAAAACTGAACGAATCTGATATACCTCCTAATTCAAATTAATGATTTTAATTACAACATTTAAATCGTGATAGTTCCCTATCAGACTTTCTATCACGACTTTATTAATAGTTTGTAATATAAATTAATAAACAAACTATTACAAAAACTAAGTTCGCTAATTTGCTATTAATGAAAACTTATGGATTCGCTATACTATATAGCGAAATCCGATAGAATCTTTTTAGATCCTACGATACGGGTACGATACGATTGAATATTACTATAATGATTATGAAAATCATTAATTGTATACGTATACTTTTAATTTTCCACCTAATCAATTTGCTGAGCCTGGTAGTTAAGCAGACTAAGAAGCTGATTTCTTATTAGCGTATCGAAGGAAAAAGTTCAAGCATCTTTGACTCAAAATTCAGATGTGCGATTTTCGCTCACTGACGCAGGCAGAAGGTGGCTAATAGTTGCTAGTAGCAGAAGGTATACCGTGAAGTTAAAAGGCTGTAGAACTATCTAAGTAGATCGCAACGAAGAGAGGTGGGTTAAAACCGTCTATTAAAAATTTCATTCATTTAACGATGATTTACTAAAAACTAGAAAGCTGCGCAGTACAGATTTGCAATGCTATTCTGTAAAAATCTCACCGTGAAAACTTAGGTGAAGTGAATATTAAGTGAGTTATGAATAGTGTCAATCCCTAGTATCAGGTGGAATGATATCTCACTGCAGTCTTACTTCACCTATATATTTTCGCAGTGAGATTTTTACAGAATATACCGACTGTTTTCAGAAAGCTAATAAGCTGACTGAAAGTGTTCCTGTTTATTTCCCTAATAAATGAAACATCAAAATCTCCCTGTATCCAGAGTCCGTCCCTTTTAAATGTAAGAAATTAGGTACAGACGCCAGCACATCAAGCTACTCGAAACTGTCAAATTTTCCCAATCAACTTTGAACCTAATGCTTAGTTGAAAATCTAGTAAAGAAATTAATTTGACAGATTGTAGTAGCTTGATGTGCTGGCGTCTGTACAATTTATTTAACCTTATATATTTTTAAGCTCTCATATAGCAAACTTCGGAGATAAAGGGGAACGGTATTTTTTTTACATTTTTCATCAAAACTCGAAAACTATGTGGCCTAAAAAAAGAAAAATGTTTGAGAATGTGCAAACAGCACTCTTTCATATGATATCCCGCATGCCCTAGTAGTTCGAATTTTTAAGACCTTTTCCCTTTCAGTCCCTGTTGCAAAAAATAAATATATTTTTATTTCTATCTTATTTACAAAACATTTGTGCAAACGTCATCTAAAATTATTTCCAATTCCAAGTTGATAGCATTAGTAGTTCTTGAGAACTCCAGCTGTGACAGACGGTCAGACAGACAGACTGAGTCGCACCATAAGGGTGCCTATTTACCACTTTGGTACGGAACTCTAAAAATGTACGGTTACACAGTAGCTAATCACTACTTAACTTTAAGGAACGCTTATGAATAATGTGTTAAAAGATTAATTAACTTCATGTTGAAAATCGTGCAATATAAAATTCTTGCAGAAATGTTAATAGATGCTGTCCTGTGCGTGATTGCCGTTTTAAGTCACAAGTAAACACGTCTTCGGGCCTATCGAGTATTCTGGTTTGTTCCAAGTGACTAACTTGTAGAGATTTAACAGGACGCACTACGGTCTATAAGAATATTATGAATCTTATTTAAAGAGATTCTTAGGAGAACTAAGATGATCGGCAACTCCCGAGGAATTGTAAAACTTAAGTGGCGTCCGCGTATCTGAATGCGCAACGCTGGAAGGCGTCCCACAGGGTGGACCGATGACTTTGTGAAGGCTGCAGGAATACTGAGGATGTAACCTGTCGATGTGGTGACACTTGGGGAAGGCCTCTGTCCAACAGTGGACGTCATTCAGCTGGAAGGATAATGATAAACCTTTACTTTGCAAACGGAATTGATCCCCGTCCATGGCAGGAATTGATTCGTTTTTCTACACGCTCACCGCTTATAAGTTGTGTGATCATGAGAAGTAAAGATTGTGATATATGATGCGGCCTTCCAGTGGAATACCTTTCATTTTTACAATAAAAGTAAAAGGCTATAAAAGCAAATGTAAAATTAGAAACGATTTGCATTCGGACGCGGTTCGCACTGTTGGAAATTTTTCGACAAGTTATGGACCTAATTTTGTTTTTATTTTAGAAATTACCATATAGTTGAAATTTTAGTTGAAAAGAAAGCACACTCTAGCATTAGATCTATGTAAATTATCATTTTATGGATTTTCTGTTTTAGTGTTTGTTGCAACGTTTTTAGTAGTTTCTGTTAAGGTAAAACTATTTGGAGGTGACTGGTGACCTACCGACAATTTTTTGTCTTCAAGAACTTGAAACTAAAACTGTAGATATTATTGCCATTTCAAGCTTTCTAAAATAGGAGTGGAGCACATAGACCGGTCACGTCATAACTCATGAGGATAGCCGGTAGCATCCTCCTGTGCGCTAATAGGACATCGGCCGACCTACTCTGTTAAAATATCACAGTGACAACGAAAGTAAAATGAGCTGTCAATGTGTCAATCCCTAGCATCGGGTGGTATGACAGGTCACTTCAAATCACCAAACTTCCTTTCACGGTGAGATTCTTACAGAATAGTCCAGCAGTACTTACTAAACCACCTATTATAATCACGCTCACCTAAGAGTGATGATTATGAACATAATTTAGGAGTGCAAAAACTGGTATATTCATGTTTAAACTTTGCGACTAGACCATAATCTAGACATAAACCACGAACTTCGAAAGATATAATCTATGGCGGGAGCTCTATAGACCGCCTGACAATTTTATCGAACCATCTGAGAGCCTTCCACCTCGGTACGCGTTGCCGTGGCCGATTTGGAATGGTATCTCTAAATAGACTTCGAACCTGGAAGCAAAGACAATCTCCAGATCCAGATGCGACTTCACGGACGGCTCAAGTGCGTATGCGGCACCTCTCCACAGACAATGGCGCACCTTACATCCTGCGCCGCATGCGTCCGTGTTACCTGTGCACTTGATGGTAATATGCCTGCGTCAGTGAGCGGGGTTCGCGCAGCTGAATTTTGGGTCAAATATATTTGGACTTTTTACAGATGTCGGTACATATACCGCAGTGCAAGTACCTTTATCTGCTTCCATCTTCCTCAGTCAGGTAAAAAATAAATTCATGTTCTGGTAACACTTAACCAATTTAAATAATTCACGTGCAAAAGGTTATTTTTGAACTGTTGAGAGCCATCACGCTATGTCGAAAGGGGGTCAAGCTACTTCGAAGTAATATTAGCAATTTTGAACATTGAAAGCGTATCTGGTGAATTGCTTGCCGTGATTGTTTGAATTCATGTTTTGGGACAAAATTATTTTTTTTTTGTGCATGAATAAGTGTGGTGGCATCATAAATCATTGTTGCTTTTTGTCAGAGATAGGCAGTCGCTCCATGAAAAATTCTGGTATTCAGCTGCATCCGTTAGACTGAAAGCTGACTCTAACATAGTAAGAAAAAGGTTAGGCAGATCGATTTATCTTTTTATACGAGTAGTGAATACAACGTGAAGAAGAATAATATCATAATGATCCAGATAAAACTCCCTTTTATAATTATTTTAATATCTCTAAGTTCAGTGCCTCTAAGAATGCCTGGGTTTATTTATTTATTCAATACTTCAAGCACATAAATGTACAGAGGCAGACTTAATGCCACATGAATTTTCTACCAGTCAACCTTTGGGTAGTGCAGGGACAAAAAGTTGTAGGTGCAATCATGAAAATTGATGAATAAATATTTTAAGTATAAAGATACGCATAAACCTATTAAACTATAAATATAATATATACCTAATTGTTGCCATGCGGCGGTACAACTTGGATGAGGTTGGCACAGCAACGTGGGGATAATTCACATCGTGATTTTTTACGTGTAGATTGGAAAATATTGAAATCACAAAAAAAAAACTTTCTCACACCAAACTCTCCTCATAAGCGTCGTACAAATAAAGTCTTATAAACAGGCAATTTGTTATGTCGTTGTCACACGTCAGGGTGCAGCTGTAGTTCAGTATAACTTGGCCGTTCATGGAAGCGCTGCTTGCAAAAACAAATGAACACGATGATGGGTAAAAATTAGAACATTTGAAAGTAATTCCGCGTGTCAACGTAGAATGGGCGTTCCGTAGTAGCTGCATCAAGTGCCAAAGCAATTGCCATGGTGGTTAACATTCTAAGTACAATTTCTAAAACTACAAGGTTTTTGAGGAATCTTGTATTTGACCTTATAGTCAGTAGCTACAGGAAAAGTTTTCTCAATGTTTAAAAAGAAAATGTCAAACTCAAGTTAATTCATTCACCAAAGAAACACACCACATTCAAAACATTTTTTTTTGGAATAGTTTAATCATTTATTCATTTTTCTGTGGAAATTTCATTGACAGTTTAGGAATTTATTTAAATAAAAACTTACAATTTTCATAGCCTTAGGTTTGGGAACTCTATAGATATAACCTAACTAAAACAGAAAGACATCAAAAAGCCAACGTCACGCGGTATTCCCAGGCGGTCACCCATCCAAGTACTAACTGCGCCCGATGTTGCTTAACTTCGGTGATCGGAACGAGAACCGGTGTTTTCAACATGGTATGGACGTTGGCGATAGTGCAACTGAAATTACTCTTCATTAACAGTGCAGTTGGCAACATGCCATCTACGATTTATCTCTGTATCTTAAATTGAGTATTTATTCATTGAAGTGTCGGAACCCATACCTACTGCTATATTAGCAACTAGTTGTGCCCATGACTTCGTCAAGAAACGTCATCCTGATTCCGAAGTGACTGTTGCAACCACGAAGTAAATATAATACAGATGAAGTGATGAACCATGCAGTGGCTATGACTACGGCATAACTTTTGAGTCGTGGACACTAAGACCACAATAAGAGGCAATTAAATGTAGTTTTAAAGTGGCGCCAGTTACTGAAAAGTTGAAATAGAATCATTGGTGTTGGTGTGTGATGAGAAGGATAAAATGTGAAAAAGAGTTATGACTATAAATGTTAATTGATGGAGTGGTAGAGGCTGACCAAAGAAAATTTGGATAAGAAAGAAAATGGAGTGAATGATATAGTGTCGGCTGACAGGGGGGAATGCAAGAAAAAGAAGAATGTAGCGGCGACCCCAAGTAACATAGGATAAAGACAGGAAGTTGATCATTGATGACTAAAACTAAAAAAAAAGGCCACAAGTGACAGTAATTTTAATGTCGCCTATGTTGTTCAATAATGATCCACCAAATCTGTTGAAGCGAGCTTTATAGCGCTTGCATAACTTTCAAACAACAGAATTTAGAGATATTTTTGTGCAGAAAAAGTAAGATGACGTAATGAATTTCTAGATTTGAATCTGTTGAAAGTTATGTTTTCTAATAGTTTTCGAGGGCTTTTGTCGATATGGACAAGAGATAGAGATTGTAAATTATCTTGCAATTCATCAAAATATGTGAGAGCTGATACAATCTGGTTACGTTCGTAACTATGTAGACATTGTTGAAATCTGGAAATATAGGTTATCATCCACTTTCACAGGTTTTTTACTCACTTTGCGTATATCAAAATTTGATAGTCTTTTTTACCAATTTTTTCCTGATTTTAAAGGGGACTGAGGGATGACTTAAAAATCTTATGAGCATCGTATTCAGCGAAAGTGGCCGTTAAATCGAATGGCGAACGTTTTGAGGACATGGAATTCCGCTGGATACAGACAGGTGAGGATCGGACGATGTTGCAACATCTAGGGAGGTATATGACCAGCAGTGGATGGAAATGGCGAAAGTGGCCGTAAAATCCTCGAATGGTGAACTGATGGAGGACATGGAAATCCGCTGAATACAGACAGATGAGGATCGACAGATGTCGCAACCTTTATTGAGGCCTATGCCCAGCAGTGAATGAAAATAATGAGACTCCAACCCCACAATTATTGGGAAAAGGAAATACATCATGATGATAATTCTGTTCGTCTGAACAGAATTATCATCATGATGTGTAAAAAGTAAACGATCTGAATAATGCCTTTGCATTATTCAGATCGTTTACTTTTTTATTTACTTTGAAAGCAAATGTTGTGTAGGAATGTGAGCTCTACTTTAATGTCATTATGTGAACATAAGACGCTTCCACCAATTGTAATTGTGCCAAATAGCAGCGACAGTACTAGGCCACGATTCTTTGATATGGTCACACAGTTTACACTATGTGTTGTAACTAATTCAGTCGCATCATATGTGGCTGTTACGTTACCTGAAACTAACGTGAATGCAATGTCTAATCCGAGCTGTTTTCAATGTTTTTCTATAAATCTTCAGAATAAATAAATAATAAATAACAATGAATATAGGCCTTCGTATTACACCATCTCTAGTGATTTGCATTGGGGAAAACTTTAAGCAGCATTTGAGTCAGAGGTATAATAATGATTGTCCAAATCATGCAGGCTGTGCCGATGATAGTGCTGTCCGTCAAATCAATCTGCCTAAACTTTTCCCAACTATGTTGGGGTCGGATTCCAGTCTAACCGTATGCAGCTGAATACCAGTATTTTACATTGAGCGACTGCTTATCTGACCTCCAGTACCTGGGTAAAACCACGGGGCACGATACCATGCGGTAAGACTGGTTGTCAGATTTTTGAGCTTCTGACTACCCGTAAGGACTGTCAAAGATGAATAACAGTGCTGTCCGTCAAACGCAACGACCCGTTAAAGATATTTTTGAAGCTGACCCATTTGATACAAATCCTATTCTCGTATACAACGTGTAACGTTAAATGCGCAAAACCTGAAAATAGTTTGATCAGAATAACGAGCAGAATTAACTGAACCACTTTTTAATATAGGTCACATTTTTCAAAAAGTCATCATTAAAAACGTTGCCGTGTCTATTTATTAATAGGTCAAGCAACCCAATGTCAGCGCGGCGCAGCGGCCCGGTGACGACTTCTCCCTCGATAAAGCGTCGCCGCAGACGCAAGAAACGATCAGAATGGCCAGTAAAACTAAAACAGCACATAAAACCTTTACAATTTTTTTAATGACTTATTTTCTTTCTGAAATAGGTCATTTGAATTAAAAATCAGTTGGGGTTCCGAGGTTTTGCGCATTTAACGTTACACGTTGTATACTCGTGGAAGCCTACTTCATGTGACAGAGTCCTTAGTCCCAGCAGTGGGAACATATGAGGCTGATACTAATTAAGATACTATGCGTGGTGGAGTGTTGTGTATAGCGGTGCGGTTCAATTGATATCTCACAAGAATAAACATATCTACTGCGAATCTTTATCCAAAACGCTCATCAAAGAAAGTTTATTTCCCATTTGTATACAATCAAGTATATCATTAGTAGCGATGAATATTCAGCTCCTCACATTCCGTAATGTTGTGCGGTGTCGATAAGTTGCGCCTGCGCAGTACTGATGCCATAACCTTTGCCTCTTACTTTCCAATGACCTGCGTAGATCGGTAGGGATGGGCGTCGTAGAATGTGATACCGATGTTTAGATGGTGTATTGGTGGGTTATCGATAAATGTGGCCCAGTTTTATGGACATTTAAAGCATAGTAGTTAAATTCATATAATTTGGCGTGTCGTTGTAACATGTAATTTTATAGAAGTTGTCAAGTTAGGTAGCTGTTCAATATACATCATCATCTGCCTAGCCTTTTTTAATATACCTAGTACAATAAAAAAAAAATCTAACAATAGATGGGAGATACAGACAAACCCTTAATAATTTGAACAGGGGGTCGATTCTGTAAAAAATTCACCGTGAAATCATAAGTGAAGTGAGCATTTAATATTGTTAATACCTAGCGAATGACAGTTCACTTCCCGCTCACTTCACCTAAGTTCTCACGGTGAGATTTTTACAGAATAGCACTGCTGAAAGCCTTTATTTCTGAATGTTTTAATCAGTAGTTTTTCTAACTAAAAATAATTACAGACAGGCTGTCTGACTAAATTCGGAGCAAGCGTAAATAAATATTATTTATCTGGGTGTTATTTATTTATCAACAGCTCGACATCACTAGTAGTTAACCCATGATAGTTATTATGTCACCACGCACATACCAAAGAAATAAAATAATTGTACGGCTGACCTGTAGGTAGGTTATATTGCACGATTTGGGAAACAAAATAGCTATGTATTTGATTGTAACACTGTAACTATTTCAAAAGTGAAACGTTTTTATACTGCGTGAAGGAGTTGGTGCTAGTGGTGATACCGTTCCGTTATCGAATTATCGAGAAACAATGCTGGACCAATAAATAACCCATTAAGTATGTGAAACCAATTTATTTTGCTTCTCTCAGTGATTTTGTGGTCTGCTTCCTTTCTATGATTATAGCTTCTTGGGAAACAGTCCATAATTTGTTAACTACTGCTTCACAAATTCAAATTTAATTGTAGATTATTCACTAAGGGGCTAAGGGCGCGTTCCCACTTTGTCGTGACGACAGATAATCGTGTAGTTTTAAGTGTCGTGGCTTATATGTTTAAATGGAGGTGTTCACATATAAAACGACACGATTTACTGTCGTCTACAACATTTTTTGCAGTGACAACAGATTGTCATGACAGTGGGAACGGCTAGCACGACAGTCGTAAAACGATAAAAAATCATTACGACTAAATAGAGACCGCAAATCAACGATAAAATGTCGTCGCGATCCAATGGGAGCAGCTACATACGATAGTCGCTAAACGATAAAAAAATTTGACGACGAACAATCGTATTAATGGGAACAGCTAGAGACGACAGTCGTCCAACGATAAATTAATCGTTACGACATAGTGGGAACGCGCCCTCAAGCAGTGTCTTAATGTCGCGGGCGCTATTTTGAATCCTGAACGCAACGAAGGATTCTAGGGCTTTTTTTTTTTTTCATGATTTTATTTAACAACTTTGTCGGCGTAATTAATATGTATATCCATGCCAAATTATAGACTTCTAGTACTAAGAATATCTGAGCTAAGCTGCGAACGGACAGAGGGACATGCCGAAATTACAATATAAGGGTTCCTAGTTGATTACGGAACTCTAAAATATGGATTGACATTAGACTATTCCCTATTTCATGGGATTTAAACATAACTGGCAAAATGTGGGTCAACTATAGGTACTGTATGTCGATTCTGTAAAAATCTCACCGTTAAAACTTGTGTGGAGTGAGCTGACAGTGTCATCCCTTTGATGCTGAGGATTGACACAGCAAACATTTACAATCATAATCGAGATTTTAGTAATAATTTTTATGCTCATTCTATTGATCATTTTATATAATTTCAAAGCTAGTATTTTAGTTGCCAAAACATCGCTATAAAAGGACTTGTCTAGAAAAAAAAAACAACATTGAGATTCTGGCTAAGTTTCTGTTAGCTATTTTATTTTAAAACCCCAAAAATAGTAATGTTTTGGCAACTAAAATACTAGCTTTGTAATTATATAAAATGATAGAATAGAATAGCTTAAAAATATTATTAAAATCTCTATTATGATTGTAAATGTATGCTTAAGCAATCCCTAGTATCAGGTGGGATGACACTGACAGCTCACTCCACGCTCACTTCACCTATGTCTTCACCGTGAGATGGTTACAGAATCTCACTGCAGTTCTACCTAACCCTACGTCTACAGACGTGACGTAACGTTAATAAGAAAAAATATCAGCTTAACCTATCGACAACAAAACTACCGCAACAAAAAGAGATAAATTAAACAGCAACACTAGTGCATCTCCAATGAGTCATGCTAGGAGCTAGTCATTTAAAATGTGTGTGCAACAGTAGCAAGTAGGTCCTCCAGTAGATCGTACTCTCTTTACATATTGTGTCACTGTCTCGTCTCACTCTCCTGAGTACTGGCACGTACGAACGAGGCATGTGACTGTATTGTCTATTCTAGGCACAGAACAATACAATAGTTTGCAGACTAACCTTTCAAGTTTTCAGTAAGTTATCGCGTTTTGTAGTGCATTTAAAAGATTACCTAAATCCCTTACCCGTTATCTTAATCCCACATATCCATATAAGGGATTAACTACGTTAAAAGTAACGGCCTATATCGAGAGGAAGATTCGACTTGATATTATTCCATGTAAGTATATTATTTATTCTATGTAAGTTTTTGGAAATCTTGTTTACGTACATTTGAAGTAACCAGCCTAAGCCTATATTCGTTGTTATTTTCATGTAAATCTATACCTTCTGGAGACAGTAGTGACTAACGTATGCTTAAAACTAAATTAAGTTTATACAGGAAGCATCAATTTACAGCCAAACTGATGATAAAGGCCTACATAACTCAAAACCGCAGTTTCCACAATCAATTTCAACTCCATATGTTAAATTGCCGTTAACAACCGACAGGCGTTTAAACTGTCAAGGAAGATGTGTGTTTATGTCATAGTACTATTATAAATGATAAATGATAAATGATAAATGATTTATTTTCTGTAAGTAGGTTTGTACAAACACTTTTACATGTCAATCATATTTTTTAAACTAGATGAGGTCGGCGTTTCCTATCTGACTACTCTGAGAAGAAAGGCCGAAACAAACTCAGAGGTCACAGTCTCTTTTAAAGTCCAGACATAATCTTGGTCAGATCATGTGAAGACCATGCAGATTGGTGTCTGAAATGGTCTTTTGAGTAAAGAACCACACAGATTGAGCGGACCTGTCCAGTCAGTGCACGCATTTGTCAAAAATTGTGTAGCTCAACTCAGAACTTGAGGAGCCTTACGATTCGACGAACAATACCAATGAAAGGACATTTGGGTAGGCCGCATAAATTACTCAAACTGCCAGACCATGATTAAAACTAACTAAGAAGGAAAAAAGAAAAAAGAAATGACCCACATAGTCTTCACACTCACAATAATAATAATAAAAATAAGATACTATACAAAGTAAATATCCATGTCATTGTTTATATAAAATTCATCAATGTCAATGTGTATATAAAAATCCGGACATCATCTTTGATCTTTGAGGACCATGTAGATTGGTGTCTGAAGTGGTATTTTGAGGGAAGAACCACACAGATTGAGTGGACCTGTGCAGTCAGTGCACGCATTCGTCAGTAACCGTGCAGCTCAACTCAGAACTTAAGGAGCTCAACGATTCGACGAGCAATACCAAGGACAGAACATTTGTGTAGACCGCATAAACCACTCAAACTGCCAGACCATGATTAAAACGGAAACAATGACCCACATAGTCCTCACATTCACAATAATTAAAATAATATAAGACTTTAAACAGTAAATGTTCATGTCATGTCATAAATAGATATTAAGAAAGAAAAAAAATAACAAAAGTGTAAATCAGCAAAATAAAAAATAAACAACATTCACTGTCTAGACCTATTGGAGCAGCTCAATCCCAAGCGTTTTTGTCCTCAATATAGTCTTTTACAGTATAATAGGCTTTGTGGCATAGTTTTAGCTTTATAAAAGATTTGAATTTATTAATGCTTAGTTCTTGAATGTGGCTAGGAAGTTTATTATAAAAACGTATACATTGGCATCTAAACGAGCCACCTATTTTCTTGAGCCTTGTTGTAGGAACAACAAATTTATGTTTGTTCCTAGTATTTATATTATGGATATCACTGTATTTCTTAAACAGATTAATATTTTTATGTGCATACAAAAGATTATCATAAATGTACTGAGAAGGCACAGTCATTATATTAATCTCTTTAAATTTGTCTCTGAGGGAGTGTCTGGGACTTAATTTATAAATGGAACGAATTGCCCTTTTTTGTAAAATAAAAATTATCTGAATTTCGGCGGCATTTCCCCACAACAGAATACCGTATGACATCACACTATGAAAATAACTAAAGTAAACTAAACGGGCTGTCTCTAAATCAGTTAAGTCACGAATTTTCCTAACGGCGTATGCTGCAGAGCTAAGCTTTTTTGACAATTTATCTATATGGGGGCCCCATTGAAGCTTGGCATCCAAAGTTATGCCTAAGAATACTGTGGTATTTTCGGGTTTTAACTCTTCACCCTTTATGAGAACACTAGTTTCTACTTGTCTAACATTTGGTATCGTAAACTTAATACATTTGGTTTTTTTTTCGTTAAGAAGTAAATTATTAACATTAAACCAGTTAACTACTTTTGCGAGGGCACTATTTATACTGTCAGTAACCAGCTGTTGACGTTTGAGTTTAAATAAAAGTGAAGTGTCATCTGCAAACAAAACTATATCATGTTCATCCTTTATGAGGTAAGGCAAGTCATTGATATAAACAATAAATAAAAATGGTCCAAGTATTGAGCCCTGTGGGACCCCCATTCTTACTACAGATCCGGGTGACCTTTTCCCGTTAACATCAACTCTCTGAATCCTATCACTTAAGTAAGAAGTGAGAAGATCCAGAGAGGCGTTCCGGATTCCGTAGTGGTGAAGTTTCCTGATTAAGGTTTCATGAAGAACACAATCGAATGCCTTGGACAAATCACAAAAGATGCCCAAAGCATCGCATTTGTCCTCCCATGCATTATAAATATGTCCTAAAAGTTCAACTCCGGCATCGGTAGTTGAACGACCCCTTGTAAAACCGAACTGTTTATTATTTATTATTATTCATCATAATTCAATAGAACATCTCTATTCGTGACGTCATCATCTTTATTTGTGACGTGGTTAACCGCAGATGGTTAGAGTGTGGGAAAGGGCATACCGTGTACAGTTGATAATGAAATTGAATGATAAGGTAAAAGGGATGTAGGGCTCCGTGGCAGCGATTTCCTATTGGGTGGTCTTTTTGTAAACAGTACATATATATAATGGCATCTCCCAGATCAACCAATTTTTTTTCGGTTTTCCTTCTTAGTTAGTTTTAATCATGATCTGGCAGTTTGAGTCATTTATGCGGCCTACCCAAATGTCCTTTCATTGGTATTGTTCATCGAATCGTAAGGCTCCTCAAGTTCTGAGTTGAGCTGCACGATTTTTGACAAATGCGTGCACTGACTGGACAGGTCCGCTCAATCTGTGTGGTTCTTTACTCAAAAGACCATTTCAGACACTAATCTACATGGTCTTCACATTATCTGACCAAGATTATGTCTGGACTTTAAAAGAGACTGTGACCTCTGAGTTTGTTTCGGCCTTTCTTCTCAGAGTAGTCAGATAGGAAACGCCGACCTCATCTAGTTTAAAAAAAATATGATTGACATGTAAAAGTGTTTGTACAAACCTACTTACAGAAAATAAATCATTTATCATTATCATTTAACCTGGGAGGTGGTCGTCTGCTTAATCGGTCTTGCTTGTGGCTGCCACAATAAATTAAGGCCTCCAGCCAGTGATTAAACAACTTAAAAACCAAGCGACTACATACTAAGGGCACCCGCTATGGGGTATGGACCTCGACTTAGGGCGTCGCTAGGGGAGGGCAGCAAATTACAGACTGGATCGAATTATTTGTCAAACACTTAGTTGTGTTTCCAGTTTTATACAATTGCCTGTCTAGACACACTTACCTTCATACAAACTTCGTATTGCCACACGATCTGCCAACGGGTTGCGCAGGTCAGAAACTAGTCATTCCGGTAAAACCATAATACAATCATAATGATGAATGAACTGGTCTTACTGGGTTATACTGAGCATGCTTACAGTTTGAAGAGCAAAATAACAGACAATTCAAGAAAGCAAAATATATTTTTTTGTCATCACTTCATCATCCTAGCCAATTTTGACCAGTTGTGTCTGAATATCAATCTTATATACACAGCGATTGTTACCTTCACTAACCGACTAGTGGGGAACTGCCCCGTTGTTCTCGTGGTCGCAAGCGCGACGACTGGGCGTGGGGTCCTGGGTTCATTTCCCAGGTCGAGCAAAGCGTTATTGAGTTTTTCCATTAGGAATTTCTTAGTAACAGCCCGGAGTTTGGAAGTGGGCGGTGTGATACCCGCGTGCCTCGGAAAGCACGTTAAGCCGTTGGTCCTGCGCCTGATCTCTCTCCGGTCGTGTCGGATTGCCGTCCCATCGGAATATGGGAGTGAGGGAAGACACAGGTGCACTCTCTGTGCACCTGTGTCTGCGCGCACACTTGTGCACTATAACATCGGCTCATAAGCAGTTCATCAGATTCGAAATTTACCTGGTTCTCGATTTACCAGATTCTCAACACACTAGATTTTCCACTCTTCTGATACTTAAATTATCAGACTCTCTACTCACCAGATTCTCAATTCACCAAATTTTGTACTGTTGACGGCTATGTAATGTGTCTTTTTACACCCTGTATTAATATCTCCCGCGCCGAAGGCTAGTCTCTGTTGAGATCGGCCGCCGTGGCCGAGATACGGTCTGGAGGACTTTTATTTATTTATTTAGTGGGGATACTTATCGGTCTCTGAAATTTCGACTATTTATCGAAGTTTTACTGAATAAACACTGGTTGCCAGCAAGTGCCTGTTCAAATTCCGATATTTTACCATAACTGTGTTGATCATGATTTAATTCTCTCAATGCCTACTACAATAGGGAAATTCTCATAATATGTAATAACAATACTTGTTATCCTCATTCAATTGTTCATCGCCTTTCATGTACTATTATTTTTATCGTGGGAATCCCCATAGGTATCCTCCATCTGGGGAGAACGGAGGGTTATGTCGGACTCCTACCGACTAAAGCCCGCATGTTCCTTCTTCTACCATTATTCGGGGACCTGGGATATACAGTATCAGCCCACCATGCACCTATCGGGCTCCATCACCAGGTGCGGCTGATCCCACGACGTCTTCCTTCCAAAAAATGGCTTATTCCAATTCCAGAGTAACGCGAAATATAATTGCATGACAGATGTTTTAAATAATTACCCTCATGAAGAGCTGTCCTCAACAATAGATCCAAATGCACAGCAGTACGTGAAGAAATCTACACACAGCACATGGGTCGTCGTCCTCTACAGAAACACATTCGTTTTTTGTGACAGCCATGCGAGTACATTCACTCTTCAGTAATGGCCGATGGTACAGTTTCGTTGAAATGGACCCATTAGCACGCCTGAAGTGTCGTGTAATTATATGAAATTATTGCTATAAATAGAGAGCTACTGGATTCGAGTGGGAGGTTGAAAGTAATGCAGTGAGGCACAACTACACGAGCGAAGGTTCGCTCACAGCTGCAACATGCATATGGCCGTGTATATTATATTCTATATTGGAGATGATTAGTCTGACAGACTGTCTCGTTGGTTTAGTGAAAGCACTACTGGTAGGCACGAGGTCCTAGTTTCGATTTCCGGGTCCAGCACATTTTTTTACGTTTTATCATCTGGAATATCTTTGTAGCAGCCCGGAGTCTGGATTTGTGCCCGGTTTATGGCAGTAGCTGGGATGCGACTGAAAGGTAATTGGCGAGATGTGTTTGTACTATAGGCACATCTCTACCTAACCTTTTAGGAAGTACAGACGTGATGTTATGATACGTTCTTGAACTAACTGATGCATAAGGCATCTGCAGGGATGGACCTGCTAGATTCGCCGACCTAGAGGCATTGTTAAAAATTCTGGTATTCACCAGCGCCCACATTGGATTATTATCTATCTAATCGTAACACAGCAAGACAAGAAAAAGCATGAAGTTGCAAGCACAGTAAGTTATCCTATGAACTTTGGCTACATAAACAACTTCAACGTCGTGGAATCGGAAATAAATACCGGTAGGAAAATGTCAGGTCAGACTGGGTGTAAGACGTGACGCAGGTACCGTATTTTGGACCAAAATCAACATCATCAAATGACTTTATATGGCAAACATATCTCCTAAATAACTTAGACTTGTTACGGTCATAACGTCGAGGATTCATGTATACAAACAAAGTATTTCTTAATAGTCTGAAGTCTGACCATTGTGGCGGATACGCGTCTCAAATATAAACGCACATTTTGAAGTGATGCACTTGTTTGAGAATGAGGAAGCGTTCGTGTGTAGCAGATTTAAGAATATAAAAGAACGGCTAATTCACAGCTGATGCTTAATTTGTTACCTATGTTATTAAACTAAAGTTGCCGTTAGTACCAATTTTATACTTTTAGCTAGGCAGTTAGTTCTTGAATTCGTTTGATATTGTACCCATTTTGTATATGCTGGCCCGTAGATTTGCTCGGTGTACTGATTCAGTGAAAATCACACTTTTCAAGGCTTATTGCCAGAGTATGTACACGGGCAATCTATGGGTCAGTTACACTAAAAGATCGCTGGATGTGCTGCGCATCCAGTATAATAATGCTTTCAGGATGCTCTTGAGACTGCCTCGATACTGTAGTGCCTCAGAGATGTTTGCGCAAGCTCGCACAGATGGCTTTCACGCTACCTTGCGCAAAAAACAGCATCGCTTCTGAGGAGAGTGAGAGACAGTTGCAACAGCATCCTGAAAGCAGTAGGTGAGAGCTATAGCTCTCCTATCATGAGACTGTTTGTGCAAAGGGTGATGGGTACTAACACTAGATAATAAGTTTTCTGTTATAGGTATGTTTACTAACACTATGGATTATTTTGATCCGAAATAAAGTTATTATTATTTTGGCTTTCCCAATGTCGAGTTAAACCAAAATATGGCGTTACCTACAGTCACTCTTTTATGTTAGCTCTTACTTACTCGTAAGACGTGTTCGTGTTGCCTGCTGATGATCGAGGAGTTGCAAATTCTTCCACCTTATTTTTTTCTGAAAAGGTTTTTTGCTGACAATGTCTTGGTAGGATTCTGCAGTGGGATATCACAGCTTTTTAATAATTTAATAATGGTTTCATAGGATAGGTCCAGAAAGGAACTACACAGGATCTAGGATGAAAGACCAAATCTTAAAGTGAAATAGAAATTCACTGTTCAGCATTATTCTAGAATATGAGCAAAAGTCACGGGTATTTAAATTACTAGTATTCCCAGTATCAATAATAGAGCTAATCTCACACAACAATTTCAGGGCACGGACAGCCGTCATAACATGCTTTATGTATAGAAACTGTTTGTAGTAAATATTTGTGATGCGTTGCGACGCTATTACGGGGAAAACACTTTCCTCCTCACCGCAGAATCCTTTTGGGGCAGCTGTGCAAGTTACAGGCGAATGCTGCAGCTGCTGGTCAGTTTTGTGCGGTTATAGTTATGAGAAACAGTGTGGAAAGGCCTTCATCCTCCATAGACGACTACTACCCGACGGTTTATGTCGTGATTTTGCATATATAAACATGAATACAATGACCCCTTAAGAGATTTCGTGTATGAATAGATAGACCATAAATAATAATATGCTAGTCGCGCGTCGAACTTCGCTTGCGCGATGCAGGTTTTTTGCGTAGCGGTAGTCTAGTTGGGGGTATCCTCCATGTTCTATCGAGGATGAGTGAAGTTCATACCCTGTTCCTCAAACCTCTATATAAGGAAGTTCTGGAAAAAGGAAAAAATATTTCTCAATTTACACTTTTTTTTAATTCCTACTAAACCATTGACATGATAAGGCAAAGTTCATCTCGCGCCCGGCCATCACTTGCACCACCGCCACATTTGCGTAACTCACACGGAAGCTAGGAGAGTGTGACTGACATAATGATTAGCTGATTACATTGCCAAACACTGCATTGATATTTGATTCTTTACAAGTAATCGATCTGCACGGCTTTTGTATTTATTGGGTTGGTGCATAAGTAATGCAAGGTTTGGTTAAGATGTTACTGCGTACACGAGATATTGATTCAATATTTACAACATACGTAAAAACTTGTCGAACGTTTCAAATGCGCTTGTTTTACCCAGTTATTAGTCAGTATAACGTGCATCATGGAGCGGACAAGAAGTCACGTGCGTCACTGATTACTTTACGAATTTCGTTTGGGTCACTCCGCTGCCCATGCTACCCGAAACATATGTAATGTGGAAGGTGAAGATCACACAAGAAGGCGCCATTGGTTGAAGACTGGAAAAAAGCCGTTCCCAACACCAAAAAATATACCACATGCCGTTATATTATACGTGTGGTGGGACTGTTAAGGTGTTCTTTACAGGGAACTCTTGCCCCAGGGTACTACATTAAATGCTGATATTTACATCAATCAATTAGAGCGTTTTCGTAATGAAATCCAAGAGAAGCGTCGAAAGTCACACCGCATATATTGTCTTCAAGATAATGCCCGCCCACATATTGCTTTTACAGTGCGTTAAAAATTACATATTATATTTTGGTTGGACACTTGTACCTCATCCACCATATTCGCCGGATATTATGCTACCGGATTTTCATCTCTTTCGGTCCCTTAGTCATTCTTTAACCTTTTGAACGCCAATCACTTGTGTACAACGAACTTGTATACAAGTGATTGGCGTTCAAAAGGTTAAAGGACACAAAATTCGACGATGAAGAAGCACTTCGAGTATACGTCAACAAGTTTTTTGAAACGAAGTCGAAAGTATTTTACGCGCATGGAATTCATTCTTTGCCTAACCGCTGGCGAGATGTCGTTAATTCAAGTGAAGCATACATTATTGATAAATGAGCATCATCATCATCTGCCTAGGCTTTTCCCAACTATGTTGGGGTCGGCTTCCAGTCTAACCGGATGCAGCTGAATACCAGTATTTTTCATGGAGCGACTGCCTATCTGACCTCCACAACCCAGTTACTGGGTAATACGATACCATAGGTTAGACTGGTTGTCAGATTTTCGGGCTTCTGATTACCCGTAACGACTGTAAAAGATCTACGAATGACAGCCGGGACCAACGGCTTAACGTGCTTTCCGAGGCACGGAGGGGTCTCGGTATGTAAACACAACAACCGTCATTACTTATGCAAATATCCACCAACCCAATAGTTACAACAGTCAGGGGTTTATTTATAAGCGTTGTTTAAAGTTAAGCAATGATTAACGTCTGCTTACGGCCGTCCCTTAATTTAAGCGATCGTCACGTAATTTTTTTCCCGATGAACCCGAACGCGTTACCGCGCCTACAGAAACCGCTTTCCGGTTTTTCGAACAAATGTGTGATAAATGTCCGCGTGTTCATGCGAATATCGCTTTCTATTAGGATACGGGGATAGAGATACCCTATTTTTTACATATAAAGGTCTATTAACGTTAAGCAACCAACGGTTATAAATACTTAAAGCCCCTAGTTTGTAATGCCAGGCAAAGTAGCCCCCTTGAGTCCACTGACATAAAAAAAAGGATAAAGAGTTTCAGCTTTATATTTTTTATTTTATTGATCAGATCGATTCTCAAGGTTTCCAAGGCACTCATCAATAAATTAAGTTTTAATTATACAACATCAGAGCATCACAGTAAAAGCAAACATTGAATGTTAAATACTACCTACTGACGATTTGTAAGAAAAAAAAAAAAAAAATAAACATCCAAATTGAGAACCTCCTCCTTTTTTGACGTCGGTTAAAAATAATGAAAATAAAATACATTGTGTCGACCTTTTTTGCATTTATAAAAATATTACAAAAAACACCGGCCAAGTACGTGTCGGGCCACGCACAATGAACACTGTCGGCGTGATTCAAAGACAATTAAACCACTTTCATGAGAGATGCAACAATGTCAAGATGAATGTTCCAAACATAGTGATGCACAAGTCAGTTTTACAACAATAATATCGATATCATTATCGATATCGTCCATTAATTCTACATTTTTTACACTATACTGATAGGGTGTTAACTGGGTGCAAATAAAACACTGACGTAACGCTTAAAATTTAACTTTATTCAATTAAATCAACGCTAAAATTAAATCAAGCTTATTTAATCGACCGAAAGTATGTCTAATCAAAATAATAGCAATGTCAATCTCTGTCGGATAGAACAATAAATTCTCATATGTGAAATTCAAATTCAAATAATTTATTGTGCAACTAGGATTTAATAATCACTTTTACACGTCAAGCTAGCTGGAGTCGACATTTCCTAACTAATAGTCCAAATTTTTATCGTCAATATTAAAGACTTTGTTTTGAAGTTGTCACAACATTACAGCATTAGTACAGATAGAAAGGGACAGACGTATTGACAATACCCTAGTGAGAGACAGGAACTTTTCAAGAAGTCATCAACGTATTTTACGAAAACATCCAGTTTAGCTTGAGCCCTGCAGTTATTTATGATATTTATTCAATTATAAAATATTTTACTTACCGATGAAAAGTTATGCCATCTTTTTTATAGCTGGATGCTCTAGACTCTACAGCATCCAGCTATAAAAAAGACTTTCATCGGTATATAAAAACAATTATTATGAGTTCCTACTCAATGGTGTGGGAAATCTAGACGATTCACGAGGAAAATCGTCTAGATTTCCCACACCATTGAGTAGGAACTCATACCTAATAATTGTGTATGATTGTAAATGTTTGCTTTCAATCCCTAGCATCAGTGGGATGACACTGACAGCTCACTCCATGCTAGTTTTCATGGTGAGATTTTTACAGAATCGACATGCTGGTCAAAACTAAAATGGCCACTCATAGTTCATCACTTCACTACATAGTATAAAACAAAGTCGCTTCCCTGTCTGTCTGTCCCTATATATGCTTAGATCTTTAAAACTACGCAACGGATTTTGATGCGGTTTTTTTAATAGATAGAGTGATTCAAGAGGAAGGTTTATATGTATAATACATGCATAATATAGTAGAGAAACACTGATAATTTTAGAGGTTTCTAATGTGATGTCGTAAATAAACACATTTTTTTGCGCTTACATTGTAAACGCTGGCTGAACCCGTCGAGATAGATCAAAATAATGTACTACAGTATTGTACACCTTAAAAAGGTCTACAAAAAAGTCCGCAATGGTATATGTCTATCTCTTAGGGATAACCCACAATAATCATTTTTTATCCTATACTTTTTACGAGAAATAATGGCTCTAAAGGTCATTGGGCGTAATCCGACCCGGTCGCGGACATTAATGAAAATGGTATAAAATGAATGAGTATAAATTCACTTAACATTATATATGGTTATTTTATTTGTAATCTATGGGAGAACAAAGTTTGAACCAAAAATATGTTTATTAAAAAAATCGAATACTTTATTTAAGTAATTAAGTTATCGTTCTGTTATACGAGTAGCTACTAAAGCGTTTAGGCGAGTGCAAGTGCGTCCCTTGTGATAAAAATCGGCAGGTATACGTTTGATCCCTCTCTCTCACACATTAGTCACGTCTCGCTCGTTGCACTGGCGCATTGTTTCGTTCATGTCATCGCAGTCCTTCGATGTCTTTCGTTGTGATCTGTGCGTCTGTGCGGCAGTCGATAAAAACAGAAGATAACCAGTAAATCTTCTGTTTTTATCGACTGCCTAAGTACGTTTACTGGACCTGATTATTTACTGTTAAAAAAATCAAAATCAAAAGTCATTTATTCAAACTAGGCTGAGAATCAGCACTTTTCGAACGTCAAAATTACAAAAGACAGTCCCCCAAAACGCCCGCCCTTCACCACTTCCTAGTGCTTTCGCTGGGAAGAAGAAGTGGCGTAACAAACTCCCCAGCAGCACAGCTGTCTGTTCAGTTAGAAAATATACTTGACTGAATACAATACAAGGTATGCAAAGCAATTAACATTACAAGACACAGAACGCTAAATTAAATTATTTGCCATATGTCAGCTAGCAACGCCAATATACCAAGAAATACAATAAAAAACTATACGTACTCAAGCAAAAATTAATAAATGGAAATTAAATAAAAGCCTCCAGGTATAAAGGGCGTGACCGCTAACATATTTATGCAATGCTGGGTTCAGTTTACATAGCTGTCGCTTGAAGTCACAAATGATAAACTAGGACCATAAGGAAACTAAATAAACAAGTTATTAATAATGATAACAATGATAAAACCATGGTCAGCAAGACGACCAGTCACCATAAGCAGCACCCGTTCACGAGCATAACGCAAAGGTCAGCCATTACCCCCCTCGCCATATTTGAGGGAAGGAGACAACCCGACCCCCGACGCTACCGCAAGCAGTGACATCTAAGGGAGCATGACGAACTTGCTGCCGGTTGCTCAGGTAAGAATAATATGATCAATTGTCGAGGTCACTAGCTAACCACATATTACAATCAACTCATTAGAAAACATTGCAATGGGTTGATTATGTCAATAATAAAATTAAAATTAAATTAAACTGATTTGACTTATACAGCCCAATAAAAAAACAATTGTATAATGAGCTCATATAAACTATCAGTAATTCTTTGTAAATGAATTCTGGAGAAAGAACATAAACATTGTCTTGAGTTAATCAGGGCGACCAACTATTCTTATCGTTTAAGTAGTCGTTGATAGAATAGTATGCCTTTGAACAAAGGTTAGATTTTACTTGAGCTTTAAATGCATTAAAAGGCAAATCTAGCAAAGAAAAGGGTAGCTTGTTATAAAAGGCTATACCAAGACCAACAAATGAGTTATGAACCTTATGAAGCCGGTGAAAGGGAGCACAAAACTCTTATATGCTGCAAAAGGCTATGTAATAGTTCACTAGTGTACTGCTAAGCAGCAAAAAACTGAATAAAATTACACATGTGAATTGTAAGCAGCTGTAAGCTGTTTTTTTTACTTTTAATGGTCCACAAGCTCGCCACAAAGCAAGCAGCAAGCAGGCCACAAATCATCCATTACACAGCTATTAACGTTAGTTCACACATGCCCCTTTAATAAGTCAGTGTAATAGGAGTTCACAAATATTTTCTTATACAGCATTTGGCGTAATTACGTCCACTAAACAGCCCTTACTGCAGTTAAGGCATTAGAAAAGGTTAAAAGCTGAATAGAGTCGTTGAAAATATACCTTTATAGCACTCTCAGCATATTAATGGTAGTTTGGTCGGTCTTAATCAGCCTTAATGCAGCTCTTAATCAGCCTAAGCTGTTTAAATATCACTGACAGCTATTATGCAACTGTAGGATCACGTGTGTACTCTTAGAAGAGTCTTAATACGCATAGAGTTTCAAATAGGTCTAAAAGTGAGTAGTTATACAGCTATCTGTGCTACTTGGGAACTTAACCTACCCACCTTGTACCTACGGATACTTATCTTAGTCTTGGTCCTTGACGTTTATCATATTATTATTATAGCTCAACTTACTAACTCGCTTACCTCTAAGTGCGTTATTGCCTTTACATTGCCTTTTTCTATAATATTAGAAGGTTAATACGCACAGTATTTCATAGTAGGTAATTGTGACAGTAACGACCTTGGCAGACCCTAACAGACATTATTTAATTTAACATTTAACAAGACAACTTAAAAACATTACGACATATCATTAATTTATGGCTCAGACATATAAAATAACTTAATAAAATCGTAAAATTACTCCTTATTCTTGGGGAAATATAGACAGAAAATAAAAAGATAATAAAATTAGAAATTACTAGTGTGGGGCAACGTTTAAAAAAAAAGCAAATGAAATTTGAAATAATCTAACAACACCTTTTTTTAATAGAGAGCTTCCCAATCTTCTTCTTTTGTTATTCTCACAAGTCGCTTCGTCTCCTCCCACACATTTCCTGTCAACACTGTATCATTTGCGTACCAAGAACTGTAAAACTCATGACAGTCCCTATAATGTTTACCACTTTCACTTTCAAACTTTGGGTCCACCGCTAAAAACACTGCCATAGTCGCTACTCTGGGTAGAGGTCTACCAAAAAGCAACAAAGCACCATTGAACCCATTCTTAATGAAAGGATTGTCAAAATTTCTGAAGAACTCCGACTTTCCTAGTCCAGGATCCATGCTGTATACACTGACACCACTCCCTCCGATCCTCCTCTCCATTTCCACAGTGAAGAGTATGGTAGCTAACTTCGAGTTGCAGTAGTATCCGAAATTGGAGTATCTACCAACATCGTTCCAGTGGTCAAGGTCTACCGTCCCTAAGATCAAAGCTAGTGACGAAACGTTGACGACCCTGCTTGGAGCTGAGGCTCTTAGTACCGGGAACAAGAGGAATGTGAGGAGAAACGTTCCGAAATAGTTGACTTGCATCATTAGCTGTAGGTTGTCTTGCGTCAGTTTGTCTTCTAATCCAATGGCTCCAAGATTATTGATCAAGATGTCCAGTCTTGGTTCTGTCCTTAGTGTTGTATCGGCAAAGCTTCTGACTGAGGATAGGGACTCAAAATCCATTTGTCTGGTGATAATATTCTGGTTTCCAGAAGCCTCTATGATGGTATTCTTCGCGTCAGTCAGTTTGATCGGGTTTCGGCTTGCAATTATGACTTTAGCGCCTCTTCTGGCTAAGTTTTTGGCTATTTCAAGGCCGGTTCCGGATGTCGCACCGGTGACAAGCGCCACTTTCCCATCGAGACGGACATTGGTCTCGCAATCCGTAAAATCGTCCCTTACAGACATTTCTTGTCTACTTTGTTCCGCAGTTTTGTTACTACTGAGCAATAGAGGTTATACATAGACGCCAAGGTAGGAAAAACAAGGTAACTAAGTGAGGTTAACGAATATTATAGAAGATAATTGTATTAGCTGCCGGGTGTCCAAAGGTGGATGAATATTTTTAAATATCAACTATTTTCAAAACTTCTTTATTTAAGGTGACTGTTGCATTTGCTTGTTTTAACTGCATTGAACTTTTATTTTACTCTAATATATTCTAGTAATAATATATTATAGCAACAATTTTGTGAAATATTTTTTCAAATTCATTTTATTAGACATCCAATAACATAAAACCGATATTAAATAATATCACGTTTACCCGAATTAAATGCCCGTGCCTATGCCTGTATATACCTGTTTCAAGTCTTCTGGTTCAACAATAGCTTAATCAGCTACCTTATTCATTAGATTATCACCGTCATTCATTACCTGTTCTCTATCATCTTATGTTTAGCTTATCATATGTTTAATTGGACATTTTTATAGTTTTGCTCAACGCAGCACTTATCGAGTTACCTCATTGTTTGCATTCCACTAAATGCAGCTATCTCATAAGTTTCCAAATGTCCTGGGTAACAAAAGCGTGGTCACAATAGATGTGAAGCAGGCCGTGAGATGCGTGCGAGCAAACACACGGCGTGTAACTAGTTTACGTAACAGCTCATGTTATTAGGGTAACGCAGTTTCTCGCTTAATTTTCACGCATGATTAAATCTTTAAGAAAATCCATTTCATGGAATCCATTCATCCATTTGATGGAATTGTGAATTTTTGGTTCCACGATTATTTTATAAGAAGTCATGACATATATTTAACTCTAGATATAAAAACTACGTAACAGTTCTTGGATTTTTAAACTACTCAAAACAAAATAGGGCCCACTTGGTTTTTATCATCGAAAATGAAAACTGACTAAACAAATGTATTTTTATGAGTAGATGTGTTGAGGGTAAAGTGTTATTAATTGTCTAAACCAATCAAATCATGAAAAAAACTTTAATTTCCTTAAAAATACACATAAAAATGAAAAATTAAAATTTACCCTTAAAAAAGTGATCTTGACAATTTTGATTTTTATTACTTAAACGAATATGGTTGGTTACACAGGGGTATCTTTAGTAACGAGTGGGTCCTCCTCGGTTACGAACGCACTCTCTGAGCCTGTTTGGGACACTTTAAATTAAATGGGTGATATTTTCCTGGGGTATTTGCTCCCAGCACATTTTTAAAGCGTTTATGAGCTCCTGTTGACTGTGTACTTCACTATAATTTTCTTTTAGGCTTCTTTTCAATTGGTCCCATAAATGTTCGATTGGGTTGAGATCGGGGCTCATTGCTGGCCATGGTAAAACAGAGATATTGGCTTCAGATAATGCTCTCTGGGTTAGGCGAGCCGTATGCGCACGAGCATTATCCTGCATAAGAATAAAATTGTTGCCCACTCGTTGTGCATAGGAAATGATATGAGGTCGGACCACACGCTCGACGTAGCTGGCAGCAGTTACGGTACCCTCGTTTAAAATTTCCAACTCTGTTTTACCCATTAAGCTTATTCCACCCCACACCATAACACTGGGCCCCCCAAACCGATCAGTCTCGTGGATACAAGGGTTGGTAAAACGTTCGCCTTCTCTTCTCCACACTCGTACGCGTCTGTCATCACTATAAAACTTAACTTTACTCTCATCTGTGAAGAGTACAGTCCTCCAATTGTCCATAGTCCAGTCCAAATGCTCACGTGCGAACCTAAGACGAGCTGCACGATGAGCCCTCGTGAGTTTAATGCGAACAACACGCATTCTGGATCGTTGTCCATCTTCATGGAGTCTGTTGCGGATCGTTTGGTCGCTTACCCGCGTACCAGTGGCTTGCCGGAGTCGGTTTTGTAAAGCACGGGCAGTAACCGTGCGCTCTCGACGGGCAGATAAACGAAGGTATCGGTCCTCTTGAACAGTTGTGGATCGTATTCTTCCTGATCCAGGCCTTCTAGCTACACTGCCAGTCTCCTGATAGCGTTCCCACACATTCCTGATAGCCCGCCGCGATACTCCTAGTCGTAATGCTACTGCTCGCTGAGACTCTCCCTCTTGCAGTAGTACCACTGCTCTTGAAGCAGTTTCCATGCTCATATGGTTCCGAATACGTGGCATTACAATTTGCTCTAATGACTCAATTAAAAAAAGAGTTAAACAAAACAAGAAGCGCCTGTAACGATAGTCGGAATACAACTGAATAACAAATTGTGCATAGGGTGATTTTAACTTAATTTGTTTTTGTCTCGCCACTTGAGGGTAAAAATAAAAAAATGTTGTTCAAAAGAATGATAAGAACTCATAAACATTTAAGTTTTACGGTAAAACACTTGAACTTGCCCATAAATAAGTTTGAAGTAACATGCCAACACTTTTTGTGAATAAATCGTGGTGGGCCCTATTTTGTTTTGAGTAGTTTATATTCATAGGCATGGCCATGTATATGACGTGGTTAATATTCTCTATACAAGCTAATTATGCGTATATGATAACAATCTTTGCAATTTCATGATTTTGACCTTAAGTTTCAGATCAAGGCAACAACCGTATTAATTGACATTATATGATGTATAGCCGGGTTACAAGAAAAAAAAAAGATTACAGAGATCCACGCTATTTATAGACAGACATACTTCCTGAAACGCTTTTAATGGCTTACCGCCGGACGAGTCAGGGGTAAGGCCTCATTTACAGAGACGCGGGGCGTCTCGCGTCGCGTGTGGCGTGGCGTCTCGCGGCGCGTCGGACGTTTTTTCTGTTTACGCTGGGGCGGCGCGTGAAGCGGCACGCATCATCGCACGCGTAAACACAAACTTATAGCAATATACGACTATGTTCATAGAGAAGCGAGACGGGAGGCGTGGCGGTGCCCGCCGCGGCGCCCGCGGCGAATCCTCTAGCGTGTAGCGAAGCACGCGGCGGGCATCGCGGCGGCGCACGCTCGCCTCGATCAAATCGACTAGTTTTATGTTGGCGAGAGATGGGAGCGCACGTGTCGCAACTTGCAGCATGAATGACGAAAAATCGAGAATTGCCGCTGCGTGCGCCGCCGCGATAAACGCCGCGTGGGACGCGTCGGTGCCATCCGCGGGCTCGGCCGCAAAAAACGCCCTAATTCAAACAAACGCGTCTAAAATCGCTTCTCCGTAAACGCACTCATACAACGCCATATATTTGAATTCAGTGCGGGCCGCGCCGCTCAACGCAACGCGCGACGCCCCGCGTCTCCGTAAATGAGGCCTTAAAGGCTAGCCATTCAAAATATTTGATCATCTTACAAAATTCATTATCATAATAACTCAAACCATAAGCATTTATTTCAATTAAAGCATTTCCAGGTACCTACAATTTTATTATATAAGCAGTATAAAGGAGTTGGTCAGTCAGAAAAATACTCTGCGATCCCTGTATCGTTTGAGAAACTTTTTGCGCGCTAAGACGAAAACCATGCTTGTGCAGACTTTGATTTTTCCTAAATGAAAATGAAAATGAAATCTTTATTTGTACACATCCTATCATCGACTATGGTGACGTGTCCTACTTAGACTTGAATGCGGTTTTGCTGGATAAGCTCGACAGATTGCTCAAACAATGGTATCCTGTTCATATTAAACCTCAGAAAATATGACCATGTATCGAGCTATAAGTCTGAGCTCAAATGGATGTCCATTCGCCAAAGAAGAAGTTTGCGCGCTTTGACCACATTTTTCTCCCTTCTCAACTCTCCCACACCTCCTTCTTATTTCATGTCTCACTTTCAATATGTATGTACTTCTCACGCTAAGAATCTGCGTTCTTCTAACAATCTTCTCTTACTCTGTCCCATACATCTGGCTTTGTTCATTATTCCTTTCATATTCAGTCAATTCTTCTTTGGAATGCGCTTCCTCTTGATAGCAGGACGGCCACCAGTCAGTATGCATTTAAGCAGAAATTGCAGAGATATTTTCAAAACAACTCATATAAAATAGTATGTATGTATGTATATTATAGGTTTTAACCTATTTATGTATTTGTGTGCGTTTTTTATTTATAATTAACTAGCGACCCGCCCCGGCTTCGCACGGGTGCAATGGAGAAACACTGATAATTTTAGAGCCATTATTTCTCGTAAAAAGTATAGGATAAAAATGGTTATTGTGGGTTATCCCTAAGAGATAGACATATACCATCGCGGACTTTTTTGTAGACCTTTTTAAGGTGTACAATACTGTAGTACATTATTTTGATCTATCTCGACGGGTTCAGCCAGCGTTTACAATGTAAGCGCAAAAAAATGTGTTTATTTACGACATTACATTAGAATCCTCTAAAATTATCAGTGTTTCTCTACTATATTATGCATGTATTATACATAAAAACCTTCCTCTTGAATCACTCTATCTATTAAAAAAACCGCATCAAAATCCGTTGCGTAGTTTTAAAGATCTAAGCATATATAGGGACAGACAGACAGGGAAGCGACTTTGTTTTATACTATGTAGTGATTAATTTTAATAGTTCTTTTTATCATTGTTCGGCTCAACCAAAGCACCTGCCATCTCTTCACCACCCTTGGTTGACTGGTAGAGAATGCCTAAGGCATTAAATCCGTCTTTGTACACTGTTGTGTGCGAAAATATTAAATAAATAAATACTCCACGGACACTCTTTTAAATAAAATTAAAATTTTTACACAAAATATGTTATATCATTCATGTAGAAATCATACATATTTGTGAGAACTATGTAGAAAGACGTGCACGTTAAAAGCGTCCAGGGAAAAAACATATCATAGATGCACCCTTGTAAGTGGTGAGGGACCTCCGATCTTGTCAAACTACATGTTCAATCGTCATCTTCATATACGGAACCTACATTTATTGTTTTGTTCAGAAGACAGTTCTAAACCTGCTGGTAAATTATTCGTTAATAATTTTGTTATGTCGCGTAATATCGGAATTTATAATATTGTTTTTTAAGGTAGTATTAATTTTGTGTTATTTTTATTTTTTTATTTTGCTTGACAACAAGGACAGTTATTTATGGATTGATGGTTGTTGCCATTTTTTTTAAGTTTTTATTTTATTATTTTAATGCATAGCACAAAAAGTAATAAAAAAATACATAAATGTTTAATAAAAAAACCTAAAATTACGAAAAACTTCTCTTTATTACTTTATTCGCTATGCATTAAATTAATTTTTAATATTTGAAGCCCCTCGGTTTCATAAAAATGTCTGTCTATTTGACACTATTAACTATTGTGCATTTGAATTTAATCTGTATGTTAAGGGGTGGAAGGGTGGAAGCGGTTTTTTCTCGTGTTACTTCATTTATTATTTATCCTCTACGGCCGTTACTTGGCAAAATTCCCCGTCCGCGTCCGGCCGAACCATTAAGTCATCTATTCAAGAAAGAAAATATGATAGCAGATATTGAAGAGGATAGTAATAACGAATAATTAATATATTTTTTTTTAATTTTATAGATTGAAAAAAATAAACAGCAACATTTTGTTCTGAGTGCTAACTATTCTGTTCGAATTATTTTAGAAAAAAAAAAAGAAAAAACCCTTCCACTCACTTAAAAATTTGGATCCAAATATATGTTGTAGATTATGATAAGGGTGTTTTTCAGTGAAAATTTAGTTGGTGTATCATGTTTAGAAAACATGAAAATTATCTTTCAAAAAAAAAAAATATAATAATTATCTCGAGATTTTTAGAAAAAAATATCATGATATGTTGTCCCTCTAAGTTATGTATGTACAACATATAATATGGGCATTGCTATATTTGGAACTATTAACGAGAAAAAAATGTTTTTCTTCAAAAATTTTTTTCTATTTTCTCGAAAACCAATGCATATTTTAAAGTAATATTTTACAGGTAGGTTACACTCAGGAAGACCAACGTACACAAAAATTGGCAGTTGAAAGGACGATGCGTGAAAACGTCCCCCAACTTTTACACCGACCAACAGATTTGAAATGCATCTCAGTCAAAATATCTTAGTAAGGTGATAATTTTTTACTATGGCGACATCTCTCAACAGTGCGGGATATTCCGAGAAAATAATGTTTAAATATTATTATTTTTGACACAAAGTAACAGCTTGTGTTTCATAGTATTATTATTATAATTACATATTATTATCTTTGTTATTGTGTATTGGATTCCGTTAAAAAAAAAACATTTATGTAAAATCTTATTGGTACTTTGAGGTCAAACAAAAAATACCTAGTACAAGTGATAAGTTTATTTAACGGCAATAATGAAGTCTGTTAACAATCAGTATAAAATATACTAACGATCGGCTGCAGCAGGTGACACCTAGAGCGGCGCATACGCAACTCACACACCAACAACGCCGCCCGCTCCCCTTCCTCTACCCCGCAACCGCTGTCACCCGTCCCTTTTTCTATCTGAAGTTAGTCGTTCGTTACCTGTTCGCTGTCCACGACGTGACGTTTGTTAATCTGTGTGTTATCGGATTATTTTACTTAGACTTACCCCTGCATGTTTATTGGACCTGATTGATAGCTTCACGTTTGACCCTGGCACGTTAAAGGACTTTGTTTTCTTAAAATGGAAACCGGACGCCGATGTATTTTGTGTCCGCGATCTATATTACGGCAAAGGCGACATATCCTACAGGATACTTTGCCCCAAAGTAGACCTGATTTAGCTGAATATATTATTCAAAATGGACTAATACAGGTATGTACCCATTTTTCAGTTATTATTGTAGTATGTACACACATCTATAGACCAACCGTTTTGGAGGTGCGGGCGGCGGCGTGCATCCGCTTCTTGAGTACAGGTAGTGCAATCCACGAAGACGCGCCCCACTCTTCTTCCTAATCGCTTCCAGCACAAATGTTCAACATTCCGCTAGTATTTTAGTTTTGTCGATACACAGTAATTACTGTTTAGTGGGTAATTGTGAGTATCGTCAAAACTAAAACACTTGCGGAATTAACTAGCGATAACCACTAACGATTAGGAAGAGAGTAGGGCGCGTCTTGGTGGATTGCACTATCTGTATCACGCTATGCCCGCGCGCCGCCTGCGCCCTCTCGGTCCCCTCTGTCGTCATACCCCCGCGCCCCAGTACCCCGTGGACGAGGATTCATAATCATAGATCTGTGTATGTAGTGTGTCAATATTATTCTTAAAACAAAATATGCTATTAATTATTTTAAATAAATGTCAAAGGTACTAATATAGACATTAAATGTATTTTTATTTAAGTGTTAAAGATTGTCATGTCTTGAATATAGATAAAACAAATCAACCTCATAGACATTGAACAAGAACACTCGTGAAAGCGAGATTCGGTGTCTAAAATAACACCAAAAATATTTTTTTTGTTTTTCTTGTGTTTAATGGAATCCAATCAGTAGGTATATATTTTACACCTACTGATCGAATTCAGTCTAAGTACTGTACGTGTTGAAAAAAGAAGAGGATGGTAAAAAAAATATTAATGAATATTAAAAAAAAAAAAAAACATTTTTTTTATTTAAGTGTTTTTTTTTGCGTAATAGAAAAGGAAAAGAAGATATTCAGTATGGATAAGATATTATCCATACAAAATCTCTACGTTTCCAATTCTTTTTTCGGGTTTAACAATACAATTCGCCGCATTACATAATAATGTCATCATCATGTAATGCGGCCAATTATATGGTTTTAACATATACATTGCACATAGGGGGAAATTGTGCTCATTCAGCGTGTAATACGTTTTCTTTCGTTTCAGGTTGTTTTCAACAACATTATGGCTGTATGCCATAGATGCTGGCAAAGAGGCACCAATTGCGTTGAACGGAGAGGCCGCGATCAGGGAAGAGTTTTGAATGATCCAGAATTTATAGCAGAACCTGTGGCAGAACCTGTGCCTGAACCCAATCCAGGACCAGCGCCGGAACCCGACCCAATACCTGCGCCAGAACCCGTGGATATTCCAGATGCAGATCAACAAGGAGCTCAGATTTTCATGCCTGATCATGTAAGAACTCCAAATTCATCTCGGCGCTGCATTTATAGGCAATGCGGAAATGAAAATCTGAGACGAATCTCAGCTTCTATAAAATTGTACGCTGTATGTAACTATCGCTTATACATGCTACCGAGTGCCCGGCTGTGCGAAGATCATTTGATGCATTTGGAATGGGAGGAGTTGCTTGATTCTGTCAACGTGACCCATTATTTCAGCTCACCGTTGCTTACAGACATGACAAATATGTTGATACAAGCAGTCAATAATAGCCCAAGGTTCGATTTTGAATCCCCTACAAGATTCGATGAAAATGAGCTACATTTTTGGACTGGTTTAACCCATGATGAATTTAATATCATACTGGAAGAAACACCATCTCTAGCAGAGAGAGATCGTCATCAGCGAGCTGTTCTTGGAATCTATCTGACAAAACTAAGGACTGGCGAAACTAACGAAAGGCTGTCAACATTATTTAAAATGTCACGTAGTCAACTTGAAAGAAAAATAAAAATAGCGAGAGAATGTTTGTCACAGGATTTTGTTTCCAGACATCTTGGATTAGATCACATGACTAGAGACAGCGTTCTCGAGAGAAATCTATTAATTCCAAAACAGATTTTCGGAAATGACGAGAATACAAAGGCCGTTTTGATTTGTGATGGAACGTATATATACATCGAAAAAAGTGCGAACTTTTCCTTCCAACGTGCAAGTTATAGCCATCATAAGTTTAGGAACCTATTAAAACCATTTTTGATAGTGTGCAGTGATGGATACATCATAGATGTAATGGGCCCATACCCCGCAACTACTTCTGATGCATCAATAATGCAATTAATAATGAACGATGAAGAACATGCACTGCATTGGTTTTTAAACCCTGGTGACGTCTTCATTCTGGATCGGGATTTCGGGACAGCATCGATGACATTGAGTCATGCCTATATGAAGCGCATATGCCTGCCTCAAAGGATCGGAACGCAACGCAATTAACTACTGAACAGGCAAATAAGTCCCGCTTAGTCACAATTTGCCGATGGGTAGTGGAAGCGGTGAATGGCAAATTCAAAAACAGATTTAAGTTGTTAAGACAAAAATATTTTAATAAAACGTTACCTAACATGTTCACCGATTTTAAAATTGGTGCGGCCATAATAAATGCATTTTATAGTGTCGCTATAGATAATGTGCACGCTCTTGAGATTCTTAACATAATCCACTCTCAAATCAACACACCTAATCTATTGAATGATTATGTACATATGAGAAACTTAAATAGACAAAGAGTGGCTTTTGTACCAATGGAAGCAAATATTCCTCATTTTGAAGAATTTCCTCGCTTATCCGAAAACGATGTTTGTCTTTTTGCTTTAGGAAGCTATCATATCAAGCTTGCGAAATCATATTGTGCAGAGCACTTACGCAATGGACTTTACCACATTGAATTATACCGACAAACTGAGCTGAGTGATTTACATCTATGTAATATACTACAAAGAAATGTGTGGTTGGTCCGAGTTCGCGTACAATCGCGACATGTGAGGTCACGCGTTTATTATTCATATATTTTAATAGATCGCGATTCCACTAATAGAAATACTATTGCTCACTGGTATTGCACGTGCCTTACAGGAAATCGAACTGTAGGAAGCTGCGCACATATAATTTCAATTGTGTGGTACATGGGGCTAGGGCGTCACATTGATTTTAATCCACCGGCGGAACTGCTCAATAGTATAATAATTGATGATGATTAATATTATATAATTAATAGGGCTATTTTAAGTATTTTTTAAATATATGGACAACCAAAGCCACAAAATAATTGATTTTATAATGTCGGGCGCCGCACGGCGTTCAGTATATGTATATACGGTACATAATAGCCTATAATGTTGTTATTTTAATTTTTTTTATAACATGTTTGAGGTGAATGAGAAACAATAAACAACGATTTTTTAATTTTATTTTATTTCTAAACCCCATGGATTTTAAAATGAAAACTGGTCGTTAGTCTTTTTGTAGGTCCTTGTGAACTTACTAACACATACAAAAGATCTGTTGGAGGGGGGGGACGGGTCTCATACAAATTTGGTCATCGTCCTTTCCGCTGGGGCCGCTACTCCATGCTTACCCCGCCATGCTCTTCAGTATCTAAACTGACCTTACTCACTGTACGTACGTAGCTACTGTACAATTTCCGGATCATTGAGATTCCGTTTGTGCTGTGTAGGAATGTTATAAATATTTAAATCTGCCCTTTTTAAGCAATCAGTGTCGGAATGGCAACATGTATCATGCAGTTATCATTGTCTTATCAATATGGTTCGTTAGTGGTACCTATCCATTATTCTTAATGTATCGCTAAACATGAAATCCATTTTTAAATGCGTTCAAGTTAGCTGCTTTATGATTTTGCTTTATGTTTTCAAAGAGAGTATTCTTATTTTTTCTCCAACAATAAAGAACTTCTTTTTTTAAGTTTGGCAATACTTATGTTTAATTGGTCAAAGAATTAGCATTGCCATTCAACGTGGCAATGCTGCCAGTCTTCTGGGCACGTTTCCGGATGACAGCGATGCGGACGAGTATTTCGACGCCTAAATCATTTTGTTTTTGTATTTATTCATAAAGGTAATTAGTTAGTTTTTTTTTTTTAATTTAGTGCCTAGTGTAAATAATTAGTTAATACTTACATTAATTTTATGCTAACTAAATACAGATTGTGAAAACGTAATAAATTATACATTTAGGCTAAAAGTTAAATTATATACAAACTATACGTACTATAAATTAGGAGTAGTGCTGGCCCAGTGGTATCGACCCCGTCTTGTGAGTTGTAGGTCGTGAGTTGGAACCCAGGTAGGCAATTTAGTTCGTGTACTCTACTTTATAATGAGAAAATTGTGGATACTTAAGTAGTACTTAGACACACACCCTCTAGCCACACACACGCGCACGCACACACACACACGCGCACGCACACTCACACTCACACACTCTCTCTCTCTCTCTCTCTCTCACACACACACACACACCACACACACACACACCACACACACACCACACACACACACACACACACACACACACACACACACACACACACACACACACACACACACACACATCTCACTCACACATACTACAACACCCATAATGGGTGTATACGACACTACACCAGTGCATGCAAATTCCTCTTCTTTTTTTTTTTTCTTTTTTTTTTAGATTTCTTTTTTATGTTTACTATAAAATAAAATCTAAACATGGTGTAGGTACACACATTGCATGCAGGATAATAGTGGTATACAGAAAAGTTCTAACATGTTCAGCCGCATATCGTGGCGTACAAATTGGTAGGGAGAGATGGTGCATAAACCGTGATAATATTCATCAAAATTACATTTCATCATTATTCATTAATTATTAGTTATAATTACAATTCAATAAGCATATTTTTAAATGCAATCCAACGCAAAGTAGTCATTAAATAAAATGGTCAATAATAATATGAATTACTTACTGTCATTGAAAATTTCAATTAAAATTACAATTATTCCAAAAACAAACGAAACAAAAAAAAACTTAGTACATTACAATAACATGTCAAAAATACAACATTGTCATCTCAAAAACGAAGAAAATTATCCTCTTTCATAAACTCTGCTATACTGTAATATGCTCTTTCAGTTAGTAAATTCTTCAATTTACTTTTAAGAGCCGATATATTTAATGTTTTCCATGATTTGGGCAATTTATTAAAAACGGTCGGAGCCATGTAAAAGATGCTCTTACGCATAAGAGTTGTTTTAGCGCCGTGAACACAAAGTTTGAAATTATCACGTCTGTTCCTAGGGACAGCATCAGACAAACGCTGAAATAAACGAGAATTGGATTTAATGAACATTACTGTTTCCAGGATATATAATGAGGGCAATGTCAATATCTTACGTTTTATAAAATAAGATCTACAGCTGTCCGTTGTTTGCAGTCTAAACATCGATCTAATGCACCTTTTCTGTGCCCGAAACGCTAAGTCTGGAAAGTTAAGTCTGGAACATATTGTTATCTTTATCCTAAGACGAGCGTTGATAGTTGCGACACAGTTTTAACTTTTGCAGCTATCATCGTTTTCATTTGTTACAAGTGTCAACAAGAAATTCGAAGATATGTAACATCCACGAACCCGCACTGGGCCCTCGTGGTGGATTATGGCCCACTTCCTCTCCAGAGAGAAGGCCTGTGTCCCATCAGTGGGAACATTATAGGCTGATTGTGGTATACTTACTATTCTGCATTCTGTGATTATAGTCAGTTTTTGAAGTTGATATAAAATCAAATCAATTTAGCCGTGCTTAAACACATAAGGAGACTCACTTTTTTAAGCTGAATATAAAAAATAAAATAAAAATAAAAATGAATATAAAAAAAAAACGAAGACGAAGACATTTAATTGATTTGATTCATTAAATCTTCTCGTGTTTCAACACTAACATGACTGGTTATATAATTTCAAATTAAATAAATAAATAAATAAATAAATAAATCCCTGGACATTTCACACAGCACTATTTGTCCCAAGCTAAGCAACCTAATGCTTGTGTTATGGTAACAAGATGGCTGATAAACTACTTATATACATTTTTTTTTTTTTGTAAATACATACATATTATAGATAGAAAAACACATTATTAAATTTATTAAAGTTAATTAGAATACATTATATCAGTCAAAATATCAATAGTAATTAACATTGAGAATACTCTCTATGTTGTAAACTGCGGAGTATACGTATGAGTAGGTAATTAAGCGCAAAACCGGAAATTAGTGTTATTTCGGTAAATTCAACAATAATTATGCACGTCATGATATAAAACGAAATTATTCCTTTCACCACTGCTGTATATGGACTGCTAAATTGGACAATCAAAAGAGAGATTATAATCATCGAGTCTCACAGACGCATTGTTGATCGACGACGGCTGATGGTGTCAGCTGACTGCTATGACAAAGCAGATGATGACCTAGCCTTTTCCGCTGTCTAATCATCGGATGCAGCTGAACACCAGTATTTTGCATGGAGCGACTGCCTATCTGACTTTTACAACCCAATCACTGGAGTAACACGATACTCCTTTGTAAGAATGCAGGATAATTGCTTAACACACTAACACTAGGAACGGCTTTCATTTTGACAGTTCAATAGCATTCGTTGCGTTATTTACGTTGTTGAGCAGACAAATTTTTCGAACATATGTTGTAATAGATTAGCCATGTCCTTCAAAATTATTCAAATTGTGATTGATAATGTGTTACGCAACTAGTAGGGTGCTGGTTGTCCGACTTTCGGGCTTCTGTTGCAGTCCTGCTGCCGGCCATCGTCTTTATTTGATCATTGAGCCATCTTTTATGACACACCAAGCAGCCATGCCAACACCTTGCTTTGGGAAGCACACGGAAGTAATTATTAATTAATTATCATAAATCCAATAACCTCATCTGTAATGAAGGCATCAGAGTGATGTAAGAACTTTGTTTACTTGCCAGATGAAGTAATTATTAATCGCTCACAGCATAAAAAGTGGAGTAATTAAAGGGTACAGCAAAAACTAAAAGGTTATGCGAACAATGTCAGTGTCGAGGCCACTAATAACGATGCAGAGGATATTACTTTATAAACAAAAGACGGTTTATTTTATAGCCGTATTTTTCAAAATACTAGAGGGAATTCCTTGGTTAGTAGTTAAAACCTATAAAACCAAAATATGCATTGTGATGACATCTGTTATTAAAATTAGAATTGCTTATGTTCATAAAACGACATAGTAAGTTAAACTATACTTATATAATATGTATAATGTAAATTATAATTAATATTACCTAAACTGTCACTAATGAGGCAAAATTACTCTTCCTATTGTTACCACTCTTTAGGAGATTTTGCGACATCGGAGCGGATACGAAATAATTATTAAAATTAATTGTGAATAATATTGTGAATAAATGCTGACTACAATGTCGTTGACTCAGTAAGTTACATGTTGTTGATACAACCTTCTTAGAAAACATTATTTATTTCCCAGTCTTCTTTCTCAGTTATTTTCACAGCTTTTTTCGATTCTTCCCACAACCTTTTGGTCAGTAGTCGATCTTGCACCAGCCAATGATTTTTGAACTCATGACAAAATTTGTAAAGTTTTCCGCTAACACCTTCCATCTCTGGAGCTGCTGCCAGATATGCTATCTGCTTTCCAACATCTTCCTTCCTCTGTCCAACCACATTGATAAAGAATTGGGTCATATTCTGAAAAACCCTTGGAAGATTAGACAGTATATTAGTATCTTTAACCACATACGGATCAAAACTGTTTGTAGTCACTCCTGTGTTTTTCAGTCTCTTGTCCAATTCTGCACTAAACAAATCCACAGCTAATTTAGAGCTTCCTAATGCTGTTATTGGGTTATATCGTCCAAGGTCGTTCCAGTGATCGAAATTGATGTGACCAACATACATTGACGCTGCTACACCATTCACAATCCTACTCGGCGCCGATGCTATTAACTTAGGCAGTAATAGATAAGTCAATAAGAAAGCTCCAAAGTAATTCACTTGCATTGTAAGATTCAAGTCGTCTGCTGTCAATATATCTGGTAGGGCTACGGCTCCTGCGTTGTTAACCAACACGTTAACTTTATCTTCCATGTTCAGTTCGTTTGCCAAATTCCTTACTGAACTTAGGGATCCTAGTTCAACAGTTTTGTATGCAACATTTTGATTACCAGTCGCTGCTATGATCTGGTCTCGAGCTGCCTTCAGTTTTGTTTCGGTTCTACTCACGATGATCACTCTAGCTCCTTGATTGGCCAGATTCTTGGCAGCTTCGAAGCCAATTCCTGAACTTCCACCAGTCACAACCACCACTTTGCCATTCAACTTAGCCTTAGTGTCACACCTCATGATCAGGACAACACACACTGGAGTCGGTCAACAAACTAAAGCTTAAGAGGAAAAATATAATCCTTACGTACGTCAGACTACATTACGTTTTATATTATTTTTAATTCAAGGCAATAAGGGAAGGACCCTTATTGCCTTGACTGAGTAACAATGAGATCTCATTTGATTTCCGCATCGACGAGTGCAATAATAAATACACTTAAACTTTAGTCTTGTATAAAAACTTAGTCAGTAAATACGGAAACTTAAGATTCGCAAAGGATGATGCATAAATATATGCATTTGAATCTATGGGCAATTTGTCTTTCATTATTGTCATCGAAATGTTTACTTTAAAGGACTCCAGTGCGAGTTCCTGTAGTTTCTCAGAAACCAGATCATTTCCAAGGTAAATGGTCATGTAGAGTGGAATTTTACTGACTGTTGTTTATAGCGTATCATTTTTATATAAAAAAACTGTAGCTTTGCAGAGAGCGTGGGTTTATTTATATAAAAGTGGTTTGTTAAGTTCGGAGCTAAATGTCATAGTAAGCTTAGTGATTTTACTGATCCATTTATTTGCACTTTCTGTTCATATTTTTATTAGTAGTAAGGTAGCAGTATTTATAGTTTAGTTAAGTTTGTGTCACACAGGATCTTCTTAGTTATTTTAATTCGATAATCCTGTAATTAATCTTAGTTCTGCAGCACCGCAATACCTAATAGCTTCAAAAGGAATGTACTTCCCAAAATTTCCAAATTCGGGCTAATATCCATCGAAACATTTAAGCTGATTATTATCACTGATGTTCCAACAATAACTTCGAACTTCAATTATAAAGGCATAACGAGAGCAAACAAGCGGCTAATGGCTGACATTGATGTCTAGATCACTCACACGGTTCACTATACATCAAGTATAAACCAAACATCAGTTTGTAAAATATAACATTAGTTTTAATGACATAAATGGAAGTTTAGCAGCCTGTGTACTTGAAATCACTCATATTTTAAAGGCTGATATTTTATTGGTTCAGAAAGAAATGTACCGTATTTATTTGATTTCGTACGTAATTTTGATGTTAGTTTTTGGGTACTGGGCGTCCGTAAGTATTTAATTACTAATTCTTACAAATTACTCAATGCGGCATTTTTTTTCTAATTTCTTTTTCCTTCTTCTTACTTAGTTCCATAGTCTTCTAAAAGGTTCAGTATTACCTATATGGCCTCTGTCAGATAGCATTGCAATACCACGCAGGTCGATTTCAATCAGTGTGTCTTTGATGCCATTGCATTGAGCTCATCCCTTCTCCCTCAGACAAAGTCGAAAAGGCACAATTAACCAAATTCAACTACGCTTATGGCTCCCCCAATAGGTATTTTTATTTATTTGTTTATTAAAGCTTTATGCACTAGTAAAACAATAAATACTGAGCAAAGGCGGACTTAATGCCTGAGGTATTTTCTACAAGTCAACCTTAGGGTTATGCAGAGACAAAATATCGCAGGTGCAACATACGGGATCAACAGCTAGGAAATTACTATAAAATACAAGAATGGATACTAATACATAGATATAAACAAAATGAACTGTCAGGAGAAAAAAATGATCGGTAGAGGAGAAAACTACCACCCCATCCCACTCACAAACTATTAAGGCCAATGCCGTTCAGCATCAGGAAACTGCTTCAAGGAGGATTCTTCGAAGACCTCAATATAATAAGCATTAATAACTACTTTTGTTTTCAGGACGCTTTCCGCCAAGAGAGAGCTAAGCTAAAGGTGTCTAACCCGAAGTACATCCGAGATGTGACAGTATTCACTGGTAGGAAGAGTCGGCACGACCCTTACTTGACCAACATGACTGGCACCATACTCATGCCTTACGGCAATAATGTTAGCGTAAGTGATTTCTATGTCCTTTTGTAGGCTAGTATAGGAAAATGTGTGCGGTCAGGGGATCGTTGTCAGGAACGAAGTTCCTTACGCGATACTCGCACGCACACACATACTCATAACTATATAATAGAAAGAGCTGTTGTACTGAAATTATTAATATGTCATATGCATATGTTTTTACTGTGTGTAGATAAATAATAAAATTAATAAATAAAGAGTGAGAGCGAGAAAGTCGCATAACACATTTTCAACGTGATGATTTCTACCAGTCAACTCCTACCGAAAGTCGTGTTAAGGAACTTCGTTCTAAAAAACACGCTTCTTTGGAAAAATATCACATGCCTGCCAATCAAGAAAGAAGAAGGAGTCTTTGAAGAATATGGCATGAAATTGGGGTGGATACAAAAGATACACCTAGAACCATGGATAAGCAGGTTGGCGACTGTATAGCCAGCCTTGTTGTAGAGTAGCAACAGTATTCACTATTCATGCATATATTACAGCTAGATTTTTTATTTGTCCCATAAAGATAAGCTTCAAAATTACCAAATAGTGGTTGGCTAGTATTATTAATTTAATCCGCTATACCATTTCCAGACAAGAGTAATTTATTAAATTAGACCATTTTGTATGGCGATATTCGAATGTTTGTATAGAGTACCAGCTAGACAAATTAGCTTGTTAGAAGTCAATGGTTCATGACGTGGCTGTTATACTATCGCAGACCTCCATATTTCCGCATGACATGACACTAATGTCAGTGATGATGTAAACGCCACTGTGATTGCAATTGAAATGTAGGTAATAAATTAATTAATAAACAAAGTCCAGTAATGAACACATATCGTCTTTTGTCAGAGATGAAGATGTATGTACGTGTAATTGTTGGGTATTGCACTAAATAATTGTTAGGTTAAATAATAAGTAAGTTAAGTAATCAGTACTGTATAGAAATATATTCAGAGCCTTATACAGAGTTGCTCTCGTGGCTAAGCAATAACTGTCGCACGTGTCGATTGATCGGGTTAAGCTACGCTTGCTGCAGTTGGTCCGTGGATGGGTGGCCATCTTTACATACCAAGACTCCTCCGGCCCTCGAAAAGCACGTTAAGCTACCACCTGCACTAGCACCTGTGTTAGGAGACTCCGCTCTTCCATATCTTAAATATACGATTATTACTTATTTTAGATATGGAAGATGTGGTTTTTGTGTAGCAAAATACCTACGGACATTAGGGGCACTTGAGATAAGAAGAGAGAAGAAGAAGAGAGAGAGAGACTTTATTTAAGATTGTACGGTGTGGTTATTGTCTTTACTCGGTTGTATTACTCTTTTTGTACTATATTTTAACTCTTAATTATAAACTACTAGCGACCCGCCCCGGCTTCGCACGGGTGCAATGCTGATACTAAATAATATAAAATTAAAAATACAGTACTAATAATTGTTATTTTCCTCGCTAGAGAGCTCCGATAAACGCGTGCGATCGCTGCTAATCATAAAGTGCTATAGGCCGCAGCCCGTTTTTTTTTTTTTTTTTTTTTAATGGCATCTCTCAGTTCAACTTATGAGGTTGTCGACTGCTTAACCGGGCTAGGGCGCAGCCCGGCCTTCGACGCGCTACTTACAGGCAAGCGCCACCGGGAGGCCGGCTCCCCGGCCTGTACCGCCCGCTGCCGCAGACGCTATGTACCTGCATTTTAAATCTGTAATATCTTCGAAAATATTCATTTAAATTACATGCTGTAAAGGGCTATAATAATCTATATGAAATGCACAATGTTTTTAAGGATACTTAATTGAATAAGGATTAATGCTGTATTGCCTAAAATTGCTTCTTAAATAAGCCATTATTTCTCGTAAAAAGTTAAGGATAAAAAATGGTTATTGTGGGTTATCCCTAAGAGATAGACACATACCATCGCGGACTTTTTTGTAGACCTTTTTAAGGTGTACAATACTGTAGTACATTATTTTTATCTATCTCGAAGGGTTCAGCCAGCGTTTACAATGTAAGCGCAAAAAAATGTGTTTATTTACGACATCACATGAGAAACCTCTAAAATTATCAGTGTTTCTCTACTATATTATGCATGTATTATACATATAAACCTTCCTCTTGAATCATTCTATCTATTAAAAAAAACCGCATCAAAATCCGTTGCGTAGTTTTAAAGATCTAAGCATATATAGGGACAGACAGACAGGAAGCTACTTTGTTTTATACTATGTAGTGATTATTTAGGTAGGTAGAAAACTTGTACCTCCTCCTAGATCTCTTATTTATTCGCTTTTTTCTCGGCTCGCCCAAAACGGGCTTACCGTAATGTTATAAAGAATAATATCATTGGATGTAACCAAATAAAACTTTGTCATTATTTCAGTTTGCGACCACTTTGACATTGACTTCTGGTGGCGACTTCCGAATCGTAGCCAAAGTGTGCGACACGATCAAGTCGAAGTGGATGAACGAGTTCATGAGCTCCTTCACCAACTTGACCCTTAATAAATGTCCCTTTCCACCTGTAAGCAACAATACCTTTTTTTCTAAATTTTGCTTTTATTATGATCAAATGACATCATTTATTTCGGCCACTTATTATTATGAGGTCTAAGATGCCTAAGGCACTGGAACTCTCACACATCGGCGAAACACGGTAGGCTGCTTGACGCCAGACTCCGGTGAGAGGGTGGTCGCAAACCAGGCGGGCGTTAGCCCTACCACCGCAAGGGAAGAACTGGCCAGTCAAATAAGGCGTTGAGTGTGACTGTCCAGCATGCGCCGAGCGCTCGGCCTACTCCATCCACCACTCCCACTTCCGCCTGCCCTTGACCCATTTTAGGTACTTAGCGTGCGTCGGTGCAATTTTTTTCCCCTTACATTCTCATCTGTTAGCTGTCACATTATCATTCAATAACATCACTCACACAATTCATTTGTACGATCTACGCTGTACATTGATCTTTGTGGTAGTTTGTACGTCATACGTACTCTTTTATGCACATCAATATTGCTTAGCTGTGCATTTCTTCAACATATCATTTAAGTAGAACAATTATCTAATTATATTCAGTAGCAATAATTCTATCGAGAGAAATCATTCGTCTATTCATTTACATAACATAACATAACGTACCTTACAAGTTTGCCTACACAACAAATCCATAACATTTTCACTGTTGTGCATTACACCCCAACACCATTTTTGTTGTTTAATCATTAATTTTGTTTCAGAAATATATTATTCTCATTTATTTAGTCGATGGAAACAATACTTCCCTTTTAATTCTCTCAGGCCAGATACACATACATCAACATGGAACTTCCTCCGAAGAACATCCCGATCCCCATAGCTGATGGTGACTACTTCATCAAGTTCGAGCTCTTCGTCACCGCCTCCAAGGAGCTAATCCTCGAGATCGACACTTTGCTGCATTTCGACCAAAATGCTAGGAGAGCGAGGAAGAAGGGAAAACACTAATAATAAGAAAAAGGTCTGGGACTCTAGGATCCCAAGAAATGTCAGTCACGTAAAAATAATAAATTATTTCATCCATAATTTTTGTTTTGGCTCTACTAAAAAAAATATGTTAGTAGCCGAAGATTCAAATACACATCACTAAATTTAAATTGGAATTGAATAAAGAATTGGAATGAGCCGGGTTTTTATTAAGAGAGAGAGAGAGAGAATGCAAGCGCTAGAGTTTCTTGAGTTACCTTTTTCTTCTTTTCGTATCGATGGCACTCTTACTCTTTTTTTTTTTTTTATATACAACGTGTAACGTTAAATGCGCAAAACCTCAGACACCCCAACTGATTTTTAATCCAATTGACCTATTTCAGAGAAAAAATAAGTAATTAAAAAAAATGTAAAGGTTTTATGTGCTGTTTTAGTTTTACTGGTCATTCTGATCGTTTCTTGCGTCTGCGACGACGCTTTATCGAGGGGGGAGTCGTCACTGGGCCGCTGCGCCGCATTGACATTGGGTTGCTTGACCTATTAATAAATAGACACGGCAACGTTTTTATTGAAGATTTTTTGAAAAACGTGACCTATATTAAAAAGTGGTTCAATTAATTCTGCTCGTTATTCTGATCAAACTATTTTCAGGTTTTGCGCATTTAACGTTACACGTTGTATAGTTTTTGCCCAGTAGTTGGCCACGTTGATTGCGGCATCAGTGGCATTATTTAGGTCATCCAAGGACTGGAAGAACTGTTCGGGTTATTTAACGTAGGTATTGTTTAAGAACTTGTAATATTTCAGCAAACTATTAGTAGCTGCGGCCAACTATATTGTGAAAATTACGAACGCGCGATAACAAGATCTAATATCGAGCTGTTACAACCATAGAAGTACTTGTCTATTTTGTATTACCATGGTTAGAAAATTAAAGATTACTACTTCTACGCCTTTTTAAAGAATTACAAGTACCTACAGATTCATTTCACTTCTTGGCAACGTATCTAAGTTGTTTTCAAGCATCGTCACGAATATTATTTTGCATAACAGCGGATAGCATAAACTTCATTTCGCAGAAAATCGTTTGGCAAACACTCATTTACCATACATTCAAAACTCATAATTTTGTAAGTCAGAATTATCTTTAGGCACAAATTTCATATCCATTATAAATTAAAATTAGAACCATCATATCGCAGAAAATTCATAGTCAGAATCGTCTTTTGACATACATTTTTCATATCGATAGTCATTAAAAGGCAGAACTATCATATCTCAGAAAGTTTACAGGTAGTAAGTAATCTTCTTTTGGCATACATTTCATATACATAATAATTGAATGACTCTTCTATAACATTACAGAAAATTCATAGTTACAATAACTTTGTATTTCTTACCATAATCATAAAATTGATTGAACACTCATTTTTTTTCGCCACGGACATACTACGGTAATGTGTATTGCTACATCTTTCTGATCAGGCGTTAATCATTGTGTTGAGAAAAACGAAGTTAAAGTATATTAAATATGGAAAATTCGGAAGAAAGCAATATAAAAGTGTTTAGATCAAGCACACGTGGAATTAGATAAGTTAGAAATGGATGGATTCATTTACGAAAAAAATAAAGTGCAAAGTGACAAATAGGTAAGTACTATTGGTTGTGTGAAATGAGACGGAACAAAAATATAATGCCTACATTGATAAGCAAGAAAATACTTAACCATAATCATGACCCTGATGTTATAAATGCAAAGGTCGCTAACATTGTTTTGATTAAAGAAGAATCCATTCATAACATTGGGAAAAAACCAAGTCAGGTAATAAACGACTGCTTATCTAAAACATCAGTAGTGATTTCAGCACATTTACCAACAATAAAAAATTTAAAGCAATCATACATATGTAGAAATAAGAAAAAAGGGAAACAGCCAATTACTGAACCAGAAAGAGTAGATTTTCAACTCGATATGAATAAGTTACATTGTGACTATTTGGAGAATGATTTTATTATAAAAGATCGATTAAACAACTGACGTCGGAAAATTGTGTTCACAAAAAAAAAAAAATTACATTGTAGGGACACATGTATGCGAGGCAGAGTGCAAGGTAAGCAAATTGTATGCGCGCGTGAGGTACGCTTTGGACGACCAGTTACTGCGCACTGGTCAGGGCGAACGGTCCTCTCTCTGGGATCACGCGAAATATATTCGGTTGACATAACCTGATTTTCATTGACCCCAGAACCCTGAACCAGAAGGAGTAGTGCTCAAGTAGGGATTACCGTGAACATTACCCGTGTTGCATAATCCCTAAAACATCATTTAAGCCAGATCCAAATATTGGCTTGCAGACGGCACATTCAAATCGTTCCAAAAATATTTCAGCAACTGTATGTGATACATGGATCTGTACATCATAATGTCACATTTCCGATCGTACTTACACTCAATACTAATAAGGATAAAGCTAGCTATGATACATTTATTGAAATTTTATTGGAATGTTGTGCATGCGCTAATATAATCCTATCACCCCGTTATATAATAATGGACTTTGAAGAAGCGCCCCAAATTACTTTTATAAACTATTTCAATAATGTTATAATATAATCAAAGGATGCAATTTCCATTTAGGGCAAATCATATACCGGGAAATACAGAAAAGTGGCCTCCAAAAACTATACGGTAATGATACTAAAGCCATGGAAAGGAAATGTTTATTTGCTTTTTCTTACTTATCGCCTAGTGATATACCAAAGTATTTTGATGAATGGCGCAAAAACATATCCCCTAAGGCGGAAACTGTTGCACAATGGTTTAGCGATAATTACATCTAGGGAACAAGTTCTTCGCCACCAAAATATCAGCTTAGCCACTGGAGTACAAAAGATTTAATCGACATCCCTAGAACACAAATGTATGCTGAATCGTGGCATCACAGGATAAATAGCGTAGTGAGCGCAAATCACGTGGGAACGAATCATAGTTGATTTGATATATTATAGAATAGTATCAAAGAAATAAAATACTCAATCATAGAAATTGCTAAACTAGGTACATACGCCCCAGTAGGACGAGATTGATACTTTTCTACCTTTCGACCAAAACGCTAGGAGAGACGAGGGGAAAACGGATACCTAGAAATGAATACACAGGTTGAAAATTTGTAGCGGGCATCGTCGGAGAGGAAGTACCCTTAATATTTAAGCTATTAATTTTTACTTTAAGGAATCGATTTTGTTTCCATAGTACGAGTACCTAAGTAAAATTGAGTTATTTAAACCTTTAGGCAAAATACTTAATAAAAAATTGAATCCTGATTTACTTATTTTTGAAAAAATCATCGCCTCTAGTGCCCCCTTCTACTTTCCACCCTGCAAATATTAGAATTCCGTACGTAACAGTTCTCTGATATATACAGGAGACTTGTAATTTGACGTATTTCTTCCAGGACATGATAGTGGGGGTCACACATTGCAACAATTACGCAGCCCATAAAGCCTAGATGAAAAATTCATGGAATTTGAGAATGCCCAATACTTATATCTTTTTGAAAATATTACCAGATTTTTATTCTTTTATCTAAACTCTCTAATTGAATGGCTTTCATTGTTATTCCATTGGGTACCTAATACTTTAACACACCTTTCGATGTACCTAACCAAATTTTCTAAAACATCAAACAGTCAAAAGTTAAAGGAAGGAATTTATTAACAGTTTTTAAAAATCATCATAAAGGTTTGTCAATATTAGGTATCCAATGGTATAGCAATAAAGGCCGTTATATTTCCGGGTTTAGAGAAAAGTGATATTTAGTGACAAATTCTGGGAAGTTTTTAAAAATACAACAAAGTGCACGTCTTGATACCAGTGCTCTCAGAGTAAACATTTAAACAAAGCGTAATTGTGTATTGTCCATATAATGTTATAAAGTGATTGTGATGGATTCGAATAATTCAGGTAAGAAGCAATGTTTATTTACATGTTTAAACGAAGTTCTTTATTTTATTAGCCATTAATGTCCCACTGCTGGGCAAAGGCTCCCTACTCTCTTTCCACCTCTCTCGGTCCAGAGCTGCCAACGATCAATCTTTATTGAAGGAGTCCAGCTCATCCCACCGTCACCGTCTGAGCGTGTCGCGATGTCGATTGCCGTTAAGCGGGACCCACTGGGTCGTATGTTTGGCCCATTGATCGTCTGACACGTGGCAGATGTGTCCAGCAGCGCAACTCAACTTAAGCGCGGCAGTTTTCCGAGTGACATCAGTTATTTAAGTGATGGAAAGGATTGTTGTAGCGTTTGATGTTTAATGTGTTTTATAGTACTCGTAAAACTCAATGAATAGGCCGTTTTGTGACGAACTTTTGTTTTCATATTCATTACACATTTTGTTATACTATCGCCTCCGATCTAGCAATGATTGTTATTGTATTATATATTTCATACAAATGGCAAGATAATGATGTACAGTTTATATGCAGATAGTTCCGGATGAAAAATTTATAGATATGTTTTGTGGATAAGGTCACAGAAAGCAAAAAAAAAACCTTTGTTTCAACAAGTGTGATTTTCTTTGTTTTAGGTGCACCTGGCACCTCGGCTGTAACAATAAAAAAAGATCTTTAGCATTAATTACAAGAGCATGCTTTGCCTAATTTGGATGACAATCATAAATATCTGAAAAATCACTTGTTGTCCGGTTACGGTGATACGTCAGTTAAATTTGCTTATTTTCAATCGTCCATGAGAGGAAAATAGTTTTTGGCTTATAATTTAAAATAGATTTTGTTTATTTTTGATTTACGTTTTTTATTTGCGTTGAAGTCTGCCGTAGCTGCCTACGTCGTTTTACCCAGGACTGTGCTTGATGGAATGGGGCGTGCAATGGGTGCCTCGCACGCGGGCGCCCCCAGCCAGGGGACGCAAAAGACAGAAATTTTACATGCTGCACTTTATATCTTATTACTTTATCTTTTTGCTGGGGAGTTTGTTGCGCCACTTCTTCTTCCCAGCGAAAGCACTAGGAAGTGGTGAAGGGCGGGCGTTTTGGGGGACTGTCTTTTGTAATTTTGACGTTCGAAAAGTGCTGATTCTCAGCCTAGTTTGAATAAATGACTTTTGATTTTGATTTTGATTTTTTTATCTAAAGATTTCGAGATCGCTTCGCTTGCTCTTGGATCTTGCGTTCTCTCAATTCTTACCTAATAAGCTGGTGATGCATAGCTCACCGACAAAGTCACCGCCTATTGTTATGTGAATGGTCAAAAGAAAATCTACCCTATTCAAGAAGGGACGCTAAAGATTGTGAGCTCGCTTTGCTCGCTTTTGCATCCTACTTTCTTTTGTTACCTAATACACGTAGTAAGTAAAAGCGCGGGCTACCAATACTAAATATAAACGTGGGGTGCTAAAATTTTGAGGTCGCTTCGCTTTCTCTTGCAGACTACATTCTTTTTTTTTTCAAGTAAAGTAAGTAAGCACAAAAACGAAATCTTCATAATTTGTGCAAAATTTTTGCTAGTTTGAGAGACGTTTAGCAGGTGGCGTTCTGTAGTTTCTGCCTATCACCATGGGAAGAAGGCTTGAGTTTATGTATGTATCATGTTTATAAATATTCTATAATCTAGTCGAAGCAATTATTTACAGGACGTTATTAAAGTTATTGGCTACGAGGTATTAAATGAACATTTAAAAATATTGTTTGTGTCAAAGTTATTTCAACAGTGTCAGGGCAAGCATGAGGGCTCTCTGTTTATTTACTGTCATATTTATATTTGTTAAATGTTTTGCCGTAAGTACCACTATTTAATTATGAATAATAATAGTAGAAAAGTCGAGAGGGTCGTGGGACCGCCGGTTGGAACGTTCCTTTCGCTGTATATGTATGTAATAACTAACTTAGAGAAACTAAATACAATTTTTTTTTTTCGTTTCCCCTCTCTCTGGCAGAATCTTGATGCTCCGAAATTTATTTGGCATAACACACTTGGCATAATCTTCTTTAAACGAATATTTTTAAGGCATAAAAAAAAAAAATAATATAATTATTATTTGGCCGAATGTTTATATATCCGAATTTACAATGGCATACTTTTAAGATGGCAGAATTTTATTTGGCATAATTACCTTTGGCAAAGTTAATATTCCGCATAATTTCGTCTAGCAAAACGTTTAGGTTCCCTATCCATTAGCATACAATTTTAAGACCTAATATAACTTGGCATACTTTTGTTTGTCCTAATCCTAATTATATTTTCGCATAAATTATTTACGCATAACAACTTACGCATAATTTTTTTACACATATTTTCTCTAATCATAATAATGATTAAGCATAACATTCTAAAGCATAACTTTATAAAGCATAACTATAATAATAAGGCGTAGTCGACGGAGCCCCGCTTCGTCGGGCCCCTATTTCTGTCTGCAGGGTTTAAAGGAACCTAACACGAAGGGGATGACGGGGGCTCGTTCGCTCGCTCCGCTCGCTCACTTGAGCCCCCGTCATCCCCTTCGAACCTAACCTGTCCGAGTCGGGGTGCCCCAATTCCCGAGCTCGCTTCGCTCGCTCTTGCATCCTAAGTTCTCATTGCCTTGTTACAGAAACTATAGCAAAATGGTTTGATCAGAATTATGTATGGGGCACTGCAAGTTCACCACCAGAATTTCCACCCCAACTCTGGAGTACATATCAACTAAAAAAGGAAAATATACCTAGAACACAAAATCATGCAGAAGCATGGCACAATATATTTGCACATTTTGTGGGAAAACACCATCCTGGATTTTATTTTTTGGCAAAAAAATTTGTTCAAGAAATAAAACATTGAAATAGATAAACTTGATGTCGGAACATCACTAATACCAAAAAAAAATACACAGACAAACACAATAGGACTAAAAATTATTAGTAAAAAAGATGAATATACTTCGAAACTTGCATATTTACAAGCGATTGCTAAAAACATACACCTAAAATAAAAATACATAGTTAAGTTACATAATGTAATAAATCATTAACGTGGAAATCCAAAATAAATACGTAAAAATAACTCAAATTTGTTTCCGTTATTTCTATTAATTGTATGCCTAAATATTATTATGCTAATAATCATTAGGCCTAGTAACGTTATGCGAATTAAATTTATGCCAAAACAAATTAGTCTTCAAGATAATAATGCCAACATAAACTGTATGCCAAAAAAAAAATGGCGAAGTATTATTATGGCAAAACAAATTATGCCAAAATCGTTATGCCAAAGTATATTAGGAAAAAGAATATTATGCGAAAAGAAGGGATCCCAACGTTTATTTAGACCGACGATTATTTGTTATAATTTCACTTGGCATACTATGAAGATGGCAGAATTTCATTTGGAATAATTTTATTAGGCATATTGCCATTTCTATAAAATAGCATTTTGAACCTTAAATTAAAATTAAAATATTGTCTTGAAAAGTCAATATGTTGTGTTACAACAGTTAGTGACAAAAACGAATCGCTGCAATACCGACTCCACATAGTCTGGTCTGCCCTACTCCTAGAGTGTAATTCAAGCTCGCGTGGGACCGCCGGAGCCCCGCAGCGCCGGAGCCGTGACAGAAACCATGCCTGCTGCATGTTGCATGTTCGCTTGCATGCTGCATGCTGCATGATGTGTGATAATTTCATAGCAACAGCTTTTATGTAATGGCTCAAAAACTATAATATGTAATAAGTTACCAGGACAAGTTATCTCAAGTATTAACACTAACGAATTGAAAAGAAATCTGATCAAATTGTTAAATAACGAGGTGTATTATTCTGTTGACGAATATTTAAGTGACAAATTTTAATTATAATACCTGTTAACTAAATCCAATCTTTTTCACATTTTATGACATATTAAATAATTTTATTAATTTTGATTATTGTTCAATGAAGGAACCTTTGATATTTTGTATGCCTTTGGGCAGGGCACAGCTCGGATCCTATGTATTATAACACCTTTTGTATGTACCCTGTGCTCACGAAGTAAATGAATTTGAATTTGAATTTAATTTTCTATTTCTATGTTGGCAGGTGATATTTTTGGTTTTGAATGATTTTTTGTTCGAGAATTTCCATCGGACCATATAGTGAAATCACCCGCAGACGATATTAGCCCTTATTTTGGAGTGAAAATAGAGATTTAATAGTTATTTTAGTTCAATCTCAGATTTTATGCTACCTACTGCATCAGATGTCAGATTACTTACTAAAAAGGGAAGAAAGTCTTTGAAGGATAACATCAGAAATTAAGTTATCCGGAAAAGAACTGGAGTTACCGACATAGCTTGCAGTGTAAGCAAACTTAAGTGGCAGTGAGCCCACTGCCGCACTTAGCCGAGTGGACTGGCCATGTTTGTCGAAGGACCGATGACCGCCGGAGCAGACGAGTCCTGGAGTGGAGACCGCGTATCGGCAAGCGTAGATTGGGATACGCGCCAGCTAAATGGATCGATAACCTTGAAAATATGACTGGGACATACTGGATGCGGAAGTCGAAGAACAGGGTGTTGTGCCGCAGCCTGGGAAAGGCCTATGTCTAACAGTGGCTGCAGCATAGGCTGAGTTGATTGATTGACTTGAAAAATGATGTTGTCTTAAACTTTAAGATCACTTTTTTTATTTTAGTCACAGGTAAAGCAGGAGGGTGGAAAAATAACCTACTGCAATACTAAATATGTGACGGAATGTTATGGTATAACCCGACGCGTCAAAAGAGGGGAGCCTTATAAGACTAATCTCACGACGACCACTAGATACCCATGGAACAATAATGTTACGGTATGTATCGGGCGATATTTTGGCTTCTTGCTTAAAGGTATGTACAAACAGTCTGAGGTTCTTTGGTAGATAGATAAAATAACCGTTGTACCTACCCTTCAAAATAACTGGTTCCCAGAGCTTTTAACAAAATAATCGGGACGAAAAGTGATACATGCGGTTTGATTTAAAAGATCACAAAATTACAAATCAGGGTCTTCCAGATTTCCAAAAAAATGCCAATAAAGTTTGGTGCTCAGTGCCCTTGATTTTCACATCATGGCATGGGGGTTGATGCATAATGTCATTTAAAGGTCTCACGACCCAAAACTCAAATTTCGAAAAGAATATCTACCTGTTGGTGATATGTTTATCATGTACCATACTAGAAGTAGGTACCTATACTAGTTCAACCAGGTTTCAGACTGGCTTCTGTAGACTTATTTTTCACTGGGTGTTGTTTAAATAGTTACGATAAAATATCTCCCCACAACTATGTGGGTTATTTAAATTTCGTCTCATTCAGTTGAAGTTAGTACTTCAACTGAATGAGACGAAATTTAAATATTGTATAAACGCACACTATGCAGGCGCGATTACGTCTCTGATATAAATGATTGGCTTGACGCTGGTCCTGCTCCACAGCCAGAACTATGTACATATATGTAGGTACTTGATTAGCATTTGAAAATATTGTTGGAGCTGAAGATTGTAAGACTGTCATTGCATTGTTTAAACTCAATCTACTTTGTTTTATATGTAGAATCATAGAGAATATAGTATTTGTGTAGAATGGTCTCTCCTTCTCCTTTTAACCACCCGAAGGTTGTCTTTAAAAGATCGCTTTTAGCAATAAGGCCGCCCATTGTTTCACCTCTTGTAAAATTTCTACATCTGTAATTTTTATGGTGTACATAATAAAAAGTATTCTAACTATCTATGTATTTACATAGCTCAGGTGTGAGTACTATGTACTATAACGGTACTATTTACTGGATAATATGACTTCGCTTGACTTGAACGTACCCTGTCGGCTGAGAGTATGCTATGCTCACTCTTATGTCTATGGAGAGGCGTGTTTTGGATCATCCTCAGTCAGTTCCTTTTAAAATGGTTGAGCTGAGTGGTGATGATCCATGTGTAATGTTCGTGAAAGGCCGCTATCAGATGGGATTGGTCATCTTTTAGCATCCGCGACTCTTTTTTTTTTGTTTTGCTTTTTCTCTGGACGCTTTTAACGCGCACGTCTTTTTACATTGCTCTCACATACACTTATAAATTCAACATAATTCAACTTATAAATGTAACTAATATTTTGTAACGATATGATTTAAAAGAATGTCCATGGCGTTTCTTGCCCGTTTTTCTCCTTTGGAACCTACTACGCTTTGTAATAGGCAATTAGCTTCGTCTTTCTGAATGGCCGATTCTAATTAAAAAGCGCCAGTAAATGGTTTAATTGAAATAAATGCTTTGAGTTTGAGTTTTCTGATCTTTTTGTGTTGTTAATTTTATAGATTAAAGTCGTCTTGGTTGGCTCGATATCAATGGAATTGGTGAAGATAAAACTGTGTGACACGCAAAAAATTGACTGGCTGTACGACTATATTAAAACGTATGCCCATATCGACGGTCAATGTCCTTATAAGCCGGTAAGTTTCAAAAGTTATAAGGCTTTGAATTGATTACAAAAAATAGGCTGAAACCAGTTTTGTTCAATCTGTAAAGTTTTAAAGATGTTCTGTAACTAGGTATTGGGAGCTGGCTCTTGCCTGAGGATTTGTTCGCTAAACCTTAGATACCCGACTGCTGTTTTCCCTGATCTCAATAATCCTATGGTAAATAACTTGTCATGACATTTTGTTCGCAGGGCCAATATGGGCTTTTTGACATGGAAATTCCACCCAAGAACTTGCCACTGAGTATCAAAAACACAATTTATGGGAATTTTCACACTAAGGTAACCGCCAAGTTTTACTTCATAGTGACCAAAACAGAGGAGATAATAATAGAATCTACTATAACTTTCCACGCTGGGTAGTGAAATAATAGTTTGTTTGAATAACCCTAGTTTTGCATTTCATTTTAACGTTTAAAAAGATACGTTTATTTGGCGCTCACGCAAATGGAAAACACAAACAAAAAATATGAAGTTGGGTGAATATACATGATATCCACGCAAAACGGCCATCGCTCAGAATAATGCTGTAACCTTATGCGAGACAACTACAGCGATGGTGCGCTGGCGCTTCTGTTCTCGTTTCAAACCTATAGTCTGTTTCAAAAGTATCTGACAACACACCTGTGGATGCCTATTTGCATTTGAAAATTGAGTGCTATGAATTGATTGTTTGAATACTTAAACTCGAAATTATAATTTTAAATAAACTGAAAGATGTTTTTTTTTCATTTAAAAATTGTATTTTTTTTTGTTTTTCTTTATAAAGTAGCATAATTGGTGATATTTTATTTACATTACAATCTAGCCTATTAGCTAATAAGAAATTTAAATATAATTTAAACTGCAAAGTAACTATAAAATTAAGAATTCGTCTCTCTTATTCACTATAATAAGTTAAGGGGAAGACACTTGACACATTTATTTTCACATTTATTTTTGTTTTCCTCAAATGGGTAGGTACTTTGAATACGATCAACGAGCGGCATATCGCAAAAAATGATAAAATTGAATTTTTCAGTGTCGAAATAATTAGTAGAGGTAAGTTCATGTTCATATTTGTCATTTTACGTGTAATCTTGTAATTTCATTGACACTACGTAACGCAGATTCACATTATAATGCTTGATGTGCCATATGTGGGCCATGCACAAAAACATACATCTTAGAACAGTATTTGTGTGTATGTCCGTACGCTTGGTATCTCTTGCATTGAGGTACTAGCCTGGAAGTGTGGAGAGGATGTACTTCTATTTTACTTCCTAATATAGATTTAACGCCATATATTTTATTGATGTCTTCATTATTTCTGAATGTCAACATAGACATGTTCAGAGGCTCTTTATTTTTAAACCTCAATTTGTTTGCTGCATCTTCCATCTGGTAACCTTTATTGTGTAATTCCTCAAAAATTCTGTCAGACTTACATGTAAAGTGCCGGTTTTTCACGTCATGCTCCCTGGCGGAACCACCTTTGCTGTAATAAGTATAACTTACATGAACAATTCTATGAAATGTCTATAAAATTCTAGTCCTATTAAAAAAAAAGTCTATATCCCTAGTTTCGACGTAAACTTTTATTTAAAGTGGTTGCGCTGCGGAGTATCCTCCCCGGCGAAACCACCATGATATTTCTATTAGTATACATAGTATAAGCAAATACGTAGTATCAAATAATTCTATAACAATTCTATATTGAACTAGCACCCCTAAATCCTCAGTCTAATTTAAATATACGAACAAAACGATGCCTCAAACTTTGATTTCGAAATAGTAGCTAAGTGCCTAGATTAAAGTTCTTAGCAAATAACGTTTACGTCAAATATCATACAATGTCCTCTAGACGTTTAGTTTATAAGCATACAGATAATTATTTTCTTGTTTGTTTGTTCGAGGATTTAGGAGTGTTAGTTCAATATAGAATTGTTATAGAATTATTTGATACTACATATTTGCTTATACTATGTATACTAATAGAAATATCATGGTGGTTTCGCCGGGGAGGATACTCCGCAGCGCAACCACTTTAAATAAAAGTTTACGTCGAAACTAGGGATATAGACTTTTTTTTAATAGGACTAGAATTTTATAGACATTTCATAAAATTGTTCATGTAAGTTATACTTGTTACAGCAAAGGTGGTTCCGCCAGGGAGCATGACGTGGTTTTTCACCATAACTCTTATTGGTCTTTCCTGTTTGCTTTCGTAAAACTGCCAGAGAAAGTTATTGTCAGTCTGTAACCTTGTTATAAACTAAAAGTGTCTTAGTTCACTGCATTTATTTTAACGCATTTCCTATTCAACGTTTTAGTCGTGAATCTATCACCAGACTCAGGCTTTGACAATAATTTAAACAAGGCCTGGTAGTTCCTGACGCCATCTACTACTACAAGCGGAGGTGGCGGAGCCTTTATGGTGTTTTACTTTCTCGGTTTGAACAGGCTCTCTAGGTGTTGAATGTTGGCAGAGTGAGAGGGTGATGTGCTTAATTTTCGTTTTTCCTGCTCTTTTGCCTGATCCACTGTGTTTCACTGACTAGCATCTCCTCGTCCGTACAGTACTCCGGACACTGTATTGGACTTTTTACCGACTCAGCTGGCTTACTAGTTGAAGCTGTACTTTGTTCTGGCTTATTTAGTTGATACCTTACTTGTTGTTGGAGGCTTTCTATTTCTTTTTCCATATCTGAGATGCGAGTAACATTACGCAATTGTTCGTTATATGCTCTTTCTTCGCTGTAATATTTGTACAACAATTGTTCGTTTTCGGTTTTCACCTTAATGTTGGTGGTCTCAGCCATTTTAGTGGCGAGTTAATAAATAACAATTATAAATATAATCTGGGTCTATTCCTGCGTAATTGTGTGTGTCATGGCGACGAGCGTGGTCCGGCCGGCGCGGTTGGTTTGCTGCGTCTGCACTTGCAATTTTACGAGTAGGGGAGCACGCAATCGAAGCGACTATTCTCAACGAAAATCAAAACACAATTGATTTGAAAATTGAGCCTAAACACCGACAACAATTTATTGGTGTTGTAATTCAATAAATTACAACACCAATAAATTGTCGTCGGTTTTTTTTTTCAATTACAATTTAATAATGTAATTCAAAAACTAATTGCTGGAATAAGTGCTGAGATATAAAGATGAACCTTCTCTGACCCTTCTCATACGGAGGAATGTTTTACAAATTCCCTTTAGTAAGTATTGAATTTAACTTGAACAGGGTTTGTTTACACTGTCATCAGAAACTTTCAGAATATCCTATAGGCTCGAATATACTCAATATGACTCAATATGTAGACTCAATATGATTGATCTAGATGACCTTGAAACAATCAGCAGTGCGATTCTGTAACCATCTCACCGTGAAAACTTATGTGAAGTGAGCGTGGAGTGAGCTGTCAGTGTCATCCCACCTGATACTAAGGATTGACTAAGCAAACATTTACAATCATAATCGAGATTTTTAATAATATTTTTTATGCTAATTCTATTGATAATTTTGTATGATTTCAAAGCTACTATGTTATTTGTCAAAACGTTACTATTTTGTGGGGATTTAATATAGGAAAAAAAGACTAATCCTTATAAGGACTTACATAAGGACTAGTCTAGGAAAAAAAGAAAAACAAAGAAATTTCATATTGTAAGTTTTTTTATTGTAAGAGGCCCCTTTGGAGATTGTAATGAAATGCGGTACCACCCGACGATTATCCCTGTATGTACTATGGAAGTCTATCCAAGGGCAACCCCCGGTGGGTGTAGAACTATTGCATAGGATATGGAAAATTAAAAAGTTCGACTATGGGTTTGGGTGACTAAAGTGGGTTGGTTACCAAGAACTATGGAAGAACTATGGCCCCTGCCTGATCAATGTTTTATATACACACGGATAAAATGGCAGGAGGTGTCTTGCACACTCAATAATGGACCCCCGTAAAACTATCGCTAGCACATAGTGACGTAGCGACAAGGGGGCAACATGTCCTGAGGTGCTTGAGGAGTGGAGAGGTATTCCACGGCTTTCAGAACAATCCCAGAGCCCGGAAGATGGTCAAGATCCCTACGAGCACATACTTCCTTCCCCCGAGCCCGTTTGCTCTTGCGAATCTCCACTCAAACCGGCCAATAAATGCAAGAAAGATTTGGGAGCTCTGTTCCTCGTCAGTGTTCACTCCAGCCGGCCACTTAAGGCAAGCCAGAGGTGAAGAACAAGACTACTCCCAGGAGATAGGGTCCATAGGGTCGCTACTGCCCAACAGCTCGCCATATGCTGCCCTGTGGGTTTCTGTATCTCTCTTGGTCTGGCTCCTCACCCTAGACTAGTTTCGGCAAGGTAAACTCTTCCGGCACAGGCCTAGAGTTCGGAGCGCGCAAGCCCCACCACGACGTCAACGTAGAGATACGGCGGTGGGGTTATTATTATTATTATTATTATTATTAAGCTGAGATGACACTAGAGTAGGTAAATAAGTACAGACGCCAGCAGATCAAGCTACTACAATCCGAAACTTTGAATTAGGACGTACTAAGTTTCCACAATTGATTTTGCACGAGCTCTAACAAGTTTCATGTGAATTCAGCGATAACATGAATCATTAAACTGTGACGCACCCTGACGTGACACACACGCAAACACCCGCCGTGACACACACACACATACACACGTGACACACACGCAACCCACACTTTGCATTTGAGCATGAATTAATGCACTTTGCTTTGTGCATGAATTTGAGTCACATGTGTTTGGACACATGTGACTCAAATTCATGCACACGTGACTCTCGTTCATGCGTGCGGATCACGTGATACACACGTGACCCGCACGCACACACGTGACCCACACGCATAGACACGTGACACCCACGTGACCCACACCCAAACAAAGGTGACATACATTCATGCACACGTGACCCACGTTTACACACGTGACACACACGTGACCCGCAGGCACACACACGTGACCCACACGCATACACACGTGATACACACGTGACCCCCACACAAACACACGTGACACACACGTGACCCGCACCCAAACACACGTGACACACACGTGACCCACACCCAAACACCCGTGACCCACACGCATACACACGTGATAAACACGTGACCCACACCCAGTCACACGTGACCCACGCATACACACGTGACACACACGTGACCTACACGCAAACACAAGTGACACACACGTGATACATACCCAAACACACGTGAATCACATTCATGAACACGTGACACACGTGCAAACACACGTGACACACACGTGACCCACACCAATATACAAGTGACTTACGTACATACACACGTGACACACACGTGACCCGCACGCATACACACGTTACTCACACCCATACACACGTGACAAACACGTGACCCACACCCAGTCACACGTGACCCACGCATACACACGTGACACACACGTGACCTACACGCAATCAAAAGTGACACACACGTGATACACACCCAAACACACGTGACTCACTTCATGACCACGTGACGCACGTGCAAACACAAGTGACATACACGTGACCCGCACGCATACACACGTGACTCACATGCATACACACGTGACAAACACGTGACTAACACCCAAACACACCTGACTCACGTTCATGCACACGTGACCCACGCCTACACGTGACACACACGTGACCCGCACGTGTGTCACGCGTCACCCACATGTGTCACGCACATACGTGACCCACACCCAATAACACGTGACTCACGTTCATGCACACGTGACCCCCGCATACACGTGACACACACGTGACCCACACCCAATCACACGTGACTCACATTCAAGCACACGTGACCCGCGCATACACACGTGATCTACACGCAAACACACGTGACACACACCCCAACATACGTGACTCACATTCACGTACACGTGACGCAAGTGCTAACACACGTGACCCACACCAATACACACGTGACTCACGTGCATACACACGTGACTCACGTGCAAACACACGTGACCCGCACGCATACTCACGTGAACCAGACCCAAACACACGTGACTCACGTTCATGTACACGTGACCTACGCATACGCGTGATACTCACGAGACCCGCATGCACACACACGTGACACACACGTCACCCACACCCGATCACACGTGAATCACATTCATGCACACGTGACCCAAGCATACACACGTGACACACACGTGACCCACACCCAAATACACGTGACTCACATTCATACTCACCTGACACACACGTGACCCGCACGCACACACACGTGAACCACACGCATACACACGTGACACACACGTGACCCACACCCAAACACACGTGACTCCAATTCATGCACTCATGACCCGCGCATAGACATGTGACACACACGTGACCTACACGCAAATCACGTGACACACACGTGACCTACACCCAAACTCACGTGACCCACAACCAAACACACGAGACTAACATTCATACACACGTGACACACGCGTGATCTGCACGCATACACACGTGACCCACACGCGTACACACGTGACACACACGTAACCATCACGCATACACACGTGACCCACACGCATATAAACGTGACATACACGTGACCCACACCCAATCACACGTGACCCACGTTCATGCACACGTGACCCACGCATGTACGTGATAAACACGTGACCCGCACGCACACACACGTGACACACACGTCACCCACACCCAATCACACGTGAACCACATTCATGCACACGTGACCCAAGCATACACACGTGTCACACACGTGACCCTCACCCAAATACACGTGACTCACATTCATACTCACGTGACACACACGTGATCCGCACGCACACACACGTGACCCACACGCATACACAACGTGACTCACACACGTGCCGTACACACATATACACGTGACACACACATACGTGACACACACGCATACCCAAGTGACACAAACACGTACACACGTGACCCACACCCACAGACATGTGACTCACGTGTGTGTGTGTTTGAGTCACGTGTGTATGTGTGTGTGTCACGTGTATGTGCGTGTGTGTGTCACGTGTGTATGTATGTGTTTCACATGTATGTGCGTGTGTGTGTCACGTGTGTATGTATGTGTTTCACGTGTATGTGCGTGTGTGTGTCACGTGTGTTTGCAAGTGCGTCTCGTGTGTATTATTAGTGTGTATAATTTGACCCCCGTCTTATCCCTGCCCAATGACTTTTTTTTTTGAGCCACGGTATTATTTGCAATGTACTTTGAGATTCGAGTCGATAATGGTATAGGTCGGTATGGGTAGATTGATATGTGGCCTTGCGTAAGTACATGTAATTCTAGGACACACATTTTTGAACCGTTACCGCCCATCATTATCTACACTTTAAATAAAGATATTATATTTGCACAAAACGTATTTTACTCCTTTTTACAGTAACTCCTACAAAAAAATAAAATAAAAATGTTGAAAATACTCCTATCTCTCTGTAAATCTCGCCAAACAGGTTCATCCCGCAACAGATGCCGGAGCAGACTGATTGAACAAATTGAAAAGAATAGCTATTGCTACCGCGTGCAAAACATGAGACAGAGAGTGAAAAATCAAGCAAGCGCCAAATCACAAAATTGCTAATTACGAGAAGACCAAGTAGTAGAAAAATAAAATAATAAATCGTCACGATTTGAGATAATATTATTACCTATCTATTAGATTAAAAATCATCATTAAATTCCTTAAGGTTTCAGAGATCTAACGCAAAATAAGCGCAAAACAAGATTTTTGGTTTTTTTTTTACCATCGAGAGTTTTTTATCGAATCGTGTTTTTGCTTCAACAGATTCAAAGATTATTAGTTCAAGTTTAATGTGTCCAAATAGCAAACTCTTAGGTCATATACAACGTGTAACGTTAAATGCGCAAAACCTAAGACATCACAACTGATTTTTAATTCAATTGACCTATTTCAGAGAGAAAATAAGTCATTAAAAAAATTGTAAAGGTTTTATGTGTTGTTTTAGTTTTACTGGTCATTCTGATCGTTTCTTGCGTCTGCGACGACGCTTTACCGAGGGAGGAATCGTCACCGGGCCGCTGCGCTGCGCTGACATTGGCTTGCTTGACCTATTAATAAATAGACACGGCAACGTTTTTAATAAAGATTTTTTGAAAAATGTGACCTATAACAAAAAGTGGTTCAATTAATTCTGCTCGTTATTCTGATCAAACTATTTTCCGGTTTTGCGCATTTAACGTTACACATTGTAGATACCGAGATCCAGATCACCCAATATCACCAAAACAGCATCATATATTATGGACTCTTAAATCAAATATTTTACTGTCTTATTTTTTTCCTATACTGCATACCCAACAGAACACAACAGAACAGAACAGTTATAGAACATTTTTTTGACAAAATGGCAATTATTTTTATTTTTAGTAATTATTAGGCCCCTAGGTAGTATTAGCCCAGGGCCCCAAAAATTCACGCTCCGCCCCTGAAAGAATCTGAAATTGTCTGTGCTGTATTCTTGGAAAACGAATTCTGACTTTATTCAATCAATCTGCCTAGCCTTTCCCTAAAAATTTTGGGGTTGGCTTCCAGTCTAACCAGATACAGCTGAATACCAGTATTTTACATGGAGTTACTGCCTATCCGGCCTACGCAACCCGGTTACTGAGGAACAAGGTAGGTAGGTAGGTCTTTACCTGTCGCATAACGCATTATGGCGCTTCTATATTCAGAGTCGGCGCCAAAGTACAATAGCGATGAGGTTCCGTCATAGGTATTGAATTCCTTTAAAATCTATGCAAATAATTTCTAACAAGCCTAAAACCCGATTGCGATCAGAAGGAAAATTCGTGTTCGTTTTTCGTCCTAAAAAATATCCTAAATTTGATGAACTATCCTTATTCCTCGTAAACCTAATATTTACAGTTACAATAATTGTCATGTAACAAATAATAGTGTTTTATATTTAGATTTCTTATTAACATTTTATATTTGAAATTTGATTTAAGTACCAAACTAAATATATATACGATTTATCTTCAATGCAGTGATTCTTTTTATATTCGCTGGAATATGTTTATAAACATTAGTTATGTATATAAACATTAAGCAATTATTTGCAGGAAATTATAAAATGTATTGAAGTCTGCTACGAGGTATTAAATTAACGTTCACAATTATTGTCTGTGTCAAAGTTATTTCGACAGTGTCGGGGCAAGCATGAGAGCTTTCTGTTTATTTATTGTTATATTAATATTTGTTAAATGTTTTGCTGTAAGTACCGCTACTTAATCTTCCTACTAATATTATAAACGCGAAATTTTGTGAGTATGAATGGATGGAAGGATATTTGTGTTACTCTTTCACGAAAAAACTAGTGAACGGATTTAGATGAAATTTGGCACACAGATAGTTTATAACCAGGATTACCACATAGGATACTTTTATTCCGATATTCCCGCGATTTAGATTATACTGCGGGGCGCTGCTAGTAATTCATATTTAATTGCAACTTTTAACCTACCGTAAGTAAAGAAAAAAAAAAAAAAAGTGTTAATATCATGCATTTACATTAGATTTTTTATTGTGTCCGTTGTCTGCCAGTGAAAAATTCAATCATTTAAGAATAAGATAATTGAGGAGCGTCGGAACAAAAACCGATGACATTATTTTTTTTTTTTTTTTTTCTGTTACAAAATGTTTAATTATACACCCTTCAGGAAAGAAATCAATTAAAAAACAGTTACATCCATCTTAAAAAAAAAATCAAAATACTGTGGTCAAATCAAATCCGACAAATACATTTTTAAAGTCAACATGTTCTTGTTGTTGGATTAAAAACCGATAATTCTTATTAAGTTTTACACAATTCAACAATGGTCGGTTCAAATTTAATTCAGTTCAATACCGACATATCCATTTTGGTTTCGTCAAAAACCGATATATCCAAATGATCGCGTCAAAAACCGATATATCCATACTTGTCCGCCAAGTATCTCCCTAAATTAAGTATCTACCCTCCGTCAAGTTTCACACATCAATCGATGTCACTTTAACTGCAAATTGACATGCTATAATTTTCCACTTTTGTAACATTAAAAAACTTACAAGCTTTTTTTAATTTGTGAAAAATATGGTAAATTCGATATATCGGTTTTCGTTCCGACGCTCCTCAATTATCTACTAATTTGATTTTATTTATATAAATATATTATTATTATTATTAGTTCATTTATTTCAGACATAGTCCATACATAACACAAAAGTTAAAATCCAATAAAACACATTACATTACAATAATCATACACATTAGAATTACATAACAAATGTCACAATTAATATATATATATATACTCGTACAACGTGTAACGTTAAATGCGCAAAACCTGAAAATAGTTTGATCAGAATAACGAGCAGAATTAATTGAACCACTTTTTAATATAGGTAACATTTTTCAAAAAATGTTCATTAAAAACGTTGCTGTGTCTATTTATTAATAGGTCCAGCAACCCAAGGTCAGCGGGGCGCAGCGGCCCGGTGACGACTCCTTCCTCGATAAAGCGTCGTCGCAGACGCAAGAAACTATCAGAATGGCCAGTAAAACTAAAACAGCACATAAAACCTTTACAATTGTTTAAAATTAATTATTTCTCTCTGAAATAGGTCAATTGAATTAAAAATCAGTTGGGGTGTCTGAGGTTTTGCGCATTTAGCGTTAAACGTTGTATATATTATTTTTGTCTTTGACATTTCTCGGGACCCTGGCGTCCCGCACCTTTGGAAGGCGTACCAGGTGCCGAAGCCAACTCGCAGATGCCCCTTAGATTTTTTTAATAATAAATAATATGGTTCCTCTTCAGAACCGCGTACCGGGTATCATAAGGACCTCTTAACGAGCAAAGGCCTCCTCTATTTTTCTCCAAGTCTCTCGATTCTTCGCTAAAGATGCAAAGATCCAGTCGCTACCAGCCATTTTATTTATCTCGTCAATCCATCTTTCTTGTGGTCTTCCTCTGTTCCGTTTATTGGGTGGTCCTGGCCAAGTAGTTATTCTATGAGTCCAATTATTTTTGTTCATACGTGCAATATGGCCAGCCCACTTCCATTTTAGTTTCTTACATTGTTTTAAAGTGTTTATTACATTTGTGGCTTTCCTTATATCTACATTTCTTGTTTTGTCTTTTCTTTTTAGATTTAGTATATTGCGTTCCATTGACCTCTTGCATACTTGCAGTTTATTTTTTGTGTAGTTTTTAAATGTACACGTTGAGCAGGCATAGGTGAGACACGGTAGTATACAGGAATCCAGTGCTTTTGTCTTCAGTTTTCAATTCAGTTCAATTCAATTAATTTCTTTTCAGATCACAAAATCTAATTTGTTAGTAGTTACATGCAGAACTTAAATAATAGTGTTAGTGCATCCATAATAATTGTAAGTAACAAAGATCTTAAAACTACATATTGTTGCGAAAATAAATAAAATAAATAAATAAATAAATAAAATAAATAATATTCCACAACTTTCACACAACGCCATCTAGTCCCAAACTAAGCAAAGCTTGTACTATGAGTACTAGACAACTGATAAACATACATATATATTTCTAAATACATACATATTATAGATAAATTACACCCAGACACAGAACAAATGATCGTGCTCATCACACAAACATTTGTCCTGGGTGGGAATCGAACCCACGACCTTGAGTATAGTAGTCAGGGCCACTGACCACTAGACCAACAGGCCTGTCTCAAATCATGTCAAGCATGTCTCAATCACCACATTGAATATAAAACGTATCATTTTTGTGAATCAGTTTCGATATAAAAATATATAAAAGAAATCTAAATATAAAAAAACGGAGGTTTGTTACTTGACAATTATGGTGAGTAAAAAATATTAAGAAAACCGGGAATTAGGAGAGTTTATCAAATTCAGGATATTTTTTAGGACACAATTTAAAAACGGATATCGCGAATTTTAACCTGATTGCAATCGGGTGTTAGGCTCGTTAGAACAGATTAAAATATAGTATACAGTGAGTGTAGGAAGTATTCGTACACCTAGGTTCGTAATGAACAAACGAATTTTAATTTGATGAAAAATGGCTCGTAAAAAGTATTCGTACATTATTTATATTTCATGTTAAATTGTTTATGTTTGTTTATCCTACAGATTTTTTCATATGTTTCAAATATCAAGGTTATTCTTAAGGCGTAATATTTAGTTTTATTTACACTTGTGACATGTATAGACGCGTTTACTAGCAAACATGGGCCGCAAAGGAACAGAAACGAGTGAAGAGGAGAGAAAATTAATTATATACTTACATAATTAGTGCAAATCATTAAGCGAAATTGCAAAACTTGTCATAGACCACGCTCCACCAAGTTACCTTGAAATTCCTCTCCAATCACCTGATATTAATGTAATAAAGCATAATATGTGGGATTATCTAGATGATAAAGTTCGAAAAAGAGCAATTTCAAGTAAAGAAACGCAAAAAATTGCACTTCGTGAAGAATGGGAACTGCCGTGCGATTCTGTAACCATCTCACCGTGAAAACTTGGGTGAAGTGAGCGTGGAGTGAGTCGCCAATAGTTTCAATCCTTAGCATCAGTATGACTCACAGCTCACACTAATCTCACTTCACCTTAGTTGTCACAGTGATATTTTTCCAGAATCGACCGGCAGATACCGTCTTCTTATGTCTCGAAACTAGTTGATTCGGTGCCGTGGAGACTCCAAGCTATTATCTATAATAATGGTGGACCAACAAAATATTAGTTATGACGTTTTTTTCATTTTTTTAAATAATTTTTGAAGTGTACGAATACTTTTTGTTAGCGAATTTCCGCAAATTGAATTTTTTTTTTTTTACACGTACTCCGTATAATACATTAGGTATGTTGTCTTGAGATAAAAAGGCCAGGAGCTTAAGTATTAACAAGAAAAAATGGTATCCGATTGTAGTTTCCTGGACACAGGCGAAGGTGGTCACGAAGTTTAGCAGCCAACCCCGCGCGGGACTCGAAGTGCAGGAATACTATACTCTGCAGCTAGGTTGGAGCATGCAATAACTGACCGGATCGTTTACTGCTTTCAATATGCGAGCAAATCGCTCTTTTTCACTGGCTCTACACATAGAACAAATAAAGTAAGGTGTCAGACCAGAGCAAAAGGAGAAAAGGTTCGCTGAGAGAGAAGGCGCAAAATTAGTAGAAGAAAATACAAACCAGGTTTGGAGAAAACGTTACACCATATATTGTGGTCGGCTTATGATGCGGAGCTCGACATCAAGACTTTAAACATAGCATGCTGGCAGGACTCAATGTATGGTTCAATAATATCAGCAATTTGGGAACAGATTACCAGGAATCTTCAAAGTATATCAAGTCAAACCAGGTCAACAATTATCAAGCAACTCAATCAAAAGAAAATTTTCTTATCCATCAAATATGAATTGCTGTCAAATCCAAAAAACGAACTCCGTTTGAAACGAACATCAGAAAACCGGTCATTATTTAGAAAAAAAGTTTTAACCTAAGAGTTAAGGTTTTAACAGCAGAGGTAACGCTGCTAAATGTTAGTATTGGACTATAAACTAACTTAACCAATTAATGAGATCACTGTTACTAAAAAATGCCAAATAACAATAAGACCAAGTAGCAATCATAGGGCATTATCTTAAAAAATATATAACAACAATATAAAAACATTACAGTTTTACAGGGAGGTTTGATCTTAGTAGGTATTTCCTTATTTCTCCAATGTTTGTTCCATGTAGCATTTATTCGTCTCCGTAGTTCATCACGGTATCTGTTCGTAGTAAACGATATCTGTTTACCCAAGTATAAAAAAGACAAAAAAGTGTGTCGCTTCAGTAATCGAAAAAAAAATATTCCCCCATATTTACGGGTTTCTAAAGCGCTTCGATTGCAATGCTACCTAAACAGATCGATGCAGAAAAATTCGCTGATTCCGAATATGTATGTAACTCAATATGCCTAATTTGGCGGTTATGTAATTTTGCCTTTCCAGTGACGATGTTATCCATACGGTTAACATTTCGATTCCTTGCTGTTAACAAGACATGATATTGACGTGGTTGCACGTAGTAAGATAACACAAGAAATAATACAGAATTGGAGCCCGGAGTGGTGACCGCGTGTCGGCAAGCGTAGTTCCGACACGCGACCGCGCGTTGGACCGACGACCTTAAAAATATGACTGGGACATACTGGATGCAGAAGTCTAAGGACAGGGTGTTGTGGTGGAGCCTGGGAGCGGTCTATGTCCAGCAGTAGCTGCAGCATAGGCTGAGTTGGTTGATTGACTTAACAGTGATCTTGTTTTTGTTTTAGTCACAGCTAATGCAGAAGGGTGGAACGGTAAACTATTGCAACACTAAATATGTGACGGGATGTTATGGTATAACCCGACGCAGCGGAAGAGGGGAGCCTTATAAGACTAACCTCACGGCAACCACTAGATACACATGGGGCAATAATGTTACGGTAAGTATGTATCCGACGGTAATTTAGCTTCTTGTCTAAAGGTACAAACAGTCTGAGGTTCTTTCAGAGATAAAATAACCATTGTACCTAACCCTAAAAATAATTGGTAGCTCCCAGAGGTTTTTAACAAAATAATCGGGACGAAAAGTGATAGCTGTATACATGATTTGATGTATTTCAAATGAATGAGATGAAATTGAAATACTGTATAAACGCACACTATGCAGGCGCGATTACGTCGCTGATATAAATGATTGGCCCGAAGCTGGCCCTGCTCCACAGCCAGAACTATGTAATTGTTTAGCATTTGAAAATACTGTTGGAGCTGAAGATGGTAAGACTATCTTTGCATTGCTTAAACTCAATCTCCTTCATTTTATATGTAGTATTGTCTCTCCTTCCCCCTTAATCCATCCAAAGGTTGTCTTTAAAAGATCGCTTTTAGCGATAAGACCGCCCATTGTGTCACTTCATGTAAAATTAGAACATTTAGTTCCCTTTAAAATGGTTAAACTGAGTGGTGAATCCATGCATCATGTTCGTGAACGGGCACCTTCAGATAGGATTGGTCATCTCTTAGCATCCGTGACTTATTATTATTATTTTTTTCATATTTCCTCTAGACGCTTTTAACGCGCAAGTCTTTTTACATTGCTCTCACATTTACTTGACGGAGAAGGTACGTGTGTCTCGTTATGTTCAGCCATATTTAATTACTATGGGGCGTACTATGGGTAGTGTTGGTTATTGCGCAATAGAAAAACTGTTTACAGTTCAAATTAAATTATAATTTTACGAAATTTAAAAATAATAATAATTTTTAAATTATTCACACTAGCAAATCATGGTAATGGGCTTCATCTTTCAGAATGGCCGATTCCAATTCAAAAGTGCCAGTAAATGGTTTATTGAAATAAATGCTTTGAGTTTTCTGATCTTTTTGTGTTGTTAATTTTATAGATTAAAGTCGTGTTGGTTGGCGCAATATCAATTGAATTGGTTAAGATAAAACTGTGTGACGCGCGAAACATTGACTGGCTGTACGACTATCTTAAAACGTATGCGCATATCGACGGTCAATGTCCTTATAAGCCGGTAAGTTTTAAAAGTTATAAGGCTTTAAATTTATTAGACAAGATGGGTTTAAAACAGTTTTGTCCAATCTGTAAAGTTTTTAAGATGTTCTGTAACTATTGGGTGCTGGCTCTTGCCTGAGGATTTGTTACTACTACTACCCTTTTCCCTGATCTCAATAATCCTATGGTAAATAACTTGGCATGACATTTTGTTCGCAGGGCCAATATGGGCTTTTTGACATGGAATTTCCACCCAAGAACTTGCCACTGAGTATCAGAAACATAATTTATGGGAATATTCACACCCCGGTAACCAGCAAGTTTTACTTCATAGTGACCAAAACAGAGGAGATAATAATGGAATGTACCATCACTTTCCACGCTGGGTAGTGAAATAATAGATTGTTTGAAGAACCGTAGTTTTGTATTTCATTTTAACGTTTAAAGAAAGAAAAAAGATACGTTTATTTGCGGTGACGTAAATGGAAAACACAAACAAAAAATATAAAATTGGGAGAATATTCATCACATCCACGCAAAACGGCCATCGCTCAGCATAATGCTGTAACCTTATGCGAGACAGAGCAGCAGTGCTGGTCAACGGGATATGGTCAACTGAAAGATGTTTTTCATTTGAAAATAGAGGCTAATTAGATTTACAACATCAATAAATTGTCCTCGATGATTTAATAATGTCATTAAAAAAATTATTGCTGGAATAAGTGGTGAGATATAAAGATAAAACCTGTAAGTTTTGAAATTAACTTGAACAGGGTGTGTTTATACTGTCATCAGAAACTTTCAGAATATCCTATAGGCTCGAATATAGTAGACTCAAATCATGCTCAATACAAACGTGGGTTGCTAAAATATTCGAGGTCGCTCCGCTCGCTCTTGCAATCTGAAAAGAAGTCAGAGAAAAAAGAGAATGTAGCTTTTTTCTCTGCGTCAGTCAACAAAGTAACTCCTACAGGATGTCCCATAGGAATATGTGAAAACTAATTAGCCACTATTTTTTGAGTAATGAGAAGATTGGGAAAATGTTAATGTTTTCCAATAAAACAATGTTGTCATTTTCATTTCACGTATATTTTATTATATATAAAAAAGAACTAGTTAGTGCAAACCAATAACTTAAAAATATAGTGAAAAATGTGAGGTGTTAATGATATACATTTTCGAAATGAGAACCATCTGAATTGGCACAAATATCCAAACGCTTTCTAAAACTATTAAAAACATGTTCCAATGTTTCGTCTGAAATGCCATTAACGATTCTCTTAATTTCTCTAATTAAATCATCTATTGTTTTCGGGTTATTTTCATAACAATGATCTTTAATGTAGCCCCATGAAAAGAAATCGCAGGGATTGAGATCTGGCGAATAAGGTGGCCACTCTAATACTGTTCCTTTAGTAAAGCGTGGGTACCCTAGGCCAATAACTCGATCGCCATAAACTTTATTGATGGACTCAAATACTTGTTGTGTGCGATGAGGAGCTGCTCCGTCTTGCATAAAATAAAAAGATTTAACAAGACCTCTCTTCTTCGCATAAGGTAAGAATTTAGTCTCTAATATCTCTTTGTATGATTCTCCGGTAACAGTAGATTCCAAGAAATACAAATTCACCTTTGATTGACTGCCCACACGGTCACTTTCAAAGGATGGAGCGACGTTGCCATTACAACTGTAGGATTTTGAGAGCCCCAAAAGCGATAATTTTGTTTGTTGACGTAACCATTTATCCAGAAATGCGCTTCGTCAGAAAAAATGATTGCTTTTTCACTCAATTCTTCATTTTCGAACATTTGCGTAATCGTGTTGCAAAACCTTTTTCTTTTGCGTCTTCAGTAAGCAACTGGTGTGTAGTTATTTTATAAGGTTGCATTTTTAGATAATAGCGTAGAATTCTATGCACAGTTGATTTACTCAGTTTCAAAGCTTTCTCGGCCTTGCGAATCGAAGAATGTGGATTTTCTTTAAAATATTTTTCAACTTCATCGATCTTCGCTTCCGTAGTTACCGATACTGAAGGGCCTGGTAAATCTTTCCTACGGTCCTGCAGAGTTCCGTATTGTATAAAATTATCAATTACTCTGTAAAAAAAGAACAATATTGCCGTGAGAAATCGCGGAAACTTTGAGAAAAAGATTATTTATGGAACGTAATACAAACATTAATATAAAAAAATTGATTCTCACCTTCTAAGAGTAGTTTCATTCGAAACTCTTTTAGTTCCGAACTTAGTACGAAATCCTCTAAATGCTTCACTGTAAATTTTTCCTCTTGTGTAGAAGCACTCAATGAGAAAAACCTTTTCTTCGATAGTAAGCTCACTCATTTTCACTAACGCCGTCCGCTTTCTACCGCAGCTAGAATAAAACTGACAAACCTTAGGTATCTACATGTTAAACGTAGGGTCCCTGAGAGGATCGAAAGGGTGGGGATCATTCATTTAGTTTTCACACATTCCCATGGGACACCCTGTATTTATTAACTCGCGGCAAAACAGAGGGGTGTTATAAGTTTAACGATTGTATTTGTGTATCTGTGTGTCTTTGTATTTGTGTATCTGTGTGCCTGTCTACGCCATCGCAGCTCCCAAACGGCAGAACCAATGTTGATTATTTATTTTTGTTTGAAAAAAGACATGATCGAAAGTGTTCTTAGCTATGATTCAAGAAAGTCGGTTCAGACATTTGAAGATTATGAGCTGTTTTCTACTTGATAAATTGACGCGAGCGTCTTCCAAGGGTCTGATTGAGTAGAAATTTGGCATTTCGTTACTTCAATGATATTAGAAGAACACGGTAACCTTGAATTGCTGCTACAGCATCACCTAGAATTAGCAGGTTACCCAACTCCCTTAACTTACAGCAAAGCTATCGGTATCGTGTTTGAGCTCCTTGGAACGGTCTCAATGAATAGGTTATACAACGTGTAACGTTAAATGCGCAAAACATGAAAATAGTTTGATCAGAATAACGAGCAGAATTAATATAACCACTTTTTAATATAGGTCACATTTTTCAAAAAATCTTCATTAAAAACGTTGCCGTGTCTATTTATTAATAGATCAAGCAACCCAATGTCGGCGCAGCGGTCCGGTGACGACTCCTCGCTCGATAAAGCGTCGTCGCAGACGCAAGAAACGATCAAAATGGCTAGTAAAACTAAAACAACACATAAAAGCTTGACAAACCTCAGACACCCCAACTGACTTTTAATTCAATTGACCTATTTCAGAAAGAAAATAAGTCATTAAAAAAATTGTAAATTGTAAAAAATTGTGTTGTTTTAGTTTTACTGGCCATTCTGATCGTTTCTTGCGTCTACGATGACGCTTTATCGAGGGAGGAGTCTTCACCGGGCCGCTGCGCCGCGCTGACATTGGCTTGCTTGACCTATTAATAAATAGACACGGCAACGTTTTTAATGAAGATTTTTTGAAAAATGTGACCTATATTAAAAAGTGGTTCAATTAATTCTGCTCGTTATTCTGATCAAACTATTTTCAGGTTTTGCGCATTTAACGTTACACGTTGTAGATAGATGGTGATCAGGGGCTGATTATGGAGTAGGAAAGAGAAATGGGAGAACCGGCCAATAACAACCAGACATACATACATATGCCACTAGATAGGCATTTTAATAAAGAGCAATAACTACGAGTACTATAGCGGTTCTTTTCAAATCGCTTTGTGAAAAACGTTATGGTCATGTTCCGTAGGGCTGGACGGCAGATAACTGTACTTGAATAGTAAATCACTTCTAGTGGTCTTACAATTAGTTTGAATATTCGCATGTATGCATTCCGATGACAACAAAATAATATGGTACCAAAACAAAAAAAAACCGGCACAGTGAAGGATAGTTGGGATGAATATTTATGCACAATATTGATTATATCGACAGCAAAAACAAGTTTGTATTTGGTAGTAATAACAATGCAATGTTACTTCTGCGGTAGCTTGAAAATATCTCATATCTCAAAAACTGCACGGCGTATCTTCTTCAAAAGAATTTTAATTGAAAGTGTTTTGTAAATACCGCCTTCAATTTTTTCAGAATTTTCCATATTTCGAGTTGCGACTTTACATTCGCAAATCTCACCGAATATTTTCTTCTATATCTACACATAATATAAATAAATACAAATTAAATAATACATATTATTATTACATAATATAAATTAATGTCACTTTTCGTTTCTGTCTGTGTGAATGCGTTGTTCTCCTTTTTTTTTTTATTTATTTATCATTTATACAAAAGAATACAGGATTATTCATAATAAATAGCAACCAAAAACCACTGGGGTTTAGACTTGTGCTATTATGAATCTATCTCAATATCGATTTATACAATTCATAAAAATAAAGTTTTTAAGGTCTTACAACAATTACACTTATTCCTACATGATATTTAAATAATATTGCTTAAGTTTACATTTGATATTATTATACATTTGTGCATTTCTGAGGGTAGACTGTTAATAAGTCTCGGTATAATATAACCGGTACTTCGCTCGCCACACGTATTGTTGGCGCGCTGTGTACGAAGCCTATTCTCAGAAACTGCCCGAGTGCATACAGGGTGTTCGATTTTGTTTCTTAAAGATTCATTGAAAAATTGTTCTTTTAATAACAAAAAGTTTACTTGTGTAAGAACTGGTAAGACATTACAGTGTTTAAAGAGGCCATTTATATTTTCACAAAATTGATTTCGAATTTTAGGAGATACTATTGTTTTTAAAATTCGAAGTTGAAGTTTAAAAATACTATCAAGGTATGTTTTATACGTACGACCATAACTACTAAGGCCACACTGGATGTAAGATTCAGCCATTGCGTAATAAAGCATTAACTTCACTTTGAAGGGCAGGCGGTTTTTCAATATGGTCATAATAGCGAGAAATTGCCGAAGTTTATCGCAAACACGTTCTATGTGATAACTCCAGTTAAACTTATCATCTATAATTACTCCAAGATTTGTTTGTTTACTGACAACATCTATTTGTGGACAGTTACAGTTTATCGCATTGACCGTATGCAAGCAGTCATGGTCATGGGCTATTAAGTTCCGTAAGGGCAGTTTTATAATGTATGGAGATTTAATAACCAATAGTTTAGTTTTGCTTGCGTTAAGTACTAAGCCAGCATCGTGACACCACCTCGTTAGAGCATCTAGGTCGAGTTGTAAGCGTTCGCATGCTATTTGAGGATTTCTATTAGCAATAACAAGGCAGGTGTGCTAAACTACGCAACGGATTTTGAAGCGGTTTTCACCAGCATTTAGAGAATTTATTCCAAAAAGCTTATTGGTTTATAATACATTAATTATTAACTTACATATAATAAAGAAATCTCAATTTTATGCACAAGTCGTAAAAACTGTGCGAGCGGGCCGCTAGTTAATTTAAATAAAGTTAAAGTGAATTAAATAAAAAATCTCTTAATAATATTATCATCTTTTTAATTATGAGATCCAACACGACACGCTTAATAAATGTGAACCGTATTTTATATTCAAAGGTTTTTAATATTCGCTTGATTTCCAAACAACTAAAATTCGTAAGGTCTACAAAGCTGTATTCCGAATTTTGCGTAACGCACTTTCTATCACAATTCGAAAGATTTTGAAGGAAAGTCCTAATCCATGGCTTCATGTGTTTGAAAAATTCATCTGCTCAACAACGTAAATAACGGAATAAATAGTATTGAACTGTCATAACGAAAGGCATTGCCACTGCAAGTCTGTTACGTACTTACTTAGATTTTTTCCTATCATGCTTCAAAGAGAAATATGTCATTAGAAAATGAAATAATCGTTGTGTACAAAGTTATTTATTGCCGCCATATCGTATAAGATCGGCTGCTCGCTCCACCATCGCGATGATCACCGAGTTGGGAAACAGAGAGACGGGTGAGGGCAGAACGCTGGCGTCCACGACGCGTAGTCCTGATACTGACTTAACTCTGAAAAAGGTCAAAAAAAAGGTTCTAACTAATTTAGATCTTGGCGAGGAAGTTACCAGTTACCGTTGCGTCTAAGAACCAGAGCCAGTATTAGTACCTAATTCAATTTAAAAAACCGAAACCTAAAGTTTGTCTATTTTATATAATATTAGAATCATGTCTAGCCAAGAAAGAGGACCCTTTCAAATGTAATCTTTCTTATTATTTGAGATGGAAAAAAACAGTATTTCCTTTAATCCCCTCTGCCCCTAAAGGGGTTTCCACTGGTGGTCATGACTTCAAAAATACTTTAGACTTCACTCAGCAAACAGTTATGTGGGGTCGGCTTCCAATGTAACCAGATGAAGCTGAATACCATTATTTCATATGGAGCGACGGTCTGTGTGACAACCAAGTTACAATACGATACGGTAAGACTTGTTGTCAGACTTTCGGGCTTCTGACTTCACGTAACGACTCTCAAAGGTCTACGAATGACACCCAGGTGCGAGGTTTTAGACTTTTTAAAAGAGTTAAAACTTAATGCACCTGTTAATTGAAGAACACATTATCTTACCGTAACTCCTGATCAACGACCTTTCCGCCAGCACAGGTGCCTCCCGCGTGGTGTCCTGTCACAGCCACTTCCCTGATGATGCACTCCAGGTATGCGTCTGGAGGACTTGGGGGCGGCTTCGTCTTTGGAACCTTGGGTTCCTTTGTCTTTGACTGTTTCTTGCCACTGAAAAAAACATGGGTATTAAGACCGATCATCTGCAGTTTCAAAATAATCTGCCCGATTTTGGTTTCATATTTAGCTGCATCCAGTTAGTCTGAAAGCCGACCTCAACAAAGTTGGGAAAAGGGTAGGCAGATGACCATGATGACTTGGTCTATTTTAGCAGGTGATACACAAAAAGAAAAGTCGGGTTTTATAAATCAACAAATCCAAGAGGCAAAACAAATGTTTAGGAAAGCATGTCATTTTTTAAATGTTGAAGGCTAAAAGCCCAAGTGCAAAAAAATACCAGAAACTCTACACTAGTTGTATCTGTAATTAAACTCAAAAATGCTTGTCCAGACGCCACAATCTGTCAAATTTCTTTAACTTTTCAACTTTATTACTAAAGCATAAGGTTCAAAGTTGATTGGGAAAATTTGACAGTTTCGGGTAGCTTGATGTGCTGGTGTCTGTACATTGATGTGTAACATGTTTGTATGAAACAGCTATTTCTTTTTTAATAACCGCCGTAAGATGTCTTCGTGGGCGGGTCTAGAATCATAATAATTTATTGTACTGTATTCATAGTAACAGTTTGCGTGTTTATGTCCTTCACACCATGTATAATGCTCACAATTTCCTCCTCCTTATCACTGGTCCTCTCTGTTCCTCCTTGCTGTACCTCCACAACGAGAGACATCGTTCAGGTCGGGGCCAGTGTATCCTAGCTCCGATGTCTTGGAACGACTTCGATGATACCAACTGCTCGGCTCTTCGGATTGCTGTGAAATATTGATATGAATCTTGTCAAAGTTACAAGACAAATCATTTGTTTCAAATAGACAGTTTTGAACGTCAAAATTAACAAGAAAATAGAATTGGTTCTAGTTGCCCCCTCCAAAAGGTAGTTTCATATGTAAGAATGGGCTAGTTTTGGACAGTTTGTAATCTATCCACACAGTTATATGTATATCACCTGCACATACCGACAGGTTTCACAATCTGTCCGATTTTATAACCCGTTTTGTGAAGCATCCCTGATTGGTCGCTCTTGGTAGTAGCCGAATTGGTCGCAGTAACTTTTCTAGAGCACCCCGACCAAATGGGTTAGGTTAGATTAGAACTGTGAACAACCACGTAAGAGCCGAGCGAGCGGAGCGAGCGGTGCCGCGGCAGCGGCCGGCGAGCGTTACTTTGGAGTTAAGTAGTTTAAGTTAGTTTTTTTTTAATTTTTTTTTACTTTTACTACTTTCAAGTTATTTGGCAATTTAGCGCAAGATGCGATCCATCGCAAGCAAATTTGATACCAGTTTTCAATTTGTTGGTTTGCCATGGACAGATTATAAACTATCGAAAAATAATGCGTTAAATTGTACCTAAATGGTTTGTTGAAGTTCACAGTTTTTCGGTTTATAATCTCGCGAGATAGATTATAAACTAACGATGTTCATAATCATACGGTGACTAATAATATTCATTATTATATGAAAGCGATGCACCTAAAATAAAATTATTACTTAAATATATAATTATAATAGATAGGTAAAAAGAAAGCAATCACTACATAGTATAAAACAAAGTCGCTTCCCGCTGTCTGTCCCTATGTATGCTTAGATCTTTAAAACTTCGCAACGGATTTTGATGCGGTTTTTTTTAATAGATAGAGTAATTCAAGAGGAAGGTTTATATGTATAATAAATGCATAATATAGTAGAGAAACACTGATCATTTTAGAGGTTTCTAATGTGATGTCGTAAATAAACACATTTTTTGCGCTTACATTGCAAACGCTGGCTTAACCCTACGAGATAGATCAAAATAATGTACTACAGTATTGTACACCTTAAAAAGGTCTACAAAAAAGTCCACGATGGCATATGTCTATCTCTTAGGGATAACTCACAATAACCATTTTTATCCTATACTTTTTAAGAGAAATAATGGCTCTAAAATTATCAGTGTTTCTCTACTATATTATGCATGTATTATACATATAAACCTTCCTCTTGAATCACTCTATCTATTAAAAAAAACCGCATCGAAATCCGTTGCGTAGTTTTAAAGTTCTAAGCATACATAGAGACAGACAGACAGGGGGAAGCGACTTTGTTTTATACTATGTAGTGATAGTGATCAGAATTGCACCCGTGCGAAGCCGGGGCGGGTCGCTAGTAACAGATAAATTACTTATGTGATAGATACGTGGTGCTCACATAACTATACAACATAATTATATAGGTAACCTATAACATACATTGTAAAAGTAGACGATTTTCCCAAGCAATGTGTCAGTGTGTGAGTTAAAGTAATTACAGGATGTAACATTAATGTAGGTAATTTTGAATATTTCGTTTATTTCGTAAAATTGCTAAATTCTTCTATTATTCGTAATAGAATAGAAGATAAGCACCGTAATTGCGTAACATACGATCAATCTCAATCTGAGTAACCCGTCCGCTGACAGTGAGCATTCTCCCTGACACCATATTACGACAGTAGAATGTTCCATACTAAATGAAAAACGTTTCACGACGTAGTGTCACTCACGCCGCCGGTCGACGTAGTACTCGTGCACGAACGGTTAGCAATATGAAACTACCCACAAAATACTCGTGTTACGACAGTGAGAAATATGAAATTGCTCACAATATGACAGTGGATACTGCTCTTTATAATACTTATATGAAAAATTATCGTTGGACGACGTACTGCCAATACTCTTAAAAATAATTAACCCGTCCTTGGACGTACCTACTGTCATAACGCACTATTTTAATTTCCCGCCTAACGACGTACCTACTGTCAGCGAACGTGTTAATTTTGAAGGATATTGCTAATCCATTGCTTCCTATGTTCGAAAAATGTGTATGTCCCAACAACGTAAAATACGCAATGGATGTTGTTGAACTGTCTAAATGAAACCCATTGCTACTGATAGTGTTACGCAATTACCCTGCAGGTTCAGTTGAACTCAAATTGACCTCTGTTATTAGATATAAGTACATATATTTTAAAGTGTCATGGTCATAGGTAACAACAATAAAACAAAGGTATACCTACTATCGTCCTTATCTCGTACTAATTAATTACTAACTACTACTACTACTACTACTACTACTACTACTACTACTAATTCCTAGTGTTTGAACCTACTTGTTAATCATTCGGAACTAGTAAAGGTCGGGCGTTTTGAAGGACCGTCTGAACTGTCTAATTTTGCCGTTCAAAAACATCTCACTAGCAGCCTTGAATAAATATTGTAATTCTAACATTCGATCGTAAGCACCTGTAGGTAGTATAAAATAAAGTCACTTTTCGCATCTGCCTGTGTGACCGCTTAGTTACATTTTGTATGCTGCCCAAAGAATTTCGAGGCGTTTTTCCCATCATTTGGAACATTTATTTTAGATGGTTTATGTGTAATACATTAATATTTAACTAAGATACAGTACAGAAATGCCAATGTCGATGTTTTGACATGTACCCGTAATATTGCACCCGTGGAAAGCAATAAGGCAGTATTCTAAAAAATAAAGAATTAACTACCCTACCTTTAAGCATACACTGGACATCATAATACTGCTCCAAATAATTTGGATCCACGACTGGCGGCATGGACGTGGTGGAGTCAGCTAGCGTGACGGTACCTCTGCTCCTGGGCTGCACGCAGGTGCACAGGAACATGAAGCCTTCCTTGTTGGTGTTGTTGTAGAAGGGGAACGTGTCGCGGAACACCTGGGGATAGAGGACTATCAACCTGTGAACAGCCCACTTGAACGTCGTCATTAGCCTTTAACAGTCCGTTTCTGGACATAGCAGCTAGATGAGAGTAGATGAGGATCGAGTTACATGCCTTGCGATTGAGAAGACCTACATAAATTATGCAAAAAAGCCCTGACCTATAAGGTTGTGGTGAATTATCGAGTTAACTTTGAATGCAATACCTATTGGTCGCCTTTCGGATTCGTTTTTTTTTTTTGCAAATTATACAACATGTCTCGGAATTAACGCACACCACCGAACACTCCAATTAGAATATTACGTAATAATCGTAATACATACACTGAATTTTTACTATTATGTATAAAATATTGTGTCGTGATTTGATTGATTTAATCCACAGTGGCAACACTGTCAATGTACAGACGCCAGCACATCAAGCTACTACAATCTGTCAGATTTCTTTGATAGATTTTCAACTTTATCGCTAAAGCATAAGGTTCACAGTTGATTGGGAAAATCAGACAGTTTCGGGTAGCTTGATGTGCTGGCGTCTGTACAAATTATTAATATTGTAAAACAAACTTTTATAATGTGTTTTCACTATGGCAACTAAATATATTATTCTACTTTGGCAACACTTAGAAATAACGGTTATGATTTTATCGTTATTTCTGGGTGGGGGAAATGTCGTTTTTCGTCGAAAGTGTATTGCTATTAAAAAAGTATTAGCAAGAAAAGAGTCTTTTGTTTATATATAAAATTAGTTATACTGATATGAAATGTCATAATAAATCTATTCAAACTACTTTCATAATGTGCATTAATTCAGTTACACATTGTAGGGGAAGTACGGACAAAATGACACGGTGTTTTGTTTTTCAATCATATTTATTTAGTTAATGGCATTATAATCAGTCTCAATCGTTTATAGTCATCTTAGGTTCATTGACTATCAGTAACACAGCCTTTTAATTAAGTAGGAACTATAATAAAATATATAATCAGAAAAAATATAACTAATCACAAAAACCATTTTGTCCATATAGTATGGACAAAACGACATATAAGGTAAGGACATAATGACATACAATCTTTTAAGAACAAAGTTCACAAATAAATCCTTTGGTCTTCTTTGTGACATCAGCACATGACGCATGAGCCCAAAGGGAACAAATCATACATCGTAACCAACCTTCGCCGGGCTTAGAACGGGAAAAGAGGTCATTGCAATAAATGCAAGCGCAGTCACTATCGTCGTCACTTATCTCGCATGAGAAATCTTCGCTTCCTGAGCTATCTATATCAGAGCAGTTGTACGCTGCCTCGATGCTCTCAATTTCTTCTCTGATTCTCTTCTCTGAGCGTTTTTGGAAGCAGAAATATTTATTTCATCCGAAATTTTTCTTTTCATCTGTCTCTTCTTTTCTACCGGTGTATCCTTTGGTCTATTTTTAGCATTAATTTCTTGCATATTTGAAGAAGAAGTTAAAAGCCAATCATCTTTGACAGGTTCAATTTGTCTTTTTCCTTGGCCTCGAATGAACTGCCCCTGTGGTACTGGCGAAATAGTAGCAACTGGATATGTCAGTAATTGCTTCGGTGGACCAGGTCTCACACCATCATCGTATGCTGCTCCAGCTCCAAAATGGACAAAACGACATGGTATGTCGTTTTGTCCATTTTGTATGTATGTCATTTTGTCCAAATTTACCCAAAAACGAATAAAAATCATAATTCCATCAAATAAATAATGATTGCAATAAAGTTAATCGAAATCACTGGGTACTAGCATAGTTCATCGATTTTAATACAAATAATTACAAATAACAACAAATAACTCACCAGAAAACAGGAGAAAACCATATGTAAAATAAACTTTTGAAGGCGAGATACACGTTTGAACTGGTTACTGCGGCGCAACTGTGAGAATGACGCTCAACGTCTGACAGGATTGTAAATATGGCTGCCGTCACGTGATACAGTCACGGAGACGTAGCTAAAACCCGCCCATTGTGAAATAAGGGGACTATGTCATTTTGTCCATACATGTCATTTTGTCCGTATTTCCCCTATATGTCCAGCAGTCGACTGCTGTACGAATGTCCAAAGCAAATACCAAGAAACAATTGTATAATTTTTTTAGGTTCCTATTTTAACCTAACCTGTGGTTTATAGTTCGACAGATCTCTCAACAGTCTCTCACTAGCTGTCCCCATTGAGAACAGCATGACAGCAGACGTGTTCTGATACTCCACGCCTGATAGAGGTGGAAATGATAAGAGACCTGAAAATATTGAAAATGTTTAGTAAATCGTTTGCCGTTGGTCTAATTATTAATATTGTCAAATTAATAATATTGTACTAACAGCTGGATACCAGTTTTTTTAAGTGGAGCGACAGCAAAATATAATTAAACTCACCGGTATTCCTCCAGAAATACTCCAAGATAGTGGTGAACATGAAGACCTTGGACAACGTGATGCTGATCGGTCTCTGGATGCTGACGTAGATCGGCATGTTCATGTGATCGTGGAAGTTACGGCCTACTTCAGAGTTTGCTGATATCTGTTTTATTTTGAACCTAAAAAAGTTTGGTGGTGGTAATAGTATCGCGTATCGTAAGCAAGAAAGGTACCACTTCATACTTAGGTACCCCCTTTTTAATAAATGCCGAGTAGATTAGTTACGGACTAACTACTCTAACAAACCAAAAAAGCGACAACCAGCATTTTCTTCGGATTAACCATAAATTATTCCAGATTAAAAGAAATAACTTTACTCCGTATTTCGGGGTTAGACCTTAGATCGCAAATAAATTGATCGCATTCAAATAAGAATATACAAGTAGCAGCAAATAAACTGGCATCTAGCTCAGACCATAAGTAGCATGGATTAAAATCTGAAGTGCTATTCTGTAAAAATTCACCGTGAAAACTTAGCTGAAGTGAGCGTGAAGTGAGCCGTCAAAAGTGTCAATCCCTAGTATCAGGTGGAATGAAAACTCACTTCACATAAGCTTTTACGGTGAGATTTTTACAGAATATACCGGCAGGACTAAAAACGAACAATTAGGGTACTTTACAACCGCTTTTGGTGGATCGGTAATGTTGTACAGTACGCATGCACGCCAGTAGGTACTAACAAAACCAGTATATTAAGTTGGCCTCTTATTCTATTGAGTCTCCGTACTACACTGGGCCAGTTTGAGGTCCAAGTGTACCTTCCATGTTTACCTTTGCAACAACTCTGGTGGTCCGATGCCCGAAAGCATCAACAACTGAGGAGTTTTGACAGTACCAGCTGACACAATGATCTCTTTGTTCACGAATATATTGTCCAGCTCGCGGTGATTCTGCAGGATGTACAGCGAAGATGCTGTTCGGTTTTCGAAACGAATCTGAAAAGTAATTTTTAGATAAGTTATAGGGTAACGAGCCTCATAAAGGACCATTAACAATAACAGGAACTCATCACAGTCAACCTGCACCTATCTGCGTTGCATGCTCATTGTTGCCCAATCCCTGCAGACAGCCTATGTAAGTGTCCTAATATTAAAAAGACAGATAAAATAAAATACCTGGGTATTATAATAGACGAAACCCTTTCCTTCAGACCGCATATGGAAGCTCTAAATAATAGAATTCGTAAGCTGATATACGTATTCAAAAAGATACGATGTATAGCAGATCCAATAATAATTAGGCAAGTATACTTTGCCCTTTGTCAGTCAATTTTGACTTACTGTATCACTTCATGGGGTGGGGCGAGTAAAACTTTGCTACTACCCATTGAAAGAGCAAAAAGAGCTACATATTCTCAAGGTGGCTACTTGCCGCCCTTTTCTTTTCCCCACTAACACTCTGTATAAAGCTTGTAAAGTACTAACAGTTCGACAGTTATTTATAATGAGCACTGTACTAAAACAACACGCGGCGCTTCTATTCAGCACTGAATTCACAAAAAGGAGACGGAAAGATATTGTTTGCCCTCAAAAAAGCACAAAGCATGCTTTTACAGCCAAATTTTATATGTACCTCGGACCGCTACTCTATAATAGGCTAAATGATAAAGGAAACATCTACTCCTTAAATCAGAGTAACTGCAAGAAAATCCTTATGCAGACTCTTCAAACTATTTCCTATGAAGATACAGAGAAGTTATTAGTTGTACTAAAGTAAATATTGTTAGTAATATATAATTTTATAAACGTTTTACATGTGTACCAATAAGTACCAATAAGATAAATATGATAATTAAGTGATTATTTAATAAATTATTGTTACCTCCAATCGCCTGAAACACAGGATTACCTAGTTCAGGCACAAGAAAAAAAAAAAAAACTATCTAAACCTAGCAAAAGGCTTTATGTGAATGCATTCCGCCAGTTCTAAAGGGTTTTCCAATAGGGACGAATCGATGTTGACAGGCTGTGGCGGTCACGATGTTTTGGCGGGATCTGTAAAAATCTGTTGCTTATTATTCAGCCACTGATGCCAAATCATCATGGCAAGTTACACGAATGAGCAGCACGTCCTAATGATAAAACTTTATTGTCAAAATAATTGTTCGTTAATGCAAACGTTGCGCTCATTCACGAAAGCCTCGGAACACCCAGATCTTACACAGATATTCTTAACAGGCCAGGAGATGTAATAAACTTCTGGGGGGAGGTGGGCTGGTTAAAATAACCACCGACGGCCGGCTTGGCCCACGCACAATGGTCCACTCGAAGGACTAAGCGAGTAAACCTTCTAACATAGATAGATAGGTACTCGTAGAATGGGATGATTGATTACAGATCAGGTGATTGGTTTTACGCACAAACACATAATTATGTTATAGGTAACGATCACAATAGCAGTGACAGGTACTTACGGAAACCGCCTGTGTTTTAAGCAAAACATGTAGATTCTTCCTCCTCAAGGCTGGTTTCAGATACGCGTCTAAAGTAGAATGACGGCCGCCATCTTTGATCGTCGCGGTTGGTCTTCTGAAGATCGTGTGTTTCTTCATCGAGGTTAGAGAAGCTTCTCTGAATGTGTTCATTAGTTCGTTTTCTTCGTCTATAAGTCTTAGTTTCATTGGGACCTAAGGGTGGAGATAGTGAGAACTTAACCCCTTGGGGTACATTTGACGTCTGAGAGACGTCATTCACTTGTTTTCCCTAGGAGCGGATGACGTGTCTAAAACGTTATTTGATATCAGGCACAATTCTGTTCATTTCATTGTAGCTTGTATCAGTCATAATAGAAGAGGCAATTATAGTATTTCGGTGAACATTATTTGCGATACACTGCCCCATTATGTCAAAAACAAGGAATATATTTTATGATAGTTATAGCGAAAGTAATAAATCCGTACCCAAGGGGTTAATATTTACATTTATTTTCTACCAATTTGGTTCAACAACCGAAAGGATAAAGTTACCGCTTCTAAGATCAAGGTCGTGACTGATAGTCATCTGTCAACAAGGCCGCGTCTCACAGTGGAAACAGACTACCTACATTTGATAAACAATAAACATAATACATAAACTCATTTCTTCTTTCCATGGGGGTAGGTAGAAACTACAGAACGCCATAAATACTATGAATGATGAACGATATTTTATTTCTATATTGGTTTTCTTATATACAACAAAAAGGAATAATATTTCCAAATTAAATGAGGTCGGTGTTTCCCTACCGGCTACTATGAGAAGCAACACCGAAAAATACTCAGACTTCATCGTCTCTGTTAAAGTTTAGTTATCTTGGTCATATCATGTGAGGAACATTTTTCATGCTACCCTCAAAAACTATGAAAGTTATTTCTTACCTTAGCCCCAGGACAGTCCCCATCCACCGCACAGTGTCCTGAATCGAACTCACTCCTCACAGTTCCAAAGGCTTTAATCAAATACGGCCTCAGGTCTTCAGTAGTCCACCCTTCAAAGCCGAGTTGACTCCATCTTTCGTAGTCCTCGGGAAGACCAAACCCGTGGAGTAGAAAGTTTATTTGACCTGAACCACCGAGGCCTTTGCCTCTTGGTATGAATTGGGACTGAAAAACAAACGCCGTTACTTTATTAAATACCAACCGAATAGTTAGGCTATGCACTACCTACTCGTAACTTCGTATGCAAATAAGCTGGCCTACGAAGACTCGATAAATACGTAAAGTCGACGAAAACATTAGTTCGTTTTAGTTCCATAAAGACTTTACATACAGACTAAAGGACAGATTGTAGATGTAATATGGAACTGGATTAAAAGAAGCATTAGAACAAAATTACATTTTTTTTAATTAAAAGGGTTTACTACAAAACAAAGTTTCTAGCTCAATCCTGCTTTGATGGTATTTCTTCTTACGAACAAAAACACAGTGAACCAGAATAGTCAATGAACTATGGATTAAATGTTACCTGTGTCCATAACCCAAATGAAGAATACTTCTGCGGCTTAGTCCTCACAGCCCAATCATCAGGTCCTTGCTGGGCTGCTGTTGGAGTCAGCGGTATCTTGGTAAAGTAGCCCATGTGGTCTCCGGCTTCAACCAGCAGCACCTTGGTCTTTTCGTCTTCGGTGAGACGGGAGGCGAGGACGCATCCTGCTGTTCCTGCACCGACTATCGAGAGTAGGTATAGCATTTGGTTCATAAGACACTTCATAAAAAGCATGTTCCTCCGACCTATTGCTAGTGAAATTTGGGCCTTTTGAGAAAATATTGTATCATGAAACAAAAATTTCACCGCCAACGCCCTATCTACTCGTATTATATTCATTTTAAAAAGTTGCTTATTTTTTTGTAGTATGAGCTCCAAATTGGAACAAAAGACTTACCAATAATGTAATCGTATCGCTTCTGCGGCTTAATAATTATACTCGTATACACATTCACATATCTTTGATACACCACATAGGACACACATGCCATGAAAAGCCCGAATAAATATGAAAACAAAGCCATTATTATCCACTAAACGCCTTATAAAAGTTTAATAGCAATCAATGGTCTCGAAGGCATTGTAATCATTAAACATTTTAGCAGGCTTTAATAGCTGCTGATGCATGAATGGCTAAGACTTGAAGGACTACACCAGGAAGGAATAGATTGTGAAGCAGGAAGTCTGATAACCCCGCAGTTTGATTTCTATACTTAATGTTATTGAATTCTTACGTTACCACTAATTGAATTAGGTAGGGGTGTACAACATTTAGCTTAGTAGGTATACCATCTATAAACAGTTACTGTTTGATAGAATGCTCTATCTTCTATCACATCAAATGTAAGTACTTTGTAAAAATGTATAGGTAGGTACTCCCCAACATAATTCATATGGATGCAACTGTGCAATGACAATAAATGCACACACGCATGATACGATTTTTTTCAACAGGAATGGAAGGAGGAAACAATAAATAAAATTATATAAATATAATATTTTTCTGTTTGTAAAAACTTGCGGATAGTTTTTCGTGCCTCGAAGCCGCTAAACAGCCTTATATAGAACATCTACAAACTGCTTATTTTTATTTAAATATAGAACACTAATATTGACTTGTTGCCTAAAATAATTTGTTGAAATAGCAAGTTTCAGACTTTCTCTTATGTACGAACATACCTACTCAGTTCATACTTGTTCTATCCATTCACGTAGGTAACACCACAATCCCTCTTAGAATTCTCATCTCAGCTGTATGCAATTGCCTTTCATTCATCCCTTTTGTGGCCCAACATTATGATCCATACAAGAACAGGACTAATAATTGTTTTATAAGTAATAATTTTTCGTTTCTAATTAACTTCTAGGTCCGTAATTTTAGAAAGCTAAACCGACCTTGTTAACGCTAAGCTAGGAACAATAACTTACTTGTTATGTAATGTTCAATAGAATGTTGTATTCATTTAAGAAATTCTAACTTCAATTTCTTTACAAAATGTTTGTCCTACCTGCCTGCTAAGAGGATTAGTCTGCGATACTACAATGCGGCGGGAAATCAATACTTACTTCTTTTATATTACGACATGCAATATGTCATGTTTGCGGCTATTGAGTTAAGTTGTGTATGGCAAATTCATTAGTTATACCCGTGGCAACAGCATCAGTAGCGTGAATTGGATATTTCTTGCCCAGATGGAATGAAATATTTCAGTCTTAATTTGCCATACCATTGGAAAAGAGTTAATAATTATTGTGTTCTAATAAATTTTATTACAATTTGAAAATTTTGCATGCCTAAAGGTAAATGTATTGGAAGGAGTAGATACTATTATTATAAAATTCTATCTTATCTGTAATCTACATTTTAAACCAAATAAATTATTTCTATTTCATAGTACCGACAATTGAGAAGTAGCAAATTTACAATTACCTACTGGTTTAATTAAAAACTTGAATCCTATTGAATCGAAGAACTACCTTGTTATTGCATACTACTCCATCAACGACTACTTAAACGATAAGAATAGTTGGTCGCCCTGATTAACTCAAGACAATGTTTATGTTCTTTCTCCAGAATTAGATTACTGATAGGTTATTATACTATGAGCTCATTATACAATTGTTTTTATTGGGCTGTATAAGTCAAATCAGTTTAGTTTTATTTTTATTATATTATTGACATAATCAACCCATTTAAATGTTTTCTAATGAGTTGATTGCAATATGTGGTTAGCTAGTGACCTCGACGATTGATCATATTATTCTTACCTGAGCAACCGGCAGCAAGTTCGTCATGCTCCCTCAGATGTCACTGCTTGCGGTAGCGTCGGGGGTCGGGTTGCCTCCTTCCCTCAAATATGGCGAGGGGGGTAATGGCTGATCTTTGCGTTATGCTCGTGAACGGGTGCTGCTTGTGGTGACTGGTCGTCTTGCTGACCATGGTTTTATTATTGTTATAATTAGTAATAACTTGTTTATTTAGTTTCCTTCGATGGTCCTAGTTTATCATTTGTGACTTCAAGCGACAGCTATGTAAACAGAACCCAGCATTGCATAAATATGTTAGCGGTCACGCCCTTCATACCTGGAGGCTTTTATTTAATTTTCATTTATTAATTTTTGCTTGAGTACCTACGTATAGTTTTTTATTGTATTTCTTGGTATATTGGCGTTGCTAGCTGACATATGGCAGATAATTGAATTTAGTGTCCTGTGTCTTGTAATGTTAATTGCTTTGCATACCTTGTATTGTATTCAGTCAAGTATTTTCTAACTGAACAGACAGCTGTGCTGCTGGGGAGTTTGTTGCGCCACTTCTTCTTCCCAGCGAAAGCACTAGGAAGTGGTGAAGGGCGGGCGTTTTGGGGGACTGTCTTTTGTAATTTTGACGTTCGAAAAGTGCTGATTCTCAGCCTAGTTTGAATAAATGACTTTTGATTTTGATTTTGATTTTGACCTTGGACTATATTTTGTCTCATTAATTAACATATTAATTCAACTAAATAATCTTTTAATATTAATTCAACTAATTTAAATCATGGGATTTCATTCAACTGGCTAGTTACGAAAATAAAAGATAAGAGTTTGCTATAAATAAGTTTAATTACACTGTAATAATCTGCTAACAAAAATTACAAATATTATAACAGAATAATTTGTTATAATCACATGAGAAACTTGTTTCTCTTTCTTAATTTTAAGATGGGTCACTAACATATAAAATTGGAACTTCCAGCAATTAATATTTGTTGCAAGAGAGAATTTAAGAGACCACAATATATAATTAAATTAGTACCTCATATCATGGCTCAGATATTATGGTTACTGTGTCTGAAAAATTCTGAATGACACAAATACAATGAAACTGAAGGCATAATTAATTTTTGTATGTTCCAATGAAAACTCCAAATCACAGTTTACAAAATAAAACAACACTTAAAATTAATCTGTTGTTTATAATTCAATGTCTCCACTATCTTCAATCATCTCGCCAGTAGCGGGCACCATGACGGGTGCCTCAATGACTTTCTTGCGGCCCTTGGCGTCAACTACCTCAATGGTCTCAGGTTCAATGTCCATTTCTGTCTCTTCTTCCAATTGTCTTTGTTTAAGACCTGCTGCTGGTGATCTGAAAATAAAAGAATATAGAATTACAAAATAACCATAATATTATTTATCAGCTGTGTCTGGTTAGACTGAAGCCAACCCCATATTTAATAATCTCATTGCACCAATGAATTCAAAATAATAAATAAGTTAATAAAGGCAAAAGGCTAGGCAGATTGATTGCTAATAAAATTGCACACAACTCTGTCAATTTAGTTGTTGTTATTAGTTGATGGATGACTAAAGTTATTATTACACAACAATAATAAATATTTTGAAAACATCCAAACACTGTTTTCAAACAGACCTGTAGGAATTTAGATGTGAGCATTTAGTTGTAGATAGTCTAGTTACCAACCATTTAAAACACTTGAATTGGGAAAAAAAAATATTACCTTCCACTGTTGAGAGCAATACAAGTCTCAGGTGATGAATTAGCAAACAAACAATAAAACCATTACCCTATCCATTTAATAATCTCTCCAATGACTAGTGTTCCACTACTTTATACACTAAAATACATTTTAAAACAGTTAATATACACTCAAAAACTTACTTGATCAATGAGATATCCCGCTGTACTTCCCTGACATCTCTCTGCCACTCTACTTCCCTACCCTTTCTCAATCTCTGCATAATGTGGTTGTTACTTCTTCTCTGTCTTATTTCTTCAACCTTCTTCATGGCTTCAATGGTCTTAGTCCATAATTCCCTGCTGTATTTGACAGGAGCATTGCGACGCTTTTCGAACTCAAATGACGGGTCAATAGCCAAGTCTTTGCCAGCAGTCTTACGGTACGCCTTGGTCCATTTGGTTTTACGCGGGTTCTTCTTCTTTTTGAACGCTGCATGGCATTTTGATCGGCAAAATCTGAAAATCTAATGATGAATAGGTTAGTGGCGTAATATTTTGAAACACTGAAAGTTTGTTCGTTGTTGAATAGTTACCTTGCAGTCGTTCCTGACGAATTGGATCCCGTGTCCAGGATATACCCTGGACGAACAGAAATAACAAGTTTCTATACGCATTTTTTACACGTGCTGTTTTGTTTGGTAGCACGTCAAGAAGGAACAATATGGCCGTATTGACTGACGTTTTGTATTTGAGTGTTGCCAGTGTTATTAATCTGGCGTTTTAGGTTTTATTACGATAATAAATAATATTATAAGTGCGGTAAAGACGGTAAAGATTAAATAAAATAATTTGGTGGTACTTAAAGGTTATTATTCAAAACGCAAATAAAAATGAAACGTGATTTTTAGTGACATCTTAAGTTGTAATTGAGAACTAACGCATTGTACTTTTGCTACTCCACAATAGAGGACGCTACAACGGCGTAATTATTTTGTCACTACTCACCGCTAGATGTCACTACAAAGCACATTGTTAATAAAATGTGTTGCGTTTGTGCTTTAACTCAAGTTAAAATTATCTAAAGTGATTACTTTTCAATCACCCTGCCCATTTATAGTCTTCCTTAAATACACCGTCGTGTTTACACCCAGAGATGGATGGTAAGCTTCTAAATTACCTAATCGTTCAATGTAGACAGATGATTATGAATGCATTTCCTCGGCTAAGCGAGCACAGATAGAATTACTTAGTTATTTATGGCTTTTGTATAATCAGTATCATATTTTCACTGACTTCTACATTGAATTTGGTTTAGTTGTAGCTTGTTAGTGTCAAATTCAACAATTAAAAAAGGTTGGTTAGAATAAAGTGTAGGTCACTTCTATTTTTCGTTACATTATTAGTATCTATAATATAATATACTGGGTGTCCGGAAAGTCATGGATTACCTTTTACCTGCCTATGGGCCACATTAGGACCTACCAATAAAAAAAAAATGACCATGCTGAAAGTCTTATGGTTTCCGAGTTTTTTGATGTTTAATGAAATTTTGGAAAATCTCTACCTTTGATCAGTTTTTTCCATGCCATTTCTACGAATGAAAACTTTTTCGAGTACAGGTTTTTTTATTTTCATCTTGAATCATCCTACTATCGATTGAATACAAGAAAATTTAGGTTCAAACTTAAAATTATCACCAAAAAAAAAAATAATTTAAATTATCACCTTATTTTTGATCGGACCTGGTGAAAAAAAAAATTTAATGGTAGGTCATTTTTTTTTAATTGGTAGATCTCAATGTGGCCCATCAGCAGGTAAAAGGTAATCCATGACTTTCCGGACACCCCGTATAACTTACCATTTCGAAATAACAATAAGTCATTTCCTTTTTCTATTCTAATTAATGGTATACTCGTATAGGTAAGTATGTAATTGAATAGCTACGTATGTTAATAGGGTTAATAATTCTGTTGTTTCTTAGCCGTTATTGCAGTCTTAACCTAAAATTGATTGTTAGAGACGTTAAGAGATGCTTAACGGGTTTGTGTTTTAAGTTTTATTATAGTTCTTACTCTGTACCTTAACGAATCAAATGCTGCCAGACAGTATCATTACCTACCGAAACTATTGACTGAAACCAAATTGGACAGGTAAAATAATACTTACCGTGACTCATCCACATAAGAAACAATACCCTGTGTCATGTATGACCTGCCATACAACGTACAATAATTCAGACTTTATTAAAACAGATTGTGATGGTAATGTGAGCCGCCGGTGGTCCTTTCATGCGGACCACGTCTGCTAATGAGATGAGCGTCGTGCAAAGATTCACCATCGGCTCATTACCTCCGTCGGACATCATTACCAAATCGTCGGTCACATTATGCACACGTTCAGAATTTTTATCGCGCAAATTAGACGAATCACGAAAAAGTTTTGTTACCAAAATTTCAACGCGTGACGCGTCATTATAATTTATGGGTATTTAATTTACTTTGTATTGCTTACGTGAGCTGTGTCTGACGTGTTTTAGTTATTGGAGAAGGATATTCTGGGTGGTAGTACGTCAGTCGGTAGTGAATCTATTATTTTTTGCGAATTTATTATATACATTATACAACGTGTAACGGAAAGGGGGTATCAACCCTGAAGGAGGTGAATGTGCTCATGAAACTCAACAACTTTCCCCAAAGAACATAGGTCGAAATATGAAAAAAAAATTTGGCCCTCCCATAGTAAACCAATCAGCTGGTAGTCAGTTTTGTAAGGGAGGGCCAAATTTTTTTTTCATATTTCGACCTATGTTCTTTGGGGAAAGTTGTTGAGTTTCATGAGCACATTCACCTCCTTCAGGGTTGATACCCCCCTTCCGTTACACCCTGTATACATTACCCACGTATTTTAGAGGTTTTATTTGAGGAAATTCACTACGTGTCTTGTAATTCAATTCAATTCAATCATTATTGCATCCATAATGTACACATAGATACAGGTGGTAAGAATAAATCAATATAATCAATTTCGGACCCTGTCGGGAACAGCAACATTTTAACTAGGTAGGAGAGAGGAAGAACGCTTTTATGGCTATTGGTGGTGGGTATTATACAATATAAAAAAAATGGTTTATAATTATAAATTGTCTATTAATTAGGTACCTACCTACCTATTGTACACCACATGAATCAAGTTAAAGATTCGGTCTTGTGAAAGTGATTTAAAACCACCCAGATTTAACAAAGAATGGGTAAATCGGTCGAAGCAGGTACAGTAAGGTCTGTAGAAATTTTACAAAGAACTGAGATGGAGCAAACCAACGCAAACTTTGCTAGCATGTTTTAAACAACTTCTTAACGAATACCTAAGGAACAATGTAAGTTACTTTAAATGCAATTACTAAATTCTCCCAAAAAGGAGCCTTCTTCATCGACACTTAAGACAAACTCCCCGAAGGCAAACGCGAGCAGTTGGACATTTTTCAAAGCCCTCCGGAATGCGTGGCGGCCATCCATCCAATTCCCACAAATGCAGCTAAAAGTTACAGCTTCATTACAATTCGGTGCACATCGCATGCAAACACTGTGGACGTGCGATTTTTTTCACCAACAGTGTTCGTGCCTGTCGCGCAGTAGGGATGCCATGATAGAGGAAACGACAGTGTCGTCACCGGGACAACGAAATAAAGTTTGGTTATCTTTAGGCTGATTTTGCTAGTGCGACATCCGGCGTTACAAAGAAAAAATTGGTTCTACCTATATTATTTTAGAATAATCGTTTATTTAACAAATTTTTGCATCCCTGATAAACACACCCAGTAGAAGAGAAGAAACGAAAGAAGAAATTTTTCAAAAATACGGACCTATATTTACGAAAAAAGACAAATTAACTAATTTACTCCTGCCCAGGATTGCACCAAGTAACGAGTTTTTCAGGGTCCAGGGGCACATCAACTATCTGGCTATAACAATTTTTCATTAATGGACACATAAAAGCACCGTTGCGCGGTTGAATAAATACAAGATACCTATTTGTGGACAGTCGTTCACAGCTTCTCCCGTAATCTCACGAACCTCATCTTTGAACTTCGCTCGTTGTTTACAGTTCAAAAACGTGTCAAAAGTGTCGTTGAGGTTTTATCACCTACTAAAGAGTAGATATCTTTAACATCTAAACGTAAATCCTGTACTATTGCTAACAAGGCGCCGCGGCGCCACTGCTCTGACTGTTTCCTAATTCAGGACAGGGAAAAGAAACAGCAATTACATCATTCCCATTTGAACCCATTTACAATCCGTAGCTGTTTTTGTGTTGTCGTCACTTTCAGGTTTCCCACCTATTGTATAGGTCAATAATATTGTCCTAGTTTCATAAATTTTATATACGACCTCATCTAGTTTTAATACATATACTCGTATTATTTGGCGTGTAAACTTGTTTTTTATAAATAATTTACAAAAAAAAAAAAAAATAATTTTATAGTTAACTACCTACAGTAATTTATGTAATATGCATGAAAATATAATGTATCTATCTCCCAAAAATGGAGCGCCTTCCAACAAGAAGAAACAACTACCCAAATAAAAAAACAGGAAACCAATGAAAACAGTTGATAAATCAGTCTAAAAGCGATTCTTTAACCAACTAGGACATGTCCGAAAACTGCCAAACTGGTGGGGATATTAAGCGCATGCAAAAAAGTGCACGTTTGTGTTCTTAGTGATAAATGAGGTGACACGGAGAAACCGTCACGAGGAGCATCGTGATTATGTGTTTCTGATTTATAAGGAGAACGGCGCTGGCGGTGGTTTTTGTGCTTTTTTTTGGTACTTTCACACTTTTTTTTTATTGGGGAAACAGTGTGTTACATATGGAGAAAGAGTTGTAGTTTCAAACGGATTTCATGATTTAGGTATATCCGTTATTTTTAGTTACTCTTGACTTCACAAAATACTGACTGTTACTGTTAGCCTGCACCATCCCACAAGACCTCATGACTTCCAGCTCTTTCGATCCAGAGCTAATTTGGACCACTCTGATCGTACACAAATTACGTAATTCTTTTTATAATGCGTCCTCGTATTTTCACCAACCACTTTTACAACAGGTACATTATTGCAAATATCTTTTTCATTATCGAACCCATTTAGACTCACATTAGGTCTAAGAGACACTCAACTATGGCTTTCAACTGCAACACAACTGCAACATAACTGCAACATAACTGCAACATAAAAGGGCGAGTTTCACCAAACTTTTATATCTAGAATAGGTAAGTCGAACTGTCAGACGTCAATTTTATTCCACGGATAATTAAAGATATCTGACTTTGGTAAAATCAGCCGTAAGCTTTATTAAAACTTGGGATAGATAGTCATGACGTCTCTTAACCAGAACGCTGAAGCTTTATCAACTTTTTGTCAACTTCAAAATAAATGGCAACTTCTAACAACAGTATTTAACCATCAAAGAAATCATTTGAACATAGACATAGACGTATAAATCATAAATGTAATGTCCTGAAAACAGACAGTGCCACCTGCCGGTGGAATGAGTTACTGATGTAACGTCTGCGTTTCGTCGGTATATCACGCGCGACGCCGGCGCGACAGGAGCATGACGTTACACGATGATCAACAGGCAGCGTTTGAGGGGTTATGTATCAACTTTATCATGTTGTTAATGTAGTAGATTCTTGAGTTGATAAATAACATGTGACCGAATGAATTAAGTGTTTGGTAGTATTTACGGTTTCACTCTTTATTTCATCGGGCATGCTCGAATAGTTTCGTGGTCAACCGGACCCTACAATCATGAGCTGGTCGCGTGGCATGGTTATGAATCGAAATAAACTTCGGTTATCAATCAATTTAATGTATAAATAAAGATTTAGATTAGGTACTCATATAATTGTTTTGAACGCAGAACCAGCGCTGCGCGCTGGGGCTCTGTCTCGTACATATAGGGTCGTAGCATTATGCTGAGCGATGGCCGTTTTGCGTGGATGTGAGTCATGTGTTCCCCCAACTTGTTATTTATTTTTGTGTTTGTGTTCTTTTTATCCGTCCCATTTGCCGCATTAAATGTATTTTCTTTATTTCTACCTAGAATACGATATACAAGATATATTATTACGACGAAAATTGTGGGTTAGTGATGTGTATGTATTTAGTTGGTAAGCATTTATATTAAACATATTTGGTCACTACGAACCAGCATTCTAATTGCGTAACACACGATCAATCACAATGCGAATAATTTAAAAAAATATTGCTACTACACTGCTTCACTTCACTCTTCTATTATTCTGATTCTGATTCTGATTCTGATTCATATGTTCCAAAAATTTGTCTGCTCAGCAACGTAATATCGCAATTAATGTTTTTGAACTGTCAAAATAAAAGCCATTCCTATTGTTAGTCTGTTACGCAATTACATCGCAGAAATAATCGCCACGAATCAGAACATGATTCATACCTTTTCTGTTCCGTGATCACATTTTAACTCTATTTAACCAGTCAATTTCACATCTAAGCTCACGCAGTCACAACCCGCTTACCCAGATCCCAGCATATAAAACAACAAGTTTATTAAAAACTGCCAGCCTCTAATCCAGCTATTTAGTGACCGTACCAACATTAACTGCAGCCAGTCAGCGTGAAATCTGACAATAAACTGAACGTTTTAGTTAGCCTAAGTCTTTGATACGCCGACGCCGACGCTGTGCGTACCTACTACGAGTATAAGTGCTCCAAGACAAATGCTGGCTTTTATAAATTTAAAATTATAACGTATTTAAAACTTAATTTGTTAAAACCAATTTAGAGAAACAAATATCATTAATCATGAAGGTCTAGTTCTACTGTATATAAGTTATGCCTGGCATGGTATGTCAAAAGGATTTCTGAAATAAATAATATTTTTTTGTTCCAAGAATACTTTTGATAACATACAATGTCCATCTCTGAAAAGTTCAATGCATTGTACGTATCAATTTATAATTAGGTGACAAGTTAAAACGAAACCCATGTAGTACATGAAGACATTATCTCGCAAGATTGCACATTAACATTTAGTTTGCGCCGGCGCACCGCAGATATTCAAATGGAAAATATCATTATTAAATGCACATACCTTAGAAGGTTCACTCCGAGTGGTTCTTACATGGGAATAAGAATAATTTAGCACACAGTTTTATACTGAGGGTGACATAATGACGACTAATGGCTTGCTGGCAATTGAAGTGGTCATGCCCTAGCATTACCTAGTAGTTCCGGAGCTCCACTTTAAATTGTCCTGTCATAGAACAGGATAACTTGTAAGTAATGCACGAAGAAAGATGATTAGTTACAACATCAAAATCTTTCCTTGGTGCTAATAGAAACATGCTGGTCATGAAAATAGGATGTCCATGTTCATCAGTGGACGTCTTTCGCTTGGGTGGGGGCTATGTCCAGCAGTGGACGTCTTTCGTTTGGGTGGGGGCTATGTCCAGCTGTGGACGTCTTTCGCTTGGGTGGGGGCTATGTCCAGCAGTGGACGTCTTTCGTTTGGGTGGGGGCTATGTCCAGCAGTGGACGTCTTTCGTTTGGGTGGGGGCTATGTCCAGCAGTGGACGTCTTTCGTTTGGGTGGGGGTTATGTCCAGCAGTGGACGTCTTTCGTTTGGGTGGGGGCTATGTCCAGCAGTGGACGTCTTTCGTTTGGGTGGGGGCTATGTCCAGCAGTGGACGTCTTTCGTTTGGGTGGGGGCTATGTCCAGCAGTGGACGTCTTTCGTTTGGGTGGGGGCTATGTCCAGCAGTGGACGTCTTTCGGCTGAAATGATGATGTCCAGTAGTAGATATTTACAGCCTATAAAGTGGTAATTAGTGGAATCTGTGTTCTACAATTATTGTTGAGGATACTGCTTAAAAAAACGTTGACTTTCTGAAAGATCTTGTACTGTGATAACGTCGAGATATCGACACCTCATGTTTAATAACTCTATCATATCTGCGACGCCCGAAGGTCGTGCACTCTAAGTATAAATACCTCGTTAAGAAAGGACGTTATATTCGCTTTTTATTCATAGAAGATTTCACTAGTTATGGAGCGTTTACGGCCATGTCTTATTATAAAATGTAAGCTCTTGCGTTAGAAAACTGAATTAAAAATATTAAATAAAACTTAAATAGTGAATATCATCATCTGCCTAGCCTTTTCAGTATTACGCCGTTCAGATCTGGAACCCTTTCTACGAAAAATACTGCTCTAGATTGGGAATGGTACAGAAAAAGTTCTTGCGGTCTTTGAACTATAAATGTTTTAATTCGAAGGTTCCATACGTGCAGTTACTGAAGCGATATGACGTTCTGAGTTTGCAATCCAGGAGATTGCTTCTGGGTGCAATGACATTACATCGCTTATGTAACAATAAATTCGACTGTATTGAACTCGCTAATCAGTTATGTTATAGAGTACCCAGAACTGTTGTGCAACGGGGGGTGCGCGTACCCCGACTGTTCCATACAGACTCGTGCAAAACGAACGCTGGAGTGCGTGCACCTCTCCGTCGCCTTGTTGAGACATACAACTCTCACTTTATGGAGCTTGACATATTTTCTCTATCTAACCAGATGTTTAAAAAAAAGCGATGGACGAAGTTGATAATTTGATTGAATTGAATTATTTTGTATTTAATTATTTATTTTGAATTATATTTGAATTATATTATTTTGAATTGAATTGAATTATATTTTACTAAATTGAAATTGAATCATACATAACGAAATCATGATAAGTAGGTATAATTGAATTAAATGGAAACAAGTTAATTTGAACATTAAACGCAGCTGTCACAGAAAGCTCTGTATTCTGTAAGATCTACCTAGTCTGGAATTCTTTTGTTAAGATGTGGATATTGGTGTGGGTTACATGTTTGTTATCTTTAGCTTTTAATTTTTTTTTTCTATTTTCTATAGCATGTAACTGTTTGATGTCCCTAATAAATAAAATAAAATAAAATAGAATACCAATTTGCGTTATTTTCCTCACATACGGTGCTCAAAATTGCAGTGCTATTTTGTAAAAAAACACCGTGAAAAGTTAGGTGAAGTGAGCGTGGAGTGAACTGCCAATAGTGTCAATCCCTGTCATCAGGCAGGAGCTGCCAATAGTGTCAATCCCTGGCATCAGGTAGGAGCTGCCAATAGTGTCAATCCCTGGCATCAGGTAGGAGCTGCCAATAGTGTCAATCCCTGGCATCAGGTAGGTGCTGCCAATAGTGTCAATCCCTGGCATCAGGTAGGAGCTGCCAATAGTGTCAATCCCTGGCATCAGGTAGGAGCTGCCAATAGTGTCAATCCCTGGCATCAGGCAGGAGCTGCCAATAGTGTCAATCCCTGGCATCAGGTAGGAGCTGCCAACAGTGTCAATCCCTGGCATCAAGTAGAATACAAACTCACTTCACCTAAGTTTTCATGTTGAGATTTTTACAAAATAAACCGCTTGGTCTGTCAAACTTCAGCAGTCGTTCAAGCTTGAGGTTTCCCAGCGAGCAATGGAGCGCAGCATTCTTGGAGTCAGACGGACCGTGTAAGGAACACAGTGCTGCGTTCCAAAACACAAATCACCGACGTCCTCTCTTTTGAATTCTTTGACATGTTTGGTCTAGTACATACCTAAAGGCAAGATAAAAGCTTAAGCAAAAAGCGCGGCATAAGCTGGCGGAGGCCGTCGCCCGTCGGTCTAGTTTTCCATCGAATTACTTTATAAAAAAAAATGCGAACAAGCAAAAAGGAAATGCCACTCTCATACATCGCTAAGTATTATTCATTATTTCTTAGTGTTTCGCTAATGTCAATGAGGTCGAACTACACCAAAGGACATAATTCCAGATACAAACTTTTTTCGAAACACTACAAAGTGAAAAATAACTTTAATTTTGGAAGTCGGTGTCGTTGGTTCCGCATTTTGAAGTGTTGGTGACTGACTGTCACACTCACCAACACTAGATACCTACGTACTAGATACTAGGACAACCATAATTTAATTCCCTGACTAGCCGGTCAATGCTGTAAAAATCTCACCGTGAAATCATAAGTGAAGTGAACATTTAATAGTGTTAATCCTTAGCGAATGACAGCTCACTCCACGCTCACTTCACCCAAGCTTTCACGGTGAGATGGTTACAGTATCGCACGGCAGAATAAAAAAACACCAAGCGAATTCACCTAGGTATTATTTTTAATCTTTAAACTAAGTTTTGTAACCTATTATTAACCCGATTGAATATTAAAAGTTAACCCTGTGACAGTGAGGTGGTGTCAGACGGGACATTTTTACAGCCACAGCTGAGGTACGGCGTCTAGACGGTAGGACGTGACCACAATCGCATTATAGTGTTGTGTGTGGTCAGTGACATTATTGCTGTAGTAACCCAATGTTTTTGTTGAAATTATTTTATTGATCATCGTGGTTAACACTGATAGCCTGTACGCGGCTAACATACATCCGTACATAAACTCACGCCTTCTTTCCATCGGGGCAGGCAGAAACTGTACCTGCTACGCTCCTTACTACTTTTGTTTTCCTTAAAATAATCTGGGTGGTGGCTGATGTATTTCTTGTAATAAATATTATTATTATTAATCCTGTTCCTTTTTTATCTGATTGATAGCGGCTATCTGTCCACTGTCAAATAGACCCAAGACTTAAAGATATAATTAAGAATGAATATCTTACAAATTATTTACTTATTTAACCATTTATGTACACACACATATTATTATGTATAATTGTATACAGACAAGAAGAAAAGAACAGCAAAATTTGTACAAAGGTGATGCTTATTTCTAAAGAAATCTTTTCCAGCATACGTGCGATAGAAAGTAGATAAAGAGATATAGACAACGTGTGTCAGAGTAGAGACAAAGTAAAATACATAAAATCGAAAACAATGAACTTAGGGCTATTTTGCAGTAGTCAGATAACTTTTATCTGAAGAATAATTTTGACAGTTTGACATATTTTCTATACAAGAACTGATTCCTCAGATAAAAGTTATCAGACTGTTGAAAAATCAGCCCTTAATAAAATAAAACATGACTCACATGCATATGTTAGATGCATTATATGTTTTGTATGACGTCGCGGGGGGAGTCAAACACCACATTCCCCCCCGACCCGAGGAGGCCCGCAGTGTCAGGCCGACACCAGTCGGGGGTTGCGGAAGGATTGTACGTTCCTGAGATCCCCGGTATAGGTAAGAGATGGAACACCGGGGTGGTTTTTAGTCCGCAAGAGTCTGACAAACCCGTCCGCCTGCCCCAGGGCGGAGGACATCCATGAAGATTTTCCACTTCGGAACAAAAAAAAAAGTGCCACAACCAACCAACCCTAGCCTACACAAATCTGCCATAGGTTTAGTACTAATCCATGCATCATGTAGGACCAGTAAATTCTCTGGGACGGTAATCCTTAGTTGCTGCTATCTAAAGCGTAGGTATGAAGTCACGAAACTTTTAACGAATTACGTAACCCACGAGTGCGCTAGCTTAGGAAAGCTTACCTGCCTACATCCAAAAGTAGGCTTTGATCCGAAATATTCTAGAAATCTTAAATTCTTAGCAACACGTTACTAACTTGACAGCAAAAATCTTACACATAGTCCGAAGAATGTTTTATGGTAGACGCGGCTTCACCCGTGTGGATATCGGAAATTATTCCACGGGAACGTGCTATCGGGATAAAACAAGTAGGCAATGTTACTCTTTATAACATCAATTATATGCCAGTGAAAATCCCGTCCAAATCGGTCCAGCCGTTTCGGAGATTAACAGACAGACAGACAGACAAAAATGAAAAACATTACCATATGCATTTAGTAAAAAAAAGCTGTTATTTTCACATTACAAACAGACACTTGAATTTGATTTATTTGTATGTAGGTATGCAGTCTCTCTTGTAATAGGCACTCGGTCTAGGCCCTTATTTTGTCACAAATAATAATTATTAGAATAGAACAGAATACTCTTTATTATGTACACCATATAAATTACAGACATAAATATAGAAATTTTACAAAGGGTTATTATCACCTCTTTCTTCAAATTTTCTTCACAATTATGACGACGGATGGATTGATTTTCATATTCAGTCTCTTGAACATAGTTACATTTTTATTGATTGACTGCAACCTTTCATACTTCAAGTTTGAACCAGGAGACATTTCTTACCTTTGAAGTTAATCCCTATTACCCAAATCGTGACTCCTAAACCGATAAACTGTCTCGTCGAACCTAAATGGACATGGTCTTTGCCCCTCAATTTTGCACAGAGACATTTATTTATCAGTAAATTAAAACTTTAAATTGACCGTTAAATTATCCATAAATAATAAATAGGAACGTACAAAACCTTTAAGTACCCGTCTCGTTGAGAGTTCCGCTTCTTCCTAACCTTTGTGATTACTCCAATTACTAGGCGAGCATAATGTACTAGGAAGCTCACAATATGCGTTTAGTGATTCAAGTGTGACCGTTTCTACCGTGTATGCGTACTTTCTAGTTGGTAATATAGTTCGTAATGACCTAATACGGTGTTACCCTGGCAGGCAACAATGCTTAATGTAATGAGGTACCTTCCTAGGTTACAAGATGTTGATTGAATGGTGCAATGGACGTTAGGACATTATTCACGGTTGTAAAGAGGTGGACGTATTTGGGTCGTTATTTAAGTTAACTTGTGTAGGATTTGTTGGTTAATCTTAAGTATCCTGCTCTTGCGTTTCGTCTTGGATATTACTAGGGAGTCCGGATAGGTCTTCGCCTTTTCGCTCATTAAAATAATCAAACCGCTTGGCGAAGCGTTGTGGTTATAGCAAATAATTCTCTATTAGTTAGCTGTAGTTTACAAAGACGATAATATTCTTTAGTGGGTGGTCGTGGAGCATAATGATTATGTTGAGACTTCTGCGAAGTCCTAAAACATGATTGCAAGAAACCTAATACTGCGGTCTTCTTTATCTCGCCTAACTCTAATTTGTCTGGGCCATTCTGATTAAAGATAATGAAATGTATTATGACAGAGGGTTATGAGCAAACTCATAATTTCTAATGCAAAGTTTTGATCTTTGGCCCAGGAAGTTATATAGAAATGTGACACTGGGGAGATTTGAAAACCACCAACTGAATTAAGTAAATACTATGTAGATACTATGTAGTAGATTCACATCACACTCCGCACGTGTTTTTCATTTTGACTAGAGGGCTAATTCAACCATTGACAATGGACTTAAGTCAGTGCCAAAGTGCTACCTATTCAGCTCATTCAGTAGCCGCTCAATATTCTGTATCATGGCGCTAGTGTCCACAATTTTATTATTTTCAACACTAACTGCCCTTATTCTTGGCTCGTGGCTAAATGATAGCAACCCCGCACGGATAGATCGAATGTTAAACTACGCTTGCCGTGGTCATTTCATGGATGGGTGCTATCCATTACATATCAAGACCTCTCCGTACCATGGACTCCACGTAAATCCATTGGTCTCGGGTGTCATTCGACAGTCGTTACGGGAAGCCCAAAAGTCTGACAACCAATCTTACCAAGGAGTATCGTGTTATCCAGAAACTGGGTTGTGGAGGTCAGATAGGCAGTCGCTCCATTTAAAATACAGGTATTCAGCTGCATCCGGTTAGACTGGAGGTACAACATAGTTAGAAAGAGGCTAGGCGGGTTGATTACCTGCCCTTATTTTTTCAAACGGTGGGATCATCTCTACGTGTCTTTTTATAGTCACTTTCCTCGACATACTTTATAATAGCCTTGTTATTTAAACAGATCATGTTTTGTTCTTCTTAAAATAACTTTTTATTTCCTTTGACATCAGCGAGGAACATCGAGGAGGTTTGTTTTGATAATATTTTTAATGGCATGTTTGAATACGTCATTGTCATGAATATGAACTTCCATTTTTGTAGTTACGATCTTATTGAAGTGGGGTTATTATGTTCTGTATTTATCTTCAGGGATGAGATGAGGATACAATCTGCCTTGTATATAGGGTTTTTACGTTATTATGTTATAGGTTCTTTTTCATGCAATGGTATGGTTTGTGGCATTCATCCTTTTTGGTAATTATAAGATAAACATCAATACGAACTGAGAAGGCAGAAAAAAGTAGGCGTCAGATTTGGCTGACAAACCAAGTAAGTTGGAAGAATATGTAAAAACCCTGAAACGAATCCGTAATAATTATTTTATCTGAAAGGTATTGTTTTATTGAACTCCACTGAAACCTCTCCTACAGTACCTACTAATCATGATGGGTTCTTTTTATTTACTGATATGTTATTTTTAACGGTAATCTGATTCTTAAAATGACATAGTTGACCTTTTTAGCAGACGATCAATAATATCAATGTATCTTTCAAAAGAAATGTTCAAATGCTACACGTTGTTTTTGCCAAAGCGGAGGACCTGCCTGAACACAATTATTAATTAAATTAAACAACAACTTAATTGCCAACTTAATTTGCACTTCACTCGATGCGCCATAGACAACTATCACTTTAACATTTACTACTAAACAGTTAAACTAGAGTTAGATACGTCACTTTACGCCGCGCTTGCCCTACTAATAATTTACGATTGTTTACGCCGCATTAAATGTATCGAGGCTACTTACCCAGTCCGGCCCTGTAGTTATTAGGTTACTACTAAATTAAATGTTATTTTATTTATTGGTCGCAGTTCCGTTAGTTAGATACGATATTAGAATGCGTACCAAGTGGTTCTTGTTTACACCTGTTATTCTAGAAGGGTTTGTCAGAAGTCCTTGGAACAGCCTCTTAGATGTACTTGTTACTACTAAAAAAAAAAAAAAAGTACGCAAAATATGCGCATTGACGTGGAGTTGCGGACACCAGCCCGTGTTACCTATTACTACTAAAAAGTTCGTTGATTTTTAAATTTAATTCATTATGGTGAGAAGATCTTTGCTGAATAGGTTTGTAACTAATTGATCGAAGATTACTGTCGGACCATTTTCCGAATTTCAGTTTTCTTAGGAGGTTCCTCTCTTGATGTTATGGCTCAGGGGTTTTCGGTTTCATAATAAAACAATATCCACTAAGTAAGCTTGGCATTAAGGGGGAATAAGGGGCAACTACCAATTAAGGGGCAACAGGATAGCCCATTAAATACAACCATCCAGGTTCATATAGTAATTCAATAGGTCTATATGAACTTAGAGGATTGTATTGATGATTTTAATGATGATAATTCTGTAAATACTACTAGGGGCTTGTGGCTAAGTAATAACAGCCGCATGGGTCGATCGATCAGGTTAAGCTACGCTTGCCGCGGTTGGTCCGTGGATGGGTGACCATCTTCACATACCGAGAACCCTCCGTGCCTCGGAAAGCACGTTAAGCCGTTAGTCCCGGCTGTCATTCGTGGATCTTTGACAGTCGTTACGGGTCGTCAGTAGCCCGAAAGTCTGACAACCAGTCTTACCTAGGGGTACCGTATTACCCAGTAACTGGGTTGTGGAGGTCAGATAGGCAGTCGCTCCACGTAAAATACTGGTATTCAGCTGCATCCGGTTAGACTGGAAGCCGACCCCAACTTAGTTGGGAAAAGGCTAGGCAGACGATGATGGATTCTGTAAATACATACTTGTTGCGGTCGCGAAACATATTATATTTTTCTCAACGTAACACCTAATGCTGATCTGCAAATTGCAAAAAAACGTAAGAAAATTTTAATTTCACTTCCCGGGCGTCCTTCCTAATCTGCAAGCATAATGATTCTGGAAAGGGAACAATATAATATAGTTACAAGAGTCGGTTACTATTTAATAGGATGAATATCCTAACCAGCATAATGAAAAATCCATTCGGTGTCCGAGATGACAGCCATGACAGGAGGCCAATCGATTAGAGCCAAACACTAGAGTGTAAGTGTGAGTGTGCGAGCGACACGCGTCGACAACAGAGACAATTGCAGCCGTCAACGCGTGTCAGCGGCAGCCGTCGACAACCTGCCACTCGTGTATTTGAGCACCGCATTCAAATACACGAGCGCACTTTGTCGACGGCAGCTACCGACGCGTCGCCTGGTGTCGACGGCTGCTGTCGACGCGTGTTGATGGATTCAGTTGCCTCTGTCGTCGACGCGTGTCGCTCATGTGTATGAGCGCTTATTCTCCTGGGCACATCAAGGACCTTTGTAGGAGGTAAGTTAATACATTTTCAACATTTTCTCACATCAAAGTTCCAAGTACAGTTAAATTTCTAATATGTCGGAACCTAATACTTGTATAAACTGTCAGAATGTCAAACGTTTTACGATATTGTCGTATATCTCAAGTACCACTCGATACCATAACTTTATGTTCTTATCCTGATAGCCAAGTTGACCGAACTATAAAACACTTTCTCTCTATTCGGGATATAATAACGTCGCGACAGGGGATGTCGCCATATGAATTTATAGGATGCGTTACTCGTAGAAAACTCGAAAACGAACAGTTTTTAGTGATATAAGGTTTGGTTGACATTGATACTATCGATTAGTGTTATTGGAGTAGGGATCACGGGGTGGTATATGAAAGAAAAGTTAGGGTAAGCCTTACTAGCACCCCACTTACGTAACACATTCATTCACGAGACGAAGGATTTTTAAAAAAATCCTAATCCATTGCCTCATATGTTTGAAAAATTTGTCTGCTCGACAATATAAATAACGCAATTAATGTTGTCGAATTGTCAAAATGAAAGGCATTGCAATTGTTAGTGTGTTACGAAATTACTCCGCTTGTACCACCAGGCATCATTATTGAGTTTTGGCTAGAATAATGGAACAAGTATTGTGAACATTACCTACAATGCCTCAGATTAACTGGTTCAATGCAAATACTCATAGGATAGGACAGGGAGACCATCTACCATGGAGTCTTGCATGTGTCATTTAACGGCCATCTGCCACTATCTGGAAGATCTAATTCGATAAAAAGAACCCTGATTTTGTCTGAAAAGTTTTTAGCAATAATATTTTGCCCATACCAAAATATCGAAGTGGGTTTACTATCACACCAGTAAAGGTTGATGGTCAGATTATCGGAGTGAATGTGTATATTATAGGAACTTCGTCATAACTATGTGACACGAGGTACTTCTGTCTCTACTCACTATAAAATAAGTCACAAATTCATGTTCTAATCACCATCCTGTCCGACCCAAGAATAAACGTTCAACGAATAATAAAAATCGTTTTAATAACCCATTAATCGGAATAGACCGAATCGAGTTACAATCGAATCGAATATGGAATGCATAAAATTCGAATGCACCGCGTATCGAATAGTATCGATAATAATGTAAATCGATAAGTACATATATCGATAATCGTTCACATGGAGATTGGGTGATAGTTACTTACCATTTGACGGCCAGTTTTGTTAGGTTGGTAGCATTGATAAGTTACAATTTTATTGTTGGCAATAAAGCTGTAACGATTTTTTGGGGTTTGAGTTTGTCGTGAAGATCGTTTGCATACATTATGAACTTTTTCTGTAGATATCTACATTTTGAATATGTTTTATAAGTAAATTTTGTGTGGTCCCAGTATGGAATGGGCCATTTCATATCTCTGCCCATCCATGTCGTAAGACAGCTCAAACGAATATCTAATTAATAAGCCTTTCATTTTAATTAATTCTGGGTTGAAAGATTAATATAATATTTGTAGAGGTTATTTCATGATGGGTTGGCCATGTTTATCGAAGGACGATGGCCGGTAAGACCGACAAGTCCTAAAGTGGAGACCACGTATCGGCAAGCGTCGTGTGAGACACCCTCCAGGTATACAGTGTGTCCGGACATGGACTAGCGATATTCTAAATACTTAAATATAAGCTATTTTAAAGTACTATTACACTATAGGCTTGGGTCCAATACACTTCCCCGCTATGTGGCAGCCATTTTGTTTTTTTTGTTGAAATATGCTCTATGCGAGTACAAAAAAAATCATATATCTCAAAGTTTTAGTCATACTGAGATAAAAATAGGCTTATTCGGAAGGCAATAATATTGTCTACCGTCTGCATTACAAAGCAATGTGTTCACAATTCCATAACTTTTGAAAAAAAATGTGAAAGTCGAAAAAAAAATCAAAAAATTATGCAATTCAACCAATAATGGTTAATTACTACAAAAACAACCCCGAGAACTTTTTTATTTTTTATACTAGATCGACAGTTTTTGAGCTACGCTACAATTCAACATAAAATTCACAACTGTATGTTTAATACTTTAAGAGTTATTGTTGTTTGAACATAGCGTATGCGCAAGCACAAAACGTCTTTGTTAACCGCCAGAGTGTCATTTATGGCATTCACTGTATTCCATCTGAGAGCAGGCGAGAAATACTGTTCGTTACTACCGTGAGTAAGCGAGATAGAACGTATTAGTCCACTACCTGAAACAAAATCAGTTTTAAGGACAAATTATTAGTTGGGTTAGTTTAGTTGTCCCTCGCCCTGCGTTGTGATCGCTATCGCTACTTTCACTTACCGTCCGTGCTGTTTACGTGCTGCGTTAGTGTTTTGTATTTAAAAGTGTGATAAAGTATGGCACAGCGTCAATATTCATCGCAACATATTGCTGACATACACTTTGTGTATGGCTTTTGCAATGGAAGTGCAAATTTGGCTGTACAAGAATATCGACGAAGGTACCCTAACAGGCCTACACCGAGTCGCCAAACTTTTATCGACGTGCATTCAAGATTAGCGGAAAGAGGTATTCAAAGAGCTGTTAATGAACGCAATCGCTTGGTATCGCCCGAAGATGAAGAAGAAGTGCTTAGACTAATAACCAATGATCCTAGACTAAGCGTTAGACGGATTTCAGTGCAACTTCGAATGTCTAAGTGGCATGTATGGAGAATTTTGAAAAGAGAAGGGTTACACCCTTATCATTTTCGACGGGTTCAAGACGTGATCGAACCAGATTTTGCTGCGAGATCTGTGTTTTGTTCGTGGATAAATAGAAATTTGAGACAGAACCGTAATTTTTTACAAAGAATACTGTGGACTGATGAAGCCAAATTTACAAGAGCTGGGATTACAAACCACAGAAACGACCATCTCTGGTGCTCCGCAAATCCAAGGGCGGTGCGCCCAAGCTCATTTCAACATGAATTCTCAGTAAATGTGTGGGCCGGCATAATCAACGATAGGCTGATAGGGCCATTGGAATTGCCACCTACATTAAACGGCGCTAGATTTTTAGAATTCTTACAGACACAGTTTGCGGACAGCCTCATGGACCTACCTCTATCATACCGTCGGCGTATGTGGTTCCAGCTCGATGGTGCACCCGCGCATTTTTCTCGAGCAGTGAGAGAATATTTAAATAATAATCTACAGCCGTGGATCGGTCGTGGTGGTGTAGTAGCGTGGCCGCCTCGCTCACCCGATTTGACACCCTTGGATTATTTTTTGTGGGGTCATATGAAACAAAAAGTATACGCTACAGTTCCAAATACCAGGGAAGAACTCGTCGCAAAAATTATGGCAGCCGCCGAAGAAATTAGATCCGATTTGGATTTAATTAGGCGCTCATCAACCCAGGTGGCACAGAGAGCCGTAGTGTGTCTACAAGCTGGAGGTGGCCACTTTGAGCAACTGCTTTAGATATTTTAATCTTCATTTAATATTGGAAAAAACATTAAATAAAATTCAATATGAATGTTATGTTTTTTTAATGATTTCCTGTTTAGGGTTCCGACAAAGGCCTTTTGTGCTTGCGCATACGCTATGTTCATACAACAATAACTCTTAAAGTATTAGACATACAGTTGTGAATTTTATGTTGTATTGTAGCTTAGCTCAAAAACTGTCGATCTAGTATAAAAAATAAAAAAGCTCTCGGGGTTGTTTTTGTAGTAATTAACAATTATTGGTTGAATTGCATAATTTTTTGTTTTTTTTTTCGACTTTCACATTTTTTTTCAAAAGTTATGGAATTGTGAACATATTGCTTTGTAGTGCAGACGGTAGACAATATTATTGCCTTTCGAATAAGCCTATTTTTATCTCAGTATGACTAAAACTTTGAGATATATGATTTTTTTTGTACTCGCATAGAGCATACTTCAACAAAAAAAACAAAATGGCTGCCACATAGCGGGGAAGTATATTGGACCTAAGCCTATAGTGTAATTGTACTTTAAAATAGCTTATATTTAAGTATTTAGAATATCGCTAGTCCATGTCCGGACACACTGTATAGACCGACGACCTGAAGAAGGTGACTAGGACAGACTAGATGCTGAAGGCGGGAGGACTGGAAGCTGACGGTGTTGTGATGCGGCTTGGGAGATGTCCAGCAGTGGACTGCGATAGGGTGTGTTGATTTCATGATACGGGGAAATCATATAATAAGCATTTTTTCCACAATCTGTTTCAAGATTTCACTGCAATATTGCTTAAAAGAATGTTGTTTTTAACAGTTCCCAATATTAGGACCACTACTATATCCAAAAATAAGTACCTGCCGCCAGAAAACAACTGCATACAATTTAATTTTGGTGTACCCACATACAATACACCGAAATTGAATAATGCAATTTAAATACTACAAATAAACGCTAAAGGTGAACATTTTAGTAATTTTTGCATATAAATCTTTTGTCGGCAAGAAAAACCAACTTAAGTTTCCACTTTTTTACAATCTTATTCAGTCTCAATAGAGTTGAAAATACGTAGTTTTATTTGCATAATAAGTCTGTAGGTTATAATCGCTTGTCTCGCTATGCGTTTTCGCCTCCGGGTGACAAGTGACTTTTGACTTCTTTTGTTTTGAAATATGGCGTAAATTATAAGCGGAGAGCGATCGTTTTTGGGAACAAACAAATAAAAACAAAAGATTATTGTAATAATACAGGCTCACTTGCATATCTACATATTTGTTTTGAATAATTTATTATTTATTGCATTTACATTAAAATAAAAATAAAAAATACAATTTCAAAATGATTAATTAAGAAATGATTATTACATATTAAAATAAAAAATAGTATTTTAAAATAAATAAAAATTTTTTGTGTTGACTTATGATTTTGGAAAAGTTACTTTTTCTTAGCTCTTCGTGGCGGCACTAAGTATCTGTACTTCGTATATTATTATGTTTTGGGTAGAATTTTATCATCATTTGTATCATCTTTTGATATAAGACCTACGGAGCTACCCACCATTGGTGTTAGCATTAGCATATACTTACCTCACAAACAATCAAAAAAGTCTTTTTTTTTAATTTTTTTTTTCACAAAACAAATTCTTCGTATAATTTAGCTAGAGTGCATCAGCATGTCGATTCTGTAAAAATCTCACCGTGAAAGCTTGCGTGGAGTGAGCTGTCAGTGTCATCCCACTGATGCTAGGGACTGACCAAGCAAACATCTACAATCATAATAGAGATTTTAATAATATTTTTTATGCTATTGATCATTTTATATAATTTTAAAACTAGTATTATAGTTGTCAAAACATTACTATTTTGTGGGGTTATAAAATAAAATAGCAAAACAGAAACATAGTCAGAATATCATTTTTTTTTTATTTCTTTTTTTCCTAGGCTAGTGTTTTGACAATTAAATACTAACTTTGAAATTATATAAAATGATCAATAGAATTAGCATAAAAAATGTTATTAAAAATCTCGATTTTGATTGTAAATATACGAGTACTCTTGGTCAATCCCTAGTATCAGGTGGGATGACACTGACAGCTCACTCCACGCTCACTTCACCTAAGTTTTCACGGTGAGATGGTTACAGAATCGCACTGCAGGTAGTCTAAGCCATGTAGAGGATGTTGTTGCAGTTGTCACCTTGTCATTGCCACTTCTCGTGATCTCCGACCCCGCCATTGTTTGCCCGTAGTGTGTGAACAACTTCGTCTCCGTTGTGGTTTACCTACTCACCGACATTTTATGTTTTATGACTGAATGTAGGAGACCGTGTTTCTCAGGGTTTGTAGGAAAAACATGTTTTTTCTGCTAGCGTACAGGCTTTTGTTTATGATAAATCGCGCCGATGTTTGAAATTATCCCAGGGGAACATGCTAGCAGGATAAATAGTATCCTATCATCCAAATCCATTCATTCGTTAAAGACAGAGTAGGTATCTTTCGAATTTCTAACATTAGTCTGGATTCTCAGATATCTATGACATTTAATTTTAACTCGTTGCCGACTGCTTCGTTGGTCTTATTGGTCGCGAGCGCTACCAGTATTTTACATGGAGCGACTGCCTATCTGACCTTCACAACCCAGTTACTGAGTAATACGATACCCCTTGGTAAGACTGGTTGTCAGACTTTCGGGCTCCTGACTGCCCGAAACGACTGTCAAAGATCCACGAATGACAGCCGGCACCAACCAAATCCTAAAAACAAATGAAGTTATCTTATATAATTACTGTAGTTGTTCTGCTCATGCCATGAAACGCTCTTTCCCATGGGAAGTGAACACCCCACTACATAAGCACCAATGAAATACGTTCAATAATATTTTATTCGAAAATCAACACAAAATCAGTAAATCTCGTAAAATATCTTACGCATTCAATTGAGCATCTTAATCGTCACTTTAGCAGAACTAGTATTGATTATCCTATAGATTCGACTGGCTCATTAAGAGGGTATCACCATAAAACAGGAGACAAGCAGAAGTTCCACTTGCTTGCGCTGCTTGCTTGTGGGTGTCGTTGAAGCGCATGAAAGCAGCGAGTCGGTTTCGGTACACAGGTTATTTTTTAGCTGCAATTAGAACTGACAAATTCACAACGTACAGACGCCACCACATCAAGCTACCCGAAATTGTCAAATTTTCCCAATCAACTTTGAACCTTATACTTTAGCGGTAAAGTTGAAAATCTATTAAATAAATTTGACAGATTTTAGTAGCTCGATGTGTTGGCGTCTGTACAATGAAGATACTACTTCAATCTTCTTCTTCTTAGCGTGTAAAAAATATATAATTATGTTTTTTTTTTAATTTGTTTGGCCCAAAATTCAACAACTCGAATACTGTTCACTGACTCAGCCGTTAGGTCCTCAAGTGTGCAGGTGACAGGGCATGTAGCACAAGATGGGAGGTAAGCTAACATTTCAATGTAAAATAGAATGCTGAACCGGAAATAGGAGTAAAAAATAATATGCCTAAATCAATACTCATTATATTGTAATGTAGATAAAGTATCACCGACTGTGATAATCTTTACTAATAATAAAACTCAAGAATTTGTTTGTTTGTTTGAACGCATTCTCTGGAACTACTGGTCGGATTAAAAAAAAATGTTTTGTATTCGATAGCCCAATTCTTGAGAAAAGGCTATAAAATATCGAAATTAACATCACGTTATGACCCTTAGGAGCCGAGCAAAATGAAAAAGTCAGTAAGAACGAAACGAAATGATAGCGCGGGTAGGTGAGGCGATGCGACGCGGTGGGGGGGAAACAAGAAATTTCACGCGGACAAAGTTGCGGGCAGAAGCTAGTTCATTTTTAAATTAAAAAAAAAATCCAACAGTAAAGAGAAAATGGTAGCTGTTGTGATGAACAAGAAATGCTTCTGTAAATTTAAAAATACCTAAACACGTTCTTTATAGCTTGTTATTACGACTGGTCCTTCTGAACTCATCTAGGTGATCCACCGCCGAGGTAATCATGGTTGGTGCCTATGGCGTGAGATACAGCGCCTGCTGTCGCTTCTCTAAAGGAATGCCGCTGTTGAGGTGCGCGTGCGACTCTTGTTCTGACGTCCTGTGATATGTGATACATGAAGAGGAATGTAGCTGTGAGGCTGGGAAGAAAATATGGAAAACACGATACCTATAATAGAAGAGGCATCGTAGATATGATGCTATCCTAGAGACAAAAAAGAGTGCTTCGCAATTACGCGGTAAGGGCACTGAGGCCCTTTAAGCCTAATAGTTGGTATTCAAAAAATTAGCATTCATAATAGTGTCATACGATTGAAAGTAAGCACGTTGAAAGTTTACACTGCAAATAAAAGTGTTATCACCCAGTAAATAAAATTATAAGTACGCGCGTAGAATACTGTTGCTATCCGTACTTACGACCACTTAAACGTAGGCAACTCGTTTTCCACATTTGACTATCTCAATTTAATGTGAGATGGTAATCACCTGATTGGCTCTTAATTTAGTATTCGCTCCCAGATCATATCGGTTTATTTTGAAAGCAAATAAGCAACGACTTCAAAGTAGACGTACTAAGTATCGCCGAGAATGAAAATGTTTGTCCGCACTCGCGAAACATGCAAAACAGGCTAACAAAACAAAAAATCCGTTAAATAAGCAATCCTCTTTTGGAACACCTTTTAAAGTTCTTCGAAAAAAAAAGAGAAATTCAAATTTCGACCGGATTATCCCGTCAAGAAAGCGACATGCGAACATCCGAATTAAATTGGCCGAGCGCGGTGGTCGAAGAAAAAAAAGCGCAAAAGTATCAAAGAAAACCGCAGACCGAGGCGTCAATCTTGCAGATTTTCAGTAAAAAAAAAGAAAATAAAAAAAATAACGAGGTGGGTTATTATTGCTGTCTCGTGTCTGTATTGGTAGCTCAGTGTGAGATCCGAACGCACCGCGCGCGCGCGCTCCCGTCATCGCGCCATTTCCCATTTACCACCACCGTGACACGAGTCCCATTAGAAAAAGAACGAAAAAAAAAAGATGATTATTGATCGATAATCGATTTTCAATTCGGTATTTCAGTGCGTGTGTGACTGCCAGTGTTGTGTAGTGTTCTTTTTATGAAATGCAAAAGTGACTAGTTTTACTTTTTCATTTAATTAAGTATTGTCTGTGCCTGTACTATTAGTGGTTCACTGATTACGTCGCGAAAATGCGCGACAGTTTTGGTAAGTATCAAGTTTATCCATAATTACATATTGCTCTAGATTTTATCTGTTCATTTTTAATTGTATGAATCACAAAACAGTGTGATTACGGTTCGCAGGCGACATATCTATGAATAGAACGCATCCATTCTGCTGATACATTCGATCGGCTGAAATAAAAAAGTTCGCGGTGTAGGTAGTGGGTAAGCCAACGGCGATAAGTTTTCAATTCATCTGCTTTAGAAAGTTTCATTGGAAATGTCTATTGAATAAAACCATGGTCTTTTTCTACAAGAAATGTATGTTAATTACTTCAATTTGACATAAAAATTACGGTATCTCAATCATTAATGTTTAGAAATTCCTGTTTTATCTAAAAATCAACGACGTTATGCTTAATTCTTATTTCTTGCCAGTCGTTAAACGGTCAATAGTGACGTTCTTGCAACTTAGCAAAAATCGGAGCTATGGCTGTTCATTCTGGAGGTGTGGTAGGTAAGGTACCTATAGGTACTTCCAACATCAGACTTTTACCCCTTAATTTTCCTCCACAGAGTTTAACCTCATCGTTATCCTACCGCATAACCCAGACTTACCTATTTGCTCACATAGTTTTGTTGTCTTTTTCATTGCAACGGTTTGATAACTCGTCTCTGTATTTCCTCTCTCCACCTTTTTAAAAGCAGTGGCGATGAAAAGATTCATCAACATAAACTCTGCCTATTGCAGTCCACTGACACACCCACGTGTACACTGAGAGTACAAACACACTGTGTCCACGGACACAGGTCTCTACCAGGCTGCGCCACAACACCCTGTCTTCCGTCTGTTCCAGTTGTCGGTCCATTCAGCTCGGAGTAGGGTGCGTAACACACTAAGGCTGCCAATACGCGGTCTCCATTCCAGGACTCGAACATGAACTCTCGAATAGATTGCCCAAAGTAAACTGCTTGCCTGGGTCCGAACCCACTTCTTGCAACTCGAAAGTAGTCGTCTAAATATCTGCTTATAGCACAGTTGGGTGAAGGCTCTGTTACGTACGTGTGAGGTATCTGTTAAAACGGAACCAGCTCTCTAAGTTAGCGCCGATACTGGCACGGCTTACATGAAACTGTTCAGCGAATGAATGTTAAATATAAAAAGCCCCAAGCCCCATAAAGCTAAAAGCCCCATAAAGTCAGCCGCTTTCAAATTGAACATTGTTTTATAATAAATATTGTTTTTTTCAAACTCTAGATCTTTTGTACGGGTAGGTCAAGTTTTAGGACGTTACATAATATGTGGCCTTGTTTCCCCGAAGGGTTGGTCAGAAGTGCACCTGGTACACCCACATTTCACCAGTTATATTTAAGTCTCATGTAATATGGGGCGAATGAGGGGCCCGTGGCTAAATAATAACAGCCACACAGGTCGATTGATCAGGTTAAGCTACGCTTGCCGTGGTTGGTCTGTGGATGGGTGACCATCTTTACATACCGGGACCCCTCCGTGCTTCGGAAAGCACATTAAGCCGTTGGTCCCTGTTGCTGCTAGTCGTCGTAGATCTTTGACAGTCGTTACCGGTAGTCAGAAGCCAGAAAGTCTGACAACCAGTCTTACCTAGGGGTATCGTATACCCAGTAACTGGGTTGTGTGGAGGTCAGATAGGCAGTCGCTTCATGTAAAATACTTGTACTCAGCTGCATCCGGTTAGACTGGAAGCCGATCCCAACATAGTTGGGAAAAGGCTAGGGAGATGATGATGTAATATGGGGCGAATCCATTGTCATCAACCGCCAACAACACTAAACCAGACTCCGGGCTGCTACTGAGAAATTCCAGATAGAAAAGCCCAATAAGAGTGCCCGACCTGCCACTCCCAGACTATGAGGTCGCAAGCACTACTTTTGCACATGAGCTCAGCAGTACCGCTGGCGACCACAACACCAAGGAGGGTCACGAGTGACGGCACTACTGTTAAGGACACCCAAGTTTTACGATTACAGCTCGCTAGCGCGTGAAATTTTTAGGGGGCCCTAAAAATCTCACTTACTAGCGCGCTGAACTTTCTTAACGGTGATCTTCTTCTTCTAAGCGTGTCGATGGCAATCTTAATGGACTTGGCCCAGACTTGGGCTGTGTGTTTGGCGCCATCACTAGCGTCCATAGTTCCTATAAAGTACCTACAGCTGCTTCTTAACGGTGATTATGAACTGTTTTGTACTCTCAGTGTACTAGGTGTTTCAATCCCAAATGAAGAAGCTCGCAGTGATAGAATTGATCAGCAGACTGACTCAGATTCTCAATTTTATAAGAAGAACAAATAAATAGTTTCGTGGTTACAAATAGTTACTGATTAAATTAACAAAGTAGGTTTTCTGTAAACTTATGAATTCCTAATTCGCTCAAAAGACTAAGCGCCGCTAAATATTTATGTAATTTCATTTAAATATACAATATTATGTAAATTGCACATTAAAATTTAAAGTAACCACTACCGTATGCAAAATTCATTTGTACAGTGTACACGGCAAATAAAAACTTTCTTAGAAGTACAATTAGGGGCAAACAAACTGTCCCCAATATATTTGTTTAGAGTCAGTTACACTTGTGGGCAGATAAAGAAAGAAGAAGGAAAGAAAATACGTTTACCATAAGCAGCCTGTAATGTTTTCACTTCTGGGACACATGACCATCTTTCTGTGAGAGGGGGTGGGCTGTAATCTACAGATGTCACATGTCTTCGCGTTTTTAGTTCAAGGACAAGCCGGTTCTCACACGATGTTTTCCTTCACCGTTTTGAGAGTAGTGGTGGTGAAATTACATATTTACGTATAGTAAAGTACCTTCGAACCCTGACGGGTTCGAAACCACGGCCTAAACTTGATAGTCGTGGCTGACACCAACAAAAATACGTTTATAGGTATGCGGTAGAACATTACACAAAGTAAACTAGGTGGAGCGACGATCTTCGCAGGGTGGCTCGTAGTAGCTGGATGAGAGATATCGAGAACAGGGTTGAATGGCGTGCGATTGAGAAGCTTATGTCCAGCAGTGGACTGCTGTAGGCTGATGGTGATGATGATGATGATGATGATGACTTAAATAAGAAAAACGAACAGAAAAATTAATAATCAGGGGAAAATATGCGTATGTATGTGTGTGCGTCAGCAGATATTGTAATAAGTAAGGAGAAAATATGCGTATGTATGTGTGTGCGTGAGCAGATATTGTAATAAGTAAGGAGAAAATATGCGTATGTATGTGTGTGCGTCAGCAGATATTGTAATAAGTAAGGAGAAAATATGCGTATGTATGTGTGTGCGTGAGCAGATATTGTAGCATTTCATTTTTTATGCATTATTGTAGAATTTTAGTAAACCTACATACCCTAGTAATTCCACTGGTGCGTTTAATTATCTTTACTTTCACTAATCTCGTTATGTCTGGTCGGCGACAACAAAGCATAGACACTTAAACATTTTTGCTCAATGTTGAAGACATTGACACCGCAAATATTTCCATACTTAGCGTATTTTCTTTGGGATATGATAACACTGTTACATTACTACTAGGGCAAACACTTTTACATATAAAACCTTATTTGAAAATAATACGGATATTACAAATCCAGCCGAGAAAATAGGTCACCTTTTCTTTACCGAACCAAATAATGAATTAAACCGTTTTGTATGCTTTGCAAACAAACAAAATGTGTAATTATTTCGCCCGCCAGTGTACAAGATACATCTTATCTAGTACTAGATAGTAGGGGTAAACGTTTGCTTTGAGAGAAATGTGTAAACAATTAATTTTGCATTCAGTCCTTTCTCTAAGACTTTATTAAGTGGCTTGAGCATTTCATTAGATGATGAAGAGGCTTGTTAGTGTGGCCTCGCTTTTGAAGTTATACCTACCGTTTGTCCTCTTATTTGTGCGACATTAATGTAGGTCGCTATTTGTGCCGTATAATCTTTTCATTTTTAGTAATAAAGAACCTACCAAGACAGAAACAAAATAACTGCCTTATTGGTCTGGTGGTCGCAAGAATTATTGCTAAGCATGAGGGCCTTGGTTCGATTCCTAGGTCGGCCAAATTGTTTTTGGGTTTTTCCATTAAACATTTTTCAGTAACTTCCTGGAGTCTAGATTTGAGCCTGATTAATGCCAATACTCGTCCCCTACCACATGGGACTTAAACATAACAGCTGCTATAGGTGACGTCTGCCTAACCCTTCGGGAAAAATAAGCGTGATGTTACGTCAAATGTCAAAGTCGATCATCAGCATCCTCTTATATCCCAATTTATAGCTGCATTTGTCTTTTTATTTCAAAAAATGTCACCAAAGTATATAAAATCAAAAGTCATTTATTCAAATTAGGCTGAGAATCAGCACTTTTCGAACGTCATAATTACATAAGACAGTCCCTCAAAACGTCCACCCTTCACACCTTCCTAGTGCTTTCGCTGGGAAGAACTGATGCAACAAACTCCCCAGCAGCACAGCTGTCTATTCAGTTAGAAAAACTTATTTCCAAACAATAGTAGGTATGCAAAGGTATACATTTATTTTAAAAGCTTAATTTGTCTAGGAGCTTTTGAACCAATGTATTTTAACCATGAAACGTAGGTCAAGAAACTTTTTCTATGTTTTATTCAATTCTCAGACCACCAGTTTGTATTTCAAGAACTTTCGTACCTACTAACGTTCACGAAACATTTTTACAATGCTAGCAGTATCTGTAATACCCGACTCATATAACCAATTACGAATCGTGTAGCTTACCGAGTTACCGATAGTAGTTATTGGTTGTCAAGCGGTTCCAATAAAAATATCTACTAAGTACCCCGTGGACATGTCACACACATGTGATTGGTTGCGAATATGAAACGGGAACTATATTTTCTATCACCAAAATTTATATTTGTCATCAAGTTGTATCACCTAATAAATAGATCTATCGCCACGAAATATTTTCGTTCTCAGATAAACAAAAATTGTTCCCAGGTATGAATTATCAAATTAATGTTAATATATGTGTAAAATAAGAGATCGATAACCAATAAAATTATATTGCATTACATGAATATAAACTTCGTTCTTATAATAACAGTTTTGTTACTTACATAATAGCTCTGTGCTCAGAATGGTAGATCTGTCACCAAATAAATCGATTATCGATCCCTGACTGCGACTCCTTTTTATTTGATATTTTGTCACCAATACAGTAGTAACATTTTATTTCGTTCAGATATTAAATTAATAGTATTCGTTACCAATTTAATACATCAATTTAAAATTTTAATGAAAAAATGATCAAAGGAATAAAAATCTCTTGGGCACCCCGACACGGACAGGTTAGGTTCGAAGGGGATGACGGGGGCTCAAGTGAGCGAGCGGAGCGAGCGAACGAGCCCCCGTCATCCACTTCGTGTTAGGTTCCTTTAAACCCTGCAGACAGAAATAGGGGCCCCGCGAAGAGGGGCTCCGTCGACTACACCTTATTATTATTAAAGATAAGTAGCACAATATATAATATTTAGTCTAAAGTGTATTTTTAAGGCGTCCATATATTTTTATGACAGACAATAATAGGAAAAAATGGATTTATTTCATAATATTTTTGGAAACGTTATTTGGTGACCATTAATCCATTTTGGTAACATAATATGATTTATTGGTGATCTCTTTAAATTAGTTTGCTTAAATACTTATTAGGACACACCTATTATAATACATACAAAAACATTTATTTGGTACTAGACCTTATATCTCAGGATTTTAGGTGATTTATTGTGGAACTGATTTTGCATTGTTTGGTGACTACATTTTGGTGACAGATCTACTATTTTGAGGACAAACCCTATTATTTAAGAAACACAAAACTAATTAAATTGGTGATAGCTTAAATGATACCCATATGAAACTCTACGGTACAGTGTTACGACTCGTTTACACCATAGGCCGAACTTTGCTAGAACGTTGTCGGCCGAACTCGGCCGATCGAACAAGATATAATTATGCAAAAGAAAGTGAGTGCATATATTTCATCAACCATCATCGTCCAATAACTAGGTGTACGCAATAGTTAGTGACTAGTCCGGCCGATGACGGATTCGGTGTCAGTCTCGCCTCACAAAAATATTCCTCCCATTCATTTCTGACAAAATGTGAACGATTCATAGTTATCATACTCATAATGATTTACTTTCATTCCAACTGTGAAATGAGAACAAAAACTATCTGGTAAACCAGTGTTTACCAGATAGTTTTATCACTCACTTGGAATGCAATTTTACAGATGCAGTGCAAGCATTCGAATGCATTATCCGCTGCAGAACGATTAGTCTATACTTTGCGATGTTTTCAACATTTTTGCACATTCTCAACCACAGAGTACTGAGCCGCTGCGCCGGCAGCGTCTAAGCAAGTATTTTTTATTTTCGTGTGGAATTCCTCGTGGATGTCCACCACCCTGGGGGTGGAGGGGTCTGTCAGACTCTTACTGACTAAAACCACACGGTGCTCTACTGCTACCTTTATCCGGGGTGCTGGAGTGCTTGCGCATTTCGTCACGCTCCTCCAGCCAGGTGTTGGCCCGCATGAATCCATGCGGACCCCACCACCCTCAGCGACCGCATACTGCCACAGTGCCACCATTCCTCTAGAGAGATGCGCGCGGAACAGGGCGCGCCGCCGTCTCGGGCCTTTCACTGTTCAGGCAACAAACTGTCAGGTACCTGCCTACCCGCATTGCCACGTCGAGCTCATAACGGGTCTGACAAGACCATCTGTCGACCATCACCTTCCCTGGCGTTTTGCAGCGTGGCACACACTCTGCGGTCTTCGTCACACCAAGCTGAGATTTATTTATTTATTTGGGACAAACAAACAGTAACACATTATATCTGCGCAAATAATATAAACAAAGATATTATATAAATGTGAAACTCACACCGTTATCAGCATATATTATGAGATAGGAGAGTACCGCGCTACTCTCCCAAGGGGGTTCGTTGGAAACAGCCGTCAGTATCTATACGTCATGTGTTGTAGTGCGAGTAAACTGTGAAACAGTTAGTCTCCGTTCTCTGTGTTCACAACTAAATACCAACAACATCAACAACATTCAATACCCCTGAATACCCAACAACTGTATCCCACAGCTCACTGTAGTTATTTAAATTATAATTAGGCTATAAACGCATATACTGCGTCCACAGAAACTGGTTTACGCAAATAAAGTTCAAGTTAACTCCGACCACTTTAATTGCTTACCGGTCGACTGTTTCGAAACTAAGTATGTATTTGTAGAAATTATGCAAGTTCCAATGAGTTTTTCTAATCTTTCGTAGTATTAAAATAGGTGATTTATTTTGTGGGGATTTTAATTGCTTTTCTTACTAATTTGTTACGACTTGCTTGAACTTTGTTGCACTGGTTATGACTTTTTACCATTCACCATTTTAACCCAAAGTTACATGCGTAACTTTATATAATTATTGGTAATCTTTTTACCTAAGTAACGTTGTGATTCCGCATGTTTTAGCAACGAATAAATAGTGTTTTGCGCAGGAGTACGGTGCCATTGTCTTGCCCTTCATTATCAAGGACAAAGTCATCAGCTCCAGGAGGGAGAGTTGTTGAGCTGTTGTTGTTGTTTCTAAGGTTACCGATTTTGGCTATTTCGTATTTGACCATATTACATGGAACTTGCACGGAACCGGCATGTCCTAGAACCGAAAATTCGAAGACATGTGACATCCACCAACGCACAATAGGCCCGCTTGGTGGATTATGATCCTTTCTCTCTCACAGAGTCCTATATCCCAGCAGGGGGAACATTATAGGCTGATTTTGCTTATGCTACACAACATGGCAATTAAACATACCTAACTGTTAAAATGTTCATAGGTAGGTGCACCACACACCTCTGCCTTATTCCTTGAGGAATGCAGGCGTGGATATAGCCGCTACATTTAAAGGAGCCCATTCAGAGGGATCAACAGTTGGCTGAAATTATGAAACCAGTATTTAACAATTACAAACAACTCATAATTCTATAAGCACAACTCAATCAAAGAAATCCCTAATGACATTCTTAAAGCCCAGTTTGTTGGTCACACAGGACTGCTCAACGCAGGACATTACACCAATAACGGTGTATCTACTTATTGAAATAGCTCGGCTGTATTTACGATGCATCGCGTCGCATAGCTTCACATAGCGCGCTCCACATATCAGCCGGCACATCAAAGCTAAGGGCGGGACACACTGAATACTAAATAACACAAAATGATTGAAACAGGAATGTTTCCTGTTATTGTTTTTACGTATGTTTGTTGTAAGTCGTGGTTTTTGTTTGTGGAAGTGCCGACTCGAATTGTGGACTTATAAAGTACGTAACTTGGTATAAATATCATGTAAGGCCTCCCGAAGTGGCGGTGCTTGAGGGTGGCCACGTCTTTCAGCCGACATGCTGATAATGATGATGATGGAGTACACAATCTTCCATTACTTCTACGCTTACGAGTTCAAGGGATAGTTCGACTTGGCATTTGTTTGACTTCCCCAAATGGTTTCCTTACTTGAGCCTACATTAGCATATGCACCTATAACTCTATAGTTTCTACTGTACTCTGCTGGTCCGTAGTCCATCTCAAAGGCCCAGTGCTGGTTGGTGAAACTAACATTTACTTTTTGTACATTTTTTTTTCATTAAAACTTGTTTCAAAACGGTGCAGGAAATCAGCATGTCTTAGAGCCTACTGTACTACTAAACATCTTGATCACACTTAGATTGTGTGAATAATAAACTTATGATAGTTAGATGTCCTGAGCAGAGGTTTTTGGCTCTTTAAACTTTAAGTTCTCGTGAAGGTGTCCACTTATGACAAGCTTGAGTGGCATTGCGCTCCTTACCCAGCGACACTGTTGAAAGTTTCATGTGCCCGTAATTTCACACCTATACTTGGTGACAGAAATAGGTATGCTGATGTTACGAAGTTTTGGCGACTGTAGGTAGCGATTTACTGTTATGTAAACCCGAACATATAAGTCTAAGGTACGTTGCAGTTATCATCTCTCTAAAGCTATGGTTTCCTAGAAGGCCAGTGGCCGCCACATAGTGTCTAAAATTTACCGGCGAATGACGTCACTGAAACATTATTTATGAAAGTAAGTTGATGTGTTTTCTTGGAGAGCGTTTTTGACACCGTACAGTCAAACCCCGCTGCCAACATTTTACCCAAAAAAAAATGAGATATGATGTTGTTTCTGTGTTGGCCCAAAAACAATTGTTCATGGTTATGATTATTTTCACCTCCTGGATTAACATTGAATTTATAGTCAGTAGAATGAAGTCCACCATTTGCTCTGAACCCGTTTTGTTTCACTAAAAAAAAAAAAAAAAAAACTATTTTCTCACCGTCCTAGACAGATCACACATATTGAAGATATTTCTATGTCTTTACAAACATAAGGAAGCTATTTAGTCCTAAAAAACTCACGCATAATATCTAGGGATTATCTTGCGGACCCCCACACTTTACTATTTCTCAATCTAATTTGAGTCTTATCCAACAAAGACAGAGCTTAAAATACCTTGTAGAATAGAGCAATTATTTTACAAAGCCATTGACATTTTGTAAAATTATTTAAAAGAAATGAGAAAGTAATTAGGAATAAATTACTTTTTATTTGTCTGTTATGGCTATTATATATTTACTATATCTATTTACTTACAGTTTTTTTGAGGAACTAAATAGGACGGGTTTAAGATTATAAGTTATTGTTTTCTAAAACAGTTATGAAAGAATTTGATTGTTCTCACCTATTTAATAAGCATAATTACATGTAATTTATAGGACGTGGCCCATATAATTTTTTTTAATATTTTTGTCATGACTGGTGACAAAAATATTAAAAAAAAATATATGGGAAGCTAATACTTTTTTGATCCACTTTGTATTTTGATCAGTAGATTGTCATCACGCACATATTGGACATATCCTTTTAAAAAGTTTTTTTTCTCCACATTTAAGTACACCGGAAAAGTTTCAGACACCAAATTAAAAACCAGTTTCCAGGAAAATTTGAGGATTGACAGTGAAGCAAAGGTGACGTGGTCAGTTGATCAGAGGTCAAAATCACGGTCTGCATGGTCCTCATATGGCCTGACCCAGTTTATGTCTGGACTTTAAAAGAGATTGTGACCTCTTGGGGTCTCTTTCTTCTCAGAGTAGTCGGTTAACAAACACCGAACGCATCTAGTTTAAAACCTAATTTAATTTGACGTGTAAAAATGTTTTTAGGGCTCCGTACCTCAAAAGGAAATTCGGAACCTTTATAAGATCACTTCGTTGTCCGTCTGTCTGTCCGTCTGTCAAGACCCTTTTTCTCAGGAACGCGTGGACTTATTAAGTTGAAATTAATATCAAATACTCATGGCTGCAATCACTTGAAGCAGTGAAAAAATCAATCTTCTAAGTCAACGCAATCAATAGTCCGTTTATGCCGCATATTTTGACATTCGTAAGGGAATCAAAACCTATAGAGTACTTCCCGTTGACCTAGATTCATGAAATTTGGCAAGAAGCAATTTCATGTAGCACAAGTAAAGGAAAAATCTGAAAACCGTTTTGTGGTGACAACATAAAAAAAAGGAAAAAACATGTTTTTGGTGATTACAAACTTATTTGCAGTTGGTAAACTAACCGCGACCTATGTCTATATATGGGGGCAATAGTTTACTCACGGCAAAGTCAAGTTTGTCCCTCAATCCAGTTTATCTTTTCGTTAGAGCAATATTCAGTGGTTTCATAATTTATGAACTTCAGCAATATTTCCTAATTATTTTGATGAATCTAGCTGTACATTACTTAACTGCTTACACTGTTATACGTGTGGTATTATTATCATATAAGTACATAGATTTTTCAAACGAAAAACGGGAACAATTTTCGAGATTGATTCCCGTGATAAACTATACTATATACCTACAAATTTGTACGGAACCCTAGGTGCGCATGACCTACTCGCACTTGAGCGATTTTATTCTATCAATTTATAGAAATCAATGTAATTTATCATCATATAAGTCCGAAATTACATTTTCAATTCTAAATACCTGCAACGATAAACCACCGTAGCGTAGACATTTAAACAGCTTTGGACATACGCTGCTGAAGCGCTCTAGCTCTGGGCCTTAGGAATTATATAGGGTGACTGGTAATTAGTGACCGATACTTAAACACATGATTCTACTCATGACAACAAACAACTTTTACTATCGGACCAAATCCGAAATCGCGAAAAAAAAATCAGCTGTTCCCTACATTTTGACGACTCGTACGAACATAAATGTAGGGAACAGCTGATTTTTTTTTCGCGATTTTGGATTTGGTCCGATAGTAAAAGTTGTTTGTAATGATGAGTACAATCATGTGTTTAAGTATCCGTCACTAATTACCACTCACTCTATATAAAGCTGCTGTCCTACGCTAGTCGTTGCGGTAGGCGAACACAATAGTACTTTATTTTAATTAACTCGTACAACACAAACACTATGTTAGCGCCGACTACATATTTGTTCTTAAGCTGACTGGTGGTAGATCTATTGCTGCGTGGAAAAGCCGATTCATTTCTATTTCTATACACTTGACAATTGAAATACTCAAGAATTAGCTAGTACTTAACTTTTACAAATGGGTTCGTTCATTTGTTCAAGTTGCCCTTTTTTTACCGTGACTGCTTGCCGACACTTGCCGCTGAATCAGGAGTGGCGTTACACATATCTACTGATCTTCGAGGAAAAGAATGAGCTTCGGTAATCATGGTGTGTCTACGGAAATAGGAATACGTGATGATGAGATCTAATATAGAGCTGTTATAACCATGGAAATACTTTCCTCTTTTGCATTAGGTACCATGGTAAGAAAAGTATGGATTAACAACTCTATGCAATCCTAAAATAACGTTAAAAACTTTTCAGTGACAGATGACGAGTTGCGACCAGAGTAGGTAACCTGACAGAGAGAAAACTGCCTACAAATGCGCATTGATACAGAGATCTATCTCACGAAGTCCGCTCAGCCTCGGTTGTAGTAATGACATGTCCCAATATGCGTATTTGTGTGCGTGAACCTAGGTATTAGGTAACACGCTATCAGTAGCAATGGGTTTCATTTTGACAGTTCAACAGCATTCATTGCGTTATTTACGTTGCTGAGCAGACACTTTTGTGGAACATATGGAGCAATGGATTAACAATATGCTTCAAAATGATTCAAATTGAGAGTAATAGTGTGTTACGCAATTAGGGTGCAGGTTCGCGGCACAACTACAAACATAGTCAAACGGACTTCGTTAAATAGAATACCTACAACAAAGCGCATGAGTCTAAAACTTAGTAACTTTGCCTCTGTGGGGGTTACTCTGTGGTGCGACGTTCGCGCTAATTCGGAAACACGAAGATTACCGAAGAACATACTTTTTCTGGTTTAACTGTAATTTAGCTTAATTGCAAGAGTCTGGAAAGCCTATCTGTCGTATCTGGATTTCATCCTGACTAAAGTCTCTTGACATTGACTTAATATGGACATGGATTTGAATAACTGCTTTAGAAGATCTTGTGGTTAGTCGCTGGCTTTATTCAACCGTAAGTGGCGGCTTAAAGTATCATTAACATCGTTAGGGCATGAATTGTGTATTCAATTAGTCTGTTTGGCCTGAGGTAAAATCTCTGGATGGTCCGTGGTAGTTAATACCATCGTGGACTACATTTTGGGCAATTTTTAAGTGCTCTAAGGCCTATTTTGCACGACGCAACTCATCACAAACTAGTTAATAACGCGTCTGTAAGTCGCAAGAGTTAGGGCTCTTTCCCACGGCAAAATCCAGTTTTTTGCAGGTACGGTTTTTTGCAGGATGCTTGTGTGAATATGTATATTTAAACACGTACACTACTAAACGTGATCCTGCAAAAAACCTTACCTGCAAAAAACGGGATCTTGCCGTGGGAAAGAGCCCTAAGACCAGTTGTGGTCCAGTGACGACAGCCGCGACTTACGAGTTGTAGGTCGTAGCTTCGAACCTCTAAACGGCGAAGGAAAACGAGTCCTAGAGCCAATAATTCGAAGACATGTGACATCTTCCAACCCGCACTGGGCCCGCGTGGTGGATTATGGCCCACCCCGTCTCACAGAGAGGAGGCCTGTGTCCCAGCAGTTTACACTGAACATTCTAGACAGATTATGCTTATGCAGTTAGTCGCATCGTGTACGGATAGCCATTAAAATATTGGTGCTGTGAAATTCAGGCTACTCATAGGAGATTTGAGTATTCAACACGATACTTTTGAGTAGCGTCGTGAACAATGAGCCTTAAAGGGCATTGTCAACCAAAATTGCGTGATACCGTAGTATCTACAGAATAAATTAAATTTAATCAGACCATAGACATTTACCCTTCACTGTCAACGATAATCCTCTCAAGTTGCCACATCTATAATTTATGTACCAGTTCATTAGTTTATGTATGTAAAAGGACACTCATATTTTATAGTATTAGTGTCTTCACCTCAATTCTGAGCTATGGGCAGGCACATGAGGCACGCCGTCATAAATATTATTATGTTAGTAATTAAACATCTTATTAAATTAATGTTGCGTGTACGCACAAGACACACTGTAAATACAGGGTGTTGAACTATAAATTATAGGTACAGCGTCTTCTCTTTAGATGGCAAGTTGGCTGAGGAATGTGATAGCTATTTTGTTTTTTAAGGAGATGAACGGTACCCATTCTTCTAGTAACCAAAATTTTATTATTAGCTATTGTCATGATTTAGCGCAATAGCTAAGTTTTAAGTTTAGAGGAATTTGTTCATGTAGGTGACTAGTGCAAATTGAATAATCGGTAGTGAAACAATAATTGTAGGGACTTTTTCCTTTTTATAGAAGCCATATCTCATAGTTTGTATCAGTCTATAAGTTTTAACAAAACAATTAGGTCCGCCATATTGTTCTGTCTATTTATTGGATACCCTGTATATTAAAACAGTTAGATCTAGTGACTTGGTTTACATTAACAATATATTAATAGGCGCAGACGCCAGCACATCAAGCTACTACAATCTGTCAAATTTCTTTAATAGATTTTCAACTTTATCGCTAAAGCATAAGGTTCAAAGTTGATTGGGCAAATTTGACAGTTTGGGGTAGCTTGATGTGCTGGCGTCTGTACATAATAGTAAATTATTTAAAGTTTACGCCCAGTAATAAAGTCGTATTATAGAAAGTAATATTAAAGTCACATTTAAATCTATTGTGATTTGTGATTCAGGTTGTGTGGTCTTGGGCCATATCGTTGAAACAGAAAACCATAAACACATTTTACCAAAGCGTGCTAGTGTTATCCTTTGCCAACTTTGGAAGCCGTTCGAAAGAAAAACCAAAAAAAATGCCTGTTTCCTCCTTTTCTACGAGTATTCCATCCGGTACGAGTGTAAGGAGTAAAAAACAGTAGGCAAAGAGATGGGTCTCCGTTAATGGCAATAATCTTGTCCTCTACTACATGGTGCGTTAAAGTTAAAACTAACTTAAGTACAAATTATAGGTGTACTACCTATAATAGGTGTAAGCAGATGCTCAACGAAGCCGAGAGCGGAATGTATACATTGTGGAATGCAATAAATGATTGATTATTGAGTACTGAGTCACCTATATTCCCCCGTCATTGTGAATTTACTGGACCATACCTGGGAATCGTCTGGTTATGGAGATGTTGAAAGTTAAACTTCCAACTTTTTTTTACCTTACTTCACAGAAACCAATACATGTTATAATAATAATATCAGCCTGTTATGAGATATATTAAAAAAAAAAACAAGTATTTTGACTTCGCACACAAGGTAGTCGACATGATTGTGGGACGTGTACTCTGCAATCAATGTACCGATAATCGTTACAGTAAATGGCCTATTAGCGGAGAGCCTCGACCGATACCTCAGGAAGCTCTCACTGCGCGGCTGGGTTAGGTGCTTGATTCAGAAAGCAGTACTCCTGGACATGGCACGCATACTGAGGAGATTTCTCTCTCTAGAGCCCTGATCGCCAGTAGCCGGTGGTACCGGAGGACCCTGTTCCTGATGCCGATGGGCCACAGTTTTTTATATTTTTGAATATTGTTTCATAAAACTATTTTAAAATGTCAGCAATATGTATGCGAATGAAATAAAAATATCAGCCTGTTATTATTTCGGGCCTGGTGCTGAGGAACGATATCTAAATTGAAATTTTATAAAAAGAGGACATTGGAATTTTTTAAGTTGTAATTTATTTTGATTTTGATTTTAATTTTGATTGTAATTTTGATTTTAATATTTATTTTAACTTTGATTTTAATGTTAAGATAATTTTAATTTTATTCTAATTTTTAATTTTCATTTTAATTTAATTTTGATATAATATTATTACGTTTACTAACATAGTTTAAAATATTGTATTTACTAACAAAATATGGATTTTTTTATCGTTCGAAATAAACATTTGGAATTTGAATTAGCTCATTGCAGTGTAAAGATCTCTTCTCACATCGAAAAGGTACGAGCATTGATCGCCACGCTTCCCAGAGACGGGTTGGTGATTTTAGACTTATATTCGTAAGTCTAGGTTTCCACACGATTGTTTCCTTCATACCGATGTCAATAAGGTTCAAGATAAACTCAGAAAGTACATATAAAATGTTATAACTTGAGTTTAAATACGTCAACAACTCATGTACCTATGCACACACCTATAAGCACAATTGATACTGTAAACAGCGATTCTTCACACCAGAAATAAAAGTCGTTTCCTCAGCATAATTTTTGCACAAAGTTCTAAGTTTGATATACAAAATCTACGCATTCAGTACTTCAAACTAAGTAACTTTCTGCGGCTATGTGATGGGTCTTATACAGTCACTATGTACCATTCACCTCTGCATAGAGCCCAAACGTTGAATACAAACACCATCTTTGTAACATACTTAAAACATAAAATCCGCATGAAAGTCATCTAAAATTAGCCTAAAACAAAATTATAGGTACTAAAAACTAAACAACATTGCCTAGAGAAACTTTGACTGTCTATTCAAAAGTTAGAAACTGTCTTTGTGACGTCACTGTTTGTAAATCACGATCATAATAGAGCAGTAAAGTGGACATGAGTGTTATTGAACTTGCCTAGTGCCAAACAAAGCGTTAAGCCAGTAGGTAGGTCACTTAAGTGTTTAGCACTAAACTATATAAATCTCAACGTTTCTACTTTCTACTGAAATGTGTTAGTGTGCGGTACACGGTGCACTTTTGAAGTCGCAATTTGCGAGTTTGATTTTATTTTTGTGAAACAGAATTTTTATCGGTAGGTTGGACTGTTAGCCCTTGCTGTAGTCAGCTAGGAATTTTGTCAGACTAAGAGACAAAGTCGCTCAGCATCATGAGCATCTGAGTCAAGCCTTCTTGTCACAGTCACGACTTGCAGCTGCCGACTATGGGCTCCCGCAGATAAGCGCGACGCGACGGTGCGACACGATTCTGGTAGAACAAATTCCACGAAGTTTTCATAGAAGTTGTTCTACTAGTGTCGTGTAGCGCTGTCGCGTCGCGCTTGTCTGCGGGAGCCTTATTTCGGTTTTGTGCTCACGATTATTTATGTAGATCCATTTTGTTTTTTATTTTTCTGATTATGTACTCGAGTTATTTATCTTTTTGTAAGCACGTGTTTTTGTGACTAATAAGCCAATTTTTTTTTTCTTTCGTTCTTGTCTGTTTTTGAGATTCGATATCACAATTCCGACAAACTGAGAACCTCCTACCTTTTTTGAAGTCGGTTCAAAAAGGAAGGCCGTTGCCCGATAGTGGGACACAATAATGGCGTGTTTTGCGGTCCATGTATTTTTACAGGAAAGGGGTATTTTTACAGGAAGAGGGGCCCGTGGCTAAATAATAACAGCCGCACAGGTCGATCGATCAGGTTAAGCTACGCTTGCCGCGGTTGGCCTGTGGATGGGTGACCATCTTTACATATCGAGACCCCTCCGTGCCTCGGAAAGCACGTTAAGCCGTTGGTCCCGGCTGTCATTCGTAGGTCGTTACGGGTTGAACGAAACCCGAAAGTCCGACAAACTGTCTTACCTAGGGGTATTGTATTACCCAGTAACTGGGTTGTGGAGGTCAGATAGGCAGTCGCTCCATGTAAAATACTGGTATTCAGCTGCATCCGGTTGGACTGGAAGCCGACCCCAACATAGCTGGGAAAAGGCTAGGCAGATGATGATGTATTTTTACAGGAAAATAGCATAAAAACTGTCCATAACTAGCTTGATTACATTTTTGTCAATAAAACTGTTTCATAACATTCACTTTCCTGAAAAATCATCGACAACAACATAACTAGATTTCATGGCCTCGACTCGAAACTTTGAAGCTTACAGAACCGTCTACCCGGGCACTTATTCACACTTGACTAGCCTATTACAATATGGTATTAAAATGCTGAACACGCGAAGTTTAGAAATGGCTAGTTTACTTGAGTGAAATATTACAATAATATTAATATTTTATAGGAAATTGAATGCTCTTGAAGGTGTAGGGCATTTGAAATGGCTGCGTATATTTTTAAGTGCTTAGTGGGTAATAAATGTAATAATATTTATTGGCTCATTGATCTATTGGTAGCTCAGCTTGCACTTGAATTGCTAGATTGCTTTAATGTCTTTCGTGTGGTCATACTTGTAGCTAGGAAGTTATCTCTAGGGTATAAGACACTGCAAAACAGGAACTACATACTGCAATTGGGTTTGATGTTGTGAATCGCGTGTTGAAGTTTGGCTGAAGTAATTTGAATTTTAGAATTAATTTATATTACCTAAGTTAATCTGCTCTCCATAATTGTAACAGGTAATTCATTTAGAGTTCCTTTTTTAAATAATAAGAAAAAAAAAACAATTGTATCGGGTTATCTTTATTATCATATAAAATAACAGTTTATTACAATTATTTTTAATGATTATTTCTTTCAAATTTCGGTCGTAGCTGCGGTTAACATGATCCACTATGAAGTTCCAATTGTCTATGACGCGTCCGAGCAATTCGAGTGGTATTTGGCGAATATACCCGTTATGACGCACTAGCAGGGCAAACAGATTAGTTTAGGATGGCTTTCCAAAAGTATGTGGCTGAAAAAATCAACCAATTTTATGAAATGATGCGATTAAATAATAGAAAGATTTTATTGAAATAAGAAGAAGGTCTTCATGACTTCTTCTAAAGACATGCAGCAGCGCACTGGTCATAAGCAGTCGATTTTTAATTGAAAAGCCACTAACTTTTTCTTTTATTTTTTTACATGACAAAAAGGCTTTGACTTATTTTTTTCGACTAAATCGGCCTGTATTTTGTTAACCTTTTTCTTCTTCTAATTCCATGGTTTTAGAAGTACTATTAATTCTGAAAATTCTTTAACGGCACGAAATGGAGGAGCTTAGACCTGTACTCAGTACTACGTGGAAAAGGGCTGCCAAAGAAAATGATGAAAGAAAGAAAGAAAAAAAATGGTTTATTTGTCACAGAAACACGTGCATACAAAACGATTATTAATTCTAATAATAAGGAAAAATAAAAACAAAATATATCAGTAATCACGAGCACAAAGCAGAAATAGTCGAGGGGCCCGTGGCTAAATAATAACAGCCACACAGGTCGATCGATCAGGTTATGCTACGCTTGCCGCGGTTGGTCTGTGGATGGGTGACTATCTTTACATACCGAGACCTCGGTATGTAAAGATGCCTCGGAAAGCACGTTAAGCCGTTGGTCCCGGCTGTCATTCGTAGATCTTTGACAGTCGTTACGGGTAGTCAGAAGCCCGAAAGTCTGACAACCAGTCTTACCTAGGGGTATCGTATCACCCAGTAACTGGGTTGTGGAGGTCAGATAGGCAGTCGCTCCATGTAAAATACTGGTATTCAGCTGCGTCCGGTTAGACTGGAAGCCGACCCCAACATAGTTGGGAAAAGGCTAGGCAGATGATGATGACAAAGCAGAAATAGTCGACGGCTGACGACGATGATAAAATGCTACGTGTCATCAAAGTGAAAGATACAAGGGCTGTTCAGCAAATATCACACAGTTTATCGACTCTCTAATACAAAATTCGACACATGTTTCGTTTTGCCATACTATACCAAATACAGGGAAAAATGCACTCACTTAATTATTCAAGCAAACGTGTTGACACTAGAAGATAGCATCATGACGCTATCATTTGGCGTCGATAAAATAAACAATAATGGTATGTGAGATTGACGCATTTTTAACAAGACAAGCTCATGAAATATTCATGAGCCGACTCCCAGAGGATGTATGTAATCACGAAGGTACTCCATAACCGGCATAATTTATATAGGGTTTGCACGGAGAGGCGAATATTATGATGCATTTTTTTGTAACTTTCACATATTTTTTGGTATCGAAATAGGTGCTTTTAAGATAAGTCAAAAGATAACCGTACTGTCCTCCGATATCTATTAACAGTGTTATTTGAAACATTGTAAAAGCGAATACTTTTTTAAATAGTAACCGTGGAGTTTATTGCTCATTCTTCTCTATAGGGAACGACCAACGAGAGTCCTGAGGTCTTGGACTAGTTTGACAGGACTCTTTAATCATGAACTCGAGGACTCTGCGTGTCCAATTCCGGAATGTAGTGTCGAGTTCCGGAGTAAGATTTTTTTTTTTAAATACGTACATAATCAGCCTATAATCTTCCCACTGCTAGGACACAGGCCTCCTCTCTGTGAGAGGGAGTGGGCCGTAATCCACCACGCGTGCCCAGTGCGGGTTGGTAGATGTCACATGTCTTCGAATTTTTGGTTCTAGGATATACCGGTTTCATCACGGTGTTTTCCTTCACCGTTTTGAGAGCAGTGGAGATGAAATAATTTACACAAAGTAAAGCGCCTGTCTGGGTTCGAACCTACGACCTACAACTTGTAAATCGCGGCAGTTACTACTGGGCCAACACTGCTCTTCTTAAAATACATAGAGAACGGCGGCCCAGTGGTAGCGGCCGCGACTTACGTGTTGTAGGTTCGAACCCAGATAGGCGCTTTACTTAGAGTCAATTATTTGACACTGAAACGATGAAGGAAAACATCGTGAGGAAACTGGCATGTCCTAGAACCAAAAAATCGAAGACATGTGACCTCTACCCACCCGCACTAGGCCCGCGTGGTGGATTACGGCCCACTTCCTTTCCCCGAGAGGGGGCCCGTGTCCCAGCAGTGGGACGTTGTAGGCTGATTATTCTATGCTTATGCTATATAGAGAACATTTATTTAAATCAGATTTCAAATGTAATGGAACCGATCGTAACGGTTTATAAATGTAACCGGTTAATTCATTCATAATTGAAAAATGTTCGATCAATACTGTTATTAATGTTAAAATTACAATAAATGTTGGTACATTTATTGTAATTTTAGAACAATTTGTATAAGTTCCACACCTTAAGGGCGTTCACTATTAAAACATTCAATAATTTCAAATTTGATTTATAAGCTAACGGAATTTGGAATCAATCGATTTGAACATGTTTTAAGATATCGATTTAGCAATTGGTGCATTCATAAATCGATTACAGGGAAAAGAATTTTACTGCTGCCTTGCCTTTATTACTTGCCGTTAATTCTCGAAAGGTTGGACAGAGATGTGCCTAGAGTACAAAATAATGTCGAAAGTGATGTCAAAGTCGCATGTAAAGTCCTTGTCCCATCCCGTTAGGCCTAGGTTAGAGCCTATTGCCACAACGGGGCACAAAACCAGACTACAGGCTACTACTGAGAAATTCCTGATGGAAAGCCCCAATAACACTTTTCCTGACCCAGAAATCGAACCTAGGACCTCATGCTCCGCAGTAGGGCTAGGTATCCTCGTGAATTATTATTATAATTACGCTCCTAACACTATCTTTATTACCAGTGATCAAGGCCTTTGCTCCGCATTGAATTAATCTGCCTATAACGTTCCAGCTGCTGGGACACGGGCGGCCTCTTTGTGAGAGGGAGTGGGCCGTAATCCACCACGCAGATCCAGTGCGGTTGGTTACCGCGTTGTGTACAATGTATACGTCGAGCCAAGTCAACGTATACGTTGAGCTGGAATTGCCCGGCAATGTTATACAGGTGGCTGGGACATCACGCGCCAACTGTAACCATGAATTTATCACATGATTCTAGAGCCCTCTAGCGTAGACATTTTTTAGAAAAAAGAAAAAAAAAATTTTGATTCATAGAAAAGTGATTCATGGAAAAACCTACGCGGTGTAAATATTTGGAACAGCATTTCTTTTTCAATAATCGACGAAGTATTTTAGCGCAGGGTGTTTCAGAATAATTTATTGAACACATTTCAATTCACCTTGTAAATACCTTTTGCTAGTCGCTTTTCATTCATCCTCTCAACATGGCCAAACAAACTAAGCATACTCTTTTAAATGTTTATGTTTGTCACGCCCTAGAATGCACTACTACCTATAGGATCTTTGCAGTATTTTCGATAATTGCTAGGTTACAATGATAAATGATCTTATTTCTATAAGTAGGTCTATACAAACATTTTTCCACGTCAATTATAATATATTTTAAAAACTAGAAGAGGTTGGCGTTTACTACTCTGAGAAGAAAAGCCGAAACAAACTCAGAGGTCAGATCATGTGAAGACCATGAAGATTGATGTCTGAGCTGGTCTTTTAAGGAATGAATCACACAGATTGAGTGGAACTGTCCAGTCAATGCATGAATTTTTCAGTAATCGTGTGGCTCAACTTAAAATTTAAGGAGTTCGACGTTTCAACGAACAATACCAATGAAAATGATTGCGCCGCGCCCTAGACATTATCAGACGAAGTCGTCCTTAGTGTAATAGCAAAGTTTCTTAATACCAATACCCATTAGATTAATCCAGTTTCGTTAATAACTCCGCGACCTCAATTATACGCAGAACATAATTTACACGTACATTTGATTTATAAAATTATCCGCTTATTTGCAGACTCGGTTCATATTGCGTTATTCATACCTACTTGATTGGAGCTAGCTTCAATGTTTAAGTAGGTATATTCTGGAATGGACTTGGTAAGGGGAAATGGGTTATCGTTTAGTGAAAAGTAAATAGAAGGCCAATTGTCGTACTTAAAAAACGTCAAACTCAGTCAAACATCGCAGTTTCATCTCACAACAATGTCTCAACTTGTCAAAAAGTACCTATAAGGGAATTGATTTTAATTTTGACAAATTGAGACTGATATTAAAATACCAACGTTCTTAAAAATACGGGAATTACCCTTCCTGTTGTTAAATATTTCCGTATATCCCATCTTATTTGCGAACATAGCTCATTTTCGCTAATTCTACTAACGATATCTTCCACTCATTTTCGCTAATTCGACTAACGATATCTTCCACGTCCTATATCCATGAAGTTCGTTGCTAGTGCTGTGCACTTCTGTAAGCGTTCACCATATTTAAACATGTGATTTTTGTTTGAGAATGTTTTACTGAGTAAGTCGTTGAAATGTCATATCGACGACTAGATAAATAACAGACCGTAAATGAAAGGGTCAAAAGGAAATTACAGAATGAGCTTTTATTAGCAACAACAAAGCCCGTTACTTTAAATTTTAAAACTAAAAACAATATTGAAGGTACTCGAATCTGTTTTAGCCTATGTTCACACGGACGTAAAAATATCGCGACGGGATTTTATCACGCACTGGATTTTCAACTCTCGGTGTTGAGCCTAGCATTGCGAATGCAACAGAGCGCATCCCAGTGCGTCAAAAAAAGATTTTCAACTCTCGGTGTTGAGGCAGTGTGTTTAAAACCCAGTGCGCGAAAAAAAATATCGCCGCGGGAAAAGCGCGCCCGTGCGTGCCTGGGCTTATTCACATTTGCATTCTCCACCTCAGGGCAAATCCTCGCTTCGCTCTTGACAGAGCGATCGTGGTCACGATGAATGATGTTCAATCGCAGGTGCAGTCGTGGCTCTCCTCACAAACTCCATCTATTTCTGTTAGATGACACTCTGGCGCATTCATTAACAGGGGCCCCTAACCGCAGATTTCATTTGACCGGTCCAACTCATCAGTTACTCAGGGCATATTATGTGTTCAGGTAAGTTCTAAGCGCCATTAAGTCGTTTCCTCAACCAGAGTGCACGTTAAAGGATTATGTCGTGGGAGTAACGTGAAAAGCGATACGTTTAAATTCAATTTCCGTTATATGAAAGCGTATTGAGGCCTGTCGCCGACCTATTCAATCAAGGCCTAATTTCACCAAGTTCTGTTAGACATTAATCTGACGAACTATTTTTCATAGCGACATCCAGGTTGATAACTGGCTTAACGGAACATAATTGGGTTTATTTATAAACGTTGCCTAACTTTTAAGTTATGATAACGTCTGTTCAACAATTTTTTTTTTTTGACTTTATTATCTGATAACTAAATGGATAAAGTAGGAAAGCAGAAGTTCGTTTGGCTTAGTATGGTCATGTGACTAGGAGGGAGGAAACGCATGTGACTAAAAGAGTGATGAATATAAATGTGGATGGATGGAGAGGGAGAGGAGCCAAAGAAAAGATGTACGGATTGTATGTATGATTTTATGTGTAACAGTTTTGTGAAATTGGGCCTTCCTTCCAAATCTCCATCCAAATCTCCATCTCAAAAATTGGGCCATCCTCGTAATTTTAAGAATGTTCACAGTCTGGTCTAAGTCTCAATCTGTCAAAAATACCTCTAATTTGCTTACATTTTTTACATTGATTGTCGCTGATTTAAGATTTTGAACGTTTTACGAGAGTTGGCCTTCTGTTATCGAAACTTGTGTCAATGTCTACGATTAGTTGTGGATATCCTAGTCATTCAATCACAGCATCAAACATGAGTTTAACTGCTGATTAAATTGAGTTAGCTTTCAGAAACTTGATGTCAGTTTTGCTAGTTATTTTACCACGTTGCAGTTGTGCGAACACTGCTAATCTGCCTAATGTGTGTTTATGGTAACCAAACCGGTATTTATCTGATAATTACTTCAAGCCACTTGACATGTCAAGAAAACTGATCATAATTTTCTTGTATTTCCTTTCTCAGATATTAATTTTATGTATTTTTAATAGAAAATAGATAGAGATCTCTTTCGTCGCCAAGAAAGTTTATTAGGCGACTCGAGTTGACACTGTTTTTATGGTCTAAGGTATTAAAATAAGGTCTTAATAAGTTACACAGTGCGATGGTGGGGGAAATGCTGGAGTTTAACGATAATGTGTCGTCGGGTTTCACCGTAAAATCTTTAAACTGGGTTCAATTTATACTGTGGTTTTATGAAATGATTGGTTAAATAGTTAAATGGTTATCACAGTCATATTTCCACCTGATAAACGGAATGTGCTCTTAATTAATTGTTTCCTTAACTTGCTCGGCTTACGGAGCAGTGGTGGCACAGTGATATCGGCCGCGGCTTACGAGTTGCACTAGGCAGGCACTTTAATGATAAATGATAAATGATTTATTTCTGTAAGTAGGTTTGTACAAACACTTTTACATGTCAATCATATTTTTTTAAACTAGATGAGGTCGGCGTTTCCTATCTGACTACTCTGAGAAGAAAGGCCGAAACAAGCTCAGAGGTCACAGTCTCTTTTAAAGTCCAGACATAATCTTGGTCAGATCATGTGAAGACCATGTAGATTGGTGTCTGAAATGGTCTTTTGAGTAAAGAACCACACAGATTGAGCAGACCTGTCCAGTCAGTGCACGCATTTGTCAAAAATCGTGCAGCTCAACTCAGAACTTGAAGAGCCTTACGATTCGACGAACAATACCAATGAAAGGACATTTGGGTAGGCCGCATAAATTACTCAAACTGCCAGATCATGATTAAAACTAACTAAGAACGAAAACAGAAAAAAGAAATGAACCACATAGTCTTCACACTCACAGTAATAATAATAAAAAATAAGATACTTTAAAAAGTAAATATCCATGTCATTGTTTATATAAAATTCATCAATGTCAACGTGTATATAAAAATCCGGACATAATCTTTGATCTTCTTTACTTTGTGTATTTAATTTAATCAAAAACAAAACAACTTGAGGAAACCGGCATGTCCTGGAACCAAAAATTCGAAGACATGTGACATCTACCAACAACAACATTTGAAAACGTTGCATTTACTTTAACTTACATCTCGTAAGTTGTAAAAGTAATGGCGTCAGTAAGAAGAACGTCATTCTTTTAATAGTATCCTCAGAATATGTTTACAACTTTGCGAAAGGATAAAAGCTGATAATTTTTATGTCATTTTACAGTCTGCTTTCAATTAACAGGTTGTCTCGTTACGGTACTTTTATTGGCAATAGGTAGAGTTTAGTAAGCATTGCTCGGCTTATTTGTAGTGGACCGATGTAGTTAGAAATTATTACAGTAATGGTTGTTAAAATGTAATCGACTTTGTTTGTTGGATTAAAAGGGGTTTATTGATTCAAAGTTATGTACTAAGTGCTTAATAAGTGGTTTTATGTTGTGCATTAGTGTAAACTGACTGCCAACGCTTTATTTGCCATGCATAATAGCATAATCAGCCTATAATCTTCCCACTGCTGGGACACAGACCTCCTCTCTGTGAGAGGGAGTGGGCTACCACGTGGCCCCAGTGCAGGTTGGTGGATGTCACATGTCGTATTTTTGAATCTAAGATATTTGTCATGATTAATTTGTAGTTAAAGTGTTAGAAAGAATGAAAAATGATTTGCAGTTAAAGAAAAGCGGTGGAAGAAATCAATCATAAAAACATAGTTTACTTCAAAATAACTAAGTTTTGTGGTTTCAATAGGAAGCCCTATTGAAACCACAAAACTTAGTTATTTTGAAGCAAACTATAATATACAATTTTCAGGAAGTTTACATTACATAGGAAATGTGTTAAAAGGTATAGTTTATCCTAGATTTTTAAAGGTAGGTTTATCCTAGATTTTCTCTTATTTCCGGCTTAGGGCGCCATTTTTATGACTAACCTACTACTTGCTTTAGTTGTCAATAGGCTTCTGAGGAACTTCCCGTCTTTCTCATCCGGGCTAAAAATCCATGTCATTTATGAAAGTAGAAAGTTGGAGAAGTGAAAGTTGAGTTGAGTTGAGAAGTGGAAGTTTCTTATTTATTCAAAGGACACATTTTCATATTTTTTTATAATCGTTTACGTAGGTGGCAGATATACATAAAACCTCTATTTGATAGCAAAATTGATATCAGGCGGAAAATAAGTATTGATGAAGAAAAACCTGGTGGAGAGGGAAGAAAAATCTCCCCCTCATCAGTAGGTACTTATTTTCGCGTCCTGTAATTAATCGCATAGAAACGTTACCATAGGTACTATTTCCATTTTCAGAAGCAATGCCTTGTCTATCTACAGAGTCAATTGAAATAACAGTGGTTCCTGGAATTAAATAAATAACTATTTCATCAGTTATACAAGAAAGCCCACGATACCTTGTAAGAAATTCTCATTACAAGACTCGAGAACAAATCGACAACATTGCACACCATTGTCAACAAAAGATACAATGTTGCTATACTCCTTATAAGGAACTCGAGTCAAGCGGCCACACTGGCCACACTCAAGTAAGACGATGGCTTGGGTAAAGAGTCTCGACACCTCTATTATGTTCATATTCTGGCATCAAGTTTATTTTCGCAACGTTGATAAATCCACACGACTTGCATGTCCTTTTAATTTATTCACAAATCAATGATTCATCGAGTGTTTTCGTTACGAAATTAGACCTACATAGGTTTCCTATTTTCGCAACACTCAGTGGACATTGTATAAGTGGCGACTTTATCCGAATACGTCCGACTACTGTCGGCGGGTTGCGTTTGCGCAAAACATTATTTTATACAAAGTTAATGTTGCGACTCCAAAATGCAATTGTGTTTGACATCACGCCTTAATCCTTTGCAGTAATGAGGGGTGTGTTCGGATTTTGATTTTAGGGAATGTATGTTTAATTTTGTAAATGTTTTGCTTAGTAGGGGCGCGATTATTTTGATTTTGAACGCTATTGTTTTGGCGGCAGAGTTTATTTTAAGTTGGACTGTATTATAGTAGCTTTAAACATAGGTGATACACTATGTCACCAGTATGTATGACAATAATATTTATGAAGGGACATTAAAATAATTTATGACGATTTAAGGAGGAGTTATGAATGTGGTCGGCACAGTATAGACCAAACGGTAGCCATTCCACGATTGGTAGCAATTATTTACGAGTGTTAGCTGAAGTACGGCCATTTAATGGTATTACTCAATTTATTGGTATGAACGGTGATGAATCTTTAGATTAATTGGTATTATAAAATTCACAGGTATTGCTGTCAGTTGTCAATTAGGTGCTTTCGAAACCTTTAATCAAAATGAAAATCAAAATCATTTATTTGCGTAAATAAGGTAGGTACAGAGAGATCTTAAAGATAAGGTATATGAATCTCTTATTCTGCCATTAATGTCGGCGTGCAAATATTACATAATTATTTAATATCAAAGCATTATATATTATATAAGAAATAAAAGAAATTATTAAGAATTATTATAAGTTTGAATCAGGCATGCAGTTTAGACTACTATTAAAATTTGATTCTCCTAATGGCTAAGGGCAGAAGATTATCGATGATGATAATATGCTAATCATAGAGTCAAATCAGCGGGTAGACACGGTAACAGACGCTACTGTAATCATTGTATAAATATTATAATTTTTTACATATTAAAGCTGAATTTTATTACGTAATTATAACAATTTAAAATTCCCTGAAACCTTAATTGCAATATACAACACTAAAATATACATGTTGTGTACAAGTCCCACTAATATCATAAACGCGAAAGTTTTTGAGCATGGATGGATAGATGGATTTATGTTTGTTTGTTACTCTTTCATGCAAAACTATTGAACGGATTTTGATGAAACTTTACAGTAATCTAGCTTATAAATACATCATTCCCACGGGAATTCCCACGGGATCGACACTTATAAAACTGCGGGGCGGTGCTAGTAAAAAAATAAAAAAGGTTCATAAATTGAAACTAAATTATACCTACTTATAGATTTTTCTTCCCTAAACATTTTTGTTTATTTTTTAATCCTTCAAGGAAACCAATCGTATGTTATGTTTTGCTATGTATATTTTAATAATATCTGAAATTAATAAATACGTTTTCGTGACAGCCCTTACTAAACAGCATTAAACGCGTCGTCGGCCATTATCGCGGCATAATTGCGGGTGGCTTCGATGGGGTGCTGTGCTTACTGAAAGCGATTCGCGATTGATAACCAGGAAAATGTATGAAAATCGTTCATTGTATGGTAGTGCTTAGGGATTATAAAGTCTGTTCTTATGGTCTGTAGAGGTCAAAGCTTGCCAAAAAGTTCTGCTATGATATATCTACAGGGTGAGAGAACTGTAACCATGATTGCGTAGTATTTTTCATAGAAAAGTGCAAAACCTACGCGGTCAAAATGTATAGGATAGCTATTTTTTGTTTTAATAACCGACGAAATTTTTTAAAGCAGGATGGTTCAGTATATTGTAACGGGTTGTGCGTCGATGTGATGCCAACTTGTATATATAAAATAAGATAAATGCCCAGACCAAGTCAGCTCGACTGAGGAACATAACAACGAATACGATATCACGCCTGTATTTGTTGTTGGGCAGAGGTGGAGGTGGTGGGTCGGTTGGAGGAACAAGAATGAATAAAATGGAATAAGAATTGTGATAAGAGGCTGATTAAATATTGTCTTCATCATTCTGTGAGTACTTGTGTCTGGGACACGCAGAGTTTTATTGTCAGAGACTATTTCTGTTTGATTAGCACTAGAGATTCTCAATAAACTCACGAATAATTTGAGAATAAACATACTAACACGAAGGAGACTTCCTTACGTATATATTCCATATTATCGCTATCCGCTCTCCCTCTAACCAATTCCTATCAACCTAATAATTACATAGCGAGCCGCTTGCACCGAATTGGAGGGCGCGGAACCGACAGTTTGTTTTCGCTTAGTTAGCTTATTATACAGCTTGTTTTCTTATAAAAAAAGTAAAATAAAGCCGGTTTCATACGAGGCGATCTTTCGCACTGTATTTAGGTATCGTATCGGTTATGAGGTGTGGGATAGAGGCAGTTCAGATAGGCTTTTTAAGTATAGTTTGTGGGGACTCGTCTGGGTTTGTAGTGTACCTATATTGGTAACCCTGTTCTGTATTGTTTACTTTGTATTACAAGCGTAGGTTTTAATTGTGAGTGTTCATAATCTGTACTTGTGCTTCTGGTAAAGGTTTCTTCTCATGCAGACCAGGTCGTGTGTGATGGCGATTAAAGCCACGATAAGGAGAAAATTTGTAGGTTATTGACAATAGCTCATCGGTGCATTTGATGTAAGTAATTTTGCAGTTTTCATTAAAATAACAAATAAATGCACGGCTCAGTGAAATTATTTTTAGATATTTCTTTACTTAATTGAATTCCTTTTATTATCATTACATAAAACATGATAGTTTACGCTAAAAAAATTGAGAATTATGTGACATAAAAAAATTGTTGACCGCTTGTACGATTATTTTATCATGATAGTATTTGTTTTTTAAGAACTATTTTTGAATAAGTCTTTTCTTACACTCAATTTTTTTTCTGGTTCGTAATAAAAGTAACCACCAACTGTGCAACAAAAAACTGGACAACGCCTTAACTAAAGTGTAGTAAGTAAGGAAGTACTTAACTTTAGCAGATGATTGGTGAATTTAATGCTAACAATTTGCTTCGTAAGATCTAATTTCCTAAGAAAACCACTTCTGACAGATGCAGTCTACATTAAATATCTTATCTATAATACAAATCGAAAGTGCCCATAGATAATATAAATTTACACTATCTTTTAATGTTTCCAGATTTAAAATAAACAAGTTAAATGTATAAGTCAAGTGCCATTAGCTCACCGAGCTTAGCATAAATGTACCGACTAGCGCCACAGATTATAAAATAAACATTGATTTTCTTACGTCAAAGTAAAACCGACAACACTTCATTTGCAAAACCACGTTTATGACCTAATCCGTACTGGCAGTCGATTTAAACCAAAATATTGAGACAATCAACGCAAGCGCAATGTTAAACTACGTAAACGGACCGATTAGTCTTGATCCTCAAATCCCTTCTATAAACCCCGCTCTCCATCATTCACACTATAAATCAGAGAGGCGAGGTGGCTCTCACAAACCTGGTCCCATTTCCCACCGCTAAAGAACTGGCACAAGTCCAAATGAACTCAAGAAGCTTACGATTTATAAAAAAATATATAACAAACAATATATTTTGCAAGTATCAACATCGCTTCGTTTGAATAAATTAATTGTATTCCGAGACGATTTCTAGGAAATAGTGTTGTAATTATAAAAATAGTGACATCGGACGTGGAATTCGTGTTTTACGTGAGTGACTAGAAATAACTTGATTTTATCTGTCTCGGCATTAGGGACCTAGTGATGTCTGTGACAATAGTTCTAATAATGTCTGCTGAAGAATTTTATTTCTTTTTCCGGAGTGACTTCTTTATTTTGGTTCATATTCCCTTTTGTTTAATGCATTCTATTATTGCAGTATAAAATGACGAAAATGACTTTTCGTCTCGTCACTTGCTGAAGACCTGCCTTATCTGTAATCTTATTGACACGTGGCTCGTCCACGTAATTAAGTAGTGAGAGAAAATTAACGTGAAGATTAGAAATGAAAACACGATGGGTTCTGTAATCTAGTCCCTCCACCTATGAATGAGTGTTTGGAGTAAATAGTTTATAAATGTTTTTTAATGCTCCGTTGGTGTAATTGCTGTATGGCTTTCCAGTAGGAGGATAAATAAATAAATAAAAATTATGTAAATTACCTTCTATTTTAGCACGTGCTGAGCTTCAAATTAGAAAGCAATCAACAGACTTTCGGCGGGACTTTAATTTTGACAGTTCAACAACATTCATTGCGTTATCTACGTTTTTTAACGGACCATTTCTTTGAACATATGAAGCAATGGATTAGCAATATCCCATAAAATTGTGATTTAAAGTGTGTTACGCAATTGGGGTGCTGGAAACGATCATGGTTTATTTAATTAACAAGTACATATTTCTGCAAGCATGTTACTGAAAATTTGAAGGGTGAGGTGAAATTACAGACACGTTTACACAGAAAAAAACTTGATTGTCTATATGTCCTCTCTGTGATATTTATTCTGTAGCCTAGTTTAACTCATAAGATTTATAAGCAAAGAGATATAGAAACGTAAAACATTTTCAAAAAGCAATTCCAAATATGTGTTGCCACGGTGGGTTTGTATAATAAATTTATTTCGTCATATTGCAAATATATTCAGGCGAGATCAAGATACAGGAGGCATTCATGTCGTTATTAAAAATTATAGCGGTTTCATAAGCAAGAGGCAGTTTCAGAGAATTGCCAATAATGGAGATCTGTGATAATACTCCGGTATTTGACCTTCGACTGGTAATATTAAAATCATATTATTGGTAAAGATTGTTTCACATTGGAACAAGCGACCCGGGGTTCCATAACTGCAGTGATGCTGTGCTGCTGAAGAATTTGTAGCGGAATTTCTTCTTCCCAGCTAAAGCACTAGGAAGTACTTAGTGACTGTCATATATAATTTTGACGTTCGAAATATGCTGATTCCTTCTTCTTCTTTCTTAGTCTAGTTTAAATAAATGACGTTTGATTTTGCAACTTATTAGGATCGAACATTTTTTGCGTGTAAAATCCACCGACCACCCTGGTCCCGCGTGATGATTAATTGCCGAACAGTGGGAACGTTATAGCCTGATCATGATGATGCACAAGGAGAATTTCTTCCCTAGCAGTGGACAGTCATAGAGTAAGTTGAATTAGAACAGGCAGACCGAAAATAATGTTCTACTATTCGACCAGCTCAATTGGTTTAATAAATCAATATAATTCATTGAAGGTGCTTGATTATAGAACGTAACAAATGTCTTTAAGGGTTCCAGAAGAATAAAATAACAACATTTGTGTAGTAGTCTTTGACGTAGAATATAATGAACCACTTTGTTTTAGTAGTTTTACACATGTCCACATTTATCATACGGTTCCTTTGAAACTGCTTCTTTAAACCCACTCTCGTAAATTCTCGCGTTTTGTAATGTCGTGTTTTCAATGTTTTATATGATATTACAGGCGTTAGAATATTAATTAATTTTTTTATGATACTTTGTTGTGCTTGTCTTGTTGGCATCAATTCAACGTAGGGCAGGACGTGTTCCCTTGATGTAAAAAGTAGATATGATCCTTTTGTCTCTTTACAGAGTTTCTTGATGAATGTATTTTGTAAACTTGATGACCGTTACTTTTGTTTATCTCTCCCAAAACCCTAAAAACTAGGGTTTTTAATGATATCCAAAAGTTTAACGGACGGACTGCCCGTTATGAACAAAATACCTAAGGCTAATTTGGCTAGTGGGTACCTAAAGCTTAGTTGCTATACTATTTGCATCTAAATCTATCATTTTTATTGCATGTACTCGTATATAATTATAAGTAGGTTTGATTACGTCATTATTTTCTCATCACCATTCATTTGACTAGTCCACAAATTATTTATAATCTCTATTTAACAAATTTCCATAAAATTGTAAAATACTCCTTAAGATTTAAATAATACGAAGTTTAATAATTAATTGAAATTTAAAGAATGAGCTTCCACTAGCCCCCAGTTCTCAGAATCCGTCGATACGAAATTATGATAATCGCCACGGTTTCCATAATTATGTACATATTTATATAATAACAGCTATAATAATAAGTTCTATATGTTTATTGGTTTGAAATGCTATGAATTTCTGTATATTACGAGAGCAGCCTCTTTCAATGTGCCAATTTATTGTTGTTACAGTAATTATGGATTTGATGTCTTAGATATAATTTGATCATTTTCTTGATGTTTAATTGCGAATGACATCATCAGCACAGGTACATAAAATAATTAGATATTAATTATTTCTTCCTACCCATAATTATTTGCAAATTAATTATTTGAATTTACATAGTTGTATATTTTCAAACCATAAGTTGGCTTTTTAAGTTACATTTTTTGAAAATTATGAGTTATTCTGAAGTCTTAGCCAAAGTGTCATTACTCATGAAGATCATTCCAATTATTCAAAAGCCACACGTATTGGAATTAGTCAAGCCTTACCACATCGTGTTACAACGGGCAATACACCCCACCGCACAAGTTTCTCTGATAAACGACTCCACCTGCCTGGACCTTATGCACCTACTGCATTGCCGAGCCTACGAACCTTATCGGACAACTTAATCTCTGAAAATCAAGTAATTTTGATGTAGATGCAGCCATATTCCAGTTTGTAAGGTAAAGTATCAAAATTCACAAGGTGTTAGCCGATGTTAATCTGTTTAATAAGCATTTTGATACTTGTGATAGTATCGGGTTAGGTGTGATTCGGGGAGGTTTTATTAGTATTATTTTCTTAATGTTATTTTTCGAAAGAAAGATGTATGGCTAACTATAAAGATATGAGAGCGAAACTTTTCATTTAATGTAGCAGGGAATGTTTATAATTTTGTAATTTCTAAATTAAAATCTTTGTGGTTTGTGTAAAAACGTTTAGTGGTTAAATCTCATGAATATAAGAATGTGTCTTCTCCATAGGAAACGACTAATTGGAACCGTACATCTAGCTTTTGACGGTTCATAAGTGCTCATGTAGGTTTATGTGAAATAAAATATTTTGATTTGGAATGGGAAAAATAAAAGGGACGTTAATTATTACTACGCGACGCGAAGCCCGATGCAAGCATGACAAAAATGACCGACTCACTCCATGAATCGATTTACCAATATGAATGGGTTTTGGTCAATTATTATAGTGTTGTCACAAATCAAGTGTTGTGCTCAGAATCAGTCCCACAATCACCTCGTTCAAGCTTGATTATGCTCAATTACACAGCCTGTAATCACTCCATAAACGCTGATTCAAATTACCCAGCTTCCACTTCAATTACTAAAATTATTTATAGATCACCAACTCTATTACATTCTTTCACCCAATTACCGGTAAACGGCTTGCAAAACAAGACAGAATTATTGACTTGTCGACCGTACTGTACGGTGTGCACGACAAAACATGACTTACGTACAGGCTAAGGGGTAGCAAGAATCGATACTGTTGCTAAGAAAGAAATACAATAGTTCACAATCAACAGTGGTATTGTGATCAGCAACACAGTCGCGGAAACTAACGATTTTGACACAATCGCATCGGGGTTACGTTTCGCTCATAATCGTATTTCATAACGTCACCATATGGGTTTATGTGGCAGCCTGCGTTGATATAGCGCTGTGTTGACTTTATTTAGTCATCTTTGCACTCGATTTCTTTTATAATGAGGCGAGTTTTTCGTTCTCTCGTAAGCATGACGGTTTTATTTGTTTATCAAAGACGATTTGCTCTCTGCTCTTGTTTTTGAGATTTTCCCCAAGCTTGAAGTGAGCTGTTTTGTCTTTAATTGTTATTTATTTATAACAGCAAAAAACTTATCGTAAAAAAATTTAATTAAAGATATGTATTATTTTTAGGCACTTTATGAAACCTCATTGTTTTTGCCATCATGGAATTAATTTGGAGAAAATGCATACATACCTACGTTTTTCAAACTTATAAAAGTCCCTATACGCTAAATCATTTACAGTGGAGTTGGTACAATTCAATCTGCCTAATCTTTTTCCAACTATGTTGGCCTTGGCTTCCAGTCTAACCAGATGCAGCTGAATATTATTTTACGTAGTAGAGTTTAGAACAATTGCGTAGCCCAAAATACTATCTTTGATCATTTCTCAGAAGAGTGTTTGTTGCTACCGCAAGAAGATAATCACTATCTATTCCCGTATGTATACTCTCTCTAACCGTATTAAGATATCTTGGCAATCGACAGCTAGTTTCAAGTCTACAACTAGTAGAAATGCGTTTGCTCTTATTGTGACTACACTGCCCGCACCCACAACCGCCTGTAAAACGCCTGCTACCAACCTAGGTTCTGTCTACATCGTTTGTTTTCCCGAACATCCCCAGGTGTCTGAGCTGTTACTGAGAATTTATAGTTTCCGTATTATGAAGACAAACAATCATTCCTTTTACTACCGTTTTGTTATTAGTTTCGTCCTTAAATATTATTCCTTTTCTAAATATTATTTTCAAATGTCCTAATTCCTTTTGTGAAATTGAAGTTTTCATTTGTTTGTTTAGGTTTAGTGTTCCTAATCGTCAACGTTACTTGTAAGTAGTTTGGTTCTGATTAATGAGGCTCTGAGGATCGACAGATGGTGGCGTAAACATTGTAAGTGTAACATGGTAACTTGCTAGCCGATATATCCCAGCTAAGTCTGTTGTAGGTACTAACGTTATTATTGCTTCTTGCTTTGTGGCCATCAGCCATGTTGCCGGTAAAAAGGCTATATGTTTTCCTATTTGCAGAAGCTATTTCCAAATGTGCGCCAGCTACTTGAGAATTCAAAATATGACTAGTGTCATGACACCAATGAATATTTAAGTTTCCAATCAGAACTGTGATTTAAATTATTGTAATAGCGGCCATAAACCTTTAACTGTTGAAAATGTGTATTTTATTTATCTATTCCTTTTTAGCTCATCGGCTACGGGAAATTGCAATATTTACCGCGTTTCGATGACTATCGTAATTAGGTCAGTTCGGAAATTAGCTACGACTAATACATTATCAGTGACGTCCATAAGTTACTCTGCACCTGCTCCCAGGGACCCCAGCCTCAACACCCCCACAGCCTCAGTGGCCCAGCCAGTAGGTAGCTGTATTAATGATATAGCAATAGTATGAATAATTTGACTTACACTACTTATGTATTTTCTGATAAATTTGGTCAAGGTTTTGGTAGATTTTGGTATTGAATCAGTGTTCGCAATAATATGTAATTAATCATTGTGTACCCGGCTAATACTTGCAAGTATTAGCCAATTAATTAGTGATATCAAATTGTCAAAAATTAACCCGAGTTCAACTGTTACAATATTATATGGGGATGGTTTAAATGTAAGAAAAAAGGACATCATTGAATTACATAATAAAGAGTATTCTAATCTATTCTATTCATTGCGTAAATAGGTAAGCTGTCACACCTTTTATGCCCGGATGCTTTTATTAGTAAGTTTTTATTTACATTTTTAATTTTGACTTATTAATTTTTTGCTTTAGTACTTATAGTTTTGATTGTATTTGTTGGTATATTAGTGTGGCTAGCTGGAATATGGCAAATAATTTAATTAAATGTCCTGTGTCTTGTAATGTTACTTTAAATATCTTGTATTATATACAATCAAGTATTTTCTAACTGAACAGACAGCTGTGCTACTGGAGAGTTTGTTGCGCCACTTGTTCTTCCCAGCGAAAGCACTTGGAAATTGTGAAGGGCGCGCGTTTTGAGGGATTCTCATTTGTAACTTTGACGTTCGAAAAGTGCTGGTTCTCAGCCTAATTTGAATAAATTACTTTTGATTTGATTGATTTGATTTGATGCCTATGTGCAGCAGGAATCAGGGCACGCAGCACATCAATGTCCTATCTTTTGCGGAACGGCAACACATTTGCACTCCAGGTGGGAATCGTCTTCGCATCTCTTCAGACCTCAGCGGGTTTTCCTTGCAAACTCAAATAATTTATTTCAATATAATCATTTACAGGCATTTTGGAACTGTCACAGACTCAGTCAGTAAGTCAGAAAGTTGAAGCTTGTCAATGGACAATTTCTTCACCTTACATCCGTTCTTCTCCATATACATATATCTACGTTTTGTAATTACAAAACGTAGATATCTATGGAGAAGAACGGTCAAAAAACTCCAGGAACACTCTTTTGAATCAAGATATTACAAAATCCTGGGTACATTATTCTGGTTGCTACGGCCAACTTGTCCAGGCTATGGGTTGGTGAAAATTGTTGTTATTAGCAAACATTAGTCTAGTCATTATCTTCTGACATCTTAATAACTTTTAAAACGAGTGGTCCATTCTTATCCAAGAACAAATCGGAACAGTCCTGTCATGTCAAAAGGTTGTTCACCTCTCTTCAGCTTATACTAATCAACTCTTTTTCTATCACCAAAATGTTATCTCACAAATCTAACGAATTAACTACTATGATACTGTAAGTACACGGGACTTTCTCCAAATACTAATTACGGAGATAGAGCGTCTACTAATAAAGTGTTATGTTTATTACAAGATTTTATACGTGTCTGCGGTAATAGGTTGATTTTATTAAGATATTTACGAGTATGATGTTTTTGGATTAACTTGGTTTTTTTAATATCCTGTCCTCTCGGGCGGGTGCCAAAGAAATGGGTACAGACGAATTATTATTTGTTAAGAATTCAATATTGTAATATGTATATGGTTTTAGATAGGTATAGCTTAGTTTTTACTGTCTACAGTTTTGCTAGTCAGTAATTTCCGTCGCCAAAGATTGTATTTTTATAAACGTTGGAACAGTTTTTCACTCAAATTAACTATTTAGTTAACTTCTTATACTGTTCTTTTTAATAGAATCTGCAAAAGGCTCTCTTTCTGCATTCACTGTTGAAGAATCTTCTAAAATCACTACTCCTATCACCCCCAGTAACCGATCTACAACCCGTAACTCCTCATTTCTTTCAAAACCTGTACCGATATTATCTTCCCATAATAAACCAGCATGCATGTCACCCAGTTATCACAAGTTTATGTAACTATTATTAGAGGCAACATAATCTGCATGCATGTTTAATAAACGGACAATCTTAGCGAAGGGCTCGATACAACAAGAACGGCGCGGGCGCAGCGTCGCAACCTAAACTGGTATTAAATAATTGATCCATTAACATATATGCTGGGTATAGATTAAGATGTAGAAGTGACAGGAGGGATTTAAATTAGAAGTGTTCTTATTACCGTTTCCTGGCTAATGCAGGACAATTATTTTGCAAAAGTTGTAAGTGACATGAAATCTCTTTCCTCTCTCTTTTGTTATTTTTCTGTATTGTCGTAAAAGGTGTTTGTGAAATCAATTATTTATTATTCCTGGGTAACGTACTACTTACCTCTCTACTCTTACCTACTTTATTTACCTCTCTAAGGGCCGACTTTTCAATCTTCAGATAACTGGTGAATTAAAACGGTGGTTTAGCAGCTTTTGTACATGTAGAAAATATGTGAATCCGCCCCATATTTATTCTTCAGATAAAAGTTATGATCGTCGACGTTTGACGTACCTTCAAACGCGACTCAATCGGAGTAACTAAATCATATTTATGTAAAAGACTGCGACGATCGCGTACTCGTGCGACTATCGCTTTCGGTTAGGACGTGGCCTAAGAGTGTAGTCATGATTAAAATATTGCAATGAAAGCTCTGCCAATTTAAACAATAACGATCTCTGAAATTTCACGTCCTAAATTGAACTGTCCCGTACAATGTACATATATGTACTGAGTACAACTTAGACCAGGTAGGCTGAAAGTACTACTAATATGAACGTTTATGCAAGACAATAACGTTCCAAACTTAGGACTGCCACTGACAGGTACAAGTTCCAGTTCGACTTGAACAACTTGCACTGGTAAATAGAAATTATTGCTTCGATTTTTTTTCGTGACCATTCCCGTAAGGCACTTAGCCAAAATAGATACATATACACTAAGACACTCCACCTACGTATTATACATAGCCTATATCTATCTATGTTGACTATGAGTCTTTGTTTAGAAATTAAGGATAGATTGAGTGAAAGACGATGGGCTAAAAATGAAGTGAACACAGATGACAAGGATTATAATTATATGGAAGAAGAAGATATACTACGCCGAACTTAAATGTATTGAGATAAAATCAGAGTGATGATGTCTTGGTTTAGAAGGATTTTGGACCTCATGGCTAAAAAGCAGTTCAAGAAAAGGGTATACTGATAAAATAAAATAATTTACCTAAGGATTTCCAGAAGCTATTGACATTCTCAGGGTTAACAAGTTAGGAAATGACTTTGCCCACGCCCCTATTCGATTTGATCCATACTTCCAGGGACACACTCAATATATACAACGTGTAACGTTAAATGCGCAAAACCTCAGACACCCCCACTCTTTTTTAATTCAAGTGACCTATTTCAGAGAGAAAATAAGTCATTAAAAAAATTGTAAAGGTTTTATGTGCTGTTTTAGTTTTACTGGCCATTCTGATCGTTTCTTGCGTCTGCAACGACGCTTCATCGAGGGAGGGGTCGTCGCCGGGCCACTGCGCCGCGTTGACATTGGGTTGCTTGACCTATTAATAAATAGACACGGCAACGTTTTTAATGAAGATTTTTTTTAAATGTGACCTATATTAAAAAGTGGTTCAATTAATTCTGCTCGTTATTCTGATCAAACCATTTTCAGGTTTTGCGCATTTAACGTTACACGTTGTATATATTTATTTAGATTAGTTTAATATACTTTATGTATGTATTTAGTGTATTATGTAAATGGTACACTACAGATTACCTACAGTATTAGTCTCGCCTTCCCCTTTTTAATCCATCCAAAGGTTGTCTTTAAAAGAACACTCTTAGCGATAAGACCGCCCATTGTATCACCCTTTGCAAAATTTCTATATGTATGTCTGTAATTTATATGATGATAATAAATAGTATTCTGTTCTATTCTCTATTCTATTCATTCTAAAATGAACCTTTTTTTCTGCGCAGTCATGAGGCACACACTATTGTTGTTAAAACATTACTTTCCGTTTTTATTTTGTTATTTGTATTTTGGGTTTCACGAACGGTGTCCAAATAAACTTTATTCTTTCTTTCAATTCTTTTAAAACAGAAAATACATTGGCATATCTTTGGAACTTGATTGATCTATGACCACCTTGATTAGGTCTCGCATATGTGATGCATATATTTAATTACTCGTTAGCATTAATACTAATATATGAGGTATTGCAAAAGGACAGGGGTTCTTGTATCTTGATATTCTAAACCAGGACCTTGAATGCAAATAGAACCAGTAATTAAAACATTCACTTAACGTTTTAAGACTTCTTTAAGATTTTAATTCAAAAACTTATTTTCGGGATTTTAAAATCATTGTCCTTTATAGCCGTTGGTCACGGTGTCCTTCGCAGATCAGAAGACCAAAAAGTCAGATAACCCTATCATGCGGTATCGTGTTACCCAGTAACTGGGTTGTGGTGGTCAGATGGGCAGTCGCTACATGTAAAATATGCATATGCATGTGTATTCCTGGACTGAAGCCCCACCATAGTTGGGAAAAGGCTAGGCAGATTGATTGTCTTTTAAAGCAAAAACGATCCCTATCGATACGATTCAATTGATTTCAAATGATACTACTGTCTATGCAGCTATCCTTAAGTAAGACCACTATTCATTTGCATAAAATTTTAACACTTACATGCATACTTTTGTTTTTCCTAATTATATTTACGTATAACAATAGCTAACGCATATTTTTATAGCATAAATTCTCTAACCTAACCTATTATGTCAAGATAAACGGTATGCCAAAAGCAATTATGGCAAAGCATTATTGTACCAAAATAGTTATGCCAAACTATATCAGGAAAAAAAAAACATTATGCGAAAAGAAGGGACCCCCCCCAAGTACGCATTATACGGCTTTTCACAATCGAAGTCCTGTTCGAATCTTCTAACTCTTTTCATACTCGTATAAGCGTTATTGGCACTACCGCATGTAAGTTGATCGTCAGCACTAGTCCTATTAATTTTGACATACATTGGAATCCAGAATACAAGTATAAAATTAACTCCGATTCCCACCTCACATCAGATTTAGACTTCTTAAAGCCGACATCTTCACTATTTACCGCTGCTACCGCCACATAAATTAGTGAACCATAAAATAATAATCCATATTAATGAGCCTGACCATATTTAACTGGTTGTCTGACGTTGGAACTGGCCAATCAGGTATTGTAGACGAGACATTGTTGACGCCATTCACTTGGGAGATATCGATTGGTTGTTGTAGCGGATGCTGTGGCGGTAGGATGGCGGCAGGATGGTGCTTATTCATGATGGCTGGTTCATGTTTATTCGTATGAGGTAAGTACGTCATACTGGTGGAGGTGCCATGCTATCACTCCATAGCGACTGCGTGTGAGTGCGGCTAATATTCATTCATCTTTTCATTCTCATCGTTCTTCTATTTCTTTTCTCTAATTCTGATGGAGGTTAATATTTTCTGTTACTGGAGATCGGTTTTTCGAATCGATGCATGATTTGAAATACTTGTAAAACTTTGGTATCATTAGTCAAACCTAGATCTTTTATTATGGACTTTCCGGAGATTACGGTTGTTAAAATGATTCCGGGCTTCCGTTTTTCCCATTTGTTTCGTGCAATAAAAGGCATTTTAATGATACCGAACTATTATCAACAAATTACAGTCAGAGACCCGAAATCAGCATCACGGTGAGAATTGATGGTCTCAATTGAAGCTTACAACACACGTGATAAACAACTGACAAGCTATACTTTTCTTCCATTCCCAGGTTTTAAGAGCAATACGTTTTATACGTGTTACTTATTGAGTTATTAGCATATTGCTCAGTTATTAGTGCCTTATCGCGATCAAGCGGTGAAAGTAAGAATTATGGTGTTTCCATGGGAGCTTATGGGAGTTTGTCACGGAAATCGTCGGTATATTAAGTTGCAAATGTACTCAGAACATTGTTGAAGAGTCCTGGCCTTGAGGGCACTGGAATGAAGTTCCAATGTTGTTCATAAAATATATTTTATGACACATAGTAGCAAATTGAATCTGCCGATGCAAACAATTAATTTTATTCGCATGAATGTTGAAATCCGTTGTAGATATCGGAAAAAGAGGATTTTAGGTGGTACGATTGTTATGCGGAGAGCCCTACCTTATTGTTTCAATGCTCATATCCCACGTGAGTTGATTTAAATTATTTCAAAAGTATAGATTATTGGCAGGATGTTCAAAATTTACCTAGCATAGTCAGCATATAATGTTTCCACCGCTGTAACATAGACCTCCTCTCTTCAAGATGGAGTGGGCTGTAATCTACCACGCGGGCCCGGTGCGAGTTGGAAGATGACACATGCCGGTTTCCTCACGATGTTTTCCTTCACCATTTTGAGAGCAGTGGTGATGAAATAGTTTGCACAAAGTAACGCGCCTTGCTGGGTTCGAACCCACGACCTCGTAAGTCGGGGCCGTTACCACTGGGCCACCACTGCTCTCGAAATTTACCCACCTATTTGCTAACTATAACAGATTTACTTAATATTAATATTATTTATTTTTATATTATACAACGTGTAACGTTAAATGCGCAAAACCTGAAAATAGTTTGATCAGAATAACGAGCAGAATTAATTGAAACACTTTTTAAAATAGGTCACATTTTTCAAAAAATCTTCATTAAAAACGTTACCGTGTCTATTTATTAATAGGTCAAGTAAGCCAATGTCAGCGCGGCGCAGCGGCCTGATGACGACTCTTCCCTCGATAGAGCGTTGTCGCAGACGCAAGAAACGATCAGAATGGCCAGTAAAACTAAAACAGCACATAAATCCTTTACAAATTTTTAATGACTTATTTTGTCTCTGAAATAGGTCAATTGAAATTGTCTGAGGTTTTGCGCATTTAACTTTGCACGTTGTATATTTTTTTTTTACATGAAAACACTTCGATGTGTAAAAATCAAATCTTATTAAATTTTAAGTAACAGCCACAATATCCCATCCAATCATAACAGCAATATCCGACAGATCGATTGTTGAATCGATGCATCGATACTGTTTGTTAAAACATCGCAATGGAAATAATAATCGGTAAAAATGGTTTGTTTACAATATCTCGTGATTAGTGGTGTGCTTAAAATTTTTTCAACTATGTGTTTGAAATTTCTTTTTGACCCCATTTTTCCATAAATAAAAATATGTTACACTACAGAGCAGATTGCTTTTCTCTTACATAAAATGGGAAATGTATTAACGTATCGCTTATTTACCAAATAACTCTACGCTGTACGTTCAAAGAAAGATCATTCCACAATGGAATTACAAAATTATCGTTGTATCGAAACTTAGATCTAGATCTTTCTCCAAAAATCTCATGAGTAATGGGCAAATTATAATAAAGTGTGTTTTGAATATTAAAAAAAAAAATGGTGTCAAGTAACAGAATCGTGTTTTGGAAACTTATAGAGAGATTATAAAAGTGAAAAATTGAAGATTTCAACATACAATGGGATATTCATGGGAAATATGCGAGGAACACAAGATTACATTAGTTGTCTATGGTTTTAATGAAGCGTGAATATGATATTCAGCTAGGAACACAATGAAATCAAAGGGACACAAAGAAGGAATCACTGTGTAATCCCTTAAATATGCATTTGGAAAGAAGGGTTTAAGTACAAAGTCATTGCCAGAGTATTGAATATGTTCCATTTGTTATTGAATTTAGATGGTCTAGTTGTACTTCCGTCAAACATTATTAATGTACGTAACAAATAAGATATGTAATTATGACGAGCTTGAGCTAAAAATTATAATAATCTTCAATGAAACTTGTTTTATAAAACACAAACTTATGTTGAAATGAAAATATAGGAAGTGCACAGGGCGTAAAACTTGTGGCACAAGTTGCTTTCACAAAGTGCAGTTAAAAACCTTTTCCTTAAATACTCGCACCGGTGAGGTAACACGAGTCGGTGTTTTTGCCCTTTGCATTTCTCATTAGACCTCTCATTGAGGAATCACCCATCTCTTTTTTTAAGCCCACCAAAGAAAGGGACAGCGAATTTTCCCGGCTACTTGACGTGTTCAGCGTAAATAAAATTAAAAAGAGTGAAGTAAAAGCAAATTGGCAACACGTTTTTTTTTCCAATTTGTAAGGATTTTGCCGAAGTGTTTTATAGCCTGGCAGTCATTGTTTCAATTTTAATAATGAATTTGCTATTGTTTTAAGCGAACTGACCGCAGTAGACCGGAAACTCAATTCGGGAACAGGAAAAAATAATAAGAGTTGGTAGTTCATCATACGAACAATGGAGTCCTCAAAAAATATAAAAAGAGTATTATACTGAAACTTAATCCATTGGAGCTACATTGCTCTTGCGTGTAAGGTACTCTTTCAAAGGATGTAGCAGACTATGGTGAAGACGAGGTTTCAACTGGAAATCAAAAGAAACAATTTCTACGTTAATATAAGATAATTGACAAATAAATGTTCACGAACATTCAATGAGAAAGATGAATGATCATAACTGATGCCAAAAACTCAGTGGTGCATTTGATGAATTGATATACAAGGCAATGAAAAGTGGCCCATGCACAAAACAAATTAGTGTACGCTAATATTTGTTACTGAAATAATAACACGTGTCGTACTTCTGGACACTGTTATACATTTGATGGGAGAAACCGAGAATAAAGCTTTTGTTTTCTCCCAACAGAATGTATCACATTTGTCAGTCTCTTTCTCTCTTTTTTATCAATATCATCATTGTTTGCATTCCCACCTTTTATACAATAATTTCCATATTTCATCAATTTCCATATATCCAGCTTATTATATCTAACTGATAATATCTACAAAAACCTTTTATCATTTCGATCGTTTTTCACTTCATCACCTGAAGCCGTTTCGTATCATATTTCTACATTATTTCACCTGAGACAACATAAACAACAATCAAGATCACAAATGAGATAACAGTCGGTAATCCAGCTAAGTGCATTATAAATTATGATATTCTATTTAAATGTGAATATTTCTTTAATATTTCTTTCTATCCTCTTAACGTGTGTTACTGATTTGTGGTTGATCATCACGCGATGGTTGACTGACAATTAATTTATTATGTGTAATATTAATTGGTTTATTAAAAACTGTTTCCTGTTCTGTGACATTCTTGCGTCTGTCAGGTGTTGGCACAGTTTGTATTAACGCTTTTGTTGTTTTAAGTGTTTCTTAAGTACTTTCCGCGGCAAAGATTTCCAATAAAATATCGCTGAATCTTTAAAGATTATACGAGCCTAACCATCTCTTTACAGACAGTAAAAATTAGAAGTTATATGTTTAAGCTTGATCGTTTAGTAGTCTAGCTCATTATTTTCTTGTTGTTATTTTTTGTATATTTTATCATTCTGCCAAAAATCTTTTTTTTTTAATATTATTTATTTTTCAATTATACAAAAGAATACAGGATTATTCATATTAAATAGCAACCAAAAACCACTGGGGTTTAAACTTGTGCTACCATGAGTCTATCTCAATATCGAACTATACAACGAAGCATTTTATATTTCATAATTATGTATGTAAGCATTTTATATATGTGCATGTATAAAATGCTTACATACATATGTGTAATGTATCTGTTTTCCTGTTTCCTCCTGTATTTTTGTAAGGATAGTTTTGGACAACCCTTGCATATGTTTGTCAAGCTTGTTAAGTTGCTTATTAGTGCTCGTACAACGCTCTGAAGTGTACATTAAATGCTCATTAATCTAATAAGAATAGTGGAGGTAACTAAATCACTACAAAAGCGGCTATCCTATTTCAGTCGTGGACCACACGGCAAAATTTGCTGTTCCATAAAATAAATCATTAGCGCTGCTAAGTATAGAACTAGTTTGATCCTAGACTTAGACCACGAAACACCAATAATTGTGACCTACATCGACCATGAAATTAGTTTGGTGGTGGCGGTCACACGCAACGATATTGTTGCGAGTAATAGCTGTTTCATTTCAGGAAATATTTAGGAGGGTTGGTCAATATGAAGAATGTTTAATGGGCATACCCTATAACACATTTTATATTTGTAAATCATAGTTTACTTTATTAACCATACATTATCTAGGTATATAAATTAACAATATGCTGATTAAACAAAATGCTGACAAGTTTTCCCGCTATGCAATGCTTTCAAAATCCGTATTAAAGTAAAAGATTCATAGCGATATGCAACATGACACTGCAGTAAACAACATATCCTCGTAAAATAAAATGGATTCTTAAATGGAACTCTAAAATTAAACGAAAAACTAAATATCTTAGTGCGGGGAAACCCGTCCTATTGCCGAACACCCGAACACAGATACAGCGGTTAGTACACGTCGATTCGTTGGCACAGTTTCGGTGTCGGTGGTCTTCGACCGTTTCGCGACACTTTACGAGCTCATTATAGCGTCTGAGAGCCGTCGCCACATCCAGTCTCGCACCTTACTATATTACTACATGACATGCTATATAGGCAGTGTCAACATTATAGAGGTAATGAGGCTTGAGAGAGATAAATGATTTATTGACTTTTTTGTTTCTATGATGGGTTTTTCATATCACGCAAAAAATAAATAAAACGGCGATTGTGGCATTTGATTTGTGTACTTATGCAGTTTTGTGTGGATGTGAAATTCATTCTTGAGCTTCCGTGTTTTCCACACCCATTTTAATGAGATGCTTTAATGTGCAATAATTTATATCGACCATGACTTTGACGTTGATTCATTCGAAACTAAATTACTCTGAGAAAGATTTTTTTTATGAAACACAAAGAGTTTTTGAGCCTTATTAAGTGATACATGAGACTGTAATTAAAAGGACAGCGTGGAAACCGACAAATAATCCTTTATTCTCTGCGTCCAATTAATAGGCGTGAAAAGATTAACAACGTTCAAGATGCACCCAATGTGTTAGATAATATTCTTTTGTTTCATGTTCAGTTCTTTGTAACATATGAAATCATTTTAGTCAACAGAATGTTGGTCTCCACACGACAATAATAAAATCAAATCAATGCCATCTCTTAACCTGTCACTGCATTTGCTGGGTGTCGTCTTTCATCATTATTTAAACAAGAAAAGCCTCTGAAGTTACGATTCTAACAAATCCAACATAAAGTTTAAAATTAATGTTACCAAAACCTCTAAATTACGACGAGTAACAATAAATTTTTCATCAAATTATATTTTGAATTTTTAAACTTTCACCGCCTCTACAGTCTACAGTTTTTTTTGCACATAACGTCTGGAGGACTTTCCAATGATAAATTAGGCATTTCATAATTTTTTATAAGGATCATCAATTATGTCGTGTTCTGACAAAAAAATGTTAATATTATGTGTTGAAATCCGGAGTTGTATTACATATGAGATAGCTGTAAAAGATTTTCCACGTGAAATAAAATTTAATGGGCCATTGGTGATGCCATTTCACGCTCAAGTAACCAGAATCGTCTCATTAGTCTACATGTATCTGTCTGGTTCAATAATAAAGACAGTGTTTTTGACCTGTTCAGCGAAAGAACAGTCTAAAGTGCCTTTCTTGATTCAGTCAATGTAAACAATCAAAAATACAGTTTGAAAATACTCGCTATATTTGTATTGACCACTGTAGTTTTAATTGATGTATTCCAAAATCAGTCTTTAAACTAGCACTGCTCCTTGAAACTGTAATTACTAGATAATTATTAATCTAGCAAAGATTTGTAACTTTATTAAAATTATATTATAACTTTATAAAATAAAGTCATCCTTGGTAGAAGTCACTTCACCCAGACAAGTCAATGTCACTTACTTTTCAATATAAGTCAAGGATAGCCAGAGTTCCTTATTTGCGACTCCATATTAAGGATTAAGATGCTTTCGTGTCTTGATCCAATTTGATCCGAGATGTCAAACAAGCAAATATCTCATGATACAGAAATATCCCCGTAACCACTGGCGCTGCGGTATTTTTCGCGTACGATACCATTTGGCAGACTTTAAAGTCAATATGTTACTTTCCATTTCACCTTTGTCTGGCTGCATGATAAAAGTGTACAAAATAATATCCTGACGATATTTTTTTTGCTATAAGAGTCACGCTATCTCCGAGTGACGGTATGACTCGAGTACACAAAACAAAATAAAAGAACCGATTTATTACATTTTTTATGGGATAGAAGAACACGGTGTCGAATATTTTGTGTCTGCAAGATGTTGAAACTGCGCTGCCATTGTCTGTACTAGCTTGTTAAGTTATTTTATTGGTCATTTATAGTAAAAACTTCGCGTTGTTTACTAACGCGACTATATCTGAACAAAAGTTATTTCTGAAGCCAGACGACGGCGCTTACCAAAATAATAAACAAGCATAAATCGTCTTCCACAACGAGAGTAAATGCCGTCTTTACCGATTAATAATTAAAATAAACCGCACGCGAAAAGTGCTTTCGAGCGACATAAGTAATACAGAACATTTTCGCTTTCATTTAGGAAATGATATATTTTTCGGATTCAAAAGAGCTGCGGATCGTTCTGACGTATTGTCAACGTAATTAGGAGTTATGGTCGTTTAAGGCCGGGTAGGTACTCACTGGAAAAAAAAAAAAAAAAAAAAATTATTACCTCCAGTTGTACAAAAACCTTTATCTAAACACAGAGTAAGATTTAACTTGTGTTCAGGGTACCAGCGTCCTCGCCTATAATTTGAACATATATGAGTAGTTGTAGGACGAGCACATTATATTATTATTAAGACCTACTTAAAAGTAAATGGTAAATGCATATATGATGTGGCCTATTAAAGTATCTACATATGTGTATGTATTGGGTATATGTAAGTCTGTATAAATATAATTATAAATATATCGCTTCATTACTACATCAGGTCAAGCTATTGGTAAATGTAGTAAATCTTTTGTGATCTTAGTCTTACATTCATTTAGGCACATGGGAGCAATGGTGCATAGTTTATTTATTGTATTATATAAATGGTCAGACAAATATCATAATGACGCTGAGCAAGTGCCGTTCTACATCCGCGAGTTGAGCATACTTCATAGAATCTACGCTTTTTAGCAGCTTTCGGCTTGTATACCACAGAGGGATGTTTGTGCAGAATAGTGCCAGGACCAAGAACTGTCTCACAGTGAGGACGTGACATTCGGTGTAGAGAGCCGATGTAGGATATCTAAACGGCTTCGAGGTCATTACCTTCAGGACTGCTCTCTGTGTTCATTCCAGAGGCAGTAGGGTTGTCTTGGGTGTCCCACCCCACACTGTGATGCAGTAGTTTATTATGCTTTGACAGAGGTCATAATAAACAGTGTTAATGGTTCGCGGAGTACCTTAGTTTAAAAAAAAAATATACACATGCGGACTTGCGATATAAGATTGCTAAGGTGAGGTTTCCAGCTCAAAGAACTATCCACATAGACTCCAAGATACTTAACAGACATACAATCCGAAGGCAAAGAATATTTTTCCAAAAAATGATGCGTTTTATGTTTGGTCGGCTATATTGAATCAACGAAGTGGGTTCAAAATCAGAGAAATCACATAATGATATTTCACGTACGGTATTTGATCATGACACAGAAAACTAAAACTGATATGGTGATTTCCTTGGTAGACAAGGAAATGGCAGGATACCGAAAGATAGGATAGGACAGCCTTCATTAGTATAAAATCAATGATCAACTCGTTGATTCGCCATTTTATTGGCAGATTTTTTTCTCGTTCTGTGCCCAACCTAATACGCAAACCTGAAGGTACGGTAATAGAGTTGGTTTATGACAAAATTTTACATGCATTTAAAAATGTTTAAAGAATCCTTCTTTTGATTTATTGCCTGAACAATAACGAAACTCATATGGTACTTATATTTTCAGTTAAATTAAAGCTATCATATTTTATGATGAGACATACGAGTATAATTTTGAAATCTGCTAACATCCTGAAGTTGTTTGACGCTTTTCTTTAATTGCCGTCTCATTCAAATAGATTTTCTAATAAGATTCGGTTATCTAAGATTCTATAAATAATCGCCAATTTATATTCCACGAAAATGAAATGTTAATTTGCAGTTATACCACGAGGGCAGTGCAAATTACCAATTAACCTTTGTGGTGCTAATAAATATTAAGAACAGGATTTTATTCATTAATTCTTGTACGGAGATATCATTTACTAGCCCAGCAATAACTTTAAGTATGGAAATCATTTGTATTTTGTGCGTGCAGACATATCATATAGAATAGACTCATGCATGGTATACCATGTGCGACGCACAGAATTAGCTGCTACTTAATTGTAGGCGTCGGACGAGGGACAGCATGCGTTTGAATAAATAGATAAGTACCTATCTTTGACAGGATTTGCGGGTTTATTGTTGTGCCAGATTTTCACCATATTCTTAAATGCTGTGGATAAATTTGGACACTCGGATGTCAAACGAAAATGTTATCAACGTGCCCTTACTTACTTTATACGTTACTTCCAGTTATGTAAACTAATAGTAACTTCAAGAAACTTTATAAGTAAGGAGTTAACAAGCTTTATCATCACTATTCTCCTGCCCTTACTCTAATTTATTTGGCATCGACGCAACATGTCTTTTATCTTATTAGCTTAGCTTAGCTCTCTATTAGTCCTCATCTCGGTAGTCACTCCCTTTTTAGCCATATCATCTTTCCAACAGCCCATCTATAGTTTCTTCGGTCTTCCCCTACTCATATAGCCATCAATTCATAATCAAAACACTTTTCCAAAAAGGGGATAACAAGCTTGTGAACCATATTTTCAAATCTCAACTTTGCTACCACTCACTTCACAGCAAGGCGATTCTTAAGCCTTTTTTCTCGTGTTTAGTTTTAATTTACATTTGTCACCGCCACCAGATTAGCACTAATGAGTTTACTAATTAAATTTTACTAATTCATGAGCGTTTTAAGGACTTTCTTTGTCCAGACAAAGCAAGTCATTAAAACGCTCATGAATTAAAAAATAAAAATCCAATTTTCAACTTTGAGTTTGAAATTCTATATGAAGCTGACATAGCTGCTGGCTAAAATTTGGCGTAGGCATACTAGACCATAAGGTTTTAGCACACAAAGTTTCAGCTTTTCACAACCAACGGAGATGGTCAATGGATCGTTGAACACCTCCTTTATATTGGTATTTTAAATAGATTGAAATTGAAATTGTTTATTGAAATAATTGATTTACATAAATATTTACAAAATAGGACCCTAAACTAGAGGTAGGTAGTAAATAATTGGATTCTACCTGAACTAGGAATAAACCTGTATCTCAGGTGTCTCACGCAAGATATCTATAGACATGTACAGACGCCAGCACATCAAGCTACTACAATCTGTCAGATTTCTTTAATAGATTTTCAACTTTATCACTAAAGTATAAGGTTCAAAGTTGATTGGGAAAATCTGACAGTTTCGGGTAGCTTGATGTGCTGGCGTCTGTACCTTCATAGGGTGTTAGGGTGTTCTTCGCAGAATCCAATGGATGCGAGAAGCACAGAACCGGTCGAAGGGGCGATGCTTGGGGAAGGCCTATGTTCAGCTGTGAACGTTTTTCGGTTGAAATGATGATGATAATGATCTGAGTGTTAGTAAGCAAATCGCTTGCAGATTTTATAGTTGTGGAATTTTAATTTACGTTCAATAAATGATTGCTGTATTTGAATTTGTTTACACTTCAAACAGGTACAATTCACGTTTCCACACAAAACGTTTCACTTAGCAAGAGAAAGCTAAATTATCGTATTTGAATAATTTGTGATGTATGATTTTCAAATACGAATTTAATATCAAAGACAGTTAATTTGGAACAGAAATGGCATAACACTAGAGAGACATTTACTTAGAACCTGAAATGGAAATCATTTGGAGCTAAATGTCTTCTCACAGCTATCCTTATCATTTGCTTGTGTTATTATTAGTTGGTTTTCAATCTTCCAATCTGAACTTAGTCTGTATTTATATCGTTTATGCCACGTGGACACCCACAATACTGTAGTAATACCGATTACGTAAGAATTTACATAGTTTACGCTACGTCCTGGCATAATATTTGTAGCGTTGAAGAGTACTGGTCTGCCTTCGCAAGTGACTCTGCAAACGTAAATATATTATGTGCTTTATTAGTAGTAAATTACTATTTGTCAGTTTGGTTTCTCACGGCCGTATAATTAATGGCTCCATTTTCGGAAAGGCACTGCTATAATAACGAAGAAATATTGGCTGCGATTATTATAAAATTTTGCTGGTGCATTTTTCTTAATAATATTTTGCAAAGAAATGTGACAACGTTGATTTAATGTCAGAAGAACATATTTTTGAGGCCATTTTTGCAAGATATTTTCCCTAAAATTTTCTTCTGGCACAAACCTTTTTGTAGGCGTTTTGGGTTCATCGTATAATGTGATTTGAAACTCACAGTATAATTGACTGCTGAGAAACATGAATATATGTAGTTTATTATTTATGTTTAGTTTCAATTCCAAAGTTTCAAACTCGACGTTGTAGGTATTTAAAAAAATATCTTACCGAAGGAAATTAATGGGATGTAGAATAACTTTGTCAACTCATATAAGTAATGTATCGAATCCGATAGTGCGAACTATCATAATGCTCACGCAATGTTCCTCTGAAATTAACATTTGTCATAATGTTAATTACATTGAATTATATTAACAAGATTCCTGTATAATTAATTTATCTTACTGATTGCTTTGTTAAGTGTTTGATTACAACTTATAAACGGTTATGTGCAACAACTGGTGTTACTGGCTAATTTCAAACTTAATGCTTAATTTTCCTATTGACACCTCGGTAATTAGTAAGTGTGTTGCAAATTTTGTTGAGTTGTATGACGATATTAATGATTCCTTCAATATCTTAAGTATGAGTGTTCACCTTTACTTATTCATTGGTAAATGTTCCTTCGACAGCTCTTAAGAAGCCTGCTGAAGTTATTACGTTTGATGAGGTTGAAATGTTGATAACATTCACACACACTTTTATAAATTTTAAGGTGTGCATCATGTTCTATCTAGATGATATTATTATTGATCTTATTCAATCGCTTGTTGTATTGCTCGAAGCTTTGAATACAAACGTAAATCATTATCTTGTTCTGAGTTATACAAGTATTTACGTCCTTTCGAATTATCAAATCAGGGCGGTCTCGAAGTTCTTGCTGCAAACTTGATGCATAAAGGAAATCCTATTACATGCAACAAATTAACATTCATAGCTTGTTCACTATTAACATTATTGCAAAATTATCGTCCAACTATAAAATTTGCATAAGTCAGCAAAATCAGATCTGTTTATAGATTGTATGCACCGTCACTTGGTGCATAATTTGATAATTGAACGGCTTCGTGAATGTCAAATGATGTGATCTCCGCGATTGGTTGGTTAAGAACTAATTTAGAATAATTAGTATCTGATTCCTGCAAGGGCAAGTGATTTATCTTTAGGATTGTCAGTTCTAATGCTTTATTTGGAGTTTTCAATAGTCACTGCTTGAGTAATAGCATCATTGTGTCAATGTGTTTGAAAATTTGAATAGCACTGTTAAACTTCTGTAATATTTTATTGCTGTGACATTGTGCATATTATTCACTATGTCGATAACCTCTATTATGATAACTAATAAATCCTAAACCTTATCGTTCCTACATTTGAAGATTACAGAATTAGCATAACATAGAATCATTTGGTAGAAAAATGGAAATTGCTACACTGAAAAAGTGCTTAGCACTTAAGTTTTGAAAACTTCACCGTCAGACTTTGCTTCCTTCCTCATGTAAATCTATATCTCGTGTCTCTTTAACTCTCTCTTGTTTACGGTGCTAGGAACTAAATGATATTTGTTTTGATTTCTCATCCTGTTAGAAACAAAACCTAACACAATTACAAAACATTATTAACTAAGATTTGATTCAAATAATGAAAGTGTCCAATAAATCATGTTCCTTGATAACGGAACATTAAAGGCTGTCAACTGTAGGTTCTGTTGCATAACGAAACATGTTCGAATCCGTGTGGTGACATTGTCTCAACGGTAATTGGTAGCAGTCGCTTTTGTTATATTTATGAGCCCCGTAATTGGTAACTATTCGTAATACTTCTGATTTCGTTGGCTACGTTTTGAAAGTAGGTATCCCGAGAATGTATTAATAAGTGCCAAATTAAACAGCATTTCCTAACCAGAGCCGATATCGGCACGATCTTTGTTGGAAACTATTCTAAGTATATTTTATTGCTTATGTTATATCTTACATCAACAAGTTGTTTGGCAACCACAACGTCTTAATTAAGAGAAGAGAAAATCTCTTCAATATGGAAAACGACACCACTATAGCTTATATTTACGATTGATTAAAACGCTTCATCACTACATAGTATAAAACAAAGTCGCTTCCCTGTCTGTCTGTCCCTATATATGCTTAGATCTTTAAAACTGCTCAACGGATTTTGATGCGGTTTTTTTTAATAGATAGAGTAATTCAAGAGGAAGGTTTATATGTATAATACATGCATAATACAGTAGAGAAACACTGATAATTTTAGAGGTTTCTAATGTTATGTCGTAAATAAACACATTTTTTTGCGCTTACATTGTAAACGCTGGCTGAACCCGTCGAGATAGATCAAAATAATGTACTACAGTATTTTACACCTTAAAAAGGTCTACAAAAAAGTCTGCAATGGTATATGTCTATCTCTTAGGGATAACCCACAATAACCATTTTTATCCTATACTTTTTACGAAAAAAATTATCAGTGTTTCTCCATTGCACCCGTGCGAAGCCGGGGCGGGTCTCTAGTCTTAATATAAAACAAAACCTTTCCCATAAACCATCAAAATAGCCACTAACATTAACATTGATACAAATAGCTAACGCTCAATCCAAATTTCCAATACAATACAATTTATAGTACATTTCGAATCCTACCGGCTTCGCTCCCAGAACTGAGCTACTTCCGCAAATAAATCGTTATTAGAGAATCACTACATAGTATAAAACAAAGTCGCTTCCCTGTCTGTCTGTCCCTATATATGCTTAGATCTTTAAAACTGCTCAACGGATTTTGATGCGGTTTTTTTAATAGATAGAGTAATTCAAGAGGAAGGTTTATATGTATAATACATGCATAATACAGTAGAGAAACACTGATAATTTTAGAGGTTTCTAATGTTATGTCGTAAATAAACACATTTTTTTGCGCTTACATTGTAAACGCTGGCTGAACCCGTCGAGATAGATCAAAATAATGTACTACAGTATTTTACACCTTAAAAAGGTCTACAAAAAAGTCTGCAATGGTATATGTCTATCTCTTAGGGATAACCCACAATAACCATTTTTATCCTATACTTTTTACGAAAAAAATTATCAGTGTTTCTCCATTGCACCCGTGCGAAGCCGGGGCGGGTCTCTAGTCTTAATATAAAACAAAACCTTTCCCATAAACCATCAAAATAGCCACTAACATTAACATTGATACAAATAGCTAACGCTCAATCCAAATTTCCAATACAATACAATTTATAGTACATTTCGAATCCTACCGGCTTCGCTCCCAGAACTGAGCTACTTCCGCAAATAAATCGTTATTAGAGAAAATGTAAACATTCACATACAAATCAATGAAAGTAAATGCGAACTAGAACGTAATAACCCCCTTTACGACCTTAAGGCTAAACCTTCGCAATAAAAATAATACCAGTGATGTAATAGAATTTATGATGTTCTAATAATGAACTGTATCGATGGGAATCGTTGAAGCGCTTTCACTGCTGGTTTTGATAGGACGTGTGATGGTTATTGCTGCTTTAGTGACGTATGTTTGACTATTGACAAGGGCTATGAATAGGACATGACAATTAGATCAAATTGCTTCGGGTGATGAGTGCGAAAATGGACGTTAATATCTTAGGAAATGGTTCTCAACATTCTCACTGTTATTATCGAAAATGTTCAGTTAAAGTTTTTCTTTTAAAGATAGGTTTATGTCTGTGACGAACATTTTAAGCTTTTTTTGTTTGAAATTATTCTCATAAAGCTAACAAAACAAACATTTCATTTAATTTGGTAACTAAAATGATAAGTAAGACTCATAAAAATTAAGGCTTGCAGAACTTAAGTTTAAAAACCAGTAGTCAATCAATATACCAATAATACAAGACTCCATAAGAATCAGCAGAATCCACATTAGTAAAAACACACGTAATAGTAGTTCTTTACGAAATTAGGTAAATGAATAAATACGGCAGCAGTAACACAAAGTCTATCTTTCTTTCAATAAAGCTTCTGAAGCGCAGACGCGTCAGTTGAAATAAGTATGGTATCGTGACGTAACAATGTTTGTGCTTCTTGTTTGAATAGGATTTCTTCATGGGTTTAAAGATCACACGTATAGGTAAACAAATATAGTAAGTCAGTAACAGCTCTCTCAGTTAAGTGTTACAACTTGCAATATTTCAAATGAGTTGCTGGTTTTTGAGTAACTGAGAAAGATTCTGTTATCAAAATGGACATAGAAATACTATATCAGTAGCTAATCAGACTAACATCTTACCTAAGGGTAACTGATAATGATAACTTGGCACCAATGTGCCTTGACCAAGGTATGTTTTTTATTAATTCCCTTCTCAGAAGATTTTATACTAAAAAAAATGATTTGATTTTATTCGAATTACCGCTCATGTGTTTCATGTGTATTTGTGATATACTCTCAAAAACTAGAATATTAATTAAATTATTGAATTGCTTGGATGTAATTTTCAAGTTTAAAGGTACTAGATACGTCAAGCTCCGAAGGACCTTCTTCACGTAGGCACAAACTCTCAACAAACTCGACACCGCATCTCTTTCCCGAATCAATCTTTCCTCAAATACCGCGCGGGCGCATTGCATCCATATTTCAATCAGGCCCGATCTACCGACATGTATTTACAACACGTTTTAAAGCCCGCTCTATTTTGGACATGTTCAATCCGTGTGCTTATTTGGGCCTGTTTGTTTTCATATTAGGAAACAGTGATCTGTAATTCTGTACCATTAATGTACTGTGTCGGTTTAGTTCTAGAGTTATCAGTTACTTCTTCATTTAGTTAGGTTACTCGTGAACGGAGCGCGCAACTTTTTGGCTTTTGTATGTTTACCAATAATTTCATCTTTCGCTTTTTTTGTTTATACATCTATGGGACTGGCCGCTATTGAGGTTTCGAACTCAACTGGAGCTCATTATAAGGGGTATTGGGCCCTTCTAGGCTTATGTGGTTAAATGAGAACCTAACCTAGCTAGATTATGTTAGACTCTGCCAAACATAAAGCAATACATCAAACTCCACTTAATTGATGTATTAAATAGGCAGCCATTCAATCAATTTTGTGGATTCTTAACTATCAGCTAGAAAAGGTAACTGGATTTTTACATTGTATTCAGAAACTAAATGGTAAGACTTAGCGCTCGTATAAAGTTTTATTGAAAGTTCCTTCCTTCCTGGGAACAATCGTGGTTAGTATTCCCAAACTACATGAACAGTTACCGACAAACGATTTATTTCAATTCAAAGTGATTGATTTGCATGAAAATCAATATGACAACAATACGACAAACGGTTAAGGTAACGTTAGATAAGATGGAATTCTTTACTTTACGATTGTTGTAATTCAACGCAACAGCAGTAAACATTTTATGTTTAAGTCAACAACCGCTAACATTGCTAACTTGAGTTCAAGCTTAGTACTGAGTCAAGTTCAAGTTAAGCAAAAGTTTAGTATCTTAAGGGAAGCTGTTGGAGACATACTTTTGAAAATAGGTACTGTCTGTTGGATCATGGCAAAACTAGTTACAATAAGCCGAAACAGACTTTGGAAGGTAATGACAACCCTATAATTTAGGCTATGTTCATTACGAACCAAGTTGACTAGTATGTATTGAGAATGATGTCACAGACAATATTCCCGATGGATAACTCAGTTACTGGCAACTATCGCAAACACTCCACGTCAAAGGCACACATAAATAAGCACTGAAATTTAGAATTATATCAATTATACATACATTTGTCTGTAACATAATAATAAATAAGTGGTTCTATTGCAAGATGCAGCCACCTTTGACATTAGGTAACCTCACCAAACTATCCTTTTTATTTTCTCAGCAAAGTACAAAACAGTACTTCAGCGGATTTACAGTCAAACAAGTAATAATTTCTTGTTTCCTCCATTACATATCCATAAAATGTTTATCGGCATGACAAAGATTAAATTTATTTTTAGTATTCACCGATAAATGACAAGCATTGTCATTTATCGGTTATTGTGTTTACATCTGTTGGGTCATTAAGGTAACCGTCCTGAGACATAATAATTAGATAATTAACTACTCTATAGACCATTATTTTCACAAGATAAATTTTAATGACTCTATTATGAGTAATATCATATACTAGATGAACTAGGTACTTATTGTTTCTTAATACTTTTAGTCAGTTTGAAGAAAAATGGACGAGCGACAAGTTCGAACCCTATACTCGTACTTATACGAGTTAGTTCTTGTTAGGTCACAGTGCGCGGGCTGCGGCTGAAAATATCAATACTGCATTGGGCGCTGCTAGTACAAGCCATGCGACGGTATCCCGATAGTTTGACCGTTTTAAATCAGGAGACAGGAGCCTTGAAAGTCAGCCACGCTCAGGACGACCACCCGCAGTGAATGATGACGATTTACGCCCCGAACTGCAGTCGAATCCGGATGCTACCACTCGTGAATTAGCGGAAGCACTTAGCTGCAGTCACCACGCCGTGGAATACCATCTGCATGAGCTTGGGTATTGAAAAAAAAAAAAGTTTTGGCTCGGTGGGTATCGCACATACTTACAGACGGCAGTCGTGCAGTCCGTGTCGCTGTCTGTCAATCACTTTTGCTGCGACCCCGACGTAAAGAGTTTGTGTCTGATCTGGTTACTAGTGATGATCATGGATTCATTACGAGAACTATACATGTCGTGCTTTTTGGCTGCCTCGAGAAGAAACGCCACTAGCTCAACTGAAGCTGAGTCAAAAGAACCGCTTAAAAGTTCTGCTTTGCTGTTTCTGGAACGCTCAAGGCATGCTGGTTTATGAACTATTACACATTGACAATTATTCAACCCAGCTCACCAAACTAACTAACTATCAAGGAAACACGACGTAGACGTATCACGTCGCATCCACCGTTCACCAACAGTTGGAGAACTTGGGCTGGGAGACGATACCCCACCCACCTTATTCCACAGTATCGCCCCATCAGACTACCATTGGTTTAGAGCCCTGAAACAACATTTGCGGGGTAAACAATTTAATGATTCCTCTGATGTAGAGGCGGAGCTGAACAACTTTTTCTAGACACAGCCATCAGAGTTCTTGGCGAAAGTAATCCAAACTTTGCTGGATCGTTGGCAAGAAGTCTTAGATGCAAATGGTGGTTACATCATTGACTAAGCTTTTTGTATTGTAATAATAATAAAAAATATAAAACGTAGCCAAGTGTCTCATTACTTTTGTGCCAACCTGATACTACAGTCTGTTAAATGTCTTTAATAGATTTTCAACTTTATCGCTAATCGTATTATGGTTCAAAAATAACTGGGAAAATTGGACAGTTTCGGGTAGCTTTATGTGCTGGCGTCTGTACATTTGTAGCAATCACATCACCAGTCCAACTTTTTTGTAATTTTCAGCCACTGAGATTTCTTGACATTAAAAGGACATCTTGCCAACAGCTGATCGAATATCTACTTCTACAAATTCATGACATCTGCATCCCTAAACACAAATACCAATATCAGTACCAAATCTATTGTTGTACATATTGTTTCTTAGAACGAGAACGCTGCAATAAATCTAGCCACGACACATGTAATTAATGTTTATGTGTTTGTTGGTGGTCTAACGTTAATATAAATCTTATCCAAATGATGTACTAAATTATTTCTATAATTTATTACCGTGCCGATTTCGGTAGGATGGAAAACAGTGTGTCGGCCTGTCGTTCCGAGGAAGTTTGTGCGATGCGATTGTGGGTCATTCTCAGATCAGTACGCGACTTCTGATTTATTGGTAGGGATATTGCGAGATGTATCTCAGGATCGTTGAAGCCAGTTTGGATGGATTTGACGATATACTGAGGAACTACTTTGACTATGTTGAGGAATAACTTGATGCTACGGAACATATTACTCTTTATAAACCGTTAGTCGATATTATCAAAGAAAACATAGATGAAACAGATAAACAAAACAGAATAACTAAGATAAATGTCCTAGGTAAAGTTTCAACAATACTAAGTAGGTACCCATTGAAGAATCAACCACAACTCATAGTCCTGCGTTCCAAACTGACAGCTAGTGCGCCACGGAAGCACGTTTCCCAGTTGCAGTGTGAATTCAAAACATAAACAGATTACGAAATCAATAAATCATTGACAGCCACTGCCGGATACGATCATAATAACTAACACATGTTATTAAATAAATATCACACAAATGCAATACGTGGATTGCATGGACATTGTTTAGATTAAGTTATTAAGTAACAGCCGGCCATAATTCATTTAAAGGTCGAAGGTCTTTGCACCAGTAAATCTTATAAGTACTAGGACTGTATGAAGTTATAGGTATAACTAACATTACCTATAAGCTTTTGTAAACCAGTCATGTAATACACAGTGACAGGTAATTATCTCACAGATTTGAGGAAGTCATTTGTTCAGTCCTAATCCTTTGTGAGTTGAGGTTATTATTAGGAGAAAATAATTTATATTGGTTTCAAATCTATAGCCATATTGAAGTTTCTCCGATTATGAAGTTCTCACCATCAAACTCGGCTCTGATGTTTGTGTTACCGCTAATCTCAAATTAAGTAATTTTGAACTCGACCAAATTAATAAAATTAATTTTATTGATACAAATAAAAATAAATTTGACTTTGAAAGTAACCGTTTTGTCCCAAATATTCAAAGTGGAGATTATAGAAATGCAAATGTTCAGTATTAAGATCTTGAAGTTCAGCTTGTTTATATTTGTATTTAACCATAAAAATATTTAACGGATTTCGTAATAGATTTAGAAGTTAGTGAGTAGTGACGTTTATCCTATTATTGTAACAAATCATGGTTTCTTCATTTTGAAGATTATGAAACTTCGAAAACGTTGTAAAACTTGACACATACCTATAATAAAACACTTGATACTGACTTGACGTGAGAATGTAAAGTTGACTTAGGGAAATTAAAGCAGTAATGCATAAACAGAGGTTTTTGAAAAACTTAAAGTTACCAGTCGTTAAACCGACAAATTACAATTTTAGACAAATGCGGGAATGTGTACCTAATCCATCTGCGTTTATAACGTACAAATTACACAGATAAAAACTTGATTATTTAATTACATTTTAATTACACAGACTTGCAACATAATGTTTTAAACTAGAGATTTACATGAAGCTGGACCAACAATTTTTTTTTTTTTTGATAAACTTTTATCCATGGAAATACACACATCAAAAGTGTCTACGGATCAAGTACATTTTAGCCGCAATTGAGAATTATTATTTTATTAGGATCAATATTGATTATTTTTAGTTAATTTCACTATTTGAATAAAGATTTGTCTTTAATTCTGATTAAAAATAGAAAATCAACTATCTATAAGGAATCCTATAAAAGTATGTAATAGCGCTTTTACAAAATCATTACGGTTTCTGCATCGGAACTGAAAAAAATGCATCGTGGAGTGACGATATCATTTGACACGAGAAGAGATGATGTGAGCCGTCGGAATGTTGCAAGCTGGTTCCAGGCAACGTACTGTGGCTGTTGCTCTTGGCACTACACAGAACGTCATAAGCCGCCTCTGTACACGCTATCGTATCATGGGCAGCGTGGTCGAGCGATATGGAGGACGATCTCGCATCACCATTCGCAGACAGGACCGATACGTCCAAAATACTGTTCGAAAAAATCGTACCATGACCGCCATGATGTTGGCTACGAGGCTCCACAGCTCTTCAGGCTTGCTGATAAGCGACCAAATCATCCGAAATCGTTTACGTGAAGTGGATCTGCGTTCCCGAAGGCCGTTGAGAGTTCCACCTATAGCACCCCGCAATCGTAGGGCCCGTTTACAATGGGCTCACGAACACAGAAATTGGGAGGAAGAAGACTGGCGTTTTTTTCCGATGAATCTCGTTTCGGTATGAGTCCGTATAGAAGACATACTCGAGTTTGGAGGACCTCCGGATGTCAAGAACGTTTGTTTTGTCAGGAAGTTCATTTATACAGAAGGGGAACGTTCTGTCGTGGCCTGCTCAGTCGCCAGACCTCAACCCAATTGACCACGCATGGGATATGCTACAAAGAAGAGCTCTGCCGAGTACGGATGCCGTGCATACCCCACAACAACTTTTTGACTTGTTAGAAAGAACGTGGGCGGCCATTCCTCAAAGTGGTTTTGATGAACTGATTTTGAGCATTCCAAATCGCTGTGATTGTGTGATTTGTATCAATGGTGGAAACGCAGATTATTACTTTTTTTATCATTACAATAAAAAAATTAAAAAATCCTCATTTTTGCCTTTTTTGCCATTTAATTGACGACATTAACTTAGGTTTCATTTTTCTAAATTTTTACAAAATATATGGATAAATTGTTGTTGTTGTTGTTACATAATAAAGAGTATTCTATCTTAAACGTATGAATTAAAGTAAGAAGCCAGTCTGGAAGACTACATTTGGTAAATATTAATTGGATAATTTTGTCCAGTTAAAAATGTACTTGATCCCTAGACACTTTTGATGTGTGTATTTATATTGCTCACGTAATAAAACATCTTCAAACTAATTGATAGTTTACAATTGCATAAGCATGATCAGCCGTCATTGTTCCCTGCCTGCTGAGACACAGGCCTCTTTTTCACACTTCACAGGCCGCGTGTTGGTGGATGTCATCTGTCTTCGATTTTTTGGTTCTAGGACGTGCCGGTTTCCTGGACGGAATGTTTTCCTTCGCCGTTTTGAGAGCAGTGGTGATGAAATAAATTACACAAAGTAGAGCGCTCGCTTAGGTTCGAACCCTCGTCTGTCTGGGCCGATACTACTAGATCACCACTGGTCTAAGTCTAATATAAAATGTGATTACTTCCGAAGGGATGAGACCTAAAATACAGTCCTTACGTCTTACTTGGGCACCAGTCTCCCACAGTATCATTAACGTTATTGTGTATTGTTCTTGATACTATGCTATATGTATTGCTATATTATAGTGAGAAATAAGTCTTTTTTTATTTATTTCATTGTAATTCATTTGCATCATTTCAAAAACTCTTTGTAATTTGACGTCAACAGTAGATATTGAACTGTGTCTGAGTACTTTCCTATCCCACATCTCTGTTCACCATTTAAGGCTAGGTGTACACAAAGAAAGGTATGTGTATTTCAATCATCTCCAGTATCTTGTTGTGCCTCTTTGTTTGGATTCCGTCAGTTCCGCTCGCCTCTTAATGGTTTTACTGAAAGACATGTTTACTAACAGGTAAGAGTTGCTAACAGATCACTCCATATTGTCTTCACGTACAGCTTTAACAATAGTGGAAAATATTGAGATGTATGATGTACCCCTATGCATATTGTAGATGCTTATATCCTACCTCTTGTTACGCTCTTACCGGTTTGAGTTTTTAAAGCAGGTTCGAACTACATACTAAAAGTTTTCATACAAAATTGTACTTGATTTAATTACCTGTCTTTATGAATCGTAGTCAAAACTAAGAAGTTTTTGAAAAGCCTGGAAACTTTATTTTTATATGTGAATACTGTTACATAGTTACGGCAAGCATCTGGTAAAAAAAAAACATAATCCACACAGAGTGACTTAAAAACTGTTCCAGTTTTTAAAAAAAGAGTGACAGAACACTCTTTCCACTTCATCATAGTTGTGTATGTATTAATTATTTTGATTTCTTGATATTTATTAACATCCTAGTGATATTTATTTTAGAATTATGTATGTGTATTTGTATTCGTATTCTCATAGTATATGTTTAGTTTTATTAAGTGAATAGTTTTTACGATTTTAAGTATTTTTTTGTCTCATTTACATTTCACACGCTGTCTACATCTCTCTATCTATTGTCCTATCGCAGGTATGCTGGAAGAGATTTCTTATGAAATAAGCATCACCTTTGTACCTATTTTTCTGTTTTGTTTTTCTTGTCTGTTTATATATGTGTGTACATAAATGGTGTGATAAAATAAATAAATAATAGAGATCCTATCCCAGAATGAATCAAAAAGAATTCTAATTTTGACAAGAAAAATACCAAAATTATGCAATAATGCTGCCTGGAATCAGTTTCCCAAGAAAACGCAAGATTTGGATTAACAGTTAACTTATCAGAATCCAACATCTGTTCCCAAGTTCGAAATACCACATGCTATCTACGAGTAATCGCCTTCCGTTTTAATTGCTACTTAAAGAACTCACTAACTAATCGATCCTCACTCACCGTCACTCCCTTTTCGTAAACATTATGAAACGTTTCTGTTGGCACCTCGCCTCTTAATCTTCATCATTGTTAACTTTGATATCAACGGTATAAGGTTCATTATCATTTGCACTATCAATGAAGTCAGTGTTATTAAAATTGACTGTGTTAAATCTCTTAATCAAATCGAACCCGAGATAGTCATGACTCTGAGCTCCGGTATTTGTTCTAGTGATGATGTTTTGTTTGTTGTGTCAATACCAGCATTTTCTTACATAATGGATTTCTGAATTTCTATCGTATAAAAATTAGCACTTGCTGGGTTCCATTGTTTGGGAATATCGGGTGGTCGTAACTGTGAATTGAATACGAGTAAAGTTCAATTTCGGAATACTTATGGGAACCATTCAAAATATGTTTGGAAATATTAGACTTGATCTACTTATGCTAGCTACTGCTCCGATCGATCAAGTCCCTGATCAGTAGGTCTGTTGGAAAACGGTGTATGTTTTGGCTGAAATTATTGGTCGACATGATAACACATAGAATCGAATATTATTATTAAAAGCCTGTGTTGTTCCAATGCAGGGCAAAGGCCTCCCTACTCTCTTTCCACTTCTCTCTGCTTAAAGCCGCTAAGGAGCAATTCCTGTTGGAGTCCAGCTCATCCCGCCATCTCCGTCTGGGCCAGCCGCGATGTCGCTTGCCATTAAAAGGGGCCCATTGGGTCTTAACTTTGGCCCATTGGTCGTCTGACATGCAGCAGATATGTCAATCCCATTTCAGGGTGGCAGCTTTACAAGTGACATCAGTTATCATTGAGACGGAGCGGATGGTCATATTCCAAACCCGGTCTGTTAGTTACCCCACATACTCCGTTCCATAGCCCTCTAAATCGAACAGGATTTCAGAAACCAGAGATTCGTAACTGAATTCCCATAACGTAAAATAAGACACAGTATTTATCGTGATTCGTTGACACAAAAATAACTCAAAGATATACAATTTCACAAGAGGCATTGTCACTTCGTCACATAATTAGGTACTACAATATTATCCGAACCGAATATTATCTTCGCCAAAGCACAAAAACATAAACACGATTAGTTACAGGATCGCAGACTTTTCCATGGCGCTAATAGCATGGTTAAGGATAGTAAGTAATCACAATCATGCATTAGTCGTGCTCTGTGTTTGTTGCCTCTATTGCTTGAATAACTTCTGAAATTAAACTAAGCATTTTATAACTTCATACAGTTAAAATTAAACTAATATTGCTTTTGTGTTTAAGGCCTCGGTCCCGAAGTCAGCGACTGCGGGACTGGAATGGCGGCGGCGCGGGGAGTGGCGCGGCTACGCAGACTCTGTCTCAAAGCCAGTGGCCAGATCGCGCGGCGCTAGAGCGGCCTTGTGTTGTGTTATGAGAAATTAGTGTCGCGAACGAAATGTCTAAATAGCGACGACAACACCTTTTTGATACAAACTTCGTAACGTTGCATTTAAAGCCAAAAGATTAAATGCACAACACTACGTCAATGCATACGCGCGGGCACCGCTAGACTGGTGCGTATCGGTCGCACGCCGCTCCCCGCGCCGCTGCTCGCTGCCTTCGAGGCCAGTTCCTTAAAAATATATATTATGCAATGAAACGCGCCGCTCCCCGCACCGCCGGCGCCGCCGCCACGCGCCCGCTGACTTCGTGTCCGTAGCCTAAAAGATATACTATTTGTCATAAGACACATAATTATTTGCTATATTCATCATCATCTGCCTGGCCTTTTTTGCCAACCATATTGGGGTCGGCTTTTATTCTAACCAGATGCAGCTGCCCATCTGACCTCCACAACGACCCCGTGGTACTGGGTAGCACGATACCCCTTGGTAAGACTGTTTGAAAATCCATATTTAGCAGGACATTAATTGTGGACATAATGACATAAAAGTTATCTTTAACCAATATCTTTGAACCAGCCTAATTTCGTCTTATAATTTGCGAACAAACACATCTTTCATCGGAATTGAGATACAAACTTATAAATCAGATGATGTAAACAAAATAAATCTTTTCCTCAAATCGAATACACATTGCTCTTCCATAAATGAAGTTTCAAAAGAAATTGCGAAAGAGACATGAAACGAAGGAGGCCATGGTGTAAACAAAAATGGAATAGTAGAAAGGCTAGGTACAGACTGGTTGTGTTGCATTTTTTTACCCCGGGATATTTTTTGGTCATTAATTAAAATCTTCATAATCAGCCTATAAATTTCCACTGCTGGGACACAGCAAGGAGGCCTCAGTGCGAGAGAGTGGACCGTAATCCAGCACGCGGGCCCAGTGCGGGTTGGTGGATGTCACATATCTTCGAATTATTGGCTCTAGGACATGCCGGTTTCCTTACGAAGTTTTCCTTTACGGTTTTAAGAGCAGTGGTAGTGAAATTAAATATACAAGCTAAATTAGGGACTTTAGTTTCTGTATTTAATTGCATTACCATCCAGTTCGAACCCAGACAGTGGCCTGGGCTCCGATGGCTTAATTATCCGTATAGAGGAAGTCAATACAAAAAACAACAAAAAACTACTAGTCTATACTAGTCTTCGAACTAAAAACTTCCAATAAAAATCAATTAATAATGTAATATTTGTATTTTAATAATATAAGAAGTCTGTAATTTTAATTAATATGCTTCGATTAATGTTACAATGTCACTTAAAAATTTTCACGACTAGAAATTCGAATATAGTGAAACCATATGTCACTTTACCATAAACGATGTACCTATATTCTTGAAAATAAAGCATTCATTCATTCGAATGTTTGATTCTAGACTAGACTATGCCGGTTTTCTCACTATGTTTTCCTTCAGCGGTTTGAGAGCTTAATTAAAATGATTTTATTTCTGTAAGTAGGTTTGCACCAACACTTCTTCACACCTACACGTCAAAAATAAATTATGTTTTAAAATTAGAAGACATCGGTGTTCCCTATCTAACTACTCTGAGAAGAAAAACCGAAACATACTCAGAGGTCACTGTCTCTTTTAAACACCAGACATAATCTTGGTCCGATGGAATAGTCTGTTATAATAAATTTAATTTACTCTGCTGAACGATATTTAAATAATATGTAGTGTGAAGGTCGGTAATAGAATGGATAAGCTCGCAATAATCTCCATTCATGAAATACGTTTCCCAAGTACATATTGGTTCGAGTCGGTGAAACAGCTGGTATCATAAAATAATATTCCAGAATAAATTACACGTTTTATTGAAATGTCTTTGTCTGTTATTGTAACCAACACTACAGCTATAAAAATATTGCAAGCTCAACCAAATCGCGCACAGATGATACTAAAATACCCGTCCATTCGAATAATCCTTAAATAGCTATATAGTGCAATAAAAGGATAAACAAATATCGGATTCCCAACACACGGCCACGTTATATCCCCTTTTACGAGTTGCCTACAAGATTCCTAATCCCGGATCCCGGGATACTGTTTGGTGAACACTAGTCTTTACAGCGTTATGAATTATTTCTTTTGATCCGCTTACAGCGCGAATATAAAGTACCTACTCGTAAGATTTACGTATTGTGATATCGTAAATAACATATAAACATCTATGATACTAAAAATTACTTCGTGGAAGTGTATAAATAGTCATAATGAAACTACGTTACTTTTTAGTTGCGAACTAATAATTCAGATTTATGCGGGTTTTTTGTTCCATATTTACTGTAGTTTATGAAGATGATAGTGAATTAATTTTTTACTTATTCGCGAAACGTTTGGCGGATTTATTGGCTTGTTTATTGTGTTGTTTTAGTAGACGATGCCGATGGATGGGTTTTGTTAATATTGTGATAGTGATGTTATTTTTACAATACTTTGCAAGTTAACTGATATAATAAATCATACATTGGTTAATGAGTCGGTTTAACCGAAAAATCATTCGATGGTCCCTTCGAAGGAATCCTTTCCCTTAACATAAGCATAATTAGCCTATAAAATTTCAGTGCTGGGACTTCACACAGACTTCTTCTCGAGACGGAGTGGGCCGTAATCCACCACACGGGGGCCCGTTGCGTTTTGGTGAATGTCACATGTCTTCGAATGTCTGTCTCTAGGACATGCCGATTTTCTCACGATGTTTTCCTTCATCGTTTTGAGAGGAGTGGTAATGAAATAATTTACACAAAATAAAGTGCGTGATTGAGTTTAAACTCACGACCGATACCATTGAGTCACCACTGCTCCTTTTCATTAGGAAAAAAAAAGATACCGTGACACCTTACAAAAATAAACCGCTGCATAAAATCGAGTGACGTAAATACGTAACTATCCCTGAAATCCTGAACACCCATGAAAACTGGAATCATAAGTAATTCTACATCAAACATCCACGGACTGTATCAGATCAGATAGAACTAAGATAACAAAATAACTATCATCTTAAATTAGAACCGAACTCACTACTTAGCCATTGTAGCTCCAACTTATTAGTTTAAGCACTAAGTATACACTCGCCACCCACAGTTGAAGCATCTAAATCTAAACGCAAAACGAATGCCTTCACCGGTCTTCGATCTATTTTAAATGAATCATTCACTCACCGGGTTCCTACTGTGGCAACGATTACGGGTTACTATCCGTTTAAGAGATTTAAGTAGTAAACCATGTAGGTGTGCTGAAATATGTGTGTTTTTATAGCATAATCAGCATATAATGTCCCTACTGTTGGGACACAGGCCTCCTCTCGGTGAGAGGAAGTGGGCCGTAATCTACCACGCGGGCCCTGTGCGGGTTGGCGGATGTCACATGTCTTTGAAATATTTGGTTCTAGGATATGCCGGTCTCCTCACGATGTCTTCACGAGGTCCCTTCACCGTTGTGAGAGCAGTGGCGATAAAATAATTTACACAAAGTAAGGCACCTGCTTGAGTTCAAACCGACGGCCTACGACTCGTTAGATGCGGCCATTACCGATGTCTTTTTTTGATGTCTTTTTTTTTTAGGAATTTTAGCTCTATATTAGATATTGTTTCAGCTGTTTTCGATTCATAATTAAATTAAAACTAATTATTGCCTAATAAATTAAGGCTTTTGTCAAATAAGTAGTATGTCTCTGGAAAACGTCTTCGGGAAATGGTGCTACAGTATTCCTGCTATTTATCCGTATGAGAAACGGCACGGAATCAATCAACTCAGCCAATCGCAGTCCACTGCTGGACATAGGCCTGTCCCTGGCTGCGCCACAACACCTTAACCTTCGCCTTTCGCTTCCAGTCTGTCCCAGCCATCTTCTTAAGGTAACGTTTAGCTGGGGAGCGTCTCACAGCACTATGTATGCTTGCCGATACGCGGTCTCTACTCCAGGACTCGTGCGCTCCACTGGCCACCTGTCCTTCGACAAAAAGTTTACTTACCATGTAAGCTATGTATGTCGGTAACTCTAGTTCTTTTCTGGATAATTTAATTTCTGATTTTATTCTTCAAATAAACTCCGAGCAATGCTCGCTCCATAGTGCGCTGAGGGAAAAGGCAGGTATTGTCAAAAATAACTTTTACTCATGACATACCCAGATACATGGGGTATCTGTGCCGGCACAGCATTATAGAATATTTCTCATTCTACAAACAATAATAACTTAGTTACATAAGTAACTAACTTGGTGGTGATAGCCAAGACCGTTGGTCCGGGCTCTCATTCGTGGATCTTTAACAGTCGATAGAAACCGTCGGTCTTTAGAAAACCGATAGTCTGACAACCAGTCTTACCAAGGAGTATCGCACTACCCAGTACCTGGATAGTCGAGTCAGATAGGCAGTACCTCCATGTAAAATATTGGTATTCAGTTGCATCCGGTTAGACTGGAAGCCGACCCCAACATAGTTGGAAAAAGATGATGATGATCTATTTTTACCCACGACCACACCTTTCACGTAACAACAATATCTATCTACACACGAAGATATCTATTACAAATGGCGGGTGTCAGTTGTCACCGAGACATAACAATGGATACGGAGAATTAGTCCTATCAGCTGTTCATATAGTTAGACTTGGGATTTTGAAATGGAGGAAGCCCGGGCAATGATGATGTAATTTGTTTATAGGTATGTATAGGGTTCGATGTATTAAAGGAAGAGGTTACCGTAAGTAGTAATAATTCTTGGAAGCTCAGAATTGCTTTTCATTGTCATCATGTGCTGAGAGTACTTATAAGTTTGTTATAAAAGAAGAATCAATTCATTGAAGCAAACAATTGCGACGATTTTGTTTAGCAGATTTTGTTAAACCAATAAAATGGATTTGACATTGTGCCCAGTAGTGTAATTTGTGATGATTAGTGACGCTCTTTTTAATAAATTGGTTTTCGCAGTTAGAAAAATCTTACCTAGTTTAATTATTCAACTTCTTTAGTTCCATTCATATGTATTCACTTCATTTAAAATGTATCCAATGAATGGTTGCAAGTTACGCCTACAGCGTCATACTAGTAACTGTTAATTTTACTACTCTTTCGTTCATCTGCATATTTAAAACATTTTTATGTCTTTATTTCCTTTTACAAATTCGTAAACGATACGTTTTATCGGCCTCACACGAAATATTTTGACTATACATTCCCACATGCAATATGTCGCCACGGATATAAATAAAGTTAAATAATCCCAATACTAAATCGATCAACAGTAGCCATAAAGTATTGTATAAACACACCTTTATTTTGACGCACCGTTGACAGTTTCTCGAAAACCAAATAACATTTGCAGTTGTCAAAATATTTTAAACATCGAATTTCAATTTTATGAACTGAGAATTGAGATTAACGAAACGAACGAAGAGCTTTATCAAATGCAAATGTAAGTTGGTGGTAAAGTATCGAGAGGGGATTATCCCTGCATATCGATAATAAAACGGAATTATATCGGTACTGATTCGAAGTAGGTCGTAGAATTAGCATGTTGGAGACAACATCTCGTTGTGTGTTTTGTGAATTATGGTAAGAGTGAGGTGAACGGCTGATTTTGAGGTGTTACGTCTGAACTCTAAGGAAAACATTGATGTAAAGCTACTACATATTTGTCTGTACACTGAAATACAAATCCTTTCAGTAATCTGACCTGTCTGAGAGATATAGCTGATCTCTCAGACAGGTCAGATTACTGAAAGGATTTGTATTTTCAATCTTTGTTGATCTCTTGGTTAGATTCAGTAGTGAATCCACTTTGAATACAAACACTCGTATGTAGGTATGTATACATATGTATATACAACGTGTAAAGTTAAATGCGCAAAACCTGAAAATAGTTTGATCAGAATAACGAGCAGAATTAATTGAACCACTTTTTAAGATGGGTCACATTTTTCAAAAAATCTTCATTAAAAACGTTGCCGTGTCTATTTATTAATAGGTCAAGCAACCCAATGTCAGCGCGGCGCAGCGGCCCGGTGACGACTCCTCCCTCGATAAAGCGTCGTCGCACACGCAGGAAACGATCAGAATGGCCAGTAAAACTAAAACAGCACATAAAACCTTTACAATTTTTTAATGACTTATTTTCTCTGTGAAATAGGTCAATTGAATTTATTGCGCATTTAACGTTACACGTTGTATAAGGTCCCATTAAAATAGATGGAAAAACTTTTAGAAAACATTCAGAGCACCAAAATAAGGACAACGGTAAAAAAATATATTTAAAAAAATGCATTAGATACTTACAAGAAAAATAATCAGCCAACAAAAATACACTAATGTGCCGGGAATTTATTAATTTTAGGTCAAAATAAAATCACTTTAACCAGTGTTTTTTTTTGCTTGGATATCTTTGGTTAGACGTACAGAGCGCTGTGTTAAAATTTGTCCATCTATTTTAATGGAACCCTGTATAAACTATCGGTCTGCTTGAAAACGTAAACGTGTCATATGCATCTAAAGTTATTAAGTGAAAAAATATCGAAAACGAAACTGTTGGGGTTTCACTTTAGCCTACACTTGACTACACTTAGTAGAAAGCACTAGTAGTGAAGGGCAGGCGTTTTAGGGACTGTCTTTTGTAATTTTGACGTTCGAAAAGTGCTGATTCTCAGCCTAGTTTGAATAAGTGACTTTTGATTTTGATTTCTGACTTCATGAATTAAAATTAAATATACTCACTTTTATTACAACAAATTTCAATACTTTCCAAAGTATTATTGTAAATCAAGTTTATTGGTTTAACGATGGCGATGAAAATTTAAGCACAATTTAATTAAAACTTTGAGAATTAAGAAAACGGAGAAAATTATAAACTTAACTTCACTTGCATTTACAGATACTTAACAATTCCTTTGAACAATACCAACAAGATGGTATAGAAAACGAAAATAATGTTCAACAATTTGTGAAATCTTCAGGGTACTCGCGAATGACGTAAACACTTGTCAATCTGTACGGCCGTTAAGCAGAAAGTTATGTCTCATCCTGTCATCTCCGTGACAAGATGAGACATAAAGTTCTCGGTATAAATCAGACGATACAACCTTCGCAGCTTTTGGTCCCAGTTGGGTATGATGAAGTGTTTACGTATTTACGTGTGTAAATTACTTAGGTACATCTCACTTGATGGAGAGGCTCTACTTGAGGCTACGCAGTACGAAGAAACCCGAAGAAGAAGAAACCGCACGAGAACCGAGCGTAACCCGAAGAATTATTTCCAATAAGAAACCGGTGTCAAATAAAATGTTCAAATTATTTGCATTATCATAACAATCTCTTCTACGTGCAAGCTTCGAACATAAATCAAATTCATCGCACGCTCTAAATGGCGCACAAAACCAACATAGTTTTCATTTATAATTTATCGAATAAGGAATCAATGTTGCAGCTCTAACATCAAAGACGTGCATCGATACTAATACGGAATCTATTCAAATCGATTGATCAGCTCTCGATACACGTACAAAAACAATTTGCAAAACTGAGTTCAATTCGCGCCATCCCGTTGTAAAGCACACGAGACGGAATGACGAATTGTAAAAGGAAAGGCACGGTTTAAATCGTCGTTTAATGTGCAATTTGTATGACTGGTCGCTTTGAAATGAGCCAACACTTTGTGCGGATCCAACGACGGAGTCAGCTCGCGTAAACTCTAGCCAACATAACTTTGCTGTTGTCAAACTGCGGTACTTACAAAATAGAATAATATCTTTATCGCCATAAGATTCAAATTTTATTGATCTACGATGGTTTGCTGACAAAATCAAGTTGGTAATTTCACGTTGTTGGCGCCACTAGAGTTGCGAGGCGTTGCATGCATGGAGCGCTCATCGACGGTTAAACGGTTATAATCGAATAATCTTTATGACACGCAATGACACAAAATGACGCGCGGATGTAATTCAACATTGTTTCTTAATAAGCACTCCTGATAAATAGGCAATAAAGATGACGTGAAGGAGTCTCCATGGGCTATAGGTTAGAAGCAGAGACAAAATACTTTGTCGTAAATGATTTGAAGTTTATGTTTCTGTTTGATCAGTTAATATATTCCACTGTAATGGTCTCTTGGATGTCCCGGGTTGGTTACTGATATGCACAGTCAAATAATTGTTTAACAAATTGACGCCATACGTCAATTTAACGTGTTATAGCCAATTCATACTACTTCAGATAGAGAATTGTATGTAAATGTATTATATATGTCGCAATACGATAGTTGAGGCCATGATATAGTTATATCCCTAGGGATATAGCTTAGCTATATACCGTAATAAAGCTAATCTAGTAAGATAGTTATATTACTAGACCGTCCTCGTGTCATAGTTATACGAGTATTTATAGTAAGACAGTTATGAACCGCTTTCATATAACTATACTACGATATATAGCTATATACCTAAGGATATAAGTATATCACGGCTTCGACCACCGTACTGCGACATATATGTAGATTAGCTGCCACCGTAAACCTTATGAGATAGCGACAGTGTTTTTACTCAATTATTAATTCTCTGATTTTACTTAGAAAAATGAATGTTGTTGTCGCCATACCTTTCAACTTAATTCCTCCGTTTCATAGTTTTTACTTTGCCTAGCTTCTATTGTTGTGCTTGGCCTGGGGATATACAGGGTGGCAGGAACATCGACGCGCAAACTGAAACCATGATTCTAGCGTAAACATTTTTCGTCGGTTACCAAAAAAAAATCTGCTGTTTCATAGTAAAGCGCAGTCAAAATGCGCGGTCAAAATGTGTGAATAGCTAATATTTTTTTTAAATAACCGACAAGAAAATTCAACGCATGAGGGTTCAGAATCATGTACTGAATCCACAGTAACAGGTTGTAACCCTGTAGATTATTTGGTCTTCTATAGTGATATAGTTTGTTCTTTTTGCGACTTCAAATTTCCCAATGTCCATTTCGTAAGACGTTTTAGTTAAAGGGATTCTAACGAGCTAGTCGTTTAGTTTTATCTTAACAATCCGGTGTAATTGCTTCATCTAAAGCTAATGCGATAGTCGTGTCTCTACTCGATATCCTAACTTTATTGACATTGCAGGTAGGTTCGTAGGTACACCTCGTTAGTTTACGTTTAATTTATTTCATTGTTAGGTACTTGTTAGTATTCTCTCATTCTACTTAAGGGAGATTGTCTCGTCTTTACTTCTAAGCTGAATGTAGTAAAGCTTTACAAATGTACCTCCTTATCTTATGAAGACACAGTCGAACAAAGAGTTAGTTACCTAATACCTACATACATGCATTTTTTTATGTTTCTGCTACACTGCCAATATTTATTTTAATTGTAACTTAAACTTCTTACGCTTAAGAAATACTTATAACATAGATAGATTAAGACTTGACTACTCACCAATCACCTTGTTCGACTGAGCGTCATTGTTATCATTTATTTATTTATAAAGTCTTTACAGTGGACTAATTAATACAATGTCCCACACAACGATTTCGACGGCTTGTCTGTGGGAAGGGGTCATACAATTTTAAAGTAAAGTTTGACGATGATAGACAAACACACCCTTATGACAAATTATTAAAATGTTGTTTGAACTTGCTATTAAGTAGGTAAAGATTTTATATACAAAACCTTGAAAGATATAACTATCTAGAATTTATTAGGTGTTAGTTTAACTAAACATAATATTAAATTCCAGTTTCTTTTATTAAGGCATAACTTTTAATAAACCGTTCCATGTTAAAATAGTGTTCTTAATAGAGTACGTAGTCATTTTCAATAATAATTAAACATCTACCTTTATCTTTTTATGTTCGTTTCCTAGATCGAAAATGCATTTAACCTATACTAGTAACTAGCTGCGCGGTTTCACCCGCATAAGTGTCGATCCCGTGGGAATATCGGGATAAAAAGTATTCTATGTGTTAATCCCGGTTATAAACTATATGTGTTCCAAATTTCATCCAAACCCGTTCAGCCGTTTGAGCGTGAAGAAGTAACAAACATACACACACACACACTCATACACACTCACAACCTTTCGTCTTTATAATATTAGTGTGATAGTTTAATGTACATTTACTCTGAAACTATAGTGAGTATCTTTGTCTACACGAATATAGGTTTAATAGAGGAAAGTTTGTGATTTAGTTCGTATGAGGAGAAAATCTCTTAAACCGAGGGTCTGGTAAGAAAAACTTTGACTGGTTAGTAGGCTATGCTTTTTGGCTATTTAAAGGCCATATTATAATGTGCTTGTGACAAAAGAGTGGTGAGCAGTGTCCATTCTTTGATTAAAAAAAAAGGCTAATCTTGAAAGAAAATGTACCAAAGCTTTTGAAAATGTAGATGTAAATACCTAAATAGACGGGGGCATAATATTGTACAAGGCATCGTTTATTTACTGCAATAGAATGAATCAGCTTAGTACGAAAGCGACCTACGAACACCTGCGATATAGATTGTGGCTGGCCCGTGGAAGCATAAATCATTGATGCGCTTATTATGAGACCTTCATCTAGCATCACATTTCATCAAGTAGTAAAAGAGTGCTCCTTGCTCTACAACCCTCGGTAGATGCCCTACCATGAGCGTAATGACGATACAACCTGACCTGAACAAACACAAATTACTTAAAGACCTCCTAATTCCACACATTAACAAACTAAGCACACAATAATGCGGTATTTAGATCATCTGCAAACTGAGCTATTGAGCGGAGCGTGCCGAATTGCGGTGGTCCAATATTGACACGGCAATCGATGCGACCAGTCGCATACATATTGCGATAATGCCGCGTCCGTCTAGCCGCCGCGACGCTTTATTTGCTTGTCCGCACGTGTGTAGAATGCCTTATTTTTATTTAATGGATTTATTCGTTGGTTGCTTTTTGTTGTTTATTGTTCTTAAATGTCCATTGTTGTTTTTTTTGTAAAGTTTACGCCGCTGATGATTCAATGGTTATATTAATCTTTGCTATTCTGAGGTAATCTTCACATCTGGGCGGTGTACCTAATGGCATCACCATTTTAAGCCAACTGTAGCGTTAATGATCGCTCTTTCGTCTCGTCTATTATATGACAGTTCCCATCACTGTTAGTCATGTTCACAAGTCATTCGTCAAGCGTATTAACAAGTACGAGAAGTTTGACCAAGTTGTCTGTGACTTGTCGACGCTTATGACGCGATTTGTCCGTGTCCGGTAAGCCAGACGAGGCGCAAATTATTCGCAAAATACGCGTTTTACAACACAATACACCTCAGGAATTTTGGCTATGGTTACCACTATTTAAAATCGCAGAAATCTACATAGTAAACTAAAAATTATAATAATTGGCTACTTCCCGATATCTATAAGATTCTAGAAAACCAATGCTAATAACAATACTGTCATAAACTTTCAGAAATAACTACATATTACTCACTTTTCCACCCAGAAATTGCTAATGACTTCTAAAAAGGGAAATGATTTACATGATAATACGTGATTACACAATAATAATATATACGTTAATAAGCGGGTAATGAATAGGTGAACAGAATAAAATCCACTGTTTATACAAGATTGCTTCCTCACAAGTTAACAGTTTTACTGGCAAGTAAATATCAGACAACGTCAACTTTGCCTAATGAGACTATTTTAGCTAAGGTTGACAACAAATTCAACTAAAATACACGCTGATAGCTTCCCACAAAAAAAATGAAGGTAAGGCATCGGATAAACAATTTACGCTCGGTTGTCGATGAATAAAAAGTCATTAGTGTTTTGTCTGAGAAAAGAGCCGGTGCCTTTGACTAAAGCTTCCAAATCAATGATTATGTAAGCAGACATGAAATAAGCTTTTGATGACATAGTCCTAATAATATATAACACAGACGGTTGGCCAGCCCTAGAAGTTCTGTTAGCAAGAAAACTGTCCAAGACAATAAAGTGGCAAGGTTTAGTTAGTCACAGAAGGCGCCGACACGCCGGCAAACGAGTATCCTAATATATGGATAATTACAGAATTATTACATGTGTACTAACATAAAGCAGATAAAAGCAACACTTCATAATGAACTTTACCTGCAGATAGATTTAAGATTCAATAAATACTCGAATTCTATAGTTTCTACAATTTTGTATTTTCCATGCCTTTGAATTATCTTCTATATTTTCTATTACTATCTTGAATTAATATTAACTATTGTTTTGTTCGTTTCAGATTAAATCAAAGCTGAAATGAAGGAAAGGATAGGTATGTAAGTATTTACACTTACGGCATGATAACACGATTTCACAAATTCTATGTTTTACTTCATCATATTCGTCGAAGTATGTATAAGGATCAGGATCTGGTTTATTTTACAAAGAACGGTCTTTTGCTCTTGGCAAGGCAATTAGGTTCTTAGCAAGTAATATATGATTTGCATTGGATATGTCTTCAATTTCACGTGAAACGTCTGCCACCTGACCTGAACAACCTATTGTAAAACTTCGCTTTCCTGGTTTGATTGTATATTTAAACAAGTGCATTTACAAATAAGTTTAATATTAGTCATTAAGGAATGCTAACCGAGGACGAAAAACTAAAAAGAGGGCGATAAAATGGTTTATCTAATAAAGCTATCAGCGTGCAGTTGAATCAAACACATCGCCATTAACTTGAAATATATTATTAGTTTTGACCTTTTTTCTGATCTTAACTCTCGAATTTCGTACCGCTTTCGTCAAAATCGCTTTTACTAGGGCAAGACCGTGCCCATACAAGAATAAATCATTATCATTGAAATATGTTTTTGTGTTCGTCATTTTTTCCAAACGATGCAGTGTTTGTAATTCAAGGTAGCATATTAATTTTGCAAGTTGTAAATGAAACTAACCTTATTGCAAAGGTACTCAAATTACTGCCCCTTGTTCTTGGCTGGATCATAATTATGTAGTTCATAATATAGTTTTATGTAATATGGGGACGTATATCGTGATAACATTTTCAGCCGAATTACCTCATATTTTTTTTTACTACTGTCTGCCAGACGAATTAAAAGTGCTATTTTCTTCGCCAGACATCATTGATATGTTATTTATTTCGGTTAATCACCTGCGCGGGCGTCCCCTACTAGCGTGCAATGACAAATGCTTGTCTTTGATCATGGGTAATTCGGGTGATATATGCACGATACAGGATATAATTATAAAATTCGTTTATTTTATGAGAATGGAGAAGGATGGTAGACGGATTTTAAGGTTGATTCCGTATATTGATCCGAATTTTCGCAATACCGTTTATCGATTCAATATATGTATAAAAATAAATATGTTCTACTTTCCTTGTGGCATGGGGCGGAAATCATCCAAGGCGTGAACTAGGCAAACTTCCCTTTTAACTATAAATAAGACTTTAACAGAAAGCTCTACACAGGTAAAGAATAGAAAATTCAAACCATAATTTAAAACTTGAACAGTCCATTGTAGGGTATTGTCCTACACCTCCAGTCGATATAGATCTCTCACTCTATTTCAAGTTTCATCTTTGTCCGTTAATATCACTACCCTGACTTCTCCACCTTTTGCATCTAGATGATATACTAGTCTATACCGCGTGTTTACTTTCTACATTGAAAATTAAGTGGTAATATTCTACGGCTTAAGTATTTTTCAATACGTTGACGAACTCTAAAAGCTACAAACTATTTGTTTGCGGTCTCGTTTGTACGCGACATGCTCGTTAAAATTTAACATTCCCACATAACTATAGGCCGGTGCTGTGATGAAATTAGTTCGAATATTTACTTCTGTCTCACGCAATTACTCTATTTTTACCATTTTATTTTACACCCAGTGACATCATAAAACAAATGAAGCTACCAGTTTTATTATTTGAGTTGAATTTGATATATCCCTCTATAATTAACAGTTAGCAACGATTGCCTACCTGATTGTAAATGTCATCATCATCATCTGCCTAAGCTTCTCCCAACTATGTCGGGGTCCACTTTCAGTCTAACCGGATGCAGCTGAATACCAGTATTTTATATGGAGCGACTGCCTACCTGAGCTCCACAACCCAGTTACTGGGTAATACAAGAACCCCTTGGTAAGACTGGTTTTTGGAATTTCGGGCTTCTGGCTACCCGTAACGCCTGTCAAAGATCAACAAATGACAGCCGGGACCAACGGCTTAACGTGCTTTCCGAGGCACGGAGGAGTCTCGATATGTCATATTCATATTCATATTCATAATCTTTATTGTGGATCATAGGTAGTTTACAGTTGTATTAGTTAAAACAAATATGAGCAGCTATGTCCCGCCGCTTAGGCATACAATAAATGGATGTAATGGATGGTCACCCACCCAGAGCCGACCTTAGGCAAGCGTAACTTAACCTTCGATCGCCCCGAACGGCTATTATTATTTAGCCACGAGCCCATTTTGATGACACGAGCGTTTGTAAATGTGACAAGCATAATATATTTTTTTTATTTTATTTATTTGGAAAACAAACAACTATACATTTTATCTTAACCTTATTATATAAACTTAACAAATATATTAATGTACAGTCAACTGCGTTTTCACGTATTACAAAATCATATACAGTGACACATAATTATTGTGTTGAATGGTTTGTTAAATATTATATAAACTTATATTATTTTTTTTTTCTACTTATGGCTAATATTAAATTATATTTATCAACAAAATAATACATAAACTCGTAACAGCTAAACTTAATTGTTAGTTGAAATTGGTTCATTAATATACTTACGCAGATGACAGGTAATAATGATGCTACAGATAACCATAGAATCCAAGATTCAAATAAGTCTGTTAATCTCGGATAGTCTAATAATGGGATAAGCAGTTAAAACTAAAGACGTCCTTCAACAAATTCCTTCGTCAGTCGATTACTAACTAATGCCTAGTTTATAAACTCAGCTTGGTGAAATAAGTGGCTTCAGGCTGGCTCGTTATACTCCCGCAGTCGCTGATTTACTAGTATTGAACGATAGGCAAGAGAAAGGGTAACAATCTGAGAAGTGAGTGGATAGGATTATCGAAGTATTTGTAGAACACCATAAAGATGATCTCAAGACATTTAATGATACAGATGAAGAGGCAAATGTAATACAAGTAGTAGGTTCTAATATAAAAAGGAATTAATTAAACAAAATGTAATTTAATAAACAAGCTCGTGAACTTAAAGAATTTTAATGTTTAAGTGTTAAACTTTATGTATTATTTCGTCTTTACTAAAACTTGCACATACCTAGTAGTTAAGCGATGTACAGACGCCAGCACATCAAGCTACTACTATCTGTCAGATATCTTTAATAGATTTTCAGATTTGACAGGCCCGTTGGTCTAGTGGTCAGTGGCCCTGACTGCTATGCCCAAGGTCGTGGGTTCGATTCCCACATAGGACAAATGTTTGTGTGATGAGCACGATCATTTGTTCTTTGTCTGGGTGTAATTTATCTATAATATGTATGTATTTAGAAATATATATGTATGTTTATCAGTTGTCTAGTACTCATAGCACAAGCTCCGCTTAGTTTGGGACTAGATGGCGTTGTGTGAAAGTTGTGGAATATTATTATTATTATTTATTATTATTTTCAACTTTATCGCTAAAGCATAAGGTACAAAATTGATTGGGAAAATCTGACAGTTTCGGGTAGCTTGATATGCTGGCGTCTGTACATTATAAGTCAATTCATGTCAACGCAAAATAAGAAAGTAAAAACATGTTTTAATGTTTGCATAGACGAAATAAACACTATTGTAACAACCTCCTTAGTAACAAAGACCTTAAAAAATCAAAAAGTAAAGGTATTGTGCTTCTAAAACAACTAATTGTAACACCCTTCATAGAACACGACTGTCTCTGGAGACGTCTAATTCGTGGTCACCACACAAAAACATTCGAAAAGCATTCCCTTCTAGATCCTATATTAACCGCACTTCAATAAAGTGTTTCTACGAACATTTTTGGGAAATCTCAATAAAGATTGACATTCTTAAAGACTCTTAATTTATACGATCTTGTGGTTGTAGAAATAAAGTTGAAGATTGTGTGGCAGAGAATTAAAGAGTTGAAAGAATTGTGTCAAAGGATCGTTTGGGTGTCGTTTGTCTCTGTCTAATTTGGTTTGATGGCCGTTGATAGACATTGATAACTTCTAAATGACTTTATTTTTGGTTTGAAAGCTTCTGTTAATGCTAGGGCTTGCAACATTAAGATTCCTGTCTTTTCCTGGATTATTACGTATAAAAATAGTTGTAAATAATCAGTATATTTGAAGGTAAATATTATTATGAGAAATACTGAAAAAAAAATGTGTGGACTTTTGACGTAAAAAATAATATTTAAATTTATGTCGAATTAAACCTGTTAAACCTATTTTGTAATTGGGAAAAAAAAGAAGAATAAACATAGATGGAAAAGAATATTTATAGATAATAGAACAAAATAACAATGAAACATAGGTAACAAAAAAAAAAATATAGCGTAGCTACACTGTCTAACACGAGAATACAAAAATCTTAGAAAGCCTTCAATCAAAGATCTAACCGCCCTTCATTTGACCTACGTCTAGTAAAAAACAACATTATTAAAACGCTATTAATATTCAAATTAATATCAGCCGGTCGATTCTGTAAAATTCTCAACGTGAATTCATAAGTGAAGTGAGCTTGAAGTGAGCAGGGCCAATAGTGTTAATCCCTAATGACAGCTCACTCCACGCTCACTTCATCCAAGTTTTCACGGTGAGATGGTTACAGAATCACACGGCAGAACTTACTACAAAAACCCGTCTTTAAATCACAAAAAAACAATTAATCTGTTAATGAAAAAGAAATACAATATCATAATTACTATAGAAATGTCACGACATAAATAGTTGGTAGTCTACTTAATTATGTTAATCATTGTATTGTAGCGGAAAATACCGTCGTATGGATCCTGTTTGGTGAATTTGAATATGTAATAAAGTTTATCACAAGGTCCGTTCATTCATAATGACCACACTTGGTGCCGCGTGTTACGTAGTAAGTGGGGTGCAAGTGATGGAGATTTAGAACCAATTCAAAACAATATATTTTGTAAATACATAAATATGTAGATATAAACTATAGTCAGACAATTACGTTGTTATTACAATACTCGTATAGTTCACACAATCAATCAATGAACTCAGTCTAAGTGTGCATACACACGAGTGGCACGCGTTCACGGCAGAGGCAACTACAGCCGTCGACAGTCGGCGACGACCGCCGTAGATGCATCCGGGCATGCAGTCTCAGACGACACGAAACGACAACAAAACGAATGTTGGTCTAATCCAATAGGACCAACATTTTGTCGTGTCATCTGTTGTCGGCTGTATTCACCCGTACCAAGTAATCCGAAATCCTGGTCTAATGTTAGAATATTGGTATTTCCTAGCCATTTGATTATGGCAGACAATCTATGTCCTATATTGATAGGCCAGCTGCATCTAGATAAAGAGGTAACCGACCCCGAAATAGTTGGAGAAAGGCGATTTTATTGAATGTCTACCGTCTACACATTCGACCTACTTTATGATTATGAATTAGCGCATGACTTGTTAACGTGTGTAAAGAGAGATTTCGGGAATTTGTCTAGACTACAATTTGATCGTGACGACGGAGATTTTAATGGGCTGTTTCTAGTGTACGTACGACCTACGCAAGTCGTAAAGAAGCAGCTGAGATTTACTACTGTGCTTGCAGACTTGCTAAAGCCAGTAATTTTTCATTGTAGCTGACTTGAAAACATGTGTATATAAAATTTATTTGTTCTCTTAATTTCAGCTATTGTTTTCCTGAATATTTCCACAGGATATTATTTCCACTTTCATTTTCAGTCGTAGGTAACATGTATGTTCTACATAGTTTATAATTTTGAAGTTGATAGGTCTACTTACGTTTTTGTTTTCGGTTTCCTAATTAGTTACGTACGAGTATTGACATGGAGCTTTTCCTTATGAGCTTCTTCTTCTTCTTAGCGTGTCGATGACAATATATACAGGGTCATCAGCTCTTGTAACATGCAGACAGCAGAATTATGAAACTCATGGTCTCAACGCAATAATTTACTTAAATCTCAATATAATAAGAATGGTGTTTATGGTTTTAAGACTTTATTAAAATAAAATAAGGACTATTTTCCGCTAGCAATAAGACAAAACCTCAACCTAAGAAAAATAACTAAAAGACTAATGAATCTAGTCGACCGGTTGTAATCAGATTTGAGATAACATCGGGTCATCTCAATGATAAGCTTTCTAAATTTATGCACATACAAACATTTCACTTTGCATTCGTTTGAATATAATTTGTTAATTAAAATGTAGAACATATAAAATAATCAGCTTGACATTGTTCTACATGATCATAAAATTGTATGGCAGGGATGTCTATAATGTATTCTTTTACACAATAATCTAATTTGAATTAACATTTTATTGGACATTGAATTTTATTTTAGCATTCGCCAAAAAAAAAATATTTTTCGTACCACTTGCTCAAAAAAGTGACATTCTATGCCACAAAAAGCGAACATAACAATAGTAATTTTTAATCTGTTAAAAACAGGGAAAGAAAATTGTACTGAATTTCATTGATCCTCTAAGGGGAGAATGTGATTTAAATTTGGAATAATTACCGAAATTTATACTGAACTACATCTGTGCTTACACCATTGAGTTTGTATATAAAGCATTATACATCTTTTTGAAAAAGGAATACGCATTTATTATGCAGTTATGATTATTAAATAAAATTACGAATACCGACGAGGCCGTATGAGCTTGATGCCTTTGCTTTTCCGACAAAAATATATTAGTCTAGGAATTTGCCGCGTTTTTGTTTTCTTCAAATACATAAACGTTAAGTTTATTTTAATTTATTTTTAATTGTCATTATGTTTAATAAATGCTTATCTCGTATTATTATTGTGTTAATTTTTTCGCAAATGGTATGAAAAGTAGAGTATTTTCCTGGGTGATAAAGCTGTCTTAGTCTTGGGTGAACTTAAATCCCTCGCTACACTCAGGACTCGTCTTAAATTCCTCGCTTCGCTCGTGATTTAAGTTTTTAACACCCTCGCTACGCTCGGGAGTAAACCTCAAGTCCTTCGTTACGCTCGCGATTTAAATCGTCACCTGCGACAGAAGACACTGCTTTATCCCCTTGGTTAATAATCTACTATTCTAATACAAATTAGTAACAAACTCAAACCATTTATTTAAATGAAACCAATTTAAATTTGAATGTTTGAACTGTCAAAGAGTCGGGCCGTCAGAAAGATCAAGCTAGTTGCCCATTCCAAAGCGTAGTGGGTGACCTATGGAGAAGAACTGGTAAGAACACATCATCCCATGGTTTTGTTTGCGGATGATAGTACGGCAATTGTAAAATGTTCGGACTTACAAATGAAAGTGATATAAATAACACATTAAAGTGCATCATTACCTGGCTCAATGTAAATCACTTAATCATAAATCTAAATAAAACGAAGTTAATGCATTTTTACCAACGGATCAGTCCCCCAAACATAAATGTCAGTCATAATGAGGTAAAGGTTGACTCAACTTGCATAGAAAATTTCCTAGGAATCTTGATGGACAGTAACCTGACTTGGAAACCTCATTCTGAGGACGTATGTAAGAAATTGAGCAAATCAGCATATGTACTGTACAATTTATCACATAAAGTTAGCAAAACTACACTTCTTACAGCTTACCATGGCTTGGTGGCATCGATATTAAGGTTCGGAGTAATATTCTGGGGTAACTGTAGCGAAAGGGAGGTGATATTCAAAGCCCAAAAACGTTGCATTAGATCAATGTCAAGTTTAAAATCTACAGATAGCTGTGAGCCTGTGTTTAGGACTCTAAAAATACTAACCTTCCCGTCGCTGTACATATTGGAAGTGTCCATTTTTGTTAAGTCGAATTTAAATCTGTTTCCGTCACTTGTCGACATTAGATCAAGGTCAGGCCCTATAAGACTACAATACAAGTTTTTATTACATACGGTAAACTATAATACAGCACTATTAAGAAAAAAATATAATGTCAATGGGGCCAATAATATATAATAAAATTCCACATAATCTCAAAGAACACCCCACACGCATATTTAAAACTAAACTGCCCGAGTTACTATTACAAAAATGTTACTGCTATGTTGTGCTTGAATGACAAAGATGTATAACTGTACCTTGACTTCTTGTAATTGACATTTTAAATACGTTTTTGCAATAATTTATAATTTGATAACATGATTTTTAATGTAATGACTTTTTATTTGACAATTTTTTTATGTGTATTAATTTTTTGATGTCTTGTTATTTTAATCTCAATGTAATTTTTTTCTAATGGTTTTGCATGCCGTAAGGTAGAATGTAGCGGAAACATCCTATTCTGTACCATCTTAAACCTGTACTACATTGTTGCAAATAAATATTTCTGATTCTGATTCTGATTCTGAAACAGCAGAACCTCCATTAAATAAAAAAAATTGTAACACAATGTTGGTTACATCAAAATATTAGCTAAAGAAAAATTATGTTTTGTGCAAACCCGTTAAATTATCTAAAGGTTGGTTTAGCAGAAAATCACAATAGCCCATCTGTTTCGTTTGATGCAGTCGGAAACAATATCTTCTAGTAAACAGCGTACTGAATATTGCTTATGCAACAAAGTTTTTACCATTATCACATTTCAAAGACCTTTATTACTACCAAACATAAGTTTTAGTAGAATATATCAATTCAAATGTTCTATTAACATGGTCGATCGCCATATACATATGTTCCATTATTACTTACTCCATTTTCATTCTTAAGTTTATTGGAGTAATTTCGTCGTCACGCCTACCCAACAATGATTTCTAAATCCTATACACAATTATGTAAAATAAGTATATCTTCATTCGCTTTCAATTTATACTTTATCTCAAAGCTATAAATTCGGATGGTTTAATAGTTTTTTTTTTTTTTTATATATATATATGATTCTGCTGTAGGAGGATTATGATGCAAAAAAAGATTAGATTTTTATTCAATTATTATTTTTTAGATTTGTTGTTATTTTGTTAGATTTCATGTTCTATTTTATTTCCTGTGCGTGTCCCAAATAAAATATTTTTCTTTCTTTTAATTCAATTTCTTCATTTAAGATGGAGATATCTTAGATGAAGAAATAGAATTGAAAGAAAGGAATTTAGGAAGGAGTATAGGAAAAAAGTATAAGTTTCTTGACATTCTATATTCATAAACATTAGTAGCTGGATAAATTCACACTGTTTTATAAACACTTATGATCTTTGAACCTAACATATCATCAACTATCGATACTAATTGCACGTTGGCAGATGATATTGATGTTGTAATTGCTCTCCTGTGATAGTGATTTTCATCTCGTGATCGATCTTTTTTTATCAAAAACTTCATTATCTGCTCTTCGTAATGATACTTTGTCAGCATCTTCATTTTTATGAGCTTCTGCGACATCGCCTCTTTCATGTATAGCCATTTTATACCAAAGTAAATGGCATTGTGTATCGCCATTGCTTGTTTGATTTCTTTAACTGTCAGCTACCTTTTCTTTTATTTCTTCAACACCAATTTAGATTTTATGCTCAACTGTTTTATTGATTTTATGGTGCGGGAAATATAACATCGTCAAACGGAAGACTAAAACATTCGATGGTTATAGAACCATGGGGGTCTCCATTAAATGGTTCCCTACTGATAATATTATCGGTAGACCAACTGTTTAATTCCCACGGATTTGCTAAGCCGTTTTAATTCTTTAACATAACACTACTTTTTAGAGTAACATTGTTATGTTTGGATTTGTGTATTTTGTAACGGATTGGCTAAGAATTTACAAATAGTTTAGCTTAAATGCCTTCTATGTGCAGAATAAATTCATACAGTACTAGATTATAGGTTAAGATGACATTTGGCCTTAGAGCAACTTTAAAATAATTACTTTCAGTATCTCATTAATAAATTAAGTGGAGAGGCTGATTAGTAAAATGCAAACAATTACTTGATATACCAGCAAAACTTTAATTGCAAAACATTAAACAATGTTCATTTCGCAGGCGCGACGGATACACAAGATAGTATAAATAATGAACTTGTTTATATTTATTGCATCGTTAATAACGAACATGATGAATTTAATTAGATGCTAAATGTTACCACTGGTTACATAAATATTGTGAGCTTTGAGCTAAATGAGTAATAAAATTGTCTAACACACCTTATTGCGATGCTTCTAACTTATAGACTACTCCCTGGATGCAGGAAACATCATAATATTAGCCCGTTAATGTCCGCTTCTGAATGGACCTTCTCTATTTATCGCCACAGTCAATCCACAGAAAATCTTTTCGTAATAACCACATTGGCAAATGAAAAACCGAAGTTGAGAGGTAGTTTTACCGACCACACAGCATAATGAGTTCACAAATCAAAGAAAAATAAAAAGTAGGCATCAATTTGGATGGTAAAGTCCCAAAAAAGAATAATAATACATCAGCATATTTAGGGTCTGATCTTGACGAGCAAACCCTAAATATACATAAAGACTCAAAGCAAGCACTGAAATAATGGAGGACCATCCAAAGTTGAAACAAAAGCAATAAGACAATGCTGATCGATAGCCCGGACGTGCAGAGATGTATTTACCTTCGCAAAACGAACAATCACTAAACAAGAGCGCAGTTAAAAGTTTAACAAACACCGATCTTGGTAGTTACATGCTCATAAATTTTGCGAAAATAATCGATACCGATTGAGATATCAGGATTTTTGGCAATTCTCTCCTCTGCAGCAATCAAAAGGATGCCTTCTTTAATTCCATTAAAATTAGATTCATTATCCCTTGGATTTGCTTATGTAAATTCGTCATTTTGGGATCCTTTATCCCCGGATTCTTTTTCTTCGTCTTTTTTTTTTTTCGCCGGTATTCCTATTTAAGAACCTTTATGATCAATTTCGAATTCTTAATCCTTACATTAAGGTTTCTTTCTGTAGTTGGCCTGTACAGTCTAATTTTCTTTTGCTGTATACGCAGGGCGGTCTTACACGTCGTGGTCGCGAAGGATTTCGGTAATCATAAATTGAGGAGTACTAATAGTCAGTTTGTGGATAGCCTAAGGGTCTGAAGTGAATGAACTCGCGATGATGTTACCAAACGTTCTGTACTCTGCTGAATGGTTAAAAATTCAACATTCTCTTTCTTTTGAAGTAAGTTGAATGGCGAGTTATTATCGACGATTATTCTTTATTCCATTTTGTTCTGACTTTTGAAGTTTAAATATGACGGAAGTATTTACTGATGATGGTTATGAAGTTATGAGTACTATGGACGCTGTAATTGCGCCCAAAATTCTTTAGGACTAATTGGTAATAAATTATTTGAGATATTTTAAATTGAGAGGATGGGGAAAACAAAAAGAACCAAAGGATTAAATTTACGTGCTTTTGAAATAAAAATAAAAAAAAATGCTAAGAAATAAACGGATATAGACAACGACACATAAAATTAACCTAATTATTAATTTACTACCACACTTCATAAATTATTCAAAACTAATCGACAAGAGTGTTATAACAATTATTGTTTATAGTTCTAATCATAATAAACAGACATTATTGAACATAATAACAGCAATCATATCCTTTAGTTGTCAGTTAGGATTATTGAGAAGCGTACTTATTACAAATGTTAGGCACTCCATGTAGGCGACCATAAATACCCAAGACCGTGTACAGAATCAATTGACCTCATTAAACTTTATTACAAAACTAACACGCCATTAAAAATCTATGTAATTCATTATTTAAGTATGTCGGTTCATTGACATTTTATATCAAACTTCCAATTTGTACAAACGCCCAGTTTAACCAAATTTATCTATATCATAAAATTGTCGTAAAACGTGATACTAGCAAAGACAGGCATTTCGACTCCGATAAAAAAAAATCTGTTTTACTAGCTTTTTTAGCCGATGGCGCTTGTGTTATATTAGCTACGGGCTGGATTCGCTCTTCTGTCCCATTTTCAACTGTTAGGAATTAAGTGCTTTTGTTTTTTTCGCACTAAATCCTCTTTTTAGTCCATTTACATTAGGATGCAATTCAGTCGTGATGTTTTGTGAATGATAATGGTTAGTGATTATGTAACAAAAAGTTTAATGAGTCGTTAAGATGTGAGAACACAATTTGAATGGCGTAATAATTACTACGTCCTGTGTTTTGTAGACATTCTTACATCGTGTTTCTGGTAAACCCAATTAAAACGAAATCAAAGGATTTCGTGTTAGTGAGTTTGTGTCAAAGTCGAGGGCGTTTTCTGAACACTTCTAACACCTTGAGTAAATCAAGGTGGAGGTTGTGATGTTAAATTTAAGAAGGTAATAGGTATAGTAGATTAGGAATATGTGTTATCACATCTTTTCTTTCATATATTATCTCTATTTTATTTTAGTTTATTAGAATCTCCAACAAAGAATACACCTTACATGCTATATTATAAAGGACAAGAACAAAAATCCATTGGCTCCCTCAATTATAGGAGACCACATCATGCAAAGAAAACAAACAAACACTATGGGATGACTAAATTAGATAATTTTAAATAGAATAAGCACTCAAATTTAGAATTAAAATTATGTAATATTATTAAAGTTAAAAATACATGTTGTTATTTTGTAGGTATAATATTATTAAGTATAGTAGAAAATTTGTATTAAAAAAAAAAAGATTAAGAAGCAAAGAAACATAACGTAAACGCACCCATTACCGCCAGTTTAAGCGGAGTTCAGATTGATATCCAAAAAATAAGCACATTCTTAATATGTGGCTTCAATAAAAATATTTTTTCAAGTACTGAAATTATCGATTTTTATAGTTATGTATAAGAACAAATACTCAAAGAATTACTTAAAACATTAAAAATTAAATAAAAGGAAAAAGGGTCATGCCCCTATTACCGACTCAAAATATCGGGTGTGTGCCTAATACCGTCTATGTGACACCTAATACCGACCACTAAATAAATGGAACCGTTAAAGTTAAATAAAAATGCTCGTGTATATTGAACTGTTTATATAAATGCTCCAATACAGTACAGAATGCTATCAACACTTAACAATTATGTGTATTCTTATAATAGTATATTCTTAACAGCGTTAAATCAATAAAAAATACCATATTTATACGAATTATGTATAACAAATTACCAAAGGCCAGTATTGATTATAACTACTATAATATATAACCAATGGGGGCATTTGGTATTATACAAGAGTAAATGGCATTATAGAATCTTAGTAAAAATGTAACATAGTCATATAAAATTACAATAATATTTATGAGGCGGTTTATCGTATCTATTAAAACAGTAGAAAAGGCATTTGAATGTAAACCGCCTCTTAAGTTTAGTAGTCATGTCAAATCAAAAATCAAATCTTGGATTAAGATTGACAAATGAAACAAATTAATAAAATTATTCATGTGAAAAAAAAATTATAAAAAATAACATCATGTGCCTCTGAATCAAATTTAAGATTAACTATGATCTCAGCATTCACTACAAAATGTTATCAAAACTTAACGTTATTATATATTCTTAACAGCCTTCAATAGGTCTTAAAAAACATAATTATTTGTAACCTAAAGTGTAATATTAGTATATTATTTTACAAAATGTAATATAGAAATATAAAATTAGAATGAAATCTTAATTCTAGCAGTAATTTCAAATCAAAATCAAATATAAAACAAATTAAGAAAATTAACCTTTGGCGAAAAAAATAAGATTACAAAATAGATTCATCTGACTCCGAATCAAATCCACAATGGTTCACCCTTGTTTGATCGAACAACGTTTGATATAATATTACTAAATCGAATTTTAGTTGCAATAAAGTCATTCCGAAGAATTATTCATTTGACCGAATAATTCATTGGTAAATTTTTATTTAGCGTAATTATTTATTTGAACTAATTTCATTTCATTAATTTAATTTTAATATTTTTTTAATGTTTAATTGTTTTTTTTTCATTTTTTTTTTTGCGGATCACCATCATATCTCGGCCGCATAATGATCTTTGCTGGACGGTTTATTTCACAATCATCTGATATATAAACGGATAGCAAATAGTAATTAAAATTACATGACTTCCACATATAAATGTTAGCTAAGTATTACTATAATATAATAAAGCTTATGTTATTTTAAATCTGTATGTTTATTATGGAATACTATAATGTATATTAAATAACTTTATGTTTACTTGAAAATAAATACCAAATAAAAAAACATGTAGTATGGGGTCCATCGTAAATGTACAAGTAGATCGGTAATAGGTTTTCTTAAAGGAAATCGTATAACCTATTACCGACCCAAGGGAATGTGTATGAATTGTGTAAATACATGTGATTTTTGTACATGTATATGATTTTAAGTGGTGTGGTTGCTAAAAATATTTAATAATAATGATATTTCAACTATAAAAATACACTATTTAAAAATTATACCTCCTTTATTCATCAAAATATTTACATAAGAACAAAGTTAGTGTATACGGCTACTAAAGCTCTTGAATATATGGCGTTAATAGCTCAAATATAAGTTAACATACTAAGGAACTGAGTTAGTATAGCCTCCTGCCTATTAATTTATGCATTTTAACAAAAATCATGGCACACAAAAGATACGACAAGTACTTATCAACGACATGGGTCGACAATAGGAATAAAATTGTGATTTTTGTTCCTATTACCGCCTATTTTTAATATTGAATTTTAAGCAAAATAAAATAGTATCTCATTAAAATGAATCATTACTTGTGTTCCTGAAAGTATCAAAAATGCATCAAAAGAACTAGAAGTTACATTAAAATGCTTTACGATATAATCTTCTGCTAAAAAAGAAACAAGAGTACTTACGCTATCGGGAAATGCCACACTATGGAAAATGCACTAAGGTCGGCGTCCACGGACGAACATAGCAATTATTATTTAAATCGTCGAGTTACGCACGCAAAAAAGAGATGAACATTTGCAATACAAATACATCTACATTTTTTTTAAAGCAACCATTTGTGTAGCTTTAATACATGACATAAAAATCTGAATAAAAATCTAAATTTTCTGAATGGGGCGGTAATGAGCGCGGATTTTAACGGGTCGTTATTAGGTGCGTTTACGTTAGTAGAAAAAACTATACTTACAAATGAAAATAGCTAACAATACTTAGGCAGGTAAGAGGGGCCCGAGGCTAAATAATAACAGACGCACAGGTCGATCGATCAGGTTAAGCTACGCTTGCCGCGGTTGGTCTGTGGATGGGTGACCATCTTTACATACCGAGACCCCTCCGTGCCTCGGAAAGCACGTTAAGCCGTTGGTCCCGGCTGTCATTCGTAGATCTTTGACAGTCGTTACGGGTAGTCAGAAGCCCGAAAGTCTGACAACCAGTCTTACCTAGGAGTATCGTATTACACACTAACTGGGTTGTGGAGGTCAGATAGGCAGTCACTCTATGTAAAATTCTGGTATTCAGCTGCATCCGGTTAGACTGGAAGCCGACCCCAACATACATAGTTAGGAAAAGGCTGGGCAAATGATGACTTAGGCAGGTAATAATGCTTAGGCAGGTAGTTCAACTCTTACATATCATCTCTATTAAGTGTATTAAATATAAAGTGTGTGTCGTCTCATCATTCCAACGAGTTGTAAAACCCATAAAATACAGCAGCCGTAAGAATTGTAAATGTGACTCATAAATGCAAACAAACACATATTTTTGTGTGTATATCAATGAATAATAATCATATGAGTATTATTCATAAAATGCCGCCAACTACGAGCATTTTATGATTCCCTATTAGGTATTATATCGCAGATTCTTTCAAATGTCATCTTAGATTATGGCCCGAAATGTTATTTTAAAAGGCGATTAAAGTTTTAATTTACACGATATATAAAATTTTTGAATATATAATTACGTCAATATATATTTTTGTGGAATTATGTTACATGTCATGGCGCCGAATGGACCAGTTTTCTGTTTTAAATCCTGTGATATGGAGAATTGAGGAAAATCGTGAAGTTTTGATTATGAATGTCGATGGCTATAAAAGCCGGAGAAGACCTAGGAAACGATGGATGGACAGTGTGAATATAAATAGAAAGGGGCTGACTATCGAAATGGCGACTAATAGGGAAGTATGGAAGAAAAACACATATTTAGCCGACCCTAAATAACTTGGGATAAGGGCAGAAGAATGAAGAAGCCAGTTAGTTACTAAAATACTGCCAGTCCCATAATCTAAAACAGTAGGTAATATTTTAGTAGGTGCTGATCCGAAATCTACAAGTAGGTGCTGAACCCAAAATTATTAAAGAGAGCAATGTGCTTCTACCACCACTAGAGCAATAGATCATAGTCAATTAAACAGAGAAGATCAGTCAGTCACTCCAACAAAAAGAGCCATGATGTAAATTCTGTTACAGTACTTAAATTGGGTTCATCCCTACACTCACCGATCCCGACTCCACACGATTAAAAAAATCCCAACTCTACACGAAACGATAAAAACGTACACTCAGAATAAAAAACATTTAGACGAATTAAAAATACTTCAATCACCATGGTTCATTGACTCGGTTATTACGAGTATTCTTCAAGCCAAACGGAACCTGGAAGTAGGCTGCAGATCAAGGAGTTTGCTTTACTAAACCGCATTAAAATAAAGTCCAGGGTTTATCTCGTGTACTTAGATGAGCTTACATGAACTGGATCATTCGAGTTATCATTGTTGTATGAAGATGGATTGCTGTCATTTACGCTTTATTTGAGTTTTAGATTTAAAACGCTGTTGCTGCATGAATTTTCTTCATTCGTAGTCAGTCCCTAGTTATGAAAGATTATCAGATTCTATGCTGTAATCGTTCTAACCTCCATCAAGCTTCAAGGCTTTTCTCTAATCTATTGCAACAATAGAGTTGTTTATACTAGTCAAGTGGTGGTTTGGAGCACTGCTATTTTTTAAATTGATCACCCTTAGACAATTTTACATTGAGCAAACTAAAGAGTATACTTTTTTGTGACTATCAATGACAATAGTTTACTCTTTATTCATGACACGGCATATTTTGACATCGCCAAAAATTACAATTATACGCTTTTCTTATCACCTAAAATAACTTTTACCGAAATGAACTTCACGAAGTCTGGAATAAAAACATCTTCCAATTATTATTCGAATAATATGCTCAGATTATTACCATTCAAAACATCACATTTAACGTATCTGATTGATGTCGTTATTACTAGGCATTATATTATGAAATGTTATGACTGAAACAACAAAATAGTCAAAACATAAAATAAAATGCAAAATATATGACACAAACCAGAATGTTATGAGCACCACACACTTACGTTTTAGTAGATAATCCAAAAATACCACAAAAGCTTGCAGACGACAACAGAAACAGGAGTCAAACCTAAGAAATAACAATAAAATATGTGATTTACAGTAATACGTGACGCCCGTGTCAGTCACCTCGTTGAATCTTTATTTTTATCCTATACTATTGTATCCGCGAGAGAATCAGAGATAACAGAGTCAGATATAAATGAACTGCTAGTAGTCGATGTAGGTTATGGGGTAGTATAGACTTACTGATACTTAATGATATTAATAAATGATTCAAGTTTTTAATCTGGTGAATACGGTGAGAAGGATTTGATAAATGATTTTATTGCAGCGAGTTGCTGCCAAGGAGCAACTATTTGATCTCTGGATGAGGCTACATAATTGAATGTTAGAAATGGCACATCTTGGGCGATACGCTAATATGCTTTTATCATATTCTGTTTTTAAGGAAAAATCTAACATTCACGGTGCTTCGAAAGCATCTAATCAATGAAGTCCAACACTTTAGTACCTACTGCATGAATCGACATAACAGGCGGAAGAAGTCAATTTGTTGCTACAAGTCGTTACAGCTATTCCCAATCTTTCTGTACTTACGAACCAGGAATAAACAGTTGACTATTCTAGTTGACGTAAAGATCTAGGTAGGTACTCGTAAAGGCTAGATGTCGAACAAATACCAGAACTATTTCATGTCCAAGACGCAGGCGCCACATAGCCGCAGATACTCCATTTTCATATGATTATCTCGTTTGTGATTTTATGTGGCAAGGCTTAGACGATCTCAGTTTACGGCCGTGGCAGTGCGGAAGCGGTTATCTGATGGCTTTGGCTGGTTTGTTAAGTTCTCAGGTGGTACAAAGTTGAAGTTGATTTTTAACCGACTTCAAAAAGGAGGAGGTTATCAACTCAGATGTTTATATTTTATTTTTATGTGGGTCGAGCATAACTTTGTTATATATGGACGGATTTGCAAATTTCTTTTTTGTTCGATACAGATTTATTTCCAAATGTTCCCAATTAAATTCCGTAAAGATCTGGTGATGAGTTTCGGAGACAGACAACGGAACTCTTCAATACCAGTAAGACAACCGCCATTGCTGCTATCGCATATGTATGCATTGTTTACGCAATCGCACAACACAAACACAAACAACATCACGTCTGTACCCCATAAAGCCAAATGCAGTAGGCAGATGTGTTCAGTATACCTTTAGTCAGAAGAAGTACCTCTAGTCTTGCAAGTAAATTCTGCCATAACTTTTTTGTTTAAGAATTGATTTAATTAACCGACTTCAAAAAAAGGAGGAGGTTCTCAATTTGGTTTATATATTTTTTTTATTAATTTGATTTCGGAAATCAGTGTCAAAAAACGAAAATGCGGAACCAACGACACCGACTTCCAAAATTAAAGTTATTTTTAACCGACTTCAAAAAAAGGAGGAGGTTATCAATTCGACTGTATTTTTTTTTTTTTTTTTTTTTTTTATGTTTGTTACCTCATAATAACCGACTGGGTGAACCGATTTTCATGATTCTTTTTTTATTTGAAAGCTGGTGCTTCCCGTGTGGTCCCATTGTCACCATTTCAATATCTGATGATGGGATCTTGTAGAAATCGGGGGAACTCTTCAATAAATAACAGCAGATTAACCGCGATTGTTGCTATAGCATATCTAAGCATTATTTACACCATCACACAACATAATATCACGCCTGTACTCACTACAAAGGTTGTATTTTTTTTTATTATAATAATAATTAATACCAGTAAAACAACCGCGATTGCTGCTATCGCATATGTATGCATTGTTTACGCAATCGCACAACATAACATCACGTCTGTACCCTATAAACGCAGATGCAGCTTCCTGTCACTGATATTTACATAGCAAGTAGTGTTTATATGAATTTGATTGGGGTAGATATAACTAAAAAGTGAAAAATAAAAAATTTTACATAAAAAAAAACAACCGACTTCCAAAAAAACACTACAAAGTGAAAAATAATTTTAATTTCGGAAGTCGGTGTCAAAAAACCAAAATGCGGAACCAACGACACCAACTTCCAAAATTAAAATTATTTTTCACTTTGTAGTGTTTTTTTGGAAGTCGGTTGTTTTTTTTTATGTAAAATTTTTTTTCACTTTGTAGTGTTTTTTTGGAGGTCGGTTGTTTTTTTTTATAAAAAAGTTTTATTGGATAATATTTTATAAATTAAGAAATTAGTGGTTTTTAATTAAGTGTTTGGGTGGTGTTTTAATGTTGAAAGTCGAGACAAGGTGTGAGAAGAAAGCGGACATTCATGCTCTAGATGCTATATACATTGAGGAGGCATAGGTAGAGGGTTCCTATATGCCCACCGCTATTAAAGAGGTATGATTCGATAAACTGAAAGTATTTGTCGGTAGGTACCTATATTAATAGTCATAGTCTACTAGACATTGCAAAATCTATACATATTGAATATAAAAGTAGCTTGTCGAGTCTGATGACTGCGTTATTCTTACAAACTTCGCAACGGTTTTAGATGCGGTTTCTACCATAATTTAGATAATTGATTTGTTCCGGAAGTTTTGTGTGTACATTAATATTGAACTAACATATACCTAAAAAAGAAATGTCGATATTTTGACGAATCATAAAAGCCGTGTGTGCGTCGCTAGTTACTTATACTTCTACAAAAATCCCACATATTTATCGTTCGTTCAAGGATCAAATATTTTTCAATCAAAAATTTTCTTATTCGCAAGCCCATCAAAATAACACAAGATCGAATTCGTACAACTTTTAAGATTGAATTCCGGATGATTTACACATTGAAAGCGTTTCCTTAGATCGTCCGGTTTTTTGATAGATTGGACACCATAAAAGGTCGTGTTGGGACAACTTTATGGCTGTGTGGTGACGTTCCTGACGTGGAGTGTGAGAAAAAGCGAGATTTACCATTGACCAGCGCTTTACGATATTTTGATAGGCGAATTCTTGGCATAATTGAAAATGTTCCGTTTGCTTTGTTTTGCTGGAGGAATTTTGCAGTTATTTATGGGAAAATTTTGTTTTTGTATGACGGTTAGGAAGTGGAATTTAATATAAAGTCGTTAAGTATGCTTGCAAAGGACCGGATAACTATGCCCTAAAACAACCGATACGTATTTTAATTAATAATTTTTTTGTCTAATTAAGCCTATTTTCTACTATATTTTAATGAAAAACTTGTTGTAGCCCATCTTTCAAGACAAGACAAGACACTAGACAAGTTTATTTTTAACTGACGTAAACTGTTTCATTACTTTGGTAACTTTAGGATTCCTGCTGATTCATTCGGTATGGAATTTGGATCTTCAAACTTTCCTCTCAATGGTGGTCAAACTACATTCAAATATCGAAGCGTGACGTGGGCTTTGTTTAAAGCAGCAATAACATTCAACAGCCTGTTGCCACCCAACCTTTTGTCCAATATTTTATCAGAAGTAGGTATGTAGGTAGATCATACATTTACATACAAAATGTCCGTCTAGCCCAACCGTGCGCGTTTACGATGCGGATTATACGAAACACTGACCACAATTTGTAAGATTTGTCAAATAAAGACATAAACCCAATAAATATTTATTGATAACTAAGTAATCTGTCGCCCAATCAGCTTCGGTCGTTCTACGGCAAACGAAATTTTAGTGGCCCGGGGTCGTTAAAGTGTCACTGTTGCATATGGTCATTCGTTTATGATTCCGGTGACATTTTTGTTTCCGAAACCTCTTAAGAATTTTATGAGAATATCGATAAGCTTAATAATACGAATCTGCGTCAAAGAAGGAAATAATATATTTTAGACGCATCGCAACATACGAAAGGATGTCGGACTAAGATTTGATTGTATTTTAATTAGTGATTTATATGTTAATCTGTTGATATGGTTGCCAAAATCATTACACCTAAAAATGATTTTGTAAAGTTTGATGTGAATGGATACAGGAATTATTAATTTTACGATCCTATTTCTTTATTTGTAGCGCCCCAGAGCCCCAATAATCCATGCAAATGGAAACTAGTTTAAAGAAACCCACCCATTGCTCATTTCATACGCAAAGAAATAATTTCTTGTTATTATAATCAAGCGATGGACACATTCCATTGACTTTGACCTGCCATATGTAGTGAAACCGTTTCCAAATTGTTTTTTCTTTAAAATATTTTATTATTTATTGACATATCGTACGATCCGTAACGGATTTTATTGTTATTGATAGTCATTATTAATTAAATGCATCCCTCACGCCTTCAACCATACTTGGTTAGGCTCAAATTAATTTGTATGTCACGGTGTGTGTTGGTTTTTGGCTAGACTTGAAGCTAGATTCAACATTTAGATACAGAAAGCCCACATTTTGAGTCCTATGTAATAGAGGGCGAACCTATTAAAATTCAAATTAATTTATGAAAACTTACACATAGCTCACAAACATACAAGTATTAGTATGCAGTTCTAACCAGGAGAAAGTTTTTTTTTATTATTATATATATCAGGTAAGGCAGAGCTTTACCTGTAGAACACCCACATTATAGGCTCACCCCCTATAACATGGGACTTAAACATAACTGGCTCAATGTGGGTGTCGGTTTTTCTTCTAATGAGATATTATAAGTACCGAGAAAGAATTCTAATTCGGAGGTAGCCTTTCTATTATAAATAAACAATATTCCGAGTTCACCAGACGTCTGATTAAAGTCAACCACCATAGTTAAGTTTATGCGCTTGTGATCCAGTAGTGAACGGATAGTACGCACTTACTCCGTGATTGATGGCTCGCGTAAAAATCACATGTATTGCGGCTATGTTAACAACGCTGTACACCAATACGGAACCAAGAAAACATGTTTCTTTGTTTACTACAAAATTATAACATTTTCAAAAAGAGAATTTTTCAACAGCAGTTTCTACTAACACAAATATTTGAGGGCCAAACAATCTTTGGAACGAGTACTGCGTAATCAGGCTATAAAGTTCCCACTGCAGGGATACAGGCCTCCTCTCTGTGAGAGGGAGTGGGCCATAATCCACCACGTGGGCCCAGTCCGGGTTGGCGGATGTCACATGTCTTCGAATTTTTGTTCTAGGACATGCCGGTTTCCTCATGATGCTTTCCTTCACCGTTTTGAAAGCAATGGTGATGAAATAATTTACACAAAGTCGTTAGTCGCGGTCGTTACCGCGGGCCACCACTGCTCTGGAGGACTGAAATGGATCAATTGAAGGAAAAAATGTGTAGAGAAATTTATAACCAGCGGAAATAATTGAAATTTGATAAAGAAGGATGGAAATTCCTATGCCGACTAGTGAAAGAAAACAAACCAGACCGGACTCATGAGAATGAAGAATGGGGTCCGTAAAGCTATAGCTGATTACAATGACAAGTTAAGGCACTTTAAAATTATTAGCTTAAAAGAAAGACGTAGCCATTCTGACTTATTAATACTCCATAAAATTATAAATTCCATCGATGCACAATTGGTAAAATATTTTAACTTCAGGTCTAGCCAACGTAGAAAGCGTCATCATCGTATTTTTTAATTGCCTACATCCACCTTAAATACCACATTTAATAACCCAATATAACACGTATGGCGAGGCAATATAATCAGAGGTGCAGCTTGACAGATTTTTCTATTGATATTTTCTCCATAAGTTTTGCTTCATACATACTTGCCCTGTTTAGACAGTGTGAAGAGTGCACGTCTATGTAGCTCAAATTGGTTTGGTTTGTAGTGTTCTGGATAAGATCTGCTAGACACACTTTTTATTGTTCTCCTTTGTCTTTAATATTTTTAAGTCAAATGTCATGTATGTAATTTAATTTAATTTCATGCTTACCTCTTATTTGCATGGTTACTGAAATGCCAATTTTAGATGATATTTAATTTGAATTGTAAGTGACTGTGCTTGGTGTGCTAATTATAAATAAATAAGCTTTTAAGGATGAAGACGTCTAAGATGGCAAAGGCGATGCAGCAAGCATCTGCACGGAAACTGTTGTAGACGTTTTGTGACTTTGGTAAGCAGACAGCAAGTGGCAATGGCCAAATAGAAATATTAAATTCAGTTCAATCTTTCAAACTAGGTTTACAATCACTTAAATCGCCATAAACGCCCAGACATATAGAACAAATACGGTACAACAGAAATGTAGGATGTAACATGTTTAGTGGGCTGGCTCCCTAAAGATTAGCATTAACACACAGTTCATATCTCCGAACGGTTCGAAGCAAGCATAGTATTTTACGTTGTATGTCTCTGATCTTAGAAACAACTTTACACTCATTCTGAATATTTGATGGCACGTTAGTTTTGAAGCAATTCCATAAACTTGCTTAGACTACGCTAGTGAAAATGCTAATGTTTTATTACCTTATCACCTCGCGTGCCTGACACACCATGGAGGTTATACTATGGTACCTCAAAAGAGTCTGATAATAATTTGTTGCTGGCCATAATCACCGAGCAGTGGTGTCCCAGTGGTATCGGCTGCGACTTACGGTCCTGAGTTCGGACCCAGACAGGTACTTTACTTTATGTAATGAATTTCGTCACCACTGCTGTAAAAACGGTGAAGGAAAACATAGTGAGGAAACCGAGATGTCCTAGAGCCAAAAAAATCGAACACATGTGACATCCACCAACCTGCACAGGGCCCACGTGGCGGATTATGGCCCACTTCCTCTCACAAAAAGGAGGTCTGTACAACGCTGAACTTTTTAAAATGGAGACGCACTCATTTCCGTCGCGGTCGCTCATATTTGTGGGACAGTCTCATTTTTCAAATCGATGTGCAAATCGAGAGGTAGTAAGATTCACAACCAGGGTAAGTTAGCAATATAAATGCCCTGGAGGAGTATCTTATTAATTCAGGTCATACATATGTGCTAAATTACAACTCTCCCTTGCCGCGTCCTTTGCTTCCATGATCCAGGTAGAGAGTGCTATCAGTCTATGACGTCACACTGCCAATGACCTAGCTATTGTCTAGATCTTAATGTGTAGTGTGCGGTAGTTTGTTCATGTGTGGGATTATACTGTTCAGCTTTATGTTCTGATATATCTGGATCGACTTTAATAGACTTTATGGCTGAACCAGAATGATATTAAAACATTCGTTATTAATGTGTCAGTGTTAGGATATTCACCTCAAGAGAAATCTCATGTCACTGTTTCTCTCATTTCTAGTTTAGCCAGCCTAAATATCTAGAATTTTTTTACTTTTTATTAAAAAAAAACCCGTGCCTTTTTCGCACGGTTTATACGGCTTGACAAAACATCGAGATTTCTTTATTGTAATATAACTCTAAAAATACGTATATTATCTAATATGTACAAACTTCTAATACTATTGACACATCCCGTGAACCAAGGACTGACTTTACCTTGACCAGAGGCTAAGCATTGCCATACAACGTGGCAATGCCGCCAGTCTCTTGGGTATATTACCAGTCGACAGCGATGCGGAGGAATATTTCGAAGCAATATTTTAGTTTTTTAATAGTTTTAGTTAGATTAGGATATTACATATATTTTTATAAGTTGTAGTTTATTTAATATAATTTGAATATTAACGTATTATACACATAAACCTTCTGGAACAAATTCTCAAAATGATGGTGAAGACCACATCAAAATCCGCTGCGTAGAATAACGCGATCACACAGATAGACACGATAAGAGACTTGAATTTATAATTAGATTATGGGGGATTACTGATCGTCTAGCTGATTTGGCAGCTATGGACTACTTTACTTAACAGGAAACTTCTTTTGGCTAAATGATGACAAATGCCATTATTATACTGACTGATTGCCAACTCGCAGACTATTTAATGGTCACGAAATAACACCAACAAATGATACTTTCCCTCCGGCATTTGTGCGATATGATAAACCGCTGTTACTGGTTCTCGATTAACTTAAAGTTGACAATTGTTACAAATATTGAAAGTTGAAAGTCAGCGAGTGATAATATAATAGGACTTTATAGGAATAACTGTAAAAGGAATCCGATGGAAGTTCTATTTTAAATGTTTCATAGATTTTATTTACTTGTGCCGCTTGTAAACATTGTGGGTACAATGTAGAGGGATGGAGAAACTTTACTTCAACAAGTTTCTTTATCGATGTGATAGGTAATACTTATAATGATGACTGACTATATAGCTTTTGTAGCATACTAATTTTATCATGGTTGATATGGTTTTAGGTAGAAGCAAAATTCGGTTTTCTCTCTTGAAAACTTTTGGCCATTTTAATATGCAAACATTTATAAGTAGTACAATAGACTAATAGAAATGAATACTTCACTACACAAGGAAGCCGGTATGATAATAAAAGACAATAAGGAAATAAAATTTATCTTTAACGTTCATAATAAAATACAACACAAACCCATTAAAACACTTTCCACAGCAGTGTAAGCTCACAAACAATCCCTAAACATTACTACAAGGAATACTATAGCCAAAGTCACCGAACATAATTCGCAAACCATTAACGATAATATTGAAAGGAAAATTTTCCATCGAATTTATGATCAAGTACCTCATGAGTCATTCACAACCAGTCTAGCCAGAGATAAAGGGAATGTCCTGTTCCTTATGGCGACTAAAACTTATGGGAGGCATTTTGAGTGTCCCTGTGTCTGACATAACTTTACACTAGTGACAGCTTTAGGCAGTCGCCTTTGCATGAATAAGGATTGAGGATACAGAATATTGTATGAATGTCAATGTTTATGATATGGATTTTATAGTATTTCGAGTAAACAAAAATATGTAAGTACTTGACAAAAATATGTAAAAACTTGTAAGTTCATAAAGTCGTACGTGATTGAACCATCGCTTGTCTAAAGTTAATTTGCATAGATACTCGAAAATAAGAGAGAATAAGCTATCATCTTGGCAGATTATTGCTTATTGTGCATGGTTCTTTAGGCAAAGACTAAATGGTTTTATTTTTTAATAGAGTCACTATCCTGCTTCATCGTATTTTATTAGATACTAATTTATACTGTATATTTAATTCACATAACAAATAGGTATAGTATACGCTGCAGCATATAATTTAAACATATTTAGGCCTCTATCGAAATCATTAGTTTAAACTTTTTATGCCGTTCTCATTTAACAGCACGATATTATATATCGCAACATGATACTACCAAAATTTAAATAAATGCTGCTTAACATCCTCATTAAAATGACATTAAAAATACTTAAAAAAACCACCAAAAGTCTACCTTATTCATATAAAAACAGCAAAATTTCACCATTACAATAAAATTTTGAAAAGGATAACGATCTAACAATAAACATGACTGAAATGCAAATCCCGAACGGATTTACTATTATACCCTGAGGCGGTGCGATGTTATCGTACAGAACCAACTTAAATCTTGGTTTAACAACTTAATAATTATCACTGTAAGCCTGTAGACCACACACAGCCTTAACAGATGTCCTCCCTCGCATTTTGATATATTGCTTTGTAATAAGGAACCGGTCTAACTGGACGTTCGGACTAAATGAAGTCGTAAAACATATTTTTTTCGTCGATACTGTTAGTTTTAGCGGTGATAAAGTGGCGCTAATCTTATTGGTATATTAAAAAGTTATTTTTGTCTTGATTAGTAGCTGAACCGGTATCTTTATACATAGTATACCTACAGTTAAACTTCTTAGGACCAGATACCCCACTACTGTAAACGCTAAAAAGTTAAATTGAATCATCTTCACAAAATAACATTAGTGGGATTATAGACACAGGAATTATACAATAAAATAAAATAATACTTGTTCTACATATAATTTATTTTAAAATAGGTTACAATCAATATTTCCTACACTATACGAGCACTACCTATCCAAATGTAGCGTCGTAAATCAGGTGGAATATAAGGAGCAAGCGTGGGCCAAGACAGTTCCTTGCGGCACTCCAAACCAGTAGCGGGACTCCTTTATAGGAAACAACTTCTGAATTCTTACTAAAAGCCATCTCGAAGAGCGCGACGTAATTATCAAGAGTACAATATTCATCTGGCTTTAAATGAGGCTGTCTCGTATGCAAGATATCTTTATGAAGTCGATTAATTTGGTGCTTGATGCTGTAAGTGGCCTGAGATAAGTGGAATGTATTTCGTAATCCTCATTTTATTACAATTAATATTAAAGTTGAATGATAAATTATATTATTTCTGCGATTACGGTGTGAATAAGGAGGATATATCCACTTTACTTATTTGCGCAAAGATTCAAGTGATGTTTAGCAAAATATTGGTGCCGATTCTATTGTTCACAAACTAAACTAAATTTAAGTTCAGTGCATCTTTTTCATTCCATTTCATTAAGAAAAGGACAGAAGAAAAATATTTGTTTAGTCCTGTCAAATTAAGATACTCCATAGACAAGTTTAGACGTGATTAAAAAATTTACTACTAAAAATACGTCAATTTACGTCAGGCGCTGACTGATTTGACAGGACTAAACTAATATTTACCTTCTGTCCTCTTTTTAACGAAATAGAAAGAAAAAGATGCACTGAACTTAAATTTAGTTTATTTTGTGAACAAGAGAATCGGCGCCTTTGACCGGCTACCTCATTTTATATTAGATGTGGCTTTACATAAAGCGAAATCCGGTAGCTATTAAATAAAACAAACCATTAAGCAGTGGCAAAGCCTAAGTCAAGAGTGGCTTAGCATTCGCGGCGAACATTAGCCCAAAATATTCATTAAACTAAAAGAAGTTCTGCTCTGCGAAATCAGGCAAAAGGTTTGTATGTAACAAGTAACTTACAGAGTTATTAGCCATTATCGATATGGGATAAAAATGACCATAAAATAAATTTTAATCTACATATTAAAATCTTAAAAATGTATTCATTAATTCACTGACGGATAACATCCTAAACCGCTGGGTCTAGAAGCATGGAATTTCGCATAAGATTTTATTTTGTAAAGAAGGTGAGCACTAAGGAAGGGCTTGAAAATTCATTACCTAAAGGAGCTAAACAGGGGATGAAAGTTTATATGGAAGTTTGACATTTTGCCGACGGGAAACTCCATCGGCTCTGTTATGTTATGCCAAGCCTTTACTGTGCATCTTTGGAGCCATTAGTGCAAGGCGCAATTAATTCAACGAGTATACATGTTGTTGGAGCACTCTTTGCATATGAAAGTATTTTTTGCTGTTGAAGTAAATTGACGGGAACATGCTAGTACAAATAAAAAATAAACAGACACTACTGTTTTTAATATAAAATCAAGAAATGGAGCATATTTCGTTGAGAGATCAATTTCAATTAAGTTCTATTCTATTCTATTCTACTTAAAAGAAAATAAAGTTTTTTTTAGTTAAAGGACAGTTGTAAAAAAAAAACAAAATTTAATAACCGTAAAATACCAAATTAAATAACTGAAACGTTGGAGCATAAAAATAAAAAATGTAGAAAATAGACTAAAAATATATTTAGGAGCTGGTGGTGTGATACAAGTGACTATTAAGTGTTTTACGATTGTACATAACGTTTAGTGGACGGCACAGCGGCGTGGGACGTCGTTTATTATCACGGCGTTGAAGCCATTTGATTTATGCAGTCACTATTTTTGAATACATCTCTTTAAATTTATGAGCGTGTTCAAATAGTGCTTACGTTTCAGTGGCTTTATATGTGTTTTTGATTTGTAAAAGCGGTTAATTTGCTGTTAATGGTTTCTTTGTAGGCGCTGCTTTAGTTTTTATGTAGTTTAAATTAAGTCTATTGGTTCCAATTAAGTTTTATTACTTGATAGATCAAATTAATTCTTAACGTATCACTCTTTTGTATCAGCGTAGTTGGAATTCGTGTTTTCATAATGTGCTGAAATTAGAATAATAATTAAATAAAATCCAACAATATAATTATTGTTAAGGAAAGTAAAATAACTTTTTGCGATTGACTTTTTTGTTTGATAAATTGCTGTTTGGGGCCGAACTGGTGATACACAGCAATTGAAAACACGTACTAAAACGATTGTACAGCAATTTGTAGGAAAAAAGGTTAAGCTATTTGGCCGAACAACGTGTGGTCTCGATATACGAATCAAAATCGCGACCCTAACTCTGAAACCGGACACTTTGCTGACAGCAAGTGACAACAACTAATTGATTTTATGTATTTTAAATTAAGGCGGCGCCACTTTGGGCCTTATTCTAAGTAGACCGCAGGCAGTTATCGTTAATTTCAGTGTACATTACAATTGCAAACTTGATGGTGAAATTGTTGGAAAGCTGAATTGTTCGCCCACTTCAAATATCACAATAAGACTATTTACATAATATGTTGGATTGGATACATAATATCTTGGATTGGAAGAGAATGATTGTTGTTACTTATCATTTCTTTCTGCTGAAGACGACGATTGATTGAGGCATTATAATCAAAAAGACGATAAAGGAAAGCCAGAAGTATGGACTTTAACGGAGACTGAAACTTAACTGTTAGAAACAAACACTAATAAAGCATGTTAAATAACGTTTGACTATTTCAAATATACAAGCATGTAGCCAATTCCTAATCAACCTTGAGTAAAATATCGTCATAACATATCTACTGTGTCCCTTCCAAACAAAATATTCTTAGTATTCCATCTGGAACCAAAACCGGATAAGCTATTTGACATTCTCTTCCTATTTGCAAATGTAAGATCCATATTAATTCATTCAAATGGCAGCTTTCATCACTCACATGTATCAGATTTTATCATTAGTGCTTGTGTATTATGTGTATACTATACACGCACACACTACACACACTACACTATTTGCGGTCGGAGTCTCGCCGTGAACTCATCACTTGGGTCAACCAAGTGATGAGTTCACGGCGAGACAGAACTTTAAAAGCTACACCACATGTCTGTTTTATAGTCTAAAATAATAAAGTTAAGAATTTACCAAATAACGAGTGCTTGAAATTGGATAACAATTTCGCATAAGTTAAAAGCATTATTATCATTTTGATATTTTTCGGCCACTATCTTCAATACTTCAATTAGGCAACTAGAAGTAACTATTTGTAAAGATGTTTCCTCAGATAAGTGCACTAACAAATGATTTTTATAACATTTAGTGTGTTTGAAAAAAAAAATCACGCTGCTGGTATCAAAAGTTTCAAAATCACTTCTCACTTCAACCAAAGCCACTCAATCATTGATTGCCATAAACAAAGCGCGATTTGTTTCGCTTTTATCTTTAGTGTCTTCATTATCAACCACAGACACATGATTGATTACCTTAATTACATCGTTATGCGCTTCATTAAACCTTTGTACGGCGTCTTTTATTACATTTTTAGGGGTCCGTACCTCAAAAGGAAAAACAGAACCTATACAACGTGTAACGTTAAATGCACAAAACCTGAAAATAGTGTGATCAGAATAACGAGCAGAATTAATTGTACCACTTTTTAATATAGGTCACATTTTTCAATAAATCTTCATTAAAAACTTTGCCGTGTCTATTTATTAATAGGTCAAGCAACCCAATGTCAGCGCGGCGCAGCGGCCTGGTGACGACTCTTCCCTCGGTAAAGCGTCGTCGCAGACGCAGGAAACGATAAGAATGGCCACTAAAACTAAATCAGCACATAAAACCTTTATAAAATTGTAAAGGTTTTATGTGCTGATTTAGTTTTAGTGGCCATTCTTATCGTTTATAATGACTTATTTTTATCTCTGAAATAGGTCAACTGAATTAAAAATCAGTTGGGTGTCTGTGGTTTTGCGCATTTAACGTTACACGTTGTATAAGATCACTTAGTTGTCCGCCTGTCTGTCCGTCAGTCAAGACCTTTTTTTTCCAGAAACGCGTGGAGTTATCAAGTTGAAATTAATATCAAATAAGGCTCAAGGCTGCAATCCATTAAAGTAGTGAAAACATCAAACTTCTAAATTAACGCAATCAAAAGATACAGGCATTTATGTTCCGAAATCAAAACCCATAGGGTATTTTCCGTTGACTTAGAATCATGAAATTTGTCAAGAAGCAATGCCATGTAGCGCAACAAAAGGAAAAAAAATCCTAAAACCGTAAATTTATAGTTGAGGAGCGTCGGAACAAAAACCGATAGTCTTAATTAAGACATTTTTTTTTAATTTTTTTCTGTTACAAAATGTTTAATTATACACCCTTCAGGAAAGAAATCAATTAAAAAACAGTTACATCCATCTTAAAAAAAATATCAAAATACTGTGGTCAAATCAAACCCAACAAATACATTTTTAAATTCAACATGTTCTTGTTGTTGGATTAAAAACCGATAATTCTTATTAAGTTTTACACAATTCAACAATGGTCGGTTCAAATTCAATTCAGTTCAATACCGACATATCCATTTTGGTTTCGTCAAAAACCGATATATCCATACTTGTCCGCCAAGTATCTCCCTAAATTAAGTATCTACCCTCCGTCAAGTTTCACACATCAATCGATGTCACTTTAACTGCAAATTGACATGCTATAATTTTCCACTTTGGTAACATTAAAAAACTTACAAGCTTTTTTTTAATTTGTGAAAAATATGGTAAATTCGATATATCGGTTTTCGTTCCGACGCTCCTCAGTTAAAATACAAAAAAAAAAATCAAACGTACAAATTTGTACGGAGCCATCAGTGCGCGAGTCCGACTCGCATCTGACCGGTTTTATTATTGATACTCCCACATGACAAAGTTGTATCTTTCAATTCGCTTCTTTTTATTAGGGTTTTATTTTAAATTGATCGATTCCTATTTTGGCAGGGATTGTGGGTTTATTGACAAATTAAATGGTTATTCCATACAAACATGGTATATTTATTAGGTGTCTAGATTTTAATGGCCACATTAGCAAATCATTAAGTTTGTTGCAGTGTGGTCCGCGGTCAGACATACGTATTTATGTCTAATGCAATTTTGACATTATAGTTATTATACAAAGCAGTAAAAGGCTACATACGAAAACTCGCAACTTTGTATACTTCTTTGATTTAGGCATCATCATAGATCAGCCACATAACGTCATGACTGCAGAAATGGCAGGCAAGGCAAGGCAAGCTAAGCAAATATTAGGTACTGCTAAAAGCAATTACTATTTGCTTAAAGCAAATTCCGAGATATCGATGAGAATGCATCAAGAGAAAAGAACAATGCTCATTAAGAATGAATACAAACTATAACAGCAGACATAAACCATCTCATGAGAAACACATCACGAGACACTCCCATAACCGTAGCCACACATGCAGATCGGAAGTGCACACAAAATTTCGTCAATGTTAATATATCAAGCCGTAGTTACACCCAGCCGCTGTAGACAAATGTGTAAGACAATAGACGCTTCATCGTTTTGTGTCTAGTTTATTTCAGGAGTGTCCAACGAGCCGTGTGCGGTATGGCCGATTTAAGCAATTTGTTTCACGTGGCGACGTTTATAGTGTCCGACTGTCATTCTTGTCTATTTTAATATTAGAATTATAGATAAATATGTCCAAAGTTTACAGGTTAATGTATTTTGAGCCTTATTTTAAATAGTTTATGTGGGTTTAAAGGAAGCTTCAAGCTTTCATCAGTCACAACGCGGAACCGGTTTATTATTCTATAATTAAGTTATTAATTAGAGTTAGTTAGTGGGTGTTAAATGAACAGTCATCATCACAATATATCAACGAATGTGAGACAGTTACGTACGACTTCTTCAAATGTGAACCAATTAGTTTTAAATCAATAGTTTTCAGTTATATTTTCGTGTATAATCGCTTTTCTTCTTCCGCAATTATCTTTTCAGTAATGAACAGGAATGCAGTGGATTTCATTTTGTTATCATACAAAAGTCGTATCGCATTCGTGCCGTAGACACTAAACTGCATCATGTTATCCTCTTTGATACATTCACTCGTATCTTTTATTTTCGCATTTTCTTGTTTTGTTATGTTATGTAATGTTCTGTAATTGTCTGTATTTAGAGTATGCGCAAGCCACTTTGTGCTCTATCGGCACATTATTTGTATAGATTAGGGTATAATTTTGCTTGTTTTTGTGTTGCCGTTGATCTAGATTCTTTAATTAATTAGTTTTAAACTCCTTTGATGCTGGTGACAATAGAACAAATAGGTTTATATTGCAGGTCGGTATGTTTTACGAAGTGTGAAGAAGGAATTATTAAAGAGTGTGTGGTGAAATGTAGCGTATCTCAGTAAAACAGACGTTGTTGCAAGTGGGTTAATAAATTACTGGCCGCTTGTCGTAAACTGGAATATGTTATGGCGTACAATTTATGAATGACGTTCTTTTTTATCGTGTCTTATTGAGTTGTGTTGAGTGCTGTCTTCTTAATCGTTTTTAGGGTTCCGTAGTTAACAAGGAACGTTTCTAGTTTCATCATGTCCGTCTGTCCATCCGTCCTTCCGTCCGTCCGCAGCTTAGCTCAGAGACTCTTAGTACTAGAAAGCTATAATTTGGCAAGTGGTAAAATAAAATAATGAAAAAAAAAATTAAGGTACCTCCTCCACACGTAAAGTGTGGATGTTTTTTTTTTCTCGACTACCCCATTGTGTAGGGTATCGTTGGATAGGTCTTTAAAAATTATTGCGGGTTTGTGAGAACAATATTTAGATTCAGGGATCCCTTTGTGAAATATTAAGCTTTAAGGTGCTAATTTTTGTTAGAGTCGTGTCCGCCCCTCCCGCTCCCCCCGCCAGCTAAACTTTTGTTTTTCGACATGTGAAAAAATTCACGGCAGTAGTATAGTATAACGAAGTTTTAAAAGCAAAACTAAGTAGGCTTTACAAGTTTACCGAGTAATAGCCGACCAACTTATAGGTATTTGCAGTTGCAATGTATGGGAGAAAATGATTTTCAACTACAATGTAAAATTTGTTTTTTTGCTTGGTATCAAGTTTTTTTACGTATTTGCATAGTTTAAAAGCTAGCAGTCTTAAAATAATAATAATTATTATATGTACAAGTATATAAAAAGGAGGGCAAAATAATCAAAGGGCATCAAAAAATTCTTCCGCATCGCTGTCAATAGAAAACGTCCCCAAAAGACTGGCAGCATTGCCTGGTTGTATGGCAATTAAGCATTGGCAGGGCTGGCCTATTTTTTGGCCAAAATTTTTCCGCACCTGCAGCTGCCGCCCCAGCACAGCCCACCGTACTAGGAAGATGGGATGGCGCAAGGGTGTCGACACACGTTACATCCCACACCAAAAGCCTACCAAGGTAGGTAGGGTTTTGGTGTGGGATGCAACGTGAGTGGGAACCAAGGCATTATGGACATTCCGTCGGGTCTCTTCCCATCGTCGCGCGCCAAGCCATTGGGTTCTAAAATAGCTGGCAACCCGGCGGTGACAAGAGCACGACGGATGATGTCATTGATAAAAAGTTTATTCATTCCAACTACGGAACCCTTCATTGTGCGTGGTCCGACACGCACTTAGCCGGTTTTTTCTTTTTAAAATCACCCTCAGTGGTCTTCATCGAAGTTTTTTTTATCAAATATCTTTTGTCTACACACCTTTTGAATTATTTGGAATTGCCCATTGCCCTCCCTTTGCTTTTGATACAATTTTGCAACAGACACAAAAAATACAATGTTCAAAAATAACTTCCTACTTCTGCCTAGACAGAAATTGAAAAACAAAATACCCACCTCTTGGAATTAGACCCTTCCCATAATAATATCTTAAAACAACAGAGACAATCCGATTTGTCTTGATTAGCAGAATCGATTCGCGATCGCTCATAATTTCAGCGGAAATATGACCAAGTGCTAACAAATCAACGCGATTCGAATGATAGATATAAATCGATATTATTAATCTCGATTACTGAGTTCGCAGAACTTCGGCTCGAGTTTCAATGTGCTGATGGCTGGTGGAAGTGAAATGTTGTGACGTTTTGATGGAGTGGCTGCTACCGGGAACAGCTGTTGAGTGGTTGACTGTCTGGTACCTGAGCAAATGCACTATGATATAGAGATTAAAGAAGATAAATGTATAATGAGATAGAAAGTTTTAGGTTTGATTGAGTAATCTTGTTTAACAACAGCAGTTCCGTCAATACTTTGATCAATCATCTGCCCTACATCTACCGTTAGCAATGGTCTTAGGTCTAGGACCTTTTCTTTGTTCTAAGGGTTTCTTTCAAAAGTGACTGGTTTTCTGTATTCGTAAGAAATTGTTGTTATTGTTAGCTGTGACAGGCACATTTGGGCCGAACAATTTAAGATTTACAGATTCAAAATTTCACAACATTGAAATCTGATGATTTGAAAAAGTCGTAAACTAGATAGCCAAGAAACCTTGTGGTTGTAATAAAAATTATGTAAAACATGAGATCAAAGAATTTCCGTGCAGAGATATGTGGGATCTCGATTTAATAAACACCTATGATGTTAAAGGGCGTGCTCTTATTTTCTAAGCCGAAAAGTAACTATGAATATTTCGAAAGAAATAAAATCTTGAGAGTGAAAAGTCGAAGTGGGAAAATATCGTATCTGTAAAAGTGACGACAAATTTAGTCTGGGACGCTATTTTTAGAATGAACAGTCAGCACTTATTGGCTTGTTCGTCGTAAGACCTAAAAAGATAGCTGCGATGGCGATGTTACAAGTCAACAATGTATCTGTTTAAAATAGCCTCGGTTGTCACCAATCCCCCAGACAATGGTGGATTACAGCAGAATTGCTTCTCTGAATGGTTACTATCATACGAATGGTGATGCAATCCTTGAAACAGTATATTTAGAAGATATGAGCATCAATTGCACATACATGTAGCTACTTGTGATACTTGAGATCTAGCCAACAATCCTAATAACCATAACACTAAACTAATGCATTCGATTAAATTAATTACCTTATCATTCCTACAAGTTTTAACATTTCCAGACAGTAAATTTTATTTTATACATCAAAGGTCAGTCTGAAGTTGTTTCACCTACAACTAGACCTTGGGATAATTTTCATGCATATCATTACAAGAAATCTGCATTTTACCATTTTTAGTGCAGATGGCATAGGAAATCCAAAAACATATTACTTATTTATTTAAACTTTTTGCATAAAAGATACAGAGGCGGACCATTTTTAGAAAAAATTAGGAAAGTACATTAATTTTATTGAATAAGACTGACAAGAAAATGAAAATCTCCATATCAACGGAACCTTTTTATGATAAAACAGTTAATATCCTGCTTATAACAAATACACAAAACGGGAGGCAACGGATATCGCAAGGATATCATAAATATCCTCAACTAGGTACTGACATTTACACTATTAACAGTACCGACGGCGGCGGTAAAGACATAACTGACCTTATATCAAATTGTGACCTTATGACAAATGCAAATCCCTGTGTATACACACAGATTTTGACTGTGGCGAATATTTATGAAGTCTATCAAAATGTTATATACAACGTGTAACGTTAAATGCGCAAAACCTGAAAATAGTTTGATCAGAATAACGAGCAGAATTAATTGAACCACTTTTTAATATAGGTTACATTTTTCAAAAAATCTTCATTAAAAACGTTGCCGTGTCTATTTATTAGTAGGTCAAGCAACCCAATTACAGCGCGGCGCAGCGACCCGGTGACGACTCCTCCCTCGATAAAGCGTCGTCACAGACGCAAGAAACGATCAGAATGGCCAGTAAAACTAAAACAGCACATAAAACCTTTACAATTTTTTAATGACTTATTTTCTCTCTGAAATAGGTCAATTGAATTAAAAATCAGTCGGGGTGTCTGAGGTTTTGCGCATTTAACGTTACACGTTGTATATATAGTATCTTTTTAAATAGCAATATTTTAAATATACTAAATATTGCTCATCTTGGTAAAGAAATGGAAGTTCCGAGTAAATGCAAAAATTTATGAAGTTACGAGTATAAATCTGAACTCATATAATAACTATAATTCATTATCATAAATATGTGTTTTGTGTATTGCTATATATAATTGTACAAAATCTGTATGTAATGAGTATCTGGATAGTGTAATAATAATGTTTGTTAATAGAAATTGCAAACGTATCGTACAATTATAAAAAATAAGAGCATTGTCAGAATGAGTGTCCAAAACCTAGAACAGTAACAAGAAGATAGAATTTATTAATCATACAATTATGACGTAATGAACCCCAACTTATCACCAAATACGCTAACCAAACTTGAGACTTCTACGTCAACAAACCATAATGGGGCACCATTTATCTCAGCATTAGGACCAGTCGATAAAGCCACTTAGCTAATTTAAGAGCAGTGGTTTTCACACCTAAGGTTACCTAACCCACAGTTAAGCCGCTTATCATGACTGCTCATAATAACTATCACGATAAACACCGACAAAGTTTTGATTTATTTTGGTTCGCTATCGATTCTCAGCTCATTATGCGTATGATCTGGTTAGTATTGGCGCCAGTCAGGTTTTCAACGATAATTGTGTTATGAAGATCGGACTAAGATAAGCATGGTGTGCTTTAACATATTGCGGTTATTTGCTTATCTTTGTGAGGTGTTTGAGGGAATGTGCCGTCTCTTGCTGTGGGTGTCCTCTAGTGATTATCAGGTAGATGGGTAGGTAATAAGGACAGTACGACTCATTGGGGTATCTACTTTGCACTCTCTATTTACTGATGATTATGGCACATCGTCTCGGAAATCGTTCGTATTGGCTAGATCCATCATCATCTGCTTAGCCTTTTCTCAACTACGTTGGAGTCGGCTTCCAGTCTAACCGGATGCTGCTGAATACCAGTATTTTACATGGAGCGACTGCCTATCTGACCTCCACAACCCAGTTCCTGGGTAATACGATACCACTTGATAAGACTGGTTGTCAGACTTTCGGGCCTCTGACTATCCGTAACGACTGTCAAAGATGCCACGAATGACAGCCGGGACCAACGGCTTAACGTACTTTCCGAGGCACGGTATTGGCTAGATACATTTTTGTAATTTTAACTACTAAAACTTTTCGACGATCACACTCAGAGGTATCTGCAGCATACTCAAAGCATACAGTTAAGAGAGAGATACTTCATCCTTTTCCATCTAGTCAGATTTTGATCCAACTCCAAAATTGCCACCCTAAATCTAATCACCATAATGCACCTTACAAAATATTCACAGCACACCTTAATACAATATCTTATCGAGCCTCCAAATACTCATGTCAAAGTCTTAAGCCCAGCCAAACCGCCCAGTTGTCGTTATCAAGATGTGTATATTGTGCCATAACAGGCCAGATCCGATAGTAGTTAATTGTAGCACTAAGTTCTCACTACCCGCAAGGCTATCGACCGCCTCTCGATAACAATACCACTTGAGTAATAATTAAGTGATTTTACTTTTGGTTTCGATAGTTCTTGTTTTAATTAATGTATGGCCTGCGTTATACTTTGGGTGTGTGGTAATTGCTGGGTTTGCTGAATATGTTTACTGTGTATGGTTTATGAATCTGGGTTTTGTATCTTTGCTTAGCACTTCAAGAGCAGTAGCCTCTATATTATCAGCTTGAATTGTGAATAGACTAACTTCCAGGCGTTTCCCAATAAATTGATAGAAATATAACAGGGTTTTGGCGTCTTTATCTCCAACAATTTTTTAAGAGATGTAAACTGAACGGAATGCGAATATAGGCTGATACATATGATAACAAGAGTTTATTTACCAGATCATCATCACCTAATAATCTTTCCTTCTCATGACTCATCGGAGGTACTTTCAGAAAAATCCGCAGCGATTTCCTTGACACCCAAAGCCGGGAAATTAGGGTTAATCATTATAAGAATAGGTTACAAAAGCATGGACATTAATATTTTCTTGTCATACATAATAGAACTGCAAACGATTCAAGCTCCCGAAATCTCTATAAAAGTCGGTAAAACAAAATTAAATCCAATAAATAGAGCAACTGATCCCACATTATATTTTCATACTAAACTTTCATGGCTTTCGATCGCGCTTATTCATTTGTAAAGACAACATCTTGATCTTCATGATAACTATTTCCAGATTGGTGCTTAGTCCAAATAAATTTAATGACGGCCTCAAAACCAGCCCAATCGGTTTCTCCTTTGTTACTCCCTTTGTAGTCCAATGTACTCCGAAAAAAATGTTATAGCAACGAAAAGCAGGCAAACGATAAATTGATTTAATGAAACAGGATATGGCTAGAAAAGAGGTAATTCCTGAGGTGATGGCTGATAATGATGATGATGAAGAAGAAATGCTACATCGACCACAGTAAATTGGGATAAAAGCAACAACAACTAGTTCTACTGTATCTAGTGCAAAATTGTGACGCACGCAGTAATATACTAAGATAGTATTAAGAACAGATCAGCAGAGAACTACATTTTCAGTATAGTTATTATTAATAAATACTGTATAATCCCTGGTAGAAACGGTGTTGGCTCAAATCCACGCGAGCTTTATCACAGAGTGGCGCCAAAGAGTTCGGCTTGAAAGGGAAAATCCGTTCAATAAAATATAATAATAATAATAATAATAATATAATATTTGATCTTCCAGTTTCCGAGATAAATTAAAGTGAATCTGGTAACGTATCTGCTGATACAATGTAAATGCTATGTCAGTAATAGACGATAAGTTTGCAGTAAGATGGAACTGTAATAGACCAGTGAGACGTCTGATATTTTTACAAGTTCATCATCATCTTCTTGTTCTCTAGTTGGTGTTTCATTTCGTTTCATCTGTGTGAGCAATTAGTTCAGCGTTTATTTCAGTTTCATTGTATTTTATTTAAATTGTCGAAGTGGAAAATGGTTTTCTCCAAAAATCACATATTTAAAATTCTGGTATTTCCTTGTAGTTCGTTAACCTTGCTCCAAATAGTCCACAATAGCGTGCATTGACATTCAAAAAGTGAAAGCTATAATTTTTACAAAATAGATATAATTCGTATGATTAGCGCATAACGTTCGGGCGTCGCAAATTATAACATATTAAGATCTGAGTGCACGCGATACACCGACGAGTTTGTAACGCGAATCATGTGGGATACGGTACGGTGGCGGTTGTAGCGAGCAAATAAGATCAGGAAATTCTGTTACGGGTGTCACTGGTGGCATATCTATTTAGTCAACTATTTCGAAGAATATTTCAGCTTTAGCAACGTTGTAGCTATCCGTTACAATGACATTAGCAAAATTCATGATTACGACGCCATCTACGAGTACGTACCTACTGATATGTCTAATAAATAAACTGATCGTTTTGTATGCGCCTGTTTCAGTGAAAAACTTATAGTTATGTCTTTTTTTATTTCTAATACATCATCATCATCTGCCTAGCCTTTTCCCAACTATGTTGGGGTCGGCTTCCAGTCTAACCGGATGCAGCTGAATACCAGTATCTGACCTCCACAACCCAGTTACTGGGTAATACGATACCCCTTGGTAAGACTGGTTGTCAGATTTTCGGGCTTCTGACTACCCGTAACGATTGTCAAAGATCTACGAATGACAGCCGGGACCAACGGCTTAACGTGCTTTCCGAGGCACGGAGGGGTCTTGGTATGTAAAGATGGTCACCCATCCACAGACGAACCGCGGCAAGCGTAGCTTAACCTGATTGATCGACCTGTGCGGCTGTTATTATTTAGCCACGGGCCCCTCATTCTAATACAATTAAGTTAAAAATGTTTTATTATCATTCTCATTATTTAGAGTTGTAATTTCCAACAAACCAACAATTCTCATTTGAATATCAAATTGGCTCTTCATTAATTCTTATTGTTATACAATTTGTTGTTGTTGTTGTTGTAAATGTTGATGCATTTACCACATCTATACACAAAGCTTCTTTGGCTTCAACTTTTTTTATTATCTTCTTGGATTTCGTTATTTTGAATATGCATATATATTCCTCCAGATGTATTAATGTAAAAGAAGCAAAAGGAGTGCGTAAGAATCGTAGCATTTGGCGTTCTGTAGATCCTGTCTACCTCAATGGGAATAAGGCGTAAGTTTATGCATATATGTATAGTATAACATTATTATCACCGTTTATACTTTCAATATCATTACAATCGCTATCACTGCAGCCCCACGTACAAATCGGACGAGCCGCTGAATGATTGACATAATAGTTGTTTTGACTCAGGTGTCGGGCTGCGTTTGATGCTGTTTCGTGTTATTTGCCACATGTAACATGTTATCCTTCGCGAATGTTCTGACAATGTCACGATTTATAGTTGTTAGTTTTGGTGATGTTGTTCTGATTGGTTGACATCACTGTAGTTACTATGTATACAATTAAATTCGAAATTCGGTTTTTTTTTTAATAGGTATCTAAATATAAATCTGAATGGCAACGAGGTAAAATTGCATAAAATCAGTAGCTGCCTGGGACCTGAATCTGTGTCCGGATAGTGGCAATCGCCCCCAATTTCATGGGACTTGAATGTCGATGTACTATGTACACCTTTGCCTAACTCTGGAAAATAGGCGTGATTTTTTCGTTTTATATTATGTGAAAAACTAATTTTGTCAGTTTATACCCTTTCCACGAGGCTTAGATTGTTAATCGATTTCGGAGACAAAAATTACAGATAAACGTTAAAGGTTAAGTGACAAACGATATAAAAGGCTATGGTGTCAGTAAAGGTGGTCAGATAAGAGATAATTAACTGCAATTCCAAGTCTTTAATTTCCAGCACCTTGCCAAAAACAATACAGTAATTACCATAATAGAAACAAACAAAGCTAATTAATTTATATTCGCGATCGATCTACTATCGAGATACACTGCAGTTTGGTGTCGAGTTTCCAAACGTTAGATCAAGGACTCTTGGCATTGTCGGCTATGGCATTCGTTGATAGCAAATATTTACGTTACGGCAGTCTTAGAACTGAATTATGAACTGGTTTAATTAGGTATTATGACTTGTTTTGCATTTGAAACGTAGTTAAAGTTAAATAAGTACTCTTGTTAGGACGATGGATGTGGCTTTGGGGATCCAAGTAAAGCTTGTAGCGTATTGTTTGAAGGCTTGTAACTTGAGGTTAAAGTGAATGAAATAAAATTGTGGTGCGTGCTACGCAATAGTTTACTATATAACTGATTCAGACACCACAAGACTATCACGTGAATTCAAGTCAGCAGCGGATCCAGTATTGTGGTTTGGATGGGGCTTGATGCCGCTGAGGGTAGTTTAACAAAGTAAATACTAAAAAAGGCGCGCGGATTGAAAATTCATCACGTAAACAAAACACCTTAAAACTTGAAACATAATACTTATTACGTTAAGGATAATTGATGACAATTGTACCAAAAGTAGGTTAGTGTTTGCTAAAAAGCTTAATTGGAATATTATCAAGTTCACTTTATTTGTCACGGAAGAACTTAGATCCTTTTGGCGGGCTTTTGGGGTGGCTCAAGCCCCTGGATGCGCCACTGATCCAAGTGGATGGAGTCGTTTCCTCCAATGAGATCGGCCTCGTAATCTCCTGTTGCTTCCTTCATATTACCTACTACTTACGGTAGGATAATTAGCAATAAATACAACCTTCAAAAATAAACCGCACTTCTTATTTTTCTTTCATTTCTCAATGAAAATTATATATGTAATTACATATTAGTTTTACCCATATACGGTACGCTAAACGGCTAAGTGCTTATCGTAAAATATTCAGGCAATTAAAATGATTACACAGTAATTACTAATATCTAATACGTGTTGCTTATGACCGGAATTATCTTATAAATTCGTTATTAGGTCCAGTAATTGGTACTTTTACAACCAATTTGAAACATGAACGTGTGCTAATGTCTCTTAATTTCAATCGGGTTGTTTTATTGCATGCTCAAATTATGGATTATTGAATATTTTGTGGCAATTTTCTGGTTTAGCGCTGCGACAAAATATTTGATTGACATAAACGTGTCAGTGACTCACAATCAGATATTTTTAGTTGGCTTAACTTACCGATGCGATGTTAGGAATCAGTAAAGGTCACACGTTTTTCAAACATAACATCATTCTTTATACTCATTTTCACAACTCAAAAATATTTTTTCACTTGTTTAGTAAAAAATAAATATATATACCTATACATCTTAAAATATATTAAATATTACCACTAGACTTTTTCCTTTACAATATGGCATATTACACTACTGTTGTGAGATGGGATGACTATAGGCAGGATAACCAAAGAGCCAAGTTGGATGACATGCAATAAATGAAAGCCAGCCGTGAGATTGGGAAGGCTGAGTGTGTGATTGACATCGTATTTGACAAAGAAACTTCATTCATCATCCTTTTTAAAAATTATAACCTAGAATCTACATATCGACATTTACGTCACAAGAACGAAACAAAAGATTTCTCCATTACATCACCAAGACGCTCCATTCGCCTCACAACCAACCGTGCAGCGGTCACGTTCAAATAATTCTATTTTTACGGGTATTTTGGGCCCAAACCTTTTGATATAGCTCACGAGTTGGTATAGCGGCCCTTTGATCTCACACGGTGGCCGCACATAAATCGTTAGTGACAAATTACTGATCAGTAGACCAATGTTATGTTTACTTTCTTTGTTTGGTAAACGATAAAAATTAATGCTTTATTAGTAATGTTGATTTAATTTTGTAATTTGGAACATTTTTTTGTGTTGTCATTGGTTTTTTTTCGTGGGAACGTGGAGTTGAGGCGTTTTGATTAAGTTTGTTTTATATTATTACTCCGTTTATGAATAATGTATAAGTTGCTAAGTACCTACAACGTTAATAATTAGTAGATTAACGGCTTAATACTCGTAGTTTAAAGTTAGAAATTGTGCATCAGTCAATCAGCACAGATTGCAAAAACTGCGAAAAACTCGGGTGACGTTGTCTAAATGAAATAAGTGATGTGGAGCTGCGTCACAAACTATGCTCCACCTCCTGTTCTGCCCTCTGTGCCCCAAAACTTGCAGACAAAGTGATCTCTGCGCTGCTGCCGATAGCGCCGCGGATGTGGCGAAGTTTTGGGGCAACAGAATTTGAATAACTATCGTGCCAACGACACGAAGAGGAAGAAGAAGAATGAAAGAAACACCTTGAATGATCATCTCTAAGGCCCACTGTTTTCTTGCATACGGAGACAAAATCATATTCCTCATTCCTCCAAAGATACCGCAGGCTTGTATCCCTCCCTAAATATATAAACGTTCTAATGGGAATTACGACATAGACAAAAAATCCACCCAATCAAGCTCTAATCGCACGAGTTTCTGGCATTCCAAATCTATTTGTGCCTTGACTTCAGTCAAGTTCATTGTAGAAACGGCACTACAATGTAAACACCCTCGACAAATATTATTATTGCGAGTAAAACTAAATAGTGGGTGTTTGTGCTGTAGTCTATATTATGTAGTTGTAGCTGTATCCACAATAAGCCGGCGCCACCAGCGCGGACGCATGCCGCAGTTGTGTCCAACATTTTGTTGTTATAAGATAATGTCTTGAGGTGAAAACTTTGGGTAGTAAGAAGGTATAATAACGTTATTTGTAGATTTTCTCTACGTTTTAGTATCAAATGGAAAACTAAACAGAAGTTCAAATGATTTTAAACCTTGAATCTCAAATTTTCGACTGGTTATATCTGGTTTCTGAATTGACAATATGAAGTTGAGAACTGGTCATCTCTACTTTATCATTACTTAAGTTTGATACCTTCAACGTAGCTCGCGAATCCAAAAATTCCTTATAATAATATGTTTTGCAAAGAAACTTTGAGGCTACATTGAAGGAATCACCTTGAAAACATGTTGCGCCGACCCCAAATTAATTGCGATATGGGCCGTATAATGATGATGAAGGAATCACCTTCAGTAAGAGTTTGAGAAGTTCTAAATACAAATTCTCAATTCGGAAGCCGGGTGTTAGGCGATTAACACACGGCACCGCGCACCAACGCGGTTGGCGGTGAAGCGGATCTCATGTCGCATTGGCCACTAATAAATCCGTTGATACCTAACACACGTACACCGCCCGACCGCGCGGTCGAGCGGTGCTCTCGCCGCCACCGCCCCTCCGCGCTGACGTCCGTGCGGTGAGGCGGTGCCTCACACACGGGGCGCCGCATAACCGCGCGGATCATCGTGAGTGCAGGACGTGTTGCAATTCAAAAATGGAATTCCATATCGAAAAGTTTATTTCGGAGATCGAAAGTCGAAATGCTATCAGGGACATGATATGACATGGGACATGCTTTTCTTCCGGTGAAATACAAGGACGCATGTTCGTATTTACTCCAGAAATCACTTTCCTTATATTTGGAACAGCCGCACAGTTCGATCGATCATGTTAAGCTACGCTTGCTGCGGTTAGTCTGTGGATGGGTGACCATCTTTACATACCGAGACCCCTCCGTGCCTCGGAAAGCACGTTAAGCCGTTGGTCCCGGCTGTCATTCGTAGATCTCTGACTGTCGTTACGGGTAGTCAGAAGCCCGAAAATCTGACAACCAGTCTTACCTAGGGGTACCGTTATTACCCAGTAACTGGGTTGTGGAGGTCAGATAGGCAGTCGCTCCATGTAAAATACTGGTATTCAGCTGCATCCGGTTAGACTGGAAGCCGACCTCAACATGGTTGGGAAAAGGCTCGGCAGATGATGATTTTTGGTAACAAATAATCAAATGAAGAAGTAGACATCCGCGTATAGTTAAAAAAATTATCTTCGTGTTTTCTCAAACTTTTATAGAATAACATGAAAGTCCCATTTAGAGTTCTGCTTCGTAAAAATGGATGAACCCAATTATTTTTTTCTTTCTACGCCATAAAAGCCAGATTACGGCCACCACTTCAGCGTCCTTTCTTGCCAGTGTCTGTGATAAAACTGGTCAAAACCGCGTTAAATCCATCCGCGCGGACGTAAACCGCCTAACCGCGCGGGGTACCGGTAAGAAATCCGCTTTACCGCTTCCGCCCTCCGCGGCGGTGCGCGGTGGCGTGTTTTAATCGCCTTAGGCTTCAAAAGTCTTTATTTTAATAATGAAAAAAAAAAGGTTTTCCGAGCCAAAGCACAGTTAGGACCAAAGTGAGGTTTTAATGTAGTTTGTATTTTATATAAGATACAACCACGAAAATGCAGTGAAACTGACCAACTCCTGCAGGAATTATATTATTTACATTAAACAGTGAAAGTCATTGACCTTTTTCAGAATATCAAAGTTATGAAAACAAACTTACCTAATTATGTAAAACAATTTGCTGGAACGTTGTTTTAATTATAATTTGAGTAAATACTTACCGTTGGAGTAATAACAATTACTTAGCTATGTAAATAACTTGTTTCTATGCCAATTTAATATAGAAAATTAAACAGAGTGCCTAAGGGTAGGCCCACACTGACTGCCACTAAGGGGTAAGAGAAAGTACGGAACGCCACCTGCTCATCATCTTCTGTCCAGCCTTTTCCCAACTATGTTGTGGTCGGCTTCCAGTGTAACCGGATGTAGTTGAATACCAGTATTTGTAACGCCACCTGCTATTATGTTTATATAAGCCATGCCTCTTTCTTCTTCCACGCAACCTCTTTAAGCTGATCATCTACCCAAGAATCACTCCTTCTCAGTCATTTCCTCTACGCCAGACCACATACTTTAATTCCTTATAATTGCATCTCTTGCAGTGTAAAATATTTGTTCATAAAGTTACACCCATGATTCACTGTTGCGTAACATTGTAAACACTGGTGACCAACTGAAATGACGTCATCAATTGTAGTGACAAACTTTGATTGCAGTAAATTCATCGTTGCATTACTGATAACATCTATTTGGGTAGGTATATGACGATACGGTTCAGTTATCGAAGAGCATTATTAATAGCCGTAAAACTGTAAAAAGGGATCGGTTTATTGATTTGTTCCGATTATGTAGCACTGGTGCAGTACTTTTTATTCGATAGCAACATCATTTATACTTCCACTGTCACAAACTTACAGTAATAATTGTCTGTAGGTTGTCTGTAAGAGACATCCGTGAGAGAGCCATTCGCCTGCGTGGTATGTCGATAAAAAGTAGCCTGTGTCCTTTCCCAGGGTTCAAAGTACCAAATTTCATCAAAATCGGTCCAGCCATTTGGCAGATTAGCCGGAACAAATAGACAGACAGACATTGTTTTATAACATGTTTTTTTCTATAAGTACCGTGCCTATAGGCTTTCATATGTATTTAGTAAAAACACATATAACACATGAGCAAAGTGATCATAATTATAATCATATGAGAGTCTAAGAAACCGGAACGGACTTTTGTAAAGTACAGTCAACACTATTCTAAGTTTAAAATAAATTCCAAAAGTACATAATTTGAAATCGAAACTGAGCGAAAGTGGTCGCGTGCCCCAACTATTAATAACTAAACAAATATACTGGCTATTTAGAATATTTCGCCAGTTAGTCACTCGCTCAGAAAATGTAGTTACACACAGTTTTGCATTATTTTGAATTTTTGACAAATAATGTAAGTATGTTAATACTATTAATGTTGACGATATGTATAAAGGCGCAAACAAATACGTAATGGCGATAGGGTTGTTAAAAATATGTTTTTCTTTTTATTAAAGTAGGACGCTTTGAAGTTTTTAATGTGTGATAATCATAACATAACATCTGGCCTGTAATCCCCGAAGAGCTAGGCTGAGGTACCTATGTACCTACACCCAAATTTCGTCAGTTAGGAATCCCTGACGGAAAACCCAATAAATAACACTGCCCGACATGGGAATCGAACCCGTGACCTCATGCTCAGAAGTGGCGCTTGCGACCACTAGACCAACGAGGCAGCCAATGTGTGATGATACCAGCTGTGATTGTATTGTGTAAATCTATTCAGGCTAATCATGGATTCAGAACATGCTTCTGAACCCCAAATATTGAAATGTTTCGTCGGTTGTAAAAAAAAAACTGTTCCATACATTTTTACCGCGTAAAAACAGAAACAGCAGATTTTTTTTTTTTTTTTTTGTATATCCCTCGTGAAATTTCTACGCTAGGAGGTCTATAATCATGTGCTGAATTCATTCATCCTGTATACCGCACTTGATATAAAAAAATATTAAAAAACAGAATATGTACTGGAAAAGCATAAAAAAGGTGGTCGATTTCAACAATTTCAATGAATTTGAAAAGCATGGTGCTTATCTAAATAAATAATTTAGGCGCTCGTAACGTCGACCACATTAGGTACCTACTACCTACAAAGGTACTTACTTATATGGATATCTGAATCTACAAAATAATATGCCAGATACTAAATACATATTGCTGTTACAGATAGTGCCATCCACGAAGACGCGCCCCACTCTCTTCCTAATCGTTAGTGGTTATCGCTAGTTAATTCCGCACGTGTTTTAGTTTTGACGATACTCACTAATTACCTACTAATAAGTAAATACTGTGCATCCACAAAAATAAAATACTAGCGGAATGTTACAAGCTTGTACTGTAAACATTAAAAAGAGGCACTATCTGTATCTTCGAATAACTCGGGTCAGCTTCATAAATCTTCGCAAAACCTATTTAAATTAGGAGGTTTAGTAACACTAATAATAATTACCGATACAATTGCCCCAATCTCGATATTGTTTCTCGAATTAAACCAGTATCGGAGAATTCGCCTGACATTCCAAAACTTGACACCTAGTTATAATTTCACACCTCAAACCCAGTAGCTTACTTCGGTTAAAACACATTAGATAACTGCCGAAACATAATGGTTAGGTTTAACTGTGAAATGGGAGCTAGTAACTATAATAATTTGTTAGGCTAATAACTAAGTTACATTTTCGGTGTACGTTTGGTTGCCTATTTTGATTCCTTTGGCACAAATTGAGTTTATTGAATTGAAAGGTGAATGAAGCGTTGTTTTGTCATTGACATTTTAACTCAGATAATAACTTACGAGTCAAATAATAAAGATGTAAAACGGATGATTTATGAAAGACTAAATTTAACATAAATTAGATTGATTACCTTGTAATAAAAAGATCACAATTGGAACTTTCCGTTGACAAACTTTAAAAGTTCATATAGTTTTTATAAATATCAAAAATGAAGCGCAATTAAGTATTTCCCGTTAACATATAAGTATTTATGTAAGAATATAAGTGCGATGACCATAACGAAAGTGAAACGCCAACGAAGATATCCTAAATACAATCTATTTTCTTTTCCGTGCACGCCTGTTTATTTTTAGTTTCAATTAAAAAATACCTACTCAAATACATAATTGTTTAAAGAAAACCTTTTTAAGCGACGTTCTTTTTCTGTGAGTAGTATTTCAGTTGTACAGCCCTACTCGAGTGTGACAGACAGACTGACGGACAGACGTGCGTAGGCGCCGCACGTCGCACGCTTTGACTGAGCGTTCACCTTACCGGGTACAGCTATTTGTTTTACAAAAATGCAAAATCCCAGCCGTTTGTGTCAATCAATCGGCGACTTACGAGCTAAAATTAAACTGTTTTACTGATACAGAATGCATAATTGCAATGCTCTTCTCAAAACCGATGAGGAATTAAGTTGATTTGTAAATCATTTATTTTTCATGACAATTTCTTAGGTGTCGTGGATTGTTGGCTGATTATACATATCACACATGAACGGGTTCCCACAAAACTAAAATATGAAAAGGAAGTTGTAATAACTTTTCCGATTGGACTTCAGACAACGCACAGTCTAAACCACTGGGTTTAGAAACATAGAAATTTTGGACAAGGTTTCCTTTTATAACGAACAAATTGAAAACTTTGGTATTTTCTATCAAATTACATTTTGTGTGACTTGTAGGATACCCAGTAGTAACGGAATCATTGCAATTTTAAACGTTCGCCTTACTACCGCAACACCATGTACCTATATCTGTAACCACTATTGTGTATATGTATATCTGTAACTATTATGTCAGTGACTTCGTTCACGTGCAAGTCGTAAGACACCACAATATACTAAAGTAACAGCCGCATTTTATAAAACTTCCCTCTACACTTGTACGTTTGTAGTATTGGTCTCAGCAGCCAAAATATATAGGGAGTTAGGACTGGTGACACGGTAGCAAGCGTCATACAGTCGTCCGTGTGAGAAACAGCTCGTCCTGAGCTGGAAACTCGCAGCCTTCAGTGGCAATTTTTAATATACTCTATACTTAACATTATAAATGTGAATGATGAATGATATTATGTGAAAGTACCTAACTTATCTTGGTCTATCTGTTTGTTACATTTCCACGTCTTAGCGGCTGAACGGATTTCGATTACATATGGCAGGGCATGGGACATAGGATAGTGTCCCGGCAGAATGATCTCGTGGGATCATTGCCGAAGACGCCGGCGAAGCTACAGGTAAAAAGCTTGTTTCGTGTGAAAATATATTTCAGCTTTTATTTCGTTAATAATATTAATTGATTGTTACAACACAGCACATTCGCCGCAGGCGACACCGACCCGACACTGACACGATATCGGCAGTCCGAAAACCGCATTCGTTTAGTACCTTCTAAACGCTTTTCTATATATGTACATTGTGTTGTTATTTATCACCTTTATTGTCACAGACAGTGACCGATACCGATATTGGCGCAGTATCTAGCGGCAAGGATACAGTACAGGGTCAGAGTAGCGGGCATTTTTTACTGGAACCCACTTTTTCCCACTGCCGACTTCGAGACGTCGATACTTAGTATTGCTTGCGGTCGTTTGGTGCGTCGCGATGGTCCTCGATATTCACCAATATCGTCTGGCCTAAATAATAATTATATCGGTATCGAATCGGTGATGGTATAGCTGCCGACATACCGGAATCGGGTTGGTGTCGTTATCTGAATATGAAAACGCTCATTACGTACACTGGACATTTTAAGTAATAACATTAGTTCACTACACTTTAGGTGTCATAAAATGTAAACCTAAGGAAACAGAATCGAACTTAACTCTTTATGGAGATCTGTCCATATATTGGACACCACACATTTTGAATCTTCGCGGCTAAACTAAACGTTAGACAAATATAGCAGTAAAGCTCTTGGAAAAAATAGCAAAATACCATAAAAATTTCAATAAATATTAGTTTTAATATCTCAGTGTTTTATTTTTATCATACAAGTCAGGATCTTCTGCCCTATAAAGGGTTAAGAAAAACTAGTTCGTTGATCTACTGCAAATATTTTATACTGTGGCATGAATTTTCCGTGAAATGGTCGGCGGCGCATCGCACATACCTAAATACGTCGCGCTGAATTTTGGGGAAGCGAAGGTAGCGGTTCAAAGGCCTAAAGGCCCGGAAAACCTCGCCTTAAGGATTAGTTTGATAAGTTCTTAACTTCAAATTCTCAATTCGGGAACCGGGTGCGTGTCTCTCAGTGAAAATAAAAAAATAAAAAAAAAACAAAGCAAACAGATACCTATATTCTATAATAAATCCTTATTCCATTTTATTCTGTAGGTGTTCCGAGTACGAGGTATTTAACTGTTCTAGTTTATTATTATAACTAGATCAATGTGAACACAATTACATCGTAATTCATCATTTTATAGATATTGTGTTAGTTACCCAGTTTAAATACCGATAGGTATTTATTGCAATAATTCAAGCTTATAATAAACAGTTACGACAACCCAATAATAAGTGTGTACAATAGGAAGGCAAGCTACCATTTTATCGTAAATTTTATTCATAAGGTATAACCGCAGCAGCCCGTTCGAAGTTTTATTACAAAAACGTCGAATATCTATAAAATCAAACAAGTTTTTGTTGTTTAAAATTGAATATTCATGTCAGGTGCCATTTTGCAAAACAAAACGCGAGCAGTAACTCTTTCGAACAATAAAACGCGTTTCAAGGTGTTTTACGATTTTCTTAAAATTAAAGTAAAGAAAAGTCCATTGAAAGAATCCTTCGAAGCTTGAACAATATTTTTTGTTTGCGCTTTGAAGGATTTCTTTTGAGATCATTGAATAATGAGTAATTTCTTCAGAAGGTGTCAACAAAGAAACCTTAATGCAGTTAGGTACATTTAATTTTAATCACACTGCCTCATATTCTTTCTTCTTAATTCCATTACCTTTTCATCATTCAAACCGCCCTCTTACTCGCATGGTTTCTACGACTTGATAAAACCACATCATAAATATGTAAGTCTAATAGGTATAACGTCTTATAAGTCGGGAAAAAATTCTAAAGGATGGCGAAAACCGCATGAAAATCCGGGTTAAGGGGAAACTGGCCGTCGCGTAGTTTATGCATAAATTATAATATGTTATATATAACAATAATATAAAAATTATGTAGTCAGTCACTTGCCATATAAACTCAACTAATCGCATCCAGGTGTTGCCTACATGACCCTTCAGGTTCTTCTTCTACTGTCACTCAATAGATCCTCACAATAGAACTTCACATTACTAGCGACCTACCTACTCTCGAAAACCATGCCACCCTCATTATCAATCACATAAAATAGCCAAGTTCTGAATCAAAACGAGGTCAGAACATGTTACGAGCAAAAGTTGAACTATAACATAAATCATAAGGACACATGTTCATAATGATAATACCTACGACCCTACCCTAGGTACGTGCTAAAGGTTAGTACAGAAATCATCTACGCAACAAGAATGCGGTGCGCGCTGGTTAATCGATGTGTATGAAAATTATTGGTCTGCGTATCGTGTGTAACCAGACTAAATATATGGCCCATTCAATACTGGCATCTGATTAGCATCGATATACCTCGAGCAGTTTCGATTTCTGATGGAATCGGAAACGAATTGTTAACATCGGGCTGCTATAAATACATCAAAGGGTTTATCCTTTCCTTTCTGGTATGCTACACTAATGCCATCAGTTTGATCCAAGATCTATGTAGTCTGACTGAACTCCGCATACGACATTCAACAAAAGCAATATTTTTTACATCTTTTTTCCTCGGAAAATTGATCATGAATATTTTCCACACTAGGAAAGACGGAAGAGTGTATCGAATTTCCATTATTCCAAATAAGATCTTTCCTCCATCACAAATATTATTTTCTTCTTGAAAATTAACAAAGTTTTATTTTCGTTCTGCCTCTCTGCATTGTTTTATATTTAAGTGTAGCAACAAGTAAATCGTTTTACACCTATTTTGAAACCATTTCTGTTTCTATCGCAGTTATTTTTAAACAAACTTGATTCGCCCAACACGATTTTCGAATGACGTGCCACCACATTTCAACTGCTTGGATTTCAACCACATCAATTTTACTCAACAGCGCACACGCAATAAATATTCATGTTGTGAGTAGCGACTCACAATCAGCTGAACTTAGCTTTGTCATAAAACCCGTGACAAATTCATCGGGTGGATATCAAAATTGAAGCAGTTTTGTCACAAGTTATAAGCAGTAAGCGTAGAACGTGCTATTCAGATCGATATCTGTTATAGGATTTTTTTCAGGCAACCATACAACCTTAATCATAGTTCCATTACTTTGAATTTTTGATGTATTGATACGAGTATGTCCACCGTAATCCATGTGGAATATTTAGCTAAAGAGCAACATCTATTTTTTGACAGATCTTTATCATGCCATTTCTTGCATACTTGACAACTACACAGACTCTTACCTCTTGTAATATTCAATACATTTTTTATTCATTTAACTTTAAGTACATCCCCACATAAAAAGAAAGCAATAAGAACACTGATGATACCAGCTTTAAGCTCTGTCACCCAAAGCTGCACACTTGCACCACACAGCAAAATCCCAACCGTTATGATTAAAATACATGCAACTGGGCTTCCATGCCACCTCGTATAGATTCGCTAGGGAAAACCTGGTGTTCCCAGTTCTTATGAGCCTATGACTAAGAGAAACATGTACTTGTTCAGTTGTTTATATATGAAAACACCTTTATGTAATGCAAGAGGTGATTGCTGCAGTTTCAATAACATGCGTTGCTAAGGCGTTACCGTCATCTACGAGTAAACGTGGACGGGATTGTGTGTGTGTGTGTGTGTGTGTGTGTGTGTGTGTGTGTGTGGGGGTGTGTGGGTGTGTGTGTGTGTGTGTGTGTGGGTTTCTTGGTAGGGATTGTTTGTGTGTTACGCTTTTATTTACTACATCCCTTGGTTAGAACGTGTAGTTTTTTGGTGTTTCAGTTCTGTTGTTGCTTGTCAAGTCATTGCAAGCGTGTGCTTCTGGGTTCGCTAGTGTGTTTTTCGTTTAGGAAAATTTTCAGGACGTAGATTGGATTCGTGTTTTGTAAAGAGGTAGGCGTTTATTGATTTCATAAGGGATGCACACAATACCATAGTTTCTGCTTACCTCTTCGGATGAAACCATTGTCCACTAGGAATAAGGCCAAATTCGGCCCCAATAGGAATAAGCCCACACAAGGCCCCAATAGGAGTAAGGTCCAATTTATCTCCAATGGGAATGAAACCCAATTTCTCCTCTCCAGTATGTTCATATTTGTTAGACGTTTAGAATCAAACGTAACACGGCATATTTTTAAATATTGTCACGTGCCGGTTTTATTACTCAAATATTGATCATTTAAAATGCTGATGATTTTTGCTTAAGTACTTAATGTTTTTTCACTTAACGGCCTGTCACTTCGCAATTCAAAGGGTTGTTACTTCGGCGCCTTGAAGGAAAACCCAATATCTAAAATAAGGAAATTCCTGAAAGATTCTATGACGAAATTCTGGTAGTGATTTTACATGTAAAGTTTTACCTCTAAATGGCTCAAAAGAGACATCATCATCATCTCCTTTTAATAACGGCTTATTAGTCGATTCGCACGAATTTACTCGCCCGATACGGGCGAATCGTCACTTTTAAATAATATTATATTTTCCATAGGCGACTCGCACGAATTGGCATATTTTGAATTTTATGCAATGACCTCACGCTACACTAGCGCCTGTAGCGGCAAATTCGTACGTGATAGCCTCATTATAAATATAACCTCAATTTCAATGTCGATTATATTTTATTAGAATTTAATAATGTTATTCAAACAATATAACTGTTGTAAGTAGTGAGATGTATTTGATACCTTCTTAATACAGTGTTACTAACTCCCTTTATGAGTGTAGCGTAAGAATATAGGTACTCCACTAGGGATTTTTTACACTTTCGGATACTTTTGGAACAAACTAGGTATAGGAATAAAGCAGTGCCTAAAAGTGTGCTTTTACAAAACCACTCAATTTCTTCGTGTAGGTATTAGATAAACTACTTTTTTATCAACAATGTGTGTGGTTACAACCACGTGCCAGTTGGTCTATTAACTTACTATGTGCGTGGGTTGAAGACGCAACTGTTACCTACGCATAATCATAAGCTCCCCTGCTGAACTAGTGTGGTAAATCCTTTCTTATAAACAGAATGTATTTCGAGTTTATTTGACGTTTTATCCAAATGTAAACGAACTACTAACCATTTACCCAAAGGCTGTCAACACCGGACCCTATTACTAAGGCTCCATTGTCCGTCCGTTTGTGACAGGGCTGTATCTACCGCTATAACAACAAATAAAGTAAATAAATATGGTGGTTCTCATACAAGAAACGTGTTTTTTTTTTTAGATTTCATAATTATGTTAAATATTGTATTACGGAACCCTTCGTGTGTGTGTCCGGCTCGCAGCTTTTTTTTCTCAATTATTGTGTACACTTGGTTAATTACATAGATAAATATATACATAAGACAATTTAATAACGAACTTAAGTAACCTCCATTTATTTTGTACAATGTTACATTTTTAACACTTGGTTTAAATAAATAGAGATGTAACATGTAAGGTAACGTCTATCGATAAAGTACCCTATCGATAGTCTCGAACCTGCCTACCAACCAGTACAGAATATATAATTATTTATTATACCTAAATATTATTAACAGCTTTTAAACGCAACCCTAAAATCCTTTACACAAGTGACTCTTGAATGTACATACTTACCCAATAATAATAACCGGCAAACAATATGCGTTAAAAATACTTTCAAATGATCTACAACAAATTGTCCTTTTCTCCCCACAGTCCAAATCCGACTCTATTTCTTCAAAACTAAGTTCAAAATGGTGTGGCTGTCACTTGAGATAACAATAATACTAATTAGGTACCTTTGCGCAGGTACGGGCTTAAATGCTGATTGTTTAGAGACACCACCGTTTTTTGCATTACATGCGAGCATATTATTTGACCGCACATTTGAATTCTTAAAGAAAAACGTAATTATTTGTTTTAAGTGCATTGCGTGTGACTATTGTGAGGAAGGAAAAATCATTATTAGTATTGTTTTATGACTGGTTTTGTGAAATAATTTCTTATTTGTTATTAAATAATTTCTTTGCCCTACATTTTACATTTTATGACTCACTTGTTGCTTACACTTTGTCACGCTTTAGAAGAAGTTTGCAATAGAAAACTAAAAACCCACTCTATATTAAAAGTTTTAGGTATCAGATTGACAATTTAGGTAGGTACAGACGCCAGCACATCAAGCTATCCGAAACTGTCAGATTTTCCCAATCAACTTTGAACCCTATACTTTAGCGATAAAGTTGAAAATCGATTAAAGAAATCTGACAGATTTTATGTAGTAGCTTGATGTGCTTGCGTCTGCACATAGCTAATTGAAATTTAACTTAGCAAAACAAATATCATAAAATATAACTAATTCCACTGAGACACTTTCTACTACATGCGATTAACTCCTAAATCTGATGTTACATTCGATTATGCAAACAAACCTACATAGTTTGACATCCGTACAAGATAATGCTGAAGTACAACACACATAAATAATACGATAGGTATCCAAAACTATGATAGATGTGCATTCAGATCTACGATACAACATTCTAATCGATTAAAATCGCACCTCCACATCGATAACAATACATCACAGTCGATAACAAACGCAGCTTCATCAGTCAAATGCAAAAATCTTTTCAGCGAGCTTTGCCAAGTTCAAGCGCAATAGGCGTGCGCCGGCGCACCGATACGCCAGTATCCGACGCACACGCAGCCCGCAAACACGCACCCATCTACGATCGATACAAATCGATTCAACGACAAACATCGATATTAGTAATCGATTAAAGTGTCATTTTTTTTTAATTTGCAGTTTATATGAGGATTGAATAATGTTCAGGAAAATTTTCGAATTTTGAATTTGAATTCTTTTTTTTATAGAGTGCCAGTGAAAAGTGTTGAGTGAAAATTATTGTTTATGTGTGTTAAGTGGACGCTGACGTCATTAAAATTGACAGGTGAGTGGTTACTTGTGAAAAGTACTAAGAAAATATTTACGTGATAGTACGTTATTATGCCTATGCGTGTGTATGAGGCATGGTTTTTGCCGTGACACCTTTACGAAAGCGGACATGCGTTTTCATCATTTTTTTATACATAGATTTTATTGAATGTTTCATTCACAATTCAATCATTACATAAAATAAATAGGAGCTAGTTAAAATTAACATCAAATAATAAAGTTTAGCTAGTTAAAATATTAACCATACAATTGCGCCATCGTTCTACTTTAAAACTAAATAAACATTAAATTAAATTAAAACTTCGCCAGTGAAATACTTAAGCAAATCCGAACCTCATAAGTCAAAGTCATAACACACGCAAGAACACCGGTACACAGGGTGTTATGTACTATAAAATACATATAATTTCCTCGATACGGCTCGTAAATTATAAATATATAACGCCCTAGTTAACCGTACAACATATTGCCACTACCGTTAAGAACCTACCTGAGTAACTTAAACTTTACGAATGTAATCTTACTTAAACATAGGCTAGGATTTCATTCAGTAACTTAGTAATTATAACGTGTAATTGACAGAAAATCTGAGGAAAGGCTCGCCCCCTATCGCATGAGTCTTCAATCAGTGAGTGTGATGTGTTGAAAAAAAGGTTTTATACACAAAAAAAAAAAAAAACTTTCGACTTCCAAAACCACTGAAAAGTAAAAAAACATTTTTACAAAAAAAAAAAAAAACAACCGTCTTCCGAAAAAATACAAGAAAGTGAAAAATAACTTTAATTTCTAAAGTCTGTGCCTTTAGTACCGCATTTTCGTTTTTGATACCCACTTCCGAAATTAAAGTTATTTTTCACTTTATTATTATTACTACTTTATTATTACTACTATTAAACTATTTTAATTTAATTTAATTTAATTATGTTTTTTGGAAGTCCATTGTTTTTTTTTTTTTTTTTTTGTTAAAAAAGATCTTTTTATTTTTCAAGTTTTAGTTGTACCCACACAAATTAGGAAGTTATTTTAAAACATCGTCAATATAAACTATCTGGAAAAAATCGTATTATAGAAAGTAACAAAAACTACCCAAGCATAGTTAATCAAATTTATATAGGACCACCCCTGAGGCATACCTTATCCATTGAAAACAATACATAGATATACAATTGCAGCCAAGCAGTGCCAAGCTAAGGTGCATTGAAGACACCGACTAGAAGAATCATCAAAATTCGCATAGAAATGCATATAATTTCGTACATAAGAATAATTAATCTCCTATACATCTATTATATACTAAAACTTTCCCGAAGAAACATCAAAATTGATTCGTTACTTTTTGAGAAAAATCGCGGACATACAAACATACATACATACATACGGTTCGAATACAGAACCTCCTGTTTTGAAGTCGGTTAAAAATGTACATCTAAATCAATCGATCTAACGGTTTATTTATCTGTCTTCATGCGTTGCAGCTGACATCTTGCATGCCCCCGTAGGCTGTAGCAGGTATTGAGAATCCAATTTTCACGTTTATGTACTGATATGGAAAGTGCATACTCTTGTTGCTATATCCAAGTGCATAAATATTGTTGGGTGAATCGAACTGAAGATTCCAACCAGACGTTTTCAGAAAGCTACTTTAGTTGTGACGCCATGTGTGAAGATTTGGAACCAAATTAGTAAGTAAATTGAGGAGAATCAAAAGCGAGAAAGATGCTTCTAAATAGGCAATGTATGTGTAAAGTTATGTGGTACTGTTAGGTGTCAATTATACTGGGTGTCCGAAAAGTCATGGATTACCTTTTACCTGCTGATGGACCATATTGGGATCTACCAATAAAAAAAAATGACCTACCAATAAATTCTTTTTTCACCAGGGCCAATCAAAAATGAGGTAAATTTTTTTTTTGGTGAAAATTTTAAGTTGGAACCTAAATTTTAGGTATTTAAAAGATGATATCTGTAACTTTCTTGTATTCAATCGATAGTAGGATGATTCAAGATGAAAATAAAAAAACCTGTACTCGAAAAAGTTTTCATTCGTAGAAATGGCATGGAAAAAACTGATCAAAGGTAGAGATTTTCCAAAATTACATTAAACATCAAAAAACTCTGAAACCATAAGACTTTTACCATGGTCATTTTTTTTTATTGGAGATCCCAATGTGGGCCATCAGCAGGTAAAAGGTAATCCATAACTTTTCGTTTTCGGACACCCAGTACACACCCAGTGTGCACTTTTATAATTTCTAACGTGACGATATTACCGTGGACGCGTGGACGTCCACGGTAATATCGTCACGTCATCATAATAACACAGGAAAGTAAAATGTATGGAAATATATGAAGACGCTTTTTACTTTCCGTCCACGATAACGTTAAAACGTACTTCCACATTTTATAGACGTGGACCTGGACGTTCACGAAGATATGGTGACAATGGAATTAATTATATTATTTGACTTTGACTTTATAAAAGCACACAACGTTTGGCCAAAATACAAAATAACCGCGGAAATTACTTAAATTGAAAGCTTCATTAAAGCGACTACCAACAGTATGAAGACACTAATAACAATTTTACAGAATTATTTCCATTCTTCAATGCCTAAGGTCTTTAGGGGCTTGTGGCTAAGTAATAACAGCCGCACGGGTCGATCGGTCAGTTTAAGCTACGCTTGCCGCGCTTGGTCCGTGGACGGGTGACCATCTTCACATACCAAGACCCCTCCGTGCCTCGGAAAGCACGTTAAGCCGTTGGTCCCGGCTGCCATTCGTGGATCTTTGACAGTCGTCACGGGTCGTCAGTAGCCCGAAAGTCTGACAACCAGTCTTACCAAGGGGTATCGTATTACCCTGTAACTGGGTTGTGGAGGTCAGATAGGCAGTCGCTCCATGTAAAATACTGGTATTCAGCTGCATCCGGTTAGACTGGAAGCCGACCCCAACGTAGTTGGGAAACGGCTAGGCAGATGATGATTCAATCCCTAAGTTCATCATCATCATTTCAGCAGAAAGACGTCCACTGCTGGATAAACCTAAGCCTCCCCCAAGCACTTCCACTTCGACCGGCTTTGTGCTTCTCGCACTCAACGGGAGTCGATGTTAAGCCTGTCCAATGACGCGGAGCGAGGCTGCGGAGCAGAGAAACGGAGAAATATTAACCAATAGGATTGCATAAAATCTGAATGTAATTTTTCTATTGGTTAATATTTCTCCGTTTCTCCGCTCCGCAGCCTCACTCCGCGTCAATGGACAGGCAGCCTAATGCATAGTAGTAAGTCGGTTGGCTTTAGTAAGAGCCAAAGCAGTACCACAGACCCTCAACGGAACTGTGTTGCTGTGTCAATGGGACAACTGTTATCTGTATTACAGAGGCTGTAAGTCAAATGACAGTTTTATGGAGACTGTCGATTGTAAAGCCTATTCCTACATTGTAATCCAGCAATTTCTCGTCATGATTTTAATCCTGAGATAGAGCCATGAATAAGGTGACTTAGTATAATATTTTATGGAGTTCGCCATAACCATTAGGAATTGAGTCATTATATTATATCTCTATAGTCCTCAATTAGCCCCTCGATATTACTCTATCTATATCTATTATATCCGAAGTCTATCTGACTGCCTCGTTGGTCTAGTGGTCGCAAAAGCTATCACTGAACATGAGGTCCTGGGTTCGATCCCCGAGTCGGGCAAAGAATTATTGAGTTTTTCGATCTGTAATTTTGAGAAATTCGAGATATAAAAACCCAGTAACACTGGGCACAGATCCAGATTACGGGCTGCTACCTCAGTAGATCATGAATAGGCTCGCCCCCTATTACATGAGACTTAAATGTAACTTGTGAAATGTGGATGTACTATAGTTACAGCTCTGTCTGACCATTCGGGGATTACAGGCGTGAAGATATGTGATTATCCGAAGTCAATTCCGACCCCTACACAATCAGAGCCGAATGGAAGTTTTTCTGACGTAAACATTAATTTTTCGAGGCGCCATGCATGACGTTTCATTTCATTTGAACTACATACTTACATAAAACCTTTTTGTTTAAACAACCTATTTGCTTTCAGTTTCTCAAGCTTTGTATTTAACGTTACTTTTTGCACTATTTTAATAATAGTAATAAACTAGAATACAGCTTAGTTTTATAAGAATTGAGTTATTCGGACACATCTACAATGGATTTAACCCAGATATTTTAAAAACAAAATAGATAATAAACTAAATAATTTTAACATCAATTGACTATCAACACTTTTAACATTCATCATAGCTATTGTCTAATATACAAAAAAATATGTCTTTAACCTCATTTACTTCAATAAAACGTTAGAAGTAGGTAGCTACTATTTTTCCGATAATTATTAATAAACATATTACAATACAAATAAACTGAAGTGCAAACTGAAGTGGCAGTGGGCTGGCCATGTCTGTCGAAGGGCCGATGGCCGGTGGAGCAGACGAGTCCTGGAGTGGAGACCGCGTATCGGCAAGCGTAGTGTGGGACGCCCCCCAGCTAGATGGAAGGACGACCTAAAGAAGGTGGCTGGGGTAGACTGGATGCGGAAGGCGGAGGACAGGGTGTTGTGGCGCAGTCTGGGAGAGGCCTATGTCCAGCAGTGGACTGCGATAGGCTGAGTTGATTGATTGATATTACAATACCCACACATATTTTGACATGCATCCTATTAAATGTTAAGATTTATATTTTCATTTCTTTAAACGCACCAATATTTATCATTTCAGTCGAAAGACTTCCACTGCTGGACACTTCCTGCACCAATTCCCTTCCTGCACCAATATTTATAATTATACATAATATGAATTCAACATAACCTATTTTAAACTTAATTTTCCAGACAACCAATAAAACGTACGGCAGCTAAGTTTCTATGATTATTAGGGCCGGTACACATTCAGTGGCACCCTCAAATAGACTGAGGCGCGAGATAGTTTCAAGAGCAAAATAACTATAAATCAGTGGTGTGTGCAAGCGCAGCCGCCCAGCGCTGAAATGTTGATGACTGTACTGGGGGCACTTCGGGTGCGGTGTGAGGAAGGAACTTGTAGCGGGGAGTGTGGTTAAATAGTTTAAATACCTATTGGTATTTAAACTATTTTACCTATTGGCATAGTTAACTTTAAATGAAGGTTTACTGGAACACAAAATAAGATTTTTAATTAACAAAAATGTTCATAATATTATTTAGTAAACGTACAGCAATTAATTGTTTTTTTTTTTTGTGCATATGTGTAACAAAAAAATCTTTTGACGTGCATTCTATTTCTATAACCAGTATCCAACAGGCTACATATCTATATACAACAATGGCAATAATTATAGGAATAAAGAATCCCAAAATGAATAACATTGCCACACCGCATAAACTAAAAAGACTACATTAGTGCACACATAGACCATAAATATATTATTAAAACTAATTTAAAGTATATAAAAGTGTCACGAATTATGTAAATGAAAACTTATTAAATATTAAGACTTATAATTTCATTCAAATTATTGAAATTTTGTCATTTCGTTTTACTTTCACCGTTGTTTGACGGAAAGATGTTAATTTATTTTATAATATGAGCATACTAATGAACGCATGGCTCAACATTCGAAAAATATTCTTGGTAGTTAGTTCAAAAATAACTAATTTTACCACAAATTATTTTATTTACCAACAGTCTATGCAAATTATCCTTTTATGCCTGGAAACTTTTATTTGGGTATTAAGTCTTGTTTACAGTTTAATTTTTAGTTATTATTTTTTGCTTGAGTATAGTTTTCATGTACAAATTGTTGGTCAAATTGGTGTGGCTAGCCGAAATTATGGCTAATAATTTAATTTAATGTTCTGTGTCTCGCCCGCGAAAGCACTAAGAAGTGGTGATGGGCGGGCATTCCGGGGGACTGTCTTATGTAATTTTGATGTTCGAAAAGCGCTGATTCTCAGCCTAATTTGAATAAATGACATTTGATTTAGATTTTTAAATCTTAAAAAAAAATGTAACTGTTTTAAACTGAGCTAAAATTTCTAGTAAGTATCTATTTTAATTAAATTCATATAAAAACTGACACAACAGTAATGGAAATAATAAATTAGGTGAAAATTTTACCTTTTATTTTAAAATTCGCTGTCGCTTATGCTTCGAGGCAGCCATTATAAAACCAACTTAGTTTGACGTAACGACAAAGTTATGTGCACTTTGACAAATCTTAAGCAATTACTGTTAACACAAGTAAGCTTTTACTAACCACTGATGTTGTTATGGATTCACTGTTAAAATGAATTCCAGAATACATACTATTTTTGGAATGATCCGTAGTTAGGGATGAAAAAAAGCCTAACGAAAACGAGCTCTTTAGGGCCGGTTGCTTCAAACAGTTGGTTAACGTAACATACGTACGACAAATAATAACAACTACGTAATCGTAATTATTTGACGTAAGTCAATGCCAAAATTATGTGAAACAACGCATTTTGGTTTGACGAAGAGTAGTTAGCGCCATTTTTGACGTATACGCAGGGTCAAGTGGACGTGATACAACCCGCCCTAAGACAGCCTGCGCACGATGCAATGCAATATAAGGATTATTCTTGTTTTATCATCGTTTAACAGAAGACTGTGGTTTGGGTTTACATTAGGTATATTTTTTCTTGGTTTTTCGAGAGAATCACACCAACAAAACGTAATCAAACGTAGAACATTACCAACAATATAATTATACAGTACCTCAACTTACTTGTAACCTTTAGAGAGAAGAAAGAAATAGTACAAGGAATAATTTTACTTGAATCTAAACAGCGTACAAACAAATGAAGCAACACAAAATTTATACGACGTTTAGAAATTGAATTTGCACCGCAATGTCCTGCTAACCAAATCTATGTAAGTCTTAAATTGTATCGAACAAAGCCGGGCGCACTGGTGAAGTGGCCAATTCCCTTACTTTGTATAACCATTGCCCAGAGATATTTGTGCAGTCATATCAGGATAATAACAGTCACTTTGTCTGCACTATCTGTTCTCGAAACTGATAAATGCTGACAGATGAGTGAGTTGACTAATACGCGCACAAATTCCGCTTCCGTGCATTTTTTTGGTGTTTCCGTAGATTTTTGTAGCGTCATTGTGTTGACATCTCGTTTCGTCACACCTGCGAGCTTTCGATTCTGCAGTTTCATTGCCATGCGAACAATAATTTGATCTAACGACGACGACGACGTTGTAGGTCACTGATTTTAGCATTCCTCAAATTATCTCATCAAACTAAGCATAAAATGTTTGTAACTGTAGTAGCTTCAAGCTCAGGATTTAGGACTCTAATATGAAGGCTGATCCGTCAGGAGTTTTCCGCTTTTCTATTGCTCATTATGATTTCCGAAGGCAGTGTTCACAATCCAATAATTGGTAATCTTTCTTCAACAGTCTTCATATTATTCAGAAACTGTAACGTTCCAAGTAATAATAAATGCAAATTATCATTTAATACACATCTGGAATTTACATTTTATACTACCATAACTACAGCAGTAGTATCATAACTACCAGGACACTCATCACATGACATCATGACAGTTAAATAATGTTTATACAATAAATATATATTCAATATTGACTGAAGAGAACATATTCCAGCCGTTGGAATTCATTGGGTGTAGCTTTGAGAAACCAATGGTTTTAAAATTTATTAAGTAAAACGCGGTGTTTCACGCCAAAAGCTACTTGATATGATAATTCTTGTAATAACGGAAGAACGGTCAATTAATTTTACGGTTAAACGGCTGGTGTCACAACGTCGTTCATTAAGATTGACTTTTGATGAAGCACTAGTTATGACTCGGTGGTTTGTCTGTGTAGCTTCGTTAATATATGCGTCTTTAGCATTATTTGTTACTCAGTCTTCAAGTTCTTCATAATCATTTTGCATTCATTCTTGATGAACAGAGTTTGAGTTTTATTGTCCTTACAGTTCTTACGGCTCTAGATTAATCCTGTCTAAGATATTTCTTCTTCTATTCTTCCTGAGTACATAAACTCACACTTTCTTTCTGTTAGGTAGAAACTAAAGAACGCCAACTAATACGATCCTTACATACCCCTCCTCCTCCTCGTTCTTTTCGATACTATGCAAGCTTTTTAATCATCAGAATAGAAATTCGCTTATTACAACTCATTTTTATTAAGTATTTCTGAGAATATGGGATGCATTACCTAAATTTGCTATATACTGGTAAGATTTATTCTCTTTCGTATTTATCCACTGTTTTTATTTCACTCTTATTTTCAACCACCAGACTTAAAGACATATAACGCCTCATACTCATTATTTCTACACAAAGAAAGCTATCAACCCTTATAAACCCAATCGATATTCATCCAACAGACAGACATACAGACGAGACACTTTCTACGCTCTCGTATGGAACCCACGTGTCCAATGGAATGTCACTTAGATCGACCGGATGCATTTTATGCTTACAATCGGGAACTATGGAAATCGACGACGGGAGCCGCATAGAATGCATGGACAATAAAATTTATAGCCATTTGGCTATCTAAACTTGTATAATTAGCAGCTTTTTAGTTATTGACACTTTGGTTTTAGTTCTTTTATGTTTCATCACGTTTTAAATTATAAGGAGAGGAATAAGTCAGGGAGTAGTACCTACGTATCAGTATCAAAATAAAAACAAAACTCAATCAATTTTTGAAAGTCAAAATTACATAAGGCAGTCAGTCCCCAAACCACTTCACCAAGTTTACCTCCTCCTAGTGCTATAGTAGGGAAGAAGAAGAAGAGGCGCAACAAAACTCTCCGGCAGCCACAGATGTATGCTAAGTTAGAAAAACTTGATTCCGTACAATAGTATGCAAAGTAATTAACATTAAAAAACAAATAAACACAAGAAATTTAATCAAATTATTTGCCATATTTATGTCAGCTAGCAGACGCCAATATAATATACAAAAGTATTGAAAACTATACTTAACTGAAAACTATACCATAATTTTAGATTATATTGCTCTTTTGACAAGCTGGTACCAAAATCCTAAGGAAATCAAAACTTTGATAATGTGTGTTATAATATCAACTTTTTGTGTGACATTCGGGGAAAAAGTACTTTTTTGGCCTTGGAATACACAGCCTAATTATCAACTTGAATGGTTCTTTAAGTATGTATACTGCTTTGATAACTAATTGGGAAAATCTTGCTCCAATAGTAGTTACTTTATTAAAAGCATATTATACATAATTTTATTTGAGACTCACTTAAGCCTTTTATCTATATTTCTCAATTTCCTGATGTCCTTAATGATCAAAGATCAAAACTTCAGAAGCCGCTTCTCTTAAGAGTGCACTTAAATAATTATGTAAATTCAATAATATTAAAAATCATTCAATATCACCTTGCTCACATCACAAATAATGAAAAGCGAAAAAAGATTGCTAAACTAAATAGTGTGAGTGAAGTCCTGAACCAACAGCAAATTCTTCCAGTTATTCCTATCAGAAATAGTGGGAAACAACATCTTCCATATTTACTTACTGCAGGCTACTGCCTGCAACTAAGTTATGTGACATCGCATAATATTTTCATTTTAAGAGCTTTTAAATCAACCAGCGGAGAGACAGGGCTGACACAAGAATTGTACAATTTCTGGTTGGTTTAATGCTTAATTATTTTGTTTCGGAAATTCAAATGTTGGACTGTGTGGTTCGTTACTGAGAATAGGTTTCCTTCTATTGGTTTGTTTGGTGTTAGTATCCATTTTAATACTCATGCTTTTATAATTTATTTCCTTAAGTGGTATTATGTCATCATAATTCCATTGTGTGTATCATCTGCATAGGACTGATTTTTAGTTTTGAATTCAAATCTATGGCCTGATTGTTTAGGAAAATTGATGTTACCATGATTGTCCCTTTAACTGATAGTGACAGTCGAAGCAGTTTCTACGAATACATTAAAGACCATTGAAATGTACTTCCTTGAATGATCAAGACAAATTACAGTTGTTTAACATGATGTCATAGTTACATATTACATTTGTAACATCACTTAGAACATTTAGCAGCCACGTGCATTATTTGAAAATCACTGCAATCAAGTTTATAAATAGTACTTAACTGGATGGCATCACGTCGGTTATAATTATCACAGTAACCCTTTAGTTGACTCCCATAACTTTGTGGAATGACCAGTGGTCCATACAATTTATGTTTTGCCGTAAGCCTTATAATGAACGTTGACTACATGATAACGTATAAGTATGTAAGTGTGTCATTTTTATTTATAATTGTATGTCTATTGGAATCTAATGCTTTCCCTAATACAACCGAAACACTACATCAAATTGATGTTGCGTTATCACAGTGTAATTCATTAAAATAGACCTGTAATTGGTCAATGATCTGTTGTCTTTGTCTCTTTACTTTTGTGTCTAGTTCAAGTTGAGAGCTAGTATGTACCGTTCCTTCTGCATTTCCGTTAATCCTGTATCGTAAATGTCTTATAATAATACCAGCCTGTTATTTCCCCACTGCTGGGCAGAGGCCTCTTCTTATACAGGAAAGGTATGTGCATTGTTCACCACGCCTGCTCAAGGTTTGACTCAAGGATTGACGATTAGAGACTTATCTTAATTGTAAGTCCAAGGTGCCTCATGTTTTTTTTTACCTTTACCGATGTCAGTGATATAAAAAAACAGAAAATCCATGTTGTTATTGCCCGGATTTGATCCCACTACCTCTTGCATCAAAGGCGAAGCCTTTAGCAATTTGTATAATTTCTAACTCATCAACCATAAGAAATGTAGCATGTTTCTCGTTGACTAATTTACTGTTATGTTTTCCTAAACTACTTTAATAGTTCATAACAATTTTAATAACCATTGCCATTCAGAGGAGACATTCCATTTTACTTGTTTAAATAATGGTGTTGGCGTTATGATATTGCCCATTATTTTTTATGTATTTATTCCAGATTACAATTCTTTAGTCAGATTATAAATATTTTATTTTCTCTTTATGATAGCTTTATCTCTAATAGTAGCTACTCTATCATTTTGCTCATTTCTCTCACTACCTTTAAAACTCATAGCGGGTATGATGATAATATAAACACAACATAAAACTACGCCTGCATTCCCCAAAGGGTTAGGCAGAGATGCACCTATACCTATTACACTCACATTTCAACAGTTTTTTCATAATTCACACAGTCCATCCATCATTAATAATTCGTTGTAGTCTCCTACTCTTATAGTCATCGACAATCATACTTAAAACTATCCTCTCGACATTATCCTCATTCCTCCCTATTACATGCACATACCATGACAACCGATTTCCACACCACTTTTCAGTTACCGGTGCCACTTTCAGACTTCCTCTTATGTACTCATTTATGCTAACTATTCATATATGCCGCAAGGTTACTTTTAAACCTAACTTCCTTCCACTTTTGACATTCATAAAGTTTACGAGTGAATTAATCAGCTATTTAACCAATAAGTACATATTTAAGACCCAATATAATTTTATGTTATGACACTTATACACAGCGCTTGACCTAAATATGGTAGTGGGTAATACTTCGATATTAGATTTACGGAACGTCATAAACACTTAATCTACACAATTATCGAACAGACATAATGATATTTCACTTAAAATATTATGGAATAAATTTAAATGACGATTGTTCGATAACACTTTACGGTGACCATAAAATTGCTTCAAGTCTTAGAATGATTAAAGTTTAGTGAAGATTCCGACAGTATAACAACTCAAATCACAAATCTATTTTAATAGTGACTAGCTTCTGCCCGCGACTTCGTCCGCGTGAAATTTCTTGGTCCTCCGACCCATTGCATCGCATCGCATTCGCAACACTTCGTATTCGCTTAGCGCTCTTTCTGACTTTTATTATTTTTATAAATTATCAATAATGCTAACAAATGCAAAAATATTTTTTCAAATCCAACCGGTAGTTCCAGAGATTAGCGCATTCAAACAAACTCTTCAGCTTCATTATTAGTATAGTATAGATGTAGATTCTGTGTAAGTTAAAGGAGCTGACCAAAAAAGTTCTGACTCAAAATTGACACGTGCAACTGTAACTGCAAATAAACAGTAAATCCCTCACCACTGCACACTGGCTACCATAAAATCCCTTCCTTCTACCTTCAACCTCTGGCCGGAACAATAAATAACTTTTTTATTTTCACTTCATTCCATAATTGTTTACTTAGTAACAGAGCGGGCGTGCCGCAGGGCGCGTGTGGGGTCCCATCGTATATTTGCACGCCACAGTTCTTTGTATCCATCGACCGAATTAGAACTACTTTTTTCATCTCTGATATCGGTATGAATTGTTAACAATGTGCTGTAACAAAGGATTTTTATTCACTCGAATCAAAGCCTGCTTCAGATTAACAAAAATAAAGATAAAGTTCCTAAAAATAGTTCCATAGCCGACCTCATAAATGCATTACCACTTTTGATTAAAACTACCAGTAAATTGAAGCTTTTTATTAATTAAGGTTCAAGCTCTGTAAGTGCCACATTGGTAACATCATCATCACGACTGTAATTCCCGAAGGGTTAGACAGTGAGCTATATGAGATCAATTTCACCAGTACACCCATATTTCACCAGCCATGATTAAGTCCCATGTAACAGGGAGCGAGCTTGTTGCCGTCACCCGGGCACAAATCAACGTTCCAGTCTGCAACTGACAATTCCAGATGAAAAACCGAAAACACTCCGACCGACCTGGGAATCAAATCCAGGACGATCTCATGCTCCGCAGTAGTGCGAACACTAGACCAACGAGGCATTGGTCTTATAGCTAAAATAGACCTTGATCTTTTATGACCTGCAAGACTACTACACTGGCCCACCTTTTTCGTGCCTCTATTAAATGCTACATTTCTTCCATCATCGATCTCCCCACACAGAACGCCTTGTATTAATAGCTTGGAATATTTTATGTCACCGGTGTTTGTACCTATACAAATTTTAATTATTGGAGTAATAATTTTAAAGCTATCTTCCTGCTAGATATTCAATACTCCAGTGATGGTAACACCTGATTAACCCAGTAGGCGTCTGTTAACATGAGTCGCATATAATTTATCGATTGAAGACTGCTTTTTTATAAGATCTATCTATTATAGATAGATCTTATAAATACAACGCTAATAATACAAATAAATGATAGCAGTCTTCACTGACACGAAATATCTTATGGGGTCATTGTACCTCATAATTATGAACTAATTTTACTATGGGATCAAACCTGAAATCGCGAAAAAACATCAGTTGTTCCATACATTTTGACGAGTTATGCAAACGTAAATGAAGGGAACAGCTGATTTTTTTTTTCGCAATTTCCTGTTTGGTCCCATAGTAAAAGTTGTTCGTAATTATGAATGCAATGACCTTTTAAGCGATTTAGTGCAGGAATGGATACATAGATCTTATATAAACTTCTAATATTAGGGAATCTATTACACAAATCCTTTAAACTAATATTCCCTGATCAAATGAGTTTAATTTTTAAAGCATCTACTCATTTATAACCAAAGGTAATTTTTGTACAATAATAAATCATTGAGATATTCGTCCAACAATTATTCGATATTCAATAATTTGTACAAGAGGTCATCATCGACAGCCAAATAGTAATAATCAAACGACCCATTGAGATCTAGTAAAGACACTATGAAGAATAAAAAGTAGCACAAACAAATCATAAAATTTCTCTATGCACATAAAGTGACAGAGGAACAAATGAGTGTTACCTTAACAGTACTAATCGATACGACTCGTGAGGTCCAATCGATAAGGTTTATAAATCAAATATCAAAACCAACCGATTGGGTGTATAAATCGAATAAATTTTCAATTAGCCGCTGGCTTTGGGCAATGGGTTACCATTTATATGGATTAATATCTCGTGACAAGACGATGAGTTTCGAAATCATAGTAATGTTTTGTGTCGTTTAGGCTAAAATCGTGCTTTTTGGATTGTTTGCTACGGTTTTAATTGTCACTGGTGCTTCTAGTTAAACTAATAGCAAGATAAGTTAATGTTTATTTAGTGTACTTACAGGTGAAATATTTATTATCTCAGCTGAGAGAATTAAATAATCATCCAACTAAGATGGTTTGATAGAATCTGACGTCAGTCAAAAAAGGAAAATCTCACAAACATATTCACAATCACAACTTTATTTCAACGAATCAGTTCATTGAATTTACCCTTTGAAACTTTTCAATATGAAAAACAATAGTGTTTTAGCAGTTTTACCATCAGTAAACTACCACCGCAGCAATAGTTAGTTGGTCGCAAGTGCTGGTCGCAATTCACTTTACGTTCCCATTGTTGTGTCCGTAGCCCTCCCGTTTCTAAGAAATCGATATAAGACCCAAACATTCGGGTTTTCTGGGAAAGGTGCGGTTTTTTAATACCGACACTTTGTTCCAATACCGGCAGAATTTGATTTGAATGCGCATTACTCCAATTTATGTGCGAAAGTCTTGTGATGGACGTGACTTCTTGAATACGTTCCTAATTAAAAGGCTCGATGTCGACAATGACAGTTATTATGTCAGTACTATTCGGGTTATAGAACTCAGTGTTGAATAAAGAACATTATTGTGCTTTCAAAACATGAGAAAATAAAATCTAATTACCCAAACAAATAATTCAAAGTAACATCCAGCGCTTTCTTTTAATATTGATGTTCTCTAATGAACTCATACTAAAAGCCTAACAAGCAATCATAAGATAGCCTTATCAAATAAAGATATCAAAAAGAGAAATTCAAATTACCTATGCATCAATATGGTAATCGTAATCCACCCATTTTAGCCCTCATTACTTGTACCGCCAGAGCTAGAAAGTAAACCAATGCTCCTTCGAAGTGTTTGCTTAAAAGGGACCGACATTTAACCTCATTTGAAACCCTGGCTGCGTTGCCTAATTTGTCCAAAGGTTTCTATTCTAAAGTGACGTAATTAACTTTATCTATATGAATATTGTTAAGTCCAATATGCTTTACATTTGTTTTGTCACTTAGTGCACTAGATTTGTCACTATCAATTTCTGTTTCTAATTGTTCTGCTTTGGTTCAATTTCAATTGAAATTGTTCAAAGGATTTCAAATAAGCCGCTCTTTTGGTATTTATATCTGAGAACTTATTTTGTTGTGAGATTGTGTAATTCTAAATTTAAGACGTGCTAATGTGATGATCGTTAAATTTGAAAAAGGTTTTCTAAAGTTGAATTGGTTTACTAAGACGTTGATTGTTTTGTGGTCAGATACTCTATGCCTTCAAAATACGAAGGTAAGAAGTTTCCAAAATTGGCGAAGGCATTAGTGCCACCTTCAAAGACATGTAATGTATTTATCACAAGCCCATAAAAATCACAAAAAAACCGGCCAAGCGCGAGTCGGATTTCCGTACCATTACATATCTATAAAAACGGCAAAAAAATAATTTCTGTTGTATGGGACCCCCCTTAAATATTTATTTTATTCTGTTTTTTTAGTATTTGTTGTTATAGCGGCAACAAAAATACACCATCTGTGAAAATTTCAACTGTCTACTTATCACGGTTCATGAGATACAGCCTGGTGACACACTGACGGACGGACGGACAGTGGAGCGGGAGTAAGAGGGTTCCTTTTTACCCTTTGGATACGGAACCCTAAATAAAGAACTTTTAAAACAACAGCGAACAGATGGATCACACCCTCCCTTCTACTGAAGTACCCAAAATAATACACCGTGTTTCAAAACCTCTGGCGCCACTGAGCAAAGAGGGAGAAAAAAAGTTCTCGAATGTGATAAGTACGAATGGCATTGTCCATTCGTACCTATCACATATCTTAAGTGGCTCTTGTAAGCGTGAATGTTCTTGTACGTGGAAAAAAAACTTGCCAATCGGTGCAGCGTGTCTCTGAGACAAGAAGCTTGAACAATGACATGACAGTAACATGACACCTAAGGGATGCTGCACGTGACACAGATACGAACGATATTTTTTGTCAACAACATGTTCGAAGAAATGTAGGTGAATGTTTTTTTTTTTGTGATCGTCACTTGTTCTGTCTAATTTGGGTGTAATTTCCGCGATAGCTTCTAAACCATGATGACCAGATATCAAATATCCATAATATTATTATAAATGCCAACTTTGTTAGCTTATTTGAATGTAATGTGGCATATTTATAAACCATGACCTGGATTAGGACTTTGGATACTTCAATCCCGGCAGTACGTTCCCGTGGGATAATTTCTAACCTCCAAGTAGGTAAATCCGGGGGCAAAAGCTGTATACACTATGTCATATTGCATCCGGCTACTTTATCACACTGAAATCCGTAGTCTATGCAAATATGGTGTTACATTCTTTACTAAGATACTGATAAGCACACGTGCCGCACGCTTAGGTGCCATTTAGGTGTCAATGGTTTCCAAAATTCATTTTATTCAAATTAAAGCTGTTACTCGAGTTATTAAGTTGTCAATTCAGTGTCCTGTCCATATTAATCATTCAATACCTTTGTCATAATATATCATTTATTTAGAGGGTGTTCGTGGGAGGTTATTATTATTATTACTCATAGTTTAAGTTGTTCTGCTGTTTAATTCGTGTATGTTTTTTAAGCTATTAATAAATCTGATAAGTGTAAAGTGGAATTGACATCCAGTAGCTGATAATCCCATGTGGTACCTACACAAAAACTGGGAGTAACGTAACTGTTTTTTTTTTCGTCAATTAAAAAACAAAATTCTTCTTAAAATATTTGAGTCATCCATTTGTAACTGACCACTTTAAAAATACAATTCCTCGTTGTTTTTACTTGTTTATTATCTCGACTAAAGTGTTTTTCTGTGCATCGTACAAAGGATCACAATATTTGCCACTTGAAGCACTGTCTTCACGCCCTCGATCTGTCATTCTCACATTAACTTCTTCAGACAGTGACCAAAGAAGACGTCACGTTTATCGTCAAAGGCATACAGTCGACAATTCTTTAGCATCCGTCTAAATGTTGTAAGTAAAAATTAAATGGTGTCTTATCTTTTGACAGCAATTGAGTGATTGCTTTGTGTTAAAAAGTGAGCTGTATCAAAGAAGACCGCTCTGCGTGTACTTTAAATGCCTCCGTTTTAAATTTAAATTATTTTTAGTGTGAGAGGACGTTCTGAAATAATGATCGGTGGTCGTTCTTGCAACTGACGCATTGTCTTTGTAAACCTTTTCGGTTGAAAACTTGGGTAAGCATCATTTTGCCTATTACGCACTTCTGTTTCCAACTTTGCTGGGAAAATAAGGCACTCGACGAATAGATTTCACTTTTAACACAATTTAATTAACAAGAAATCACCAATAACTGCGTTAAGGTAATAAAACTGAGCAAGAATTCAATTACAACTTGAAGTATCAATTTACTGCTTATAACCATAGCTGTTATAATGAAATAGGCAAGATTCCCCGTCTCCCATCCACAATCGAAGTAACGAGTTCAATAACTGATTTTCCATACATAAGTTATGAAGCAAGATTACTAGTTTCCAAGCAATTAACTGGATACAACAACATAGCTATGAAATCGAAAGCTTTTCTTGAAGATTTGCATAAGTAGGATCTTGTCTTTAAGGAAGCGTTCGATACTGGCCCTTATGATAAAAGAGTGAGAATTCAAGTAGTTTGAATAGGTCGTAAAATGTGCTATGGTAAAAATTCTCAAGGTTTGCCCGTTGGCGCCTCGAAGAGTCCTTGAGTCGGTGGCAATACTCGACAGCCCTTGAATGGGCCGAGAAATACGTAAGAGGTAGAAGTAGCAACAAAAATAACATGGAACACTTTGCTATTAATTACTAATGGTGTGTTTTGTCCATTATAAGGTACGATTTAAATGTATGTACATACCAAATTATATAATCTCTATTGGATCCCATTTAATTTTAATTGAGTCATAATTTATTTGGTTTGTTAATTTGATTTGGAGATAATATTCTTCTGAGAAATAAATGAATTATTGTTTTGCCTTTAACAAGCCTTTGTCTTTGTGTCCACTAACCCGCACTGGGTCTGCGTGGTCTATTACGGCCTACTCTCTCTCACAGAGAGGAGGCCTTTGTCCCAGCAGTGGGAAGTTTTTAGGCTGTTTTTTTTTTTAAAAAAAAACGTTGCCCCACACTAGGAATTTCTCCTGTATTGTGGGTGCGTTTACAAACATTTAAACTCACATACTCAAACAGCCAGATCCGGAACAACTACTTGTAGGTCATACAAATATTTGTTCCGTGCGGGAATCGAACCTCGCGGGTTCGATTCCCGCACGCAGCGCAGCAGTCATTCGCTTAACCACTGCGCCAACCGTGCATTTTGGTTGTCTTTGTCTTTAGATTTCATTACAGTTTATCGGTATTTCGAAATAGCTTTTGTCAGAATTATTGATATTAAAAGCACAATTATCTTAACTGCTATCATGTGAGGCTGAATGTTTGGCTCTGATATTTATTCGCATGTACATGTAATCGTAGTTGGGATCAGAAATAAATTGTTAAAAGTTCAAGAACAAAATGCTACTTTGTTTGACATTCCTAGAGTTATTTATGTAATGTTACATTCGTACATGTATAAAGGCCTTATTTCACAGTTTAAGATATTGTATTTCAAGTTGGACTTGATTTGTTTTTACGATTTTATTCGAATCTTTTACATTCGATTAAGTATATTACTCATCATTCATTAAAATTACTAGCGCAAAACATTTTTGTCTTTTTTACCAAGTTTCCAACCATTTCTTCATTTTACATTTCTTACTCAATACAACTATCTATCTCATGAATTGTATCAATTTTTTTTATCCATCAAACCTATAACTTCAATATATGGAACTAAATTATCCACCAGCATAACCATAACTCCATTCCTTGCTTATTTGAACTTTATGACGTTGAAATTACTGTTTAAATTGAAATGTTGCAGGTCATTGTAAATTAGTCTTTCTCTGATCGCCGGAGGAATTTGCGTAGGTGTTCATAGCTTGTTTTCTTTGAGTTTTCGCCTCATTAAGTGTTTGTATACACGCATTGGATACACTGTCGTACACGTGATAAATGCTTACCCAATATAAATCCCATACATCTATGTTATGGGAAACGTTATTGTTCAATTTACTCATCATTCTTTCTAAGCTTTCAAAAGGCGATGTTTACTCTACAAATATTTGTTAGGGTTTTGGAAATAAGCATTGTGCGCTTTAGATTTATATCCGACCATTTTGATCAATATAAATTAAGACCACGACATGACATAGGTATATCTGTCATTAAGACCACAAAATGTCATTATTATATTTTTCTTTTTGTGGTCTGTAGGTATGACAACTAGATCAATATGACGTTCAAAAGTGCCTTTTCTGTGCCTATTTGAAATTAATGCTTGGATTTGATTTCAATATATATTTTTTTGTCTGTAACATTTATTTAAAGAGAAATATGTCTAAGTAATTTTATGAAAAGCTTTAAAATAACAGTTGGGAAAGACAGGATGTTGAAGGTAGATAATCTGTTATTGTGGTGAACTTGAAGGATGGCTATGTCCAAGAGTAGTCTGCGATAGACTAAGTAAATTAAATGATTATATATTTTATTTTTAGATAGCACATAAAGAAAGAAGACATCAGCGATATCTTTCAGATACAGAGTTCATTAATATTAAAATGTGCAAATATTATTCTCATTCGCATAGTGTGTATGTGGCTATTGATTTCAATAAGGTCATGTTTAGCGAGCACCATATTGACCTATTTCCCACCATTATAATTTACAGGGCGCGTGAGATAAGACCTTTTTATTTCAAAAAACATTTTCTTGCTTTTATTATTACTGTCGTTTGTCATCTTTAATGTATGGTTTGGATCTATTTTTTTTTCTATTTAATGGCTCCTTTGCTTTCATGATTTGCATCTCTTTACGACCAATGTGACTTCAGCTAGAAGGTGCTTAAGCCTTCAATTTTTTTAAAAAGCTGCAGTGCTTTTTAATTATATTTTTTTTTTCTCTCACTTTTCAGTTGCAAACACAAGTGGTCATTTTAATAGTTTTAACTATTACATATAGTATTATAGTAATATGTTTTTGCTTGTATGTTCGCAACACAAATTCTAACAACACACAAATTATAAGTCTAAACGCGAAGACTTGTAATTGGCTTTCTGTCGACTATTGTTTCCTTTTTTATGTTGTTTTTTTTAGCTGTTAGTCTTCCATGCTGTAACAAATAAATAAATAAACACTTTCGTCTACTTTTGTTGTTAAATTGAATTTATTTTATTTTATATTAGAAATTGTAATAGTCCTGTTGTCTGCATAATCTTCTTGTTCAGGAGTGTATTTTAGGAGTGTAGTTATTTTTTTCAATAAAAGTTAAAAACTACAGCCGATTGGTTTATGTTAACATCAAAGTAATCTCATTAATGCAAAACCTCTTTTTCATTTCAACAACTTCTTGATTTCAACTTCTAGTTCAATTTATTTAAACATTTCAACATCGTCTGAATCTCAAATGGTTTCCTGGTTCCCGTATCGCATCACATATTTACATTTTACAAGTTAACCACTGGCTATCATATCGTTTTTATCATTAACCTCTTACCGTACACAACTTTTAACTAATTCGTAACTCTAAACCGTCCAAGCTTCCTTCAAAGATAGTGCGGTGACATTTCACAACACTATTATCCAGATTACATTATCGATAACGTTTAAGTATCGATATTTCGTAACGTTGTCTGTTATCGGGCGATCGATAACCTTTATTCTGCCTTCCGCGGTGACAAGTACAAGACTTGGGGAAAGTAAGATATTGTGAGGTAAGCTTCTAATACAACTAAGTACAAGTTTTGCTTCGAGTATTTAATTTCAAAGTAACAAGCAATGAATAACCCGACGGGTCTCTTCGTGGGTGTTGTAAGGGGGAAATCTAGAACTGATGTCTTATTTCGAATGCTAATTTGCTTGTAAGTTGTGCCTGTTGCTGTTTGGCTTATTCTTGTTTGGGGTCACCAGTATAGAGGTATGAGGAACAGGGTGTAAAGTTCACTCATACTCTATGGAAAATGAAGGGTCCTCTGACCAGACGGGCGGGCAACTGCTGCCTGATGATTCAGTAGAACCGTTGCTAGTTGCGCGGTAAACTCTGCTTGAGACGTGTAGTTCGCACGTGGCGTTGTAGATACTGCTACATCAGTAATCCGAGCAGAAAACTTTAAAACCTTATAGTATTTTTAGGACAATCAATCTCACAATCACAAAATCATTAATCTCTTAGCGATATGTAAAGGTTTATTGGGGAACATTTGAGCCTAGCAAATCAAATCAAGATTTTGTTAAACTTATTCCCAATCCCTATATCTTACTGTCCGTTAGTGGTAGGACTGGCAAGCAAATTGATAGTTTTTAGGTTCCGTACCCAAAGAGTGTCAGCGGGACCCTGTTGCTAAGCCTCCGGTGTCCGTCCATCCGGCAGTCTGTCAGTGGGCTGTACCCCGGGAATCCGACAAACGTTTTGCAGGGCAGTGTCGAACTATCGAATTTGTCGGATTATAGAGTACTGCCTAAGACCCCTTATAGTCCGGAATTTAGCGAAGATCTACATTAGCGAAGATTGTCAAAAAAATATTCAATAATACATAACAGATATGTCGGATTACAGGGAGTGCCAGATTAGACAGGGGCGGGATTACCGGGAGTCCACTGTATTTCATTTCACAGAGTGTGTATTCATATTGCCGCTATAACAAAAAATAATAAAAATTAAATATATATAAAAATTAAAGGGAGTCTACATACAAGAAACGTGTTTTTTTCGGCGTTTTTAGCCTTTTGGTACGGAACCCTTCTTTCTGGAGTCCGACTAGCACAAGGCCGGTTTTTTTTATATAGTTAGAGACCCTGCTGGATGCGGGAAGCATAGAAACGGTTAAGGTGGCGGTGTTTGGGCGAGGCCTATGTCCAGCAGTGGACGACTTTCGGCTGAAATGATGATGAATAATTATGAGTTAGCGATTTCACAATAATACTTCAATTGTTTATTTTAAATTCTAAGATTATGGTCGATATTACAACAATTAGCATAACAAATACACCTCGTTAGACACTTGGTTATGTCTCCGACGTCATTACAGTTAATGATTCCATCTCCATCGGTTAAATTGTTAACATTATTGCGAAACAGTCCTTATAATTGGCAGTATTAATCTCAGCACTGTCCTTATCTTTGGATTGACTGAATAATAACATCACGACCAGTAATTTTATGTCCAGATATTATTAATATTAGCCTACTTGCAGGCAATTGTAGGACGACTGTTAACAATTTAGTATTATGTTAGTTAGCCTTATAGGGAAGGCTCGTGGCTAAAGCGTGGGGACCTATCAACGCTTGGCCATTCGTTACTCATCGAGACCTGTCTGTGTCTGGGAGGTATCGTCGGCCCGACATTGACACTCGACATAGATTTAAGAGGTATAAAAGTTTGATTGTCGGTCTAAACTTTTTGGATCAAGTTGCAAAGATCACACGGAGACAGACTATGTTATCATTATGAGATCAAACTGCACCTTTAAGTTGGAAACCAACTGTAACATAATAAGTTGGAATAAGACGATGTCGATTAAAGGCCAATTTTTTACCTACCTATGCGTTTTGTTAATTATTTTATTTACATAAACCCAAGCCTTTTTGAGGCTCTGTTGATGAAATACCAAATTCTTACGTATTTTCTTAATTACGTCTTTTTCGTATGGGAGCAATCCGCAATCCGTGCCTACGCTAACTTCTCTGTAATAATTTTTCCTAGTAGAAATGTAGCACATAGCATCACGCCTATAATCCCCGTAGGGTTAGGCAGAGGTGTACCTAATGTATCCCTGAATTTCACCAGTTATGCATATTTGTAGGCATTCAACCTCAACTCAGAAATGAAACAACTATTGTATAGATATTTTCGATATATTTCTCACAGCAAAATATCAACGCTCTCGAGGGTTCAATCACCAATCGTCCAAAAAAGACGTGCAAAAGTCAAAAACTGTCACAATTCAAAATAATGGTGGCAAAGGTCTTAGCTCTCATCAGTCAAACAATATTCATTAAATTACTCGATCACTACTTTAGTGACGGGTACCTATCAATGTTACCAGACGAAAAATACAAGACTGTTTACGTGTCTATGTCAGCTGACAGATACCTACTTGTCACTGGTACAAATAATAACAATTGGATAACCTAAATCGTGAATATTATGATATTACTGTTAGTCTTAAATATTTAAGTCCCATATAGTAAGGGGCGAACCTATTGTTATCGACCAGGCACGAATCCACATCCAGACTTCGGGACTCCGGGTGTCTGGTTGTATTTTCTAGTTAAAACAAACACGCTATAATCGTGGCTATAATATACTTTACCATCGAACTTCTTGGAACTTAGAAGTAATAATTTCGCAGAGCCAATCAAGCTTAATCCTTTAAAACTTGGAAAATACGTAACTCGTGTAGCAAGAGTAAAGACTTAAATACAACTAATGTATTACCTACTGTTTTGAAGTTACAAAGCCATTTAGTGAGAAGACTTGGCTTATGAATTCCAGCTTTACTGCAACCGGAAGGATTAACAAAATCACAATTAGTAGTAAAACACTAATACTGGTACGAAATGTAGCATCGTGCGGCAGAATGGTTTACTTAAATGTTCCATTTTCCTTTTGAGATAGATAGCTTGACTAACTTGCAGGATATTTTTTATTACAGGTTAGGTATGCGTTTGCATTGGCAGATTAACTTATTTTCTGATGATGCCTTTTTAATTACTGCCATTAACTTTGAACAAGTTTCCTTGTCTATTTCGAAATGGAAAAGCTCTGCAACACCATATACTCCAATCCATTCGTAACTGTTCATGAATCTGGACATTTTTTCAGACAACACTATCTTAATTTGACAGTCCACTAATTATTACGCTACAAAGTATTACAGGAAAAAATCTTTACATTTTGTATTAGAAATAACACATATTAAGCTCTTTTATAACAAGCCGCAATTCAATTAAAGTAAATCCCCGTGCATACCATTGGTATCAGCATATATCAACGTTGTAAGCGACCAACCGACGGCTTCCGAGAACTTTTTCGTCACATCTCATGTTCGTAGACATAACATTTCTACCTAACTGTATTAAAGTGCTTACAGACCTCCAAATTCTTTAGTAATCAGGTGACAAGGTGATACCACTTCCTGAATAAAGAAGCCGTCTAAGCAAGTTCCGATTAATAGAGAGTTGGTAGAACTTATGTGTGCTGAAACTGAACTGTTTAGTAATAGTTTTCACTTAGGTATCCATCCATGTCTTCCAAATGCACCATTTCTCTGCGAATATCTTTGAGCGCATACAAGGAGGCTAGTCTTGAACATTTGAATGCGTGGTAACAGTGACGATAATGGCTTAAATAACATCTTGACCCACTTCATCGACCCCACAAACATTTCACCATAGTTTTTAGGACGTTCCAAGAAAGTTCCGGGGCGGTCCTCTTAGCAGACGAGTGATAAGTAGCGCTTGTTCTCTATTGAGCCTCTGACACGTGTGTGCGAAGGTTAAACTTGACGGTATCGGGATGATCTGGACTACACCATGTCATCATAAAAACTTGCCGTACTGCGTTGTCGTGAGGAAAGTTTTGAGTATGAATATGGTTGGCTATAAGAGTAAGGGAAGACCGAATAAACAATGGATGGACTGTGTGAAAGATAATATGGTTACACAGAGAGTGACGACGACTAATAGAGAAATATGGAATAAAAAGACTTGTTGCGCCTATCCCCAATAACTTGGGATAATGGCAGGAGAACAACGACTGCACATATAATATACGTGTTGTCATTTAATTGTGGTGAGGCTTAAAACTTTACCGAAAAACTTCGGGAAATACTCGTATAAGTGTAAGCAGTTGGGTATTGGCGTGTGGAAATAACAGGTTAGACTGTTACGACCGCGCATCGCCTGGTAGCCTAGATACGGACGAGGGAGTCGTGATGAAAAGCCCGTCACGTACCTACGTCCTTCCGTATGACGGAGTCGACTTACGTCCGCTACGCGTAGCGTCTGTTTATGGCCCTATTAATAATAATAAAATAATAATAATAAAATGTATTCAATAATATAAGGACTAACGCTAAATACAGTTTTTCTTAAATCTATGTCAAGTTCACTATTTTTTTTGTGCCTGAACTAGGTAATCCTGTGTTTCAGGCGATTGGAGGTAACAATAATTTATTAAATAATCACATAATTATCATATTTATCTTATTGGTACACATCTAAAAGGTTTATAAAATTATATATTACGAACAATATTTACTTTAGTACAACTAATAACTTCTCTGTATTGTATTCTTGAAGGTGATTTTTTTCTCGGATCAGTCGCGTTACAGCCGTTCTACATAAAAGTACACACAACGCTAGAAGAGCTTGTTATTATAAATATAACAAACAGACCAAATTAACATTTTGTGAAGCATGGTACTAGGCGAGCAGACTTATCAGGAGATACTTTTTGTCACCCGCACACACATACGCATATTTTTATGGGTATCTGTACTGTATGTACATACAGATACCATCCACGAATTTCTCCGAAACTTAATTTGTTTGTAAACAAAACTATTGTATGTCGGGATCTGTATTTTATTTTTTTGCCACCGACATCCGAAATTAAAGTTATTTCATTATTTTGAGTTATTTTTTTTTTTGGAGCTGATTTTATGTTTTTACATATTTTGTCATTTTTAGTGTTAAAGTTTGCTCGCCAAGTACCTACCATGCTTCACAAAATGTTAATTTGATCTGTGTGATTTTATTCTAATCACAAGCACTTTGGGCGTTGAGTGTACTTTTAGGTAGAACGGCTGTAACAAGACTGATCCGAGAAAAAATCACCTTCAAGAATACAATACGGCCATAAACGGACGCGACGCATAGCGGACGTAAGTCGACTCCGTCATACGGAAGGACGTACGTGGCGGGCTTTTATCGCGCACTGGATCTTCAACTCTCGGTGTTGAACCGAACATTGAGAATCCAATAGAGCGCATCCCAGAGCGACAAAAAACACTGTTTGATTTTCAACTCTTCGAAGAAGGTCAGCTTATACTGGCGATTATTTTTCGCGCACTGGGCGCGAAAAATAATCGCCAGTATAAGCTGACTTCTGATTGTAGGAAAATCATATAAAATGCGAGGTCAACTAAAACTGGAAATGTATAGCTTGGTGTGTCGCCGTGTGTACTCTAAAATATTGGGCCTTTCCCATGCAGCAGTTTTCCGAATTTGGTAATTCTTGCATAAAAATTGTGTCACCAAATCTTGGGTTTTCGCTAATGTTTGATCAAATTTTCATAAAGCAAACACTGATAATAGGCTGAATCAAATTACAATACTCGTACAGCTAGTAATTAGCAATAGGTTACCAGGCGCCTCCAGAAGAACAATTATGGTACCTATTATGAATATTATGACGCACCCACTTACAACAAGCTTACGTATAAATATTCGCTATGTTGACCAATCCTTTCAGCGTCAATATTCAGTAGTAAAAACAAATCAAACAAAGCTAACTGCCGTAAGGATTCCCACGCTAATGTTCATACAATGTGTGAATTGACATTGACACTTAGTGTCGCACAGTGTCACGACACCTTTGTCACCTCGTCACGTCCCTCTCACGCCTGTCCTACGTATTTGTGATAACAAAACTTACGGAAATTATGATTATTGTTGTAGAGTAAATTGTTTAGTGGATGTGTTTGCTCACGAGGTGTAAACAACTCTTTATGGATCTTTAACATTGATTCGTCTCGATGAGGTCGTCATCTAATGCTATGGGGATCGTGTTTTGTTTGTAAAGTTGTCACTGCTGGTTCTTTCTTTGTATGAGCCTTTACTTTGCTTCTGTTCTATAGGCCTTTGATTATCTTTGTATTAAAGCAAGGATATACATTCATACATACTGCACTTTGGATACTGCATGTGACACCACGTTTATAAATCTTGTAATCGAAGTGAGAATTTGCACAATTTATGTAGATCAGGTGCCTGATTGAGGCCATGTGTTTTTGATATAGTGAACACAATACAGTAAGGAATATTTTGTACCATTTTTTATTACATACCCGATCTTCTCCATAGGTACCTACTAGGCTTTGGAATCCGCAACTAGCTTTATCTTTCTGACTGACCGACGCCTAGACAATTCAAAAGTGCCTGGTAGATAAATAGATATTTGAAATAATATGTCATGCGTGGTCACTAATTTTTGATAATGTCAGTCCAGGTTTTCGGACGACATTTCCTGTCTGTAAACTTGGAAAATGTGGAACAGAGTTTTCTAGAGCTTTAGGTAAACGTAAGTCTGACCCTGTTCATGTCTAATTTATTATGTATCCCTAGAACCTATAAAATTCAAATTTAAATCTATAATCTGCGCTCACGTGCAATATCGCAAATATGCATTATTAACTCATGAAGACATAAATCACGGCCTCGAATAGGTCGTTGTAGGCACAAGTTTCCTAGGACTTATGAGTTATTGCCAAGGCTTTCACCTCTGTCGCTGACTGTACCATTATGTTTTAGGAGTTATAGTGATGAGGAAGTGTTGATTATCATGTTGAGCGTTATGACGTAATTATATTTTATCTGGTACTCCACTTACCAAGTGAAGTACTTTGAGCTTTGGTGGTAGGCAGTTAATCTGCCTAGCCTTTTCCCAACTATGTTGGGGTCGGCTTCCAGTCTTACCGGATTCAGCTGAATACCAGTATTTTACATGAAGCGAGTGATTATCTGACCTCCACAACCCAGGTACTAGTAATGCGATACCCCTTGGTCAAACTGATTGTCAGACTTTCGGGCTACTGATGATCCGTAACGACTGCCAAAGATCTAAGAATTACAGCCAGGACAAACGGCTTCATTTGCTTTCCGAGGCACGGAAGGGTCTCGCCTCTCGGTAGGTATGTATTGATGGTCACCCATCCACGGACCAACCGCGGCAAGCGTAGCTTAACCTGATCGATCGACCCGTGCGGCTGTGATTACTTCGCCACAAGCTGGTGCTAGGCAGTATTAAGTAATAGAAAGTGACGCACAGACCAGGGAACATGCCACAGAAGGGAGAAGGCCTATACTAATCAGAGGATCGAATAAGACTGCCGATGATGATGACGATGATGAGAAAGCGACTACGCGAACATTGCAATTACCGCCAGACGTACAGGGGTCGAATAGGTGTCTAAATTCAACGCGAAACCGTAATCACTTTCTATTACAACATCGGGTAAGAGAACAATCAGACCGAAGTCAAGAGCTTCGATTATAGGCATTCTATTTGCGACCTTATGACCAACATTATAAACGGCCTATAAAAGTTTAGTGCTGGACATAGGCTTCACCTGGAATACACCCAGTGCGAGTGCGGTGCCTTTGATCAGACCATGTCCCACTGCTGGAGTGTCCTAAGTGCTCGTTCACTTGAACTAAAGAAGACCTAATGAACGCCACTGATGCCGCAATCAACGCTGCCTGCTCCTGCATGGGCTCAATCAATATAAAATGTGGATAACAAAGTACTACTCGTATTAATAATAATAATAATAATAATAAACATTTATTTTAGAATCAAGTTCCATAGTTTGTTAGTACCAGTATAAAATGCCTTATGTCTAGTGTTAGTAAATAAACTTAAACTAACGGGTAATTAAAATTTTAAACTAAGTACACCCACTAGAGACTTTCCCATCCCAATCTACTTCACCGGATGGAGTCGTATCCAGCGTCCCAGAATCGGAGAGCCCCAGCGGTCTGCCAACGTCCCCAGGATAGTGTTGGGGCTGACGCGAAACCGATATAATAACGATGCGCATCTCTTACGCATGACGGTTGAAAAGCTGTCAACATTTGCGTCGGCAAACATACCGGACGCGCTGCAAAAACGCGGCAGCCACGAACAGAAAAATATAGGCTTTTCCAATCGCACACGATTGAACTCGTTCGTCGGCTACTCTAATACAGCTACTTCCAGCCACCTTGCGAAGATAGTTGCATCTACGTTTTCCAGGAGCTCTAAAATACAATAAAAGTCATCATACGAGTATCGTTGAAAGCACTAGGAAGTTGTGAAGAGCGCGCGTTTATGGGTACTATCATAATATGTAATTTTGACGCTCGAAAAGTGCTAATTCTCGGCCTAATTTAAATAACTGACGGCACGGTTGGCGCAGTGGTTAAGCCATTGACTGCTGCGCTGCGTGTCACGGGTTCGATTCCCGCACGGTACAAATATTTGTATAACCTAAGTACTAGTTGTTCCGGGTCTGGCTGTTTGTGTATGTGAGTTTAAATGTTTGTAAACGCACCCACAATACAGGAGAAATTCCTAGTGGGGCAACGTTTAAAAAAAAATTGATTTTGATCAGAGATCTAGATGACCGATTACTGGTTACAATAGTTTCCATTATCCTTAGAAATTCCTCAAAACAAAGTCAGGTGCAACATTAGTACCCACTTATGTTGCACCTGACTATGTTTTACTTGGACGTATGAAGACCTACCGTTCTGCTCATTCCTACGTTACAATACCTCGATACTACTTACGCCCCACCTGACCCAACAGCTCGAGGTCCTTAACCCTTCCTTATGTAATGTTAATACTCTGACATGTAACATCTGTCTGTCCGTATGTCACTTTGTACCCGGCTGATTTGCATATAAATAACCTGCAAGTGGGAGTTTGCACGTTCAACAAACACAACCGATTTGTTTTTCTCTGGGTATCTGCATGTCTTAAGTTTGAAACCACTGGATGTTTTTAGAGTGACACTGGATAGGTGTGTTCAGAAGTTCTACTTGAAAAAATCATAAGTCATTTATTTAATTTAGGCTGAGAATCAGCACTTTTCGAACGTCAAAATCACATGAGACTCCAAAACACCCGCCCTTCATTACTTCCTAGGGTTTCCGCTGAGAAGAAGTGGCGCAACAATCTTCGAATGAATCATTTTACGTAGTTTAAAAATCTTAGGTATCTAATACGATTTATATATATTTAAAAACTTTTATGTACAGACGCTTGCACATCAAGCTACTACAATCTGTCAAATTTCTTTAATAGATTTTGAACTTTATCACTAAAGCATTAGCTTCAAAGTTGATTGGGAAAATTTGACAGCTTCCATTAGCTTGATGTGCTGGCGTCTGTACAATATTTTTTGCAAAATAATGATATTTTCTTCTAATGTATTCAGTTTTAATAAGTGCACTGAAAACATAACAACCCTCCTTTTAAGCCTCGCCGCAGAAGGGCAAAAAATGAATCATTAAGAAAAATCTAATGAACCCGGACTCATTGGGTTTCGTACTAGATGTTAACGTCTAGTACGAAGCCCAATGAGTTCGGTTATACACCTTCCAGGTCCATCATCAGACCGTGCATTGTCATTTCATTTTTCAAATAAATACTCGTAGAAGTGGTTGAAGGTTTAATTCCTAGATTTTCTTTCCAACACACATTCAATTGAACTAATACGTATAAGCATGTCAAAAATCAAGTATTGCAATCGATGACTGCGATAAATACTATCCCCCATATTTACAAATGTTGTTTAAGAGACGTTTAAACGTAATAAAAAAATCTGGTTAGACAGACGTAAACCATTATTTAACTTTAAGCAACTTTTATAAATAATATGGTTAAAGAAAGCTCAAGTCAGTCTGTGCAAACAAAACGCTGCCTTTGTCTACATTAGGTGATAGTGCAACATAAAAACTATTCATACGGTACCATCGTCGGCTCGCAACGTGCATGCAAGGCGAATATTCGTAGCGAGCAGTGACGTCTACTTATTGTTAGTGAAAAGTGTATGAAATAAGATAATTTACAAAATGCATTCAAGACGCATACTTCTCGTGACTGATTAGTATGGTGCTGTCACAAATAGCCATCTTGTTACCATGCCATCCGACACTGCCCCGACTGGTCCTTCTGTCCTACAATGATAAATTTTAAAAAGATATTGTGTCAAGTGGTTATTGTACCGCGGAAGTAAACGTCAATTGATGGATGTGTTACCATGCGTCTCCTTAATAGAAGCGTTAACGATTTGAAGTACTGCGCTCCGGCGACAAAGCATGGCGGCAGATGTATGTGCATGTTTATAAGACAATAGACGCCTGTTACAGAGGCTCTTCCAGATATTGTTGTAACAGGTGCAGGAATGGTCACTTTGTGTTTTTCATTTGTTTTGTGTTTTAAAAAGCAAGAGATATTGAAATGAACATTTTTGCATAGAAACAACAAATGCCATTTATCATTTTTGAACGTTATCATGAATGGCTTTTCAAGTTTCTTTTCTTCGTGAAAAAATATGTTTTAGCGATAATGGCCGCTTTCATTTAATGGCTGTGGAATTCCATCATTTACTTTTATGTCAGAATTGGTGGGTTCATGTGCTTTAACATCATCTGCCTAGCCTTTTCCCAACTATGTTGCGGTCCGGGTAATACCCTTTGGTACTCGTAAGACTGGTTCTCAGATTTTCGCGCTTCTCGTAACGACTGCCAAAGATCCACGAATGACAGCCGGGTTCAACGGCCTAACGTGCTATCCGAGGCACGGAGGGGTCTTGATATGTAAAGATGGTCACCCATCCACGAACCATCCGCGACAAGCGTTGCTTAACCAGACCGGTCGACCCGTGCGGCTGTTATTACTTAGCCTACGTATAACGGCAGTATTCTAGTAATTATGATCCCGCGTAGTAGGTTCAATTTTACCACGAAAGTAACAACGTCATCAAGAAAAGCTATCAATAAAACGAAGCAACTCAATGTGCATTTTATAAAAAAGTAGTCCGACTGCCTCGTTGGTCTAGTGGTCGCGTACTGCTGAGCATGAGGTCCTGGGTTCGATTCCCAGGTCGGGCAAAGTATTATTGGGTTTTTCCATCAGGAATTTCTCAGTAATAGTCCGATGCCTGGATTTGTACCCCGTTGATGGCAATAGGGATACACCTATTACGACATGGGACTTGAACATAACTTGCGAAATATGGGTTAACTCTACTATAGGTATAGGTATACCTCTGCCAAACCCTTCGAGGATTATAGGCGTGATGTTATGTACAAAAAAGTTCAACCGGATCCTCGACCACATCAATCCATCGTCGTACAGAACTTCTTGTCATATGACTTCTGTCATAAATTCATTGCACCTATCTCCACGTGCTAGAGTGCAAGACACGAGAATAATCGAAAAGTGGCTCACAGCTAGTGGAAACTAGGAAACTCTATTGTAGGCAAACTCCCATCCAATAGGATGGTTTACTGACGTCGGTGGATTTGTTTTGTTTCTTATTCGATTTATTTTTTTGCGACACGCGCACGGTTTTAATGACTTCACAAAACATCGAAATCCTTATCATATGTAAGTTTAATCTGCACCCTAATTGTGTAACACACTATTACTCTCAATTTGAATCATTTTGAAGAATATTACTAATCCATTGCTCCATATGTTCAAAAAATGTGTCTGCTCAACAACGTAAATAACGCAATGAATGTTGTTGAATTATCAAAATGAAATCCATTGTTACTGATAGTGTGTTACGCAATTACCCTGCTGAATGTAAGTATTATATACATAAACCTTCCGGAATGAATTTCTAAAAATTATGGTGAAAATCGTAGCAAAATCCGTTTCGTAGTGAAGAAGAACAGTGTAGTCGAACAGTATATGTAATAGGTTTTTAGAGTTCAAATACCCCAAAAACTTAGGATTACCTACTTTACATAAGCTCAACACTGACAATAGAGGTTGTTCAATATGCTTGGGCAATTTCTTGACAGAAGACACTCTAACGCGAAATAACTCTTCGTATTCATCTTAATTTACAGCTAAACTTGACACTTCTTGCATGGTTTAGGCATTCTGCATACCTTAATGCATAAACTGGATATAGGTAGGTAACTGGAATGAGTAGTTACAAAAGAATTTCGGTAAATCTAGTCCTAAAATAGGTAATCGATTTAAACGGCGCCGAAAAAGCAATAAACTAAAAATTCGAAGTAAACTGATAATCGTGGCAGATAAGTATTCATTTTGATTTTTCATTATGATTAAGTATTGTGTAATGAAAAGGATATGTGTGTGTGGACTGACCTTTAGACTGCTAAAATATTGCAACAGATAAGAATGACAAGGCCTAAAATAAAATTAATATCATCATTAGTGAATCAAAAATGTTAATTCATATGCGTAGATTACTTAATTAAAATATTATCTGTTTTTAATAAATAATTCATAGAAAGCCTTGTCTTTTACAATCGTACCTACAGATAATCAAAAATGAGAAGCATATTTTAACCAATTAGATTAGGGTTGCCTTCTGGTCTGGCCAAATATTTCCTCCTTTCTGAGTCCTACCAAAGTATTATAGGGTTTGTACCAGCAGAAAGAGAAAGCAGAGCTAGATGGTGACTGACTGCAAACTGCTGCGCACGCCGAGCGCACATTTCAAAATCAAAATCAAAAGTCATTTATTCAAACTAGGCTGAGAATCAGCACTTTTCGAACGTCAAAATTACAAAAGACAGTCCCCCAAAACACCCGCCCTTCACCACTTCCTAGTGCTTTTGATTTAAATACGAGTATCTCTCTCAGTTATCAGGTCTCAGTTATCAGGTTATTTTTAATGCACCCCAAACTCAAAGCATCTATTTCAATTAAACTATTTACAGGCACTTTTGAACTGTCATGAATTCGGTTAGTTAGTCAGAAAGTTGAAGCTAGTTAGCCCATTCCAAAACATTCATCCCATCCTATTCCATCTCTATGGGGAAGAACAGACAAGAAACTCCAAGCACACTCTTTTAAATCAAGATATTACAAAATCCTAGGTGCATTATTCTTGTTGCTTTTTTATGTGAGAACAACGTTAAAAAAAATGAAGGAACAATTTAAAATATAACATTAAAAATATGGCAATTAAGAGATGGCTAATCTCAACCGACGGCGCGTGCTCACGAACATCAAGAGTGGATCAGCACCCCAATTGCGTAACACACTTCTACTCTCAATTTGAATCATTTTGAAGCATATTGCTAATCCATTGCTCCATAAGTTCGAAAAATGTGTCTGTGCAACAACGTAAATAACGCAATGAATGTTGTTGAACTGTCAAAATGAAACCCATTGCTACTGATAGTGTGTAACGCAATTACCCTGCGGCACCATCGAGCCCCACAATTTTTTAGGGATAATGATGATGACAATTTGATATCCTACAGTTAGACTAACAATATATTTTAACCACTATCAACATAAACAAATGAATGTATCAATTAGAAAACTTCAAAAGAACTATACACATAAAATAATATTACGTAACATACTTGACAGTTAAAACAATGACCCTACCAGTACCTACACCTAATGACCATTTCTACCTAATGGCTGTGGTGAGATCACTCAGTTCTTGCTACAAGTATTATCACCTTATAAACCAAATACCTAATTGCAAAGAAAATCATGATTCGGCCGTTTAATAGTTTTATACACATTCTTTCTTACAATGCGTCAGCTGATAGTGGAGTTACCTATTGTTATGCGTTACACTGGTAATTATTACATTGTTATGAAATACCTATCGGCCAACATTTTTGTGAGGTGATGCAACATAGAAATGAGCGGTGCAAAGAGATCGGTAGCACGGCGTAGAATTAGTTAAAGGGTCTTCAGATCTGATGGGTACTTGTTATTATCTTGTTGTTATGCTATCTCAAATAGCACAAAGTAATTTTATTTATTTTCTTCTTATTTTGTTACTCCCAAAACTGAAAATATTATTTTGCCCAAAGATATTCTAATCATGTAAATTAATATTAATAGCAATAATAAATTAACTTTTAGTACCTATAATATGTTTATGCAAATGAGAACTATTTTTTTTTAGAAAGCCTATTTTGTCTCACTGCTGGACAAAGGCCTCCCCCATAATTCCTTTTACAATTTTTTTTATAATTGTTGCCTTCTCCGACCAATCGATATTAACAAAAAATATTGAAAAATTAGCAAATCATCCATATAGATGGGGGACTATAACCTTAACAATTATTAAAGAAATAGTTCAGTCACTGCACCCGATGTTGTTTTTACACGAGGAAAATCACTGCAAAACCGAGGCGTTACGCCATTTAAAACCTCAGTATTAAATGGCGCGTTTTTATAAAATACCTTTGCTCTACAGCAAGAAGTAACAGTACCTACAGTTGAATAATAAAAACACGAAAATAAAAAGAAATACTGGTAGCTTTGGCGTGAGAGGTCTATGTAGATTATGCTATCGGACATTTCATTGGGTAGATCTTCGTCATCAATAATCCTCGTATCTTTTTCGCAGCATGTTGCAGCAGGATCTGTATTCGTGGTGTGACATTTACATGGCGAATGATAGGCACATCAAGTTGTTGTTTTTTGGTCTTTTTTTTTTTTATTTTTATTATAATTGGCATCACGCATATGCCAACCTAGGAGGTTGTCGGCTGCTTTACCGGTCTTGTCTATGGGTGCCTCAATAAATTAAGGCTTCCAGCCAGGGCTTAATATCTGAAAAACTAAGCGACTACACTAGCTGATGGAGGGCAGCAAGGGACAGGCCACATCGGATTATTCATGTTCACTAAAAAGGTGACGATGTTTTTAGTGGCTTTGGAGTTTCCCGAGTAAAGAGCTAAATATCTTCCAGTATCTAAAAACTGGAAGATATTTAGCTCTTTATAGTAGGTCACTGTAGTTGACTGTTTATTTTCGTGTCGATGTCTTAAAGAAAGTTCGTTAGACCAGAAACTTGTACTTTATATTATGCAGAACAATAGCTTTTAGACAATTAGGTAATGTTGTAACAGTTGTGTTGTAAATTGAGACTGTTGTCTGTCTTATGTAATTTTGTTTAGTCATTCGCGGATATTGGGTTATACCAACGGTAATTGGATGAGTTCTGAATTAAATGCTGGTCAAAATTTATGAGTCGTCCATATGCTTGTTGGCTTTGTATACTCATCTCATGCTCACTGTCAACATTTTCCTGCCTTTAGAGCTACTTAATTGAGCAGTGTGTATTCAAATAATCTTTATCAGTCGTTATCTAAATATTTAATCCCTATCTTATAATTTCATCTTTAAAAAAATGCTCTTTTGGCATTGTTTAGTATTCTAACATGATATCGAAAAAGAAATCACTGCGTGCTATTATTTTTGTAGGTATCTCACACTCTCATATTCATCCATATATTGTTTGTTCATACTACTCTTTTGCGATTCTCTTTTGGCGTCGAGTAATATTACCACAAGTATGTGATGTCGCAAAAAAATCGCTGACTACTATTATTTTCTGTAAGTATGTCACATTTCCCAAGTGTGCTCGACTTATCTGAGTAAACTTTTCCGACTTCATATCAGATCCTACGCATTTGCGTACTGTTGGTGCTGTAAGAGCTGATAATCATTGGATTATGTCATGCAGGTAGGTGGCTGCATTCATCTTGTCACTGATACCATCATAAGAGTCAAGAATCTAGTTTTCCTAATGATTACGGAAGCTAAACGGTTGTCGTATCGCGATTTGTAAGACTTGAAAATGGTGGGTGTCAGTATCATGCAAGTATCAAATAAAATCGAAGAATCCTTGAATGTGTCACTCCTGTAAGTAATGGGTTATCATGCTGATCATCACAAAAAAAAAATACATATATAGGTACCTATTATAATCCTGGCGTAGATAGACAAGAACTCATGCACGGTGCTGACGTTGGCTCGTAATGCACCTAACTCTTGCTGATAACTGACATAAGACCTTGAAAACACTAGGCCACATAACGAGAAGTAAATAGGTAAACCAGTATGTTTACAAACAAAAGTTGTAAGAAGACGCAGGCGCAGTCACGAACCGAACCAGTAAAAACAACACGACTTGCCATAATCCTTTACCAACAAAATATTCTGTACGTATATTAATTCTAGTTTCTGATGATATCTATAAAATTTACGGCCCAAGCACAGTGCAAAGGCGAACTAGTGAATAAACGGACATAATGTAACTGATACCCAGATCTAACTTGAGATTATTTTAATGAAGGTTTTGTTGGATTTAATCAAATCAAATGACTGCAATCTGTCGTTATTTCTTGATTACGTAAAGCGATAGTATCTCACGATGATTGACTAACTGGTTTGAGGTTAAAAGGATGCACTGTGCCTGTGCCGTTCATTCCTCGCGATTCATGGTAAAGGGTTTATTTAGAATAGAATAGAATAGAATAGAATACTCTTTATTATGTACACCATATAGATTACAGACATAAATATAGAAATTTTACAAAGGGTGACACAATGGGCGGTCTTATCGCTAAGAGCGATCTTTTAAAGACAACCTTTGGATGGATTGAAAAGGGAAGGAGAGACAAATATTGTAGGTAGTCTGTGGTGTACTATTTACACGATAAAATAAATACATACATAAGGTATATTATACCAATCTAAATAAATATATACATATAACAATAGACATGAAACAGGAGTAAAGAAAATATAATGGTGCTAAATATAATGGTATTTAATTGTCAAGTCTTTGTTTGAACTGCTAACCTGTTTGCTATTCTAAATGCTATCTTATAGTATTTTGCAGTCATATTTAGTAAATGATTCACGTTGGTATATCAAATCTCCATTGCTTTCAGGGCGTTCCGCGCCGTACTAAGATTTTTTTTTTCTGGACTGGCCATTTTTTTAATTCATCGTCGGGATTGATATTAAACTTTTATCTATGCCTAGCTAATGGCATAACGCGAATACAAAAGGTTTCCGTTCCAAAAAAAAAATACGATCAGGTATAAGATATCAATACAACTATTTTTATTTACTCATTATTATTATAGCAAGCAATGCAAATCAACTTAACAGCAATAAGATTGCGTATAATAAAGCCCCTTTTATCAGCCAAAGACCACACAGCCACGATCTAACTCTCGAAATATACATTAACGAGCTTACAATCACACCTAAGCTCTTACTAAACCTTACAAAATATCCCAGAAACAACACATATATTACTATACATATACATTACTGCTCCCGAACCTAAACTAAATAGCGTGAAGTAATTTATTTAACTGTATTTTTGAATAACAATCTTGCTCGCACGTCTAACAGACAGTCAGACCAGATAGCTTGTTAAAAGCTCGGAGCAAATTATACGAGGGCATGGGGTAATAAGTAAGAGTTAATGCAATCTACAGATTTGTATGTAAGAAATTAAGACCTGTTACTAATGGTTGGTACTTGGCGTTGCATGTGGATTTAACATTTTATGAGCGTGTTGCACCTTGCTTCAATTCTACATTATGCAATTAAGTGCGTCTTGTCAGTCGAGCAAGAGCTGGGTCACTATCTTGCACCCTAGTGTCTTGTTTAGTACACTGATTGCGTAATGTAGTTGTTGCATTTATACGGCATCACGGTTGTTTACTTTGACTCTTTTGATTCTGTATGTCCTACTATTGTTTTTCTTTTTAAATTGAAATACGAATTTATTTTTGCGGCCGATATAATCAATGCTGTGCATGCGTAAATATTCAACCCGACTACGAAACTTTTCTCAGTGCATGGTTCAAGATGCTCTATTTGTATTTTTCACAGCTCAAAATAGAGCAGCTTGGTTATTACGATTTTTATATGTATTAGCATTGGCTTGGTTCATTAGGATAACGCATGTTGGATTCTCATTGAAGTTACGTATAGATATCGTAGTTAGAGAAAGGCCAGGTTGATGATGAATTAAATATAAATAATGCTAGGAGTTGATGCGATAGCATTCACCTTGGATTATTATAAGAGAAACAATATAAAATTAAAATAAAATGCAAGTAAAAGTTGGTACATTTCAGTGATGAAAATAATTATAATGCATGCAAGCATTAATGCCTATATGGATTCGCTTATTACACACGAGATCAGCAGCACATATCTAATTTCAACCATTAAAATAAGTTAACTACGACATTAAAACAGTTTAGTAGTTCTAATTGAGCTATTATCACACTCAAAGTGTTTGGGCATCATTATGAAGAGTATCATTAGTCTAATTTAAATAAAAGGGTGAGTTGGATTCCTAACGGGACTTGAAATGAGGTAGAAGTGTTTAATGTTATGGCACAAGATTCTTATGGAGTATTATCGATTAACCAAGAAATGGTTAAAAAACTAACTTAAAGCATCGGTCACGAACGACGCAACCTAAAGTAACCAGTTCCAAACTCAATTCACCAATGAATAGCCAGAATTTTACGGCACTAGTATTTCAATGGTGGTCCGTAAACAACGCGACTTACTAACGTGGTAGATTAGTTTGTGATTGGGTTCGTCATTTTACACACATTACTATTATAGGCACATCTTTAGCAAAGAACTGAGGCTGGTGGTGATGAAAGCATAAATGACAACAATCATCAAAAATTATCAAGCACCTTCAAATAATGTCAGTGATGAAGTATTTTAAGCAGTACGTATTGTAATACTATACCACTGGGAGGTACTGTCCGGGACGTTAATCTAATATATAATAGAGACTATTTACTTTTATAGTGTAAATATTACGATTTTTAAAGTTCACACATAATATATTTTTATCTCGTGTCCTACGCTTGTCAGTAAAACTGACCCCTACTGTTATTTCTTCCATTTAAAATTCATACTAGCGTTTATCTCATAATTTTACCTACTACTCTATATCAAAAACTACAAATTTTGGTAAGCACCTATTCCATAGGTAAAGCCACTGATGAAGATGAGAATAATTTTATTAAAAAACAAAGTTTTATTTTAAACCCATTCCTTTTATGAGATCCCTTATAATATTACCAATACTTAACACTACAAGCCGGTAGAACATGAAAAACCCGTTAATATCACCATAAACCCATGATCACCATAAGCGCCGTAATTTTGGGAATCGATAAAACAATCGATTGCATTCGATTCGATTCTCGGACGATTTGGAATCGTAAACCGATAGTTACAAATAGGTTCCTTTATTGCTTAATTATCCTTTTAAGGATTTAATTATGTTTTCATAGCGGTTGGAATTTAGGGATGTGTGTCAGTTAGTTTTTGAGCTGATTGCATAATAGATTTTTTCGACTTACTTTGTACCTCTTTTATGGCAAATCTTTTCCCTTTCCTTTATTTAATGTTTAAGCAACTGGAAAATGTGCTGTGTGACACATTCGTTAATAGTTTAATCGAACCTTCGTCAGTTCATGTTCTATGATTTTTTAACACATCATTCAAATTGTTCAATTTTTATAGTCTTTGTCAACTTAAATATTCTTAGATGTGTCTGGCAAGGAGCATGTTCAGAGTTAAGCATTTAAAAGAACTGCAAAACATATAAAACTATTTTAACCATTGACATCAACAGCTACGTTACGCACTGCTACCATATACCATTGCCATGACAATCTCCCAAGAATAGTTTTCATAACCGAGCCTACTCCTATTGCTGAGCACTTTGACACCCAAAGCGTAGAGGCGATAATGAAAACACCATTGCCCATAAAATAGACGTATGTACCAATAAAATGTCTTCCATTCATCCCAAGTGTCAAGGGACGTTTATTCATCTACCAAATGTATAACACCCTAATAACATTTTTAACACGAACCCCTTGGAACTATGAGAACTTGAGTAATTATAGCTCGACGGTCAAGTGTGAAACGCGATAATAAGGGAAGCGACCATTTTTATTGGTCTACACAATATTTAATTTGATTATGACCAAGTCGATAGATCGCATCAGAATGCGGATACAGAAAAATCGAAATTTGAAATCCTTCGTGATATTCCTCGTGACTTAGAGACTGGTATACTTACCGATGACCATACACTACGAATCGAAGCTTCAAATGATTTAGCTGCATTACTTCATGGCCATGATTTACACGTGTCCTGTGTAACATAGTCATAAGATGAACGACGAGAATAATTAAATATGTAAAGTTTAAGTATTTTTCCTGACTGATTCCAACCACCACTATACGCAGAAGAATAAACCAGAACAGAAAACGGTTCCAATAATGATAGAATTCTTTTGAAATAAAATGAGAATTAACTGTTTTAAAGTGAACGAAATTCCTGAGTACCTATTTCTAGTAGGTATTGATACAACGACAATCTGTTAAAACTCAAATCATCAAGTATTGCTTCGTAGAGTGGCTCTTGAATAACTTAAGCAATGTTTTTGCTTCCCACGTCTTTTGAACGCATTATTGTAAATATTATGACTATTTGTACATATGTGTGACAGTGGATTGTGTTAGGAATTTTATTTCCTTGTTTTAAAAATTATGGTTGAAAAGAAGAGCTATTCGTTGCTACATTGTCAATGAACGTATGTGTATATATATGTGTCAGTGGCGATGATGACGAGGATGATGGAAATTGCTAACTTATAGGTAGATAATAATAACATTCACAGCTTTGCCGTAAATCGTTAAAACTTAGGAACTTTGTCTGTATAAACGCGTGTGCAATAAACCTCTTATACCAACAACAATCTATCAACACTTCAACTGTGAGTGTGCACCGAGCCTAACTCACTCGCAGTAACATTATTTGAATATCAAATATGGGATGACAAGCCATTAAAACACTTTGTCACTACTATGACTTCTAGACTAACATGGAAGTAAGGAAACTAATTTACCACATAATTGCAAAAGCTAACCAGAACGTTTCATGATTAATCCTGTCTTTAATAACTAGTTGCGAACGCTTGCGTAACGTGGCGCCTGTAAGTGTTTTCTTATTAGTATAATAAATTGATGCCATGATTGGCAACCATTCATTATTTTGTATAAACTTTGTGTTCATTTTATGTAGAGTGCGTGGCAGTTTGCTTGTAATTAATTTACTTTTCTTGGGATCTTACTCATCAGCTTGTAAATTCAATCTGCTGGCCGCAGGACTTTCCATGAACCACTCAAATGAACCATTTTGATTAATATCACTTTTATTGCATAAATAGGTATAGGAAAGAGACGATGACCATTCTCTCCTCAGTCATGTCATGTTAATTTACAATTTACTTGGAAGGCGCTGTCGTTCTGAGTGTTATATGCCTAATACAATATTCAAACTAACTGAAACAATCTTGGGCCACCAAAAATTTGAGTTTTGAGCACTAAGAAACATATACTTTCAATCAAACTGATAACTGAAATCTTAAAGGTTACAAAACCGACAAAACCTGAACCAAATAATACAAAACGTTACTCATTTCCTCCAATTATTCTAAACAAGCAACCCCAGTCTAAGCCTAGAATAAATCTGCAGCTTGTCGCCGTCAAAGTTGATATGTCGCCCGGCGCTAAACCGCGCGCCCGCGCTAACGAAGTTTTTGTGCAAGCCTATTAGCCCAAGCGTGAAGAATGCTAATCCAATGGACTGGTGTAACACAAACTGTCAACACTCTGCCCTACATCGGAATCAGTTACAAGTATATTTGATTTTAAGTGCCGACTACTAAGTGAAAATAGGTCATGTCAGATAGTCCCGTGGGACACTCTGTGGCATTTTGGTTATTTGGGTTGTTGAAAAGCAGGATCTTGTCTGTCTGTGACAACTGATTTGCCTGAATGTGTCGATACAGCATGTTTGGATTTTCCAATAATTCTATTTCGATCTTGATGCAAATGCAAATGATGACTTATGAAGTGATGTTATTTGGTGATGTTTAACTACTAATATCCAGCTTTTTTCATACGGCTCCAAAACCTTGGTGAGTACTATCTTTATGCACGTCATGAGCTAGTTGTTATCTTAATCTTAGCTTGTGCCTAGTTCTTAGATACTTAAATTAGTTTTATCACTTTTACTGTTCACTTAGTAGGCTCAATAGTTGAACAATCGCTGTTATTTATGGTTATGTAAGTCACAGGGAAAGTTTTTAAGTAGATTAATATTTTATCTTACTTTCGAACAATATCATTTTCATTACTTTATTTAGATTTACCAACGTTCGTATATATGTAGTACAGAAATTACAGGAAACATAAATAAATACAGAACTAAATGTAACAAACAATTATAGGTAAATGCAGCATTTTCTTAGCATTACCTACTAAGAGAACAATCTTAAAGTATATAATTACACATTATTTTTATAGAACATAACACAGCTATCTCATATCGTGTCGAGTATCGTGTATTTCTATATCTTAGTGATTAACAGAAACTAGAGAAAATACCTACCCCTTCACAGTGCACGCGGTGCGGTTGTGGAATTCACTACCGCCTGACATTAGGGACTGCCAAACTATTGCAGTTTTTAAAAGAAGAGTAAAAGAACACTATCTTTCCACTTCATCATAGTTGTGTATGTATTTATTATTTTGATTACGTGATATTTATGAACTTCATAGTGATATTTATTTTAGAAGTATGTATGTATGTTAGTATGTATGTATGTTTGTATGTATGTATGTATGTAAGTATATTCTCATAGTATTTGTTTAATTTTTTAAGTTAATAATTGATTACCATTTTATGTATTCTTTTTGTCTCCTTTACTCTTTCACACGCTGTCTACATCTCTCTATCTAATGTCCTATCGCAGGTATGCTGGAAAAGATTTCTTAAGAAATAAGCATCACCTTTGTACCTATTTTTCTGTTCTGTTTTTTCTTGTCTGTTTATATACGTGTGTACATAAATGGTAAAATAAGATAAAGAAAAATGAGCGCACTGAAATTATTATTACTTACCTAGTTCCTGCAACATCGTCATCATCATTTCAGCCGAAAGACATCGACTGCAGCTGGACACCAGGCCTTCCCTAAGCACCATATCGGGCGGTCTTGTGTCAAATATTTTCGTTTTATTCAATAGCAGTTCTCCAATTTCCATTTTATATACATTTTTAGAATTTAGTTGCCTTTTAATTCACTTGATCAAGTTGACCATTCTAACATGTGTACAAAACTTAGCAATCAGTGAACAAGACTACTGTGCACTCACCAGCCCTTTACTTTAGTCCTTCACATTCACACGAACAAAACGCAACATATTAATCCTAACAATCCCCTTATCAATCACGCTCATTATACGATACCTAATTCGATAGTGCTCGGAATTTGGAGACTAATTGATTAAATGAATACCAAACTATTAATTATTCGTAGATTTATAATATGTTCATTACGTTAAGTTTTCATGTCGGTATGGTAATACGTGTTTTGTCACAATCAGCAGGGATTCTAGCAATGCTTAAGATGTCATATTTACCTTTACACCTGGTCTAAAAGGTGGATAGATAGTAAATTATTGAGTTAATTTGTAGATATCTCATTAAATGAAGATATTACCTCGTACATATTCAAAGTACTTAGAGGGAAGGTACACAATGCGGACATATTAGGGCACATGCAGTGGCGTGCCTAGTGGTTAAACTTAGGGCAAGCCAACATACTTAAAAAAAAAAAAAACTAAGTACCTACCTACCGTATCGCCTGTCACAAATTGTGCCTACCGACTGATTCGTTTTAGTTCTTACTAATATTCTAATTTCATAATTGTAAGTTTTTGCTATTAGCAATTAAAATGAAATGTTTTTGAATAGCACCATTTTTTTCTTATATTATAAATTATATACTCAAAGTATTGGTAATCCTTTACAAAATCGCGACTTTTTCATTTTCATAGTATCAGTTTCGTGTAAAATATGATAAGACGTATAAGAGCCATCTATTAACATTATTGGCACAACAGAGCTCAGAGTTAGTTCATATTTCACTCGCTCGCAACAGTCGCTATAGGCAAAATATTACAATTTGGCCACTAGATGGCGTACAAGTTATTGATTGATTTATAACTACACATTGTTTACGATGTTGATAATACTTATTTATAATTATAATTACTCACAATGTGAACAGCCATAACTCTTCAATTTTCATTTCTTTATCACAGACAGATGACAAAAACCACACACACGCACACGGAAGGCATGGTAAAAATTACTAGACAGATTTACTTTACCTTCAGTAGCTTTGATAAAAGCCGTTTTTTGTCAATTCATTTAGAGAACATGATCCTGGCGCCTGCTTTAATTTTTACAATTAATTAAGCGGCCTTTACAAAATATAAAAATTATATATTCTAACTCAAAACGGCGTAATCAGTCGGCGTCAAAATTTGGTGAACGTTTTAATTTCTACCAACAGCTGTTTTTCTATTGCAATTTTCGATAATTCGTAAAGCCGTTCTTGTTCTTGAGTACTTATTTCTTAATTAAATACGTGTGAATACTTATTAAACATGCAAAAGCACGTTCCGCGAAACAACTTGTCGCAGGAATGGTCACAATTAAATGAGCTATCTTTAAAAGTTCCGGAAAGGCACCCTGAAGGCAATTTTCGACTAAAATGCCTATTACGTAATTTAGATTTCTGAGAAATACTCAAAAAGTAGGTTTAGGTGAAGTAATGAGATTATATTCGTCTGTAAAACTTGAAAGTATTTAGGTACCTTTCCGAATAAAGATTGCACATACTTTAATCCATCACAAGGCACATTTGCAAGCGTTTCCGAATTCATTTTAATGTCAAGAAACTTTTTAATCACTTCAAAACAAAGATAATCACCGCAAAACTAATCACAACACTTCATTTCACAGAAAATGTCCAAGCAAAAAATGCACCAGTAACCGCTCGGAAACGAACTTGAACTAATTTGAAATTGTATCATTCCATTCCATAGATCGAGCTTTGCACAGCGACGCGCTCATTCATACTATTTACACACACACGCTTCGCTATACGTTCCATTCATAAAAAATCAGAAGCCAGGCTTAAAAATCAGTACAATTTGGAAAATAAGTACATACTGATGTAATCAACAACGTGAACAATTTGTATACAAATAGTGCTCTGTCCAGAAGCCTCATAAGAAGCCAGCTGGTGCGAGCGAGACGGGACGATGTTTATTGTTGCGTTCTCGCAATAGCGGCATTGGAGAGGTTTGGCAACGGTGCGCGTGATGAAAACTGTGCGGAATTTAAGAGGGTTTATGCGTTAGAGCCATGCTGGAGTCAAAATTGATGATTTCCGACGGACAATAAAACCATAATATGTTTAATTTATAGATGAGATATTGACGTCATATTATTGGGAATTTTATAATCTAGTGCATGGCTGAAAAACATTTTCAATTTTTTGTTTAGTTTTCTCATCAGAACCGTTTTTATGCAAGCCTTTTTTAAAACTAGCGATCGACGGTCTAAGCAGATGCTAGATATTAGTAAAACCATATATGACAAACTTATTACAACATTACTTTATAAAAAATAAGAACATTTTTTAGTGCATGGCTGAAAAAAAAACACGATTACTGTAAGTTTTCATTCAAGAAAAGTATATTCAAAAGTGTCAATTGTAGCCACTTTTCGAGATATTAAACGTGTTAGTTTAGGATGAAATCTGAAATATTTATATTTTCTTTTAGACCTATTAAATTAAGACATTTATGTTCTAAAACATGGTTCAAATATTTTTTTAATAACTTATATGTTTATTTTACTATGAATTATTTAGTATTGCTATATAATCGGCGCGGATTCACGCCACCGCTCATTGCCGGCTGAGGCCTTTCAGAGGCAGGACGTGTGTCGCTCCCATCGCTGCGTGTCGCGTAAAATATTATCGTACTTTCGCGAGTTTTTAGCGCGACTGGGACATATTGATACTTTTTATTATAATATATTTTTATTATATTACAGAACTTTGGTGAGTACATATTTTAATGTAATGGTATTCAATTAACTTAAGAAGATTAAATTAGACTTCTTTATGTATGTTTCGATTTTACTTTTTTTTAGATATGGCTAACAAAAGGCGCTATACGGGAATAAAACGAAAAAAATATGAAAATTTAGCCAAGGCTAATGAAGCTAAAAGGTAAGTTACCGAGGAGCCACTTTTTAACTATGTAACAGGTTATAGCCAATTCATATTTTTCTTACACGGGGATAGAATTCGTAATAATTTGCGTTTATTCTGTCTTATAATCTCATAAACTGAATTGACCATTCTGGGGTTGTCAGTTTTGGATAGTTGAGAATATACCACTGAAACGAGGTGGGTTCTCTACTTATAAAAAAAATATCTATATTAGGTGTAATTAGTAAACCATAAGAAACAATATTATACTTACTACTTTCTGAAGTCAATATAATTTTTTCAAATTACTTTTTGTCTGGGTATTTTTATGAAACACAGTAGTAATAAGATAAAATTAATATCCGATTCGTTGTTATAGGCAGAAAAGAGAAGTTCAAAAATATTTCAAAATGCTGTTGTAAGTTTTATTTTTTTTTACTTCTTTATATGTTATGGCAATTTTTGAGATTTTATATCTAAACAGACACGTGTTTCCTTTATTTTGAATTAGCACCTATTAAACCTAAACTAAATAAGACATTTCTTCGTTATTTATTTATCTCAAGCCGACAATCGATCGCCTGTCGTGGTGCTTCTTATGGTTTGTGTCACTTCATATTATACTCTGCATATTATTTTCAGACTCAACAAAGAGAAAAAGTCACTGAAAAAACACTGGAAATTCAGGAAAACTTGCAGGCGTTAGAAACGGTTCCAACTCAAGATCCTGACGCAGGAAATCTTGTAAGAATGACTTGGACATTTGTAAACATATTTTAGCACAAATAAAACATTGTTGTGTCTCAAGCCGACAATCGGCCGCCGGACACGATGCTTACGGTTTGTGTCACTAACCGACACAAACCGACCAACATGTTATTTTCAGACTCAACAAAAAGAAAAACTCAGTGAAATAACACTGAAAATTCAGGAAAACTCGCAAGCATTAGAAACGGCTTCATCTCAAGATCCTGACGCAGGGAATCTTGTAAGAATTACTTGGTCGTTATATACATATTTTAGCACAAATAAAACATTGTTGTGTCTCAAGCCGACAATCGACCGCCGGTGTCACTATGTTATACCTACCTGTTATTTTCAGACTCAACAAAAAGAAAAACTCAGTGAAATAACACTGAAAATTCAGGAAAACTCGAAAGCATTAGAAACGGCTTCATTCCACTATACATAGAGTACTCACGGAGGATTTATGTCTGGTCAATAAAAGTGCAGTGTGGGTGCCTCACACTCTGAACACGGATCAGAAGGAGTTTCGTTATGAAACTGCGCGTAGCCATTTATCGTGGTATCGCCGTAAGAAAAATATACTTAATAGATTCATATGCCTTGATGAAACTTGGGTCGAATTTTATACTCCTCGTCAAAGACATCAGTCACGATGTTGGGTGGAACCGGGCACTTCAGCTGAAAATTTACCACGTGCAGAGCTACATGAACGAAAAATACTACTAATAGTAGCTATGGATGTCAGAGGCATTGCTTTTTGGAGAACTTATGATGAAAATACAACTATGACTGGAGAGCGATATAAGTCATTTTTAGAAGAAAATATTCCTATTTGGGCAGACGAACATCATATAACGAGTCCTATAATTTTACATGATAACGCCAGACCGCACAAATCAAAAATAGTAGAATTTAATTGAAGGAAAGGATGGATTGAAATTATTCAGCCGCCATATTCCCCGGATATGAATCCTTGTGATTTCAATTGTTTTGGCCATGGAAATTGTCGGGTACTCGATACAATAGCAAAAAGGAGTTAGATATTAAACTAAAGAGCATTATTGATGAATTAAATGAAAGTGGTACTTTAAATGGTGTTCAAGATTTGCCAGCAGTCTGGGAGCGAGTGATTAATAGTGGTGGAGATTATTGATTAGTGTCACAAGGTTATATAATATAGTAGTCAGTTTTTGTAAAATAATAATAATAAAAAAATATGACACCGGAAGTGGGATGACCTAATATAATATTAATCGTTGTAGGACTTTACATTTGTACTACATTTCTAACTTTTCACCCCTGATTAGTATATATATACTTTACTAGCGACCCGCCCCGGCTTCGCACGGGTGCAATGGAGAAACTGATAATTTTAGAGCCACTATTTCTCGTAAAAAGTATAGGATAAAAAATGGTTATTGTGGGTTATCCCTAAGAGATAGACATATACAATCGCGGACTTTTTTGTAGACCTTTTTAAGGTGTACAATACTGTAGTACATTATTTTGATCTATCTCGACGGGTTCAGCCAGCGTTTACAATGTAAGCGCAAAAAAATGTGTTTAACCTTCAAGCGGGCGCGCGGACATTTGTAACGCCAGCGGTCGCGCGTAACCTAAAAGACCTATAGGATATTTCAGGGATTTAAAACACTAATTATTTAATATTTTTTTGTATTTATCACATTATCATTATGTTAGGACATAAACAAAATTATAAAATCAAAATAATATTCTAATTTTCTTTGGATTTGTAAGCAATTTGGCATCATAAATGTATCGAGAATCGATCGCATCGCGGTCGATTCGACGCCGCGCGACTGCTTGAAGGTTAATTACGACATCACATTAGAAACCTCTAAAATTATCAGTGTTTCTCTACTATATTATGGATGTATTATAGATACAAACCTTCCTCTTGAATCACTCTATCTATTAAAAAAAACCGCATCAAAATCCGTTACGTAGTTTTATAGATCTAAGCATATATAGGGACAGACAGACAGGGAAGCGACTTTGTTTTATACTATGTAGTGATAAAGTATCCAAAACTGCCTATTTATTTCACAAGGTTGTAATAAAAATAAGAATAGTAAATAAAAATCAACTAACGGTTAAATAAGTATCATTATACATAACTCAACGGATCAACATGGGTTAGTTTGACTATAATGACAGAGAGCACACCAACTCTACGCACACAGACACGCGCGCATCTGTGTGAGTGCAAAGAGCACTGCAATTACCTAAACTTGGTGCCGCGGATTTGGCGTTAACGCTCTTAAATATTATTCTTCGACTACGTAAACCTGGCAACCTCGCATCGAACGTATAGCAGGCGGCCGCCGGCCGGGGCGCGCAGTTTTTATTATTCTTATCAATTCTTGCGACATGATTGAGTTGGTTAATTTACAAGTTTACTTGTATAGTTTTATTTTTTTTAATTTTTTATTGTTAGGCTCACGTTTGACTGAAAGCCGGGCTTTTCGGCTTTAATGAAAGGAACGCCCCTGCATAAGGTTGTATGTTCCGGACAGGTACGTGTGGCGACGACGACAGCCACGGCTGCTGGCGGAGCCGCGCGCTCGGACCAAACATTTAAGGGAGGCGCCAATGACGCGTGCACTCCGCACTCTCAACCTCATAGCTAGTGACACGGACCTTTTCTGTTGGTCTCAGTGAGTTCACAAAGAATGCATTGTTTGTAATAAGTTACAAAATTTAATTATAGTAATGAATCACTACATAGTATAAAACAAAGTCGCTTCACGCTGTCTGTCCCTATGTATGCTTAGATCTTTAAAACTACGCAACGGATTTTGATGCGGTTTTTTTTAATAGATAGAGTGATTCAAGAGGAAGGTTTATATGTATAATACATACATAATATAGTAGAGAAACACCGATAATTTTAGAGATTTCTAATGTGATGTCGTAAATAAACACTTTTTTTGGCGCTTACATTGCAAACGCTGGCTGAGCCCTACGAGATAGATCAAAATAATGTACTACAGTATTGTACACAATAAAAAGGTCTACAAAAAAGTCCGCAATGGTATTTGTCTATCTCTTAGGGATAACCCACAATAACCATTTTTTATCCTATACTTTTTACGAGAAACAATGACTCTAAAATTATCAGTGTTTCTTTACTATATTATGCATGTATTATACATATAAACCTTTCTCTTGAGCCATTCTATCTATTAAAAAAAAACCGCATCGAAATCCGTTGCGCAGTTTTAAAGATCTAAGCATACATAGGGACAGACAAACAGCGGCAAGCGACTGTGTTTTACACTATGTAGTGATCAGCATTGCACCCGTGCGAAGCCGGGGCGGGTCGCTAGTTAGTAATAAGGTAGGATAAGAATTTATAGATGTACACTATCGCAATAAGTTTCCGTGTAAGGATAGATGTAATTTGTAAATAAAGAAAAAAAATTGTAGATGTTTTTTTTTTTTTTTTATAATCTTTTGTTTTAGGGACTTTTGTTCTTGTAAGAACATGTAGAAGATGTTTAGATCGGGAATCAAGCATTGGGATATACCGCGTTTCTTTGCCACGGTTTTATTTAAACTCACGCAGATTTTTTTGCGCTATAATTATATCACACACAAATTGTTTGCACTATACTATATCCACAGCAAAAACTAAGTAGATAAACTACTTCAAATCTATGCAAAATCTACATTTACAGGCCATAAACTTTTCATAAAGAAGAAGCTTAATCAAAATTCTATTTAAATTTTCATAAGCTCAACCATTTAATTTATACCGCACCATATAAAACGAAACTAGAAAAAATGCTTGAAACCCTTAAGCCACCCATGACGAATTCCAAGCTCTAAGTCATAAAAGTTGACCCACAACAATGCATTATTTACCATTATATATCGGCAGGGCGACACACAGACTAATCACAAATATAAACATCACGCTAACGTAGGTGTAAAAGCGGAAAGCAGCAACAACTCTGTTTGGATACAACACTAAAGCTCCCAAAAACTTGACAATGAAATTGTATGGCCCAATATTGACCCTTGCGGTGCGCCTGCGTTCCCACGATGTCCTGACGAAATTTCTCATGAAATAAACTTCTTTAATATTGAATGTAACACTAGAGGGCGCCTGCTCCCCAATACGAAGGGTAAACAAATTGCAGAACAAATATTGAATCTGATTATTCGGGTACTCGGCTGGATATGGGTTACAAAGGCGGCTTTTAGATCACAAAAGACGTGGTAATTGAATTGGATTTTTGTGTAATCGCTGACCACTTTTGATCCTTGTTTAACATCTTTACTGGTCCGTGTTGGGAGGTGAGGAGTGTTTTGGTTAAGGATTTAGTTCTGGTTTAACGTACGGGTCTAGTCATCAAATGGGTTAATTTCCTTGCCTTAATTCGGAGTGTTAGCACTTTCTACTTTACTGAATTGAAATTTTGAATTTCATATTTGGTCTTGCTTGGGTCTTTTACCTATTAGCCTATTTAGGAATCTACCAAGCTGCAGGACGTCTGACGCCATGATAGCTTTGCAACAAAAACGATTAAGATTTACTGGACTAACCGGGAAATTTTAGAGGAAATCTTCAAAATATTTCATAAAAACTAGACAGATGGGATATTAGATAGATATCAGATATTCCTATTGACAGCGATACGGACGAATTTTTTGATGCCCTTTGATTATTTTCCCTCCTTTTTATATACTTGTGCATATTATTATTATTATTTCAAGTCTGTTATGAACAAATAAATTAAAACTCAAAAAAAAGACAGATGGGTATTTAGAAAATTTAGTTGTAGTATGATAACCTTAACGGTTTTTCTAGCCATGTTTGGCATAATCAGTCTATAATATTCCCAATTTCCCAGTGCTGAGACACGGGCCGTAAGCCACCACGCGGCCCCAGTGCGGGTAGGTAAATGTCACATGTCTTCGAATTTTTCCTCACTATGTTTTCCATCAACGTTTTGGGTGATTAAATTATTTTAAACAAAGTAAAGCGCCTGCTAGGGTTCGAATTTACGACCTGCAGCTCCTACATATGTCTCGGTTGTTACCACCACTGCTTTTTATTGTGGAACTGGGATCCCCGCCATGTATAAGTCACTTAAAATATTGCTCGCTAATAAAGCCGATTTGATTTGGTATTTTGATATTTTTGTCATCTATGTCTAAAAGCCAATGCGTCATACTCTCAACAAACTTCCCATATAGAACGAATGTATACGAGTATTTGTCTAAGATTAAATCCATCGCTTGTACGATATCCTTTTGATTTATGAATGCCATGCACTTGACGTTTGCATTTAAGTATAATTATCACAAATCATAATGCTTGAATTGCATTTACTGTACAAGTTTGTATGGCTCAGGAGTGATATTTTGTTAAATGGACTTCTATAGACCTATAAGCACAACGTCGAAAACTTCAATCAATTTTGAATCCAATGTTCGCTGCCTTCAAAGTTGTTATTCCTTTGAAACTTTTCCTGAATGTAGTGTAAATGTTCTTAAACTTTTAGGATATTGTGTGCTTTATGTATTTAGATTTAAACTTGAAATTTCTGTGAATAGTAATGTAAAGGTGGTTCAACATTGCATGAGCTCCTGCTGCGTTGTTTGTTACAGTTGTCAGTGTAGTAATTTAAATTTATCAGTTATGGTTACGCGAAGGTTCCTATTTTGATACCGACGAATTCGCGAAATGGGTTTTCATGGTGGTACGGTATCGTACGGCGGATAATCGACCCCAACAGTAATTATCAAGAATTATGTTGTAAGGAAATGGAGGAACGTAACTGGTTTCCATTTGATATGGATATAAAATTAGCAGATCGAAGTGGGATGCCACCCATTTAGACAAATACGGTGTCAAGACTATATTCTAAAACGATTTCAGTAGGGGTCAAAGATTCCAGGGCTTTACTAAACACTAGTAGTCTCCGAAGAGCGGTAAAACTGTTAGTTACGTAGTTATTTTTAAGGACACTGGTTCTTTAGTACTGCTTCTTTAGTAGTGAGAATCCTTGCCCAGCAATGGACTTTAATTCAAATGTAAAGGTAAATAGGTCAATATGACGTGTAATCTCGAAAAGTAACGCACTGATCTATTCATATTTGATTATAAACGACACATGTTTCTGTAATAATATCGCACAAATTCTTTAGCTAGCGCCACGTGTATTGCGGAAATATAATCCGACGTAGCATCACTATTTACAAGACTTGGCAACGAGTTTGTAAACTCACTTACGAAGTGTCAAAACTCAATTTCAATTTTCTACGCAATGCTGGGAAAGGATGTAATAATGTGTGAAGATGATTTGATTATTTATCAAGATTTTCTCAGAAAGAAAGAAGGTTTCAGAATCGCAGCTTCAACATGTATATCTAAAGAGCCAGCTTCAGTTTTACAATCATAAATAAATCTCATAGTTCCTAAATATATGCAACGTGCAGCAGTTTTTTATGCATGTGAACTATCAATGTTTGTGTAGGGAAATGCACACTTTCCTTGAAGCCAACATTCCTCAAATACTGACTGAAACTTCTTTTCAACTTAACTAATTATCTTCGGCCCCAGTCCATCTTAAAGGTAAACCACGATTATATTCTTCTTGTTATTAAAGTAGTCTGATCCCTCACTTAATAATACTTTAATAGTAACTTAATTTCCAACCATTCTGAAACCTGAATTATTTGAACCTTGTAATATTGTTAACTTCATCATTACCTCGAAAACACCATAATTCTTGTTTCATAACACACGTATTATAACGAATTTGCTTGTTAACAGGTGCCCATTTGGCGTCCTTAACCAAGGAAGCTAGTTAGGTGTCAAACGATTATATCTGGGACTCGAGTCACGATTCCGGATTATAATAAACGCAATATCCATCTACGGAGTTGGAACTAGTGTTGATTTCGCTTTTAGACTTATAAGACGAATATGTGGCTATTAGAGTAACTGGAGGTGAAGGATTTAATGGTGCAATCGGAAATTATGATTCTGTTGATAGCCGTAATGTATGAGTTGGTTGAAAAGTTCATGTTTCAACTCTTAAAGAAGTTAAATGACGGTTTAATTTACCACGGCCACGGGAACTATGTCATTTTCAACGCTATCTTTAACATCATTTCATAAGCAGCTGTTTCTCTAGCATGCCATTTTTTAATAATGTGTTGAACTAAAAAAATGAGACATGACACTGACCGCTTAATAACGTCCTCATAACCTCATTCTCCTATATATTTCGTTGCGTTGGTTTCAAACAATAAATAAAGGAAAAATTGTAAAGCAACTCGATGACGTCACTCATCATTTACTTCCAATCAAACCTATTGTTACTAATTATAAATATTTTTCTTGTTTCAGATACATCACAAACGTTTGACCTCTTACGAAGAACAAAATTACAAAGGTACCTATCATTAACTACTTGTTACTGTCGTCATAATCAATTATTGTTTTGGCATTGAATGCAGAAAATAAAAAAATTGCTAATGTCAGATCGATCAACATAAATCTCTATGAAAATACAATAAAAAGTAATGATAATGGTCGGAAGAATTGTGTTTATGAAACTATGGATGACTTGTTCATTGATGCATTAATTTAGAGATAGATTGATTCGGGAGCATTGTTTTTAATCGATGTTGTTGAGTGCTAAGACGTGTTTCGTAAATATGTAGTACAATTAGGTAATAATAGGTAATACGGGCTGGTGTCAGCAACTCCACGTCAAAGCGCGTATTTTGCGTACGGTTTGGAAAATCGATTATTCGATCCACACCAGCTCCTCAATGAAGGCCAGCAACGCCTTGATATTACTGGCCGTTTCACGTAGGATACCTGGGTTACCGAAGTACTTTGCCCTGTACGTGGCGACAACTGAGCAGTTTAGAAGCACATGTGCCGCTGTCTCGTCATCATCTATGCAGGCCCTGCACATCGAACTGTCAGTTATCCTATCACAAACCTCTATCCTATGACAAAGAGGTTTTTATTAAATGACCCGTGGCCAGTTAAAGCTGCAGTAACTGTACGTAGCTTTTGTTTAGTTACACGGAGAACCTGTTTCGTGAGGCGGCCATCCATTGTGAGCAGTGCTTCCTTAGCCTGCTTGCATTTGCCTTGGTCCGTCCAAAGTTTGTCATGTTAGTCTCTGTTGCGTTTCCTTACTAGAGTGCGTAAACACCCGAAGGGGAGTGGTGCGATGAGCTCAGGTCCCACTGGTGCCATGCTCAGCCCCCTTTTGGCAAGCTCGTCGGCTGCATCGTTGCCTAGCGAACCGTTGTGTCCTTTGATCCATTGAATAGTTATTTTATTGAGGTTGCCCACCTGATTGAGGCGCTGGTGGCACTCGTATATTAGACCAGAGTCAACAGTATAACTGTTCAGCGCTTGCAGAACAGCCATGTTATCTGAGAGTATGTGGATTGAGTGGTCCTTCACTTAGGGAAGTGACACTTCACTTATGGCCAGGGGGCCATAATGGCGGCTACAGAAATACCCATGAAGCGGCTACAGAAATACCCATGCATTCAGCCTGGAACACTGTGTTATGGACCCCAAATGGTGTGGCTATATGTATATTGAAGTCCTTCGAGAAGATTCCAGCACCTGTGCTACTACCTGTTTTGGATCCAACCGTGAGGATACGCAGCTCTGCAGGGCGCAACCCCTCGCATCGGCGATCCTCGTGAAGTTGGATCTTGTATTTTTTATCAAAGATAAATTGTTTTGCTACCCGGCCATTTATGGGGTTCGTAATGATTTTAGTACCTTCAATAATGTTCACATCAGACGTTCATCCGGAGTGTATATGCATGTAGTGAAATTCATAAAAAAATACTGCACTGAAATTCAAAATTACAATTCAATCTGATCAAAGACAATTACGACTTCGGGATTCCCGACATCCATTATAATAGCAGTGCCATAACGAAACCTGTTAACAGCCGATGACAAACGACATGACAAACTTCGTGGCAAACGTCGCTGTTAATTTGTCATCACTTCTTTTTTCTTTTGAGCACTTTCATTGAAACAGACGGCTTTCTTCTCATCTTAATTTAGATTTTTAAACGGCTTTACGTATTGTGGCGATTCACTTTGAAGCTTCTAAGTGATCATTATGAGTGGCCCTTGATTGATTTTTGGCTTCGTTGTTTTCATTTTTTAGTCATTTATTTTCAGATATAACTTTAGAACTGCACTTAGTTGGTGTTGTAGAAAGTTGTACATTTTTTTTTATTTATTATCAATTGCTTGACAAAGTTAGTCTGAATCATATTCGTTTCATTATACGCTTTTGAAGTTTTATGGCAAGTCCAGATCTTATCAAAATATCATAATAATTTCTTGATTGGTTTGATTTTGATAAAATCAACATTCCATTTGAAGTCAAACAGTTTATTGAACGAAGAATCGATAACTGTGTTATGAATGGTGTTGCCGTACCCATACTTAATTCAATAAGCCCGATCTAACTGATAACTATCCATATATGGGGTCGATCAAGTGAATGTCAGAACAAATTGCGATCGCCATACTGCCATGTAAAGCACGTAATGAATTGTTAATTGTTCTAATGGCCGATGTATGACATGATTATTGCCGCCCAGATAAGATCTGTGATTGACTGATAGAGTTGCGCTTGCGTTGAGTTTGCCAATAGTTTGGCATTTGTTTTGACATTTCACAAATGTGAAGCTGTGTCACGATTGACACGGAGGAAAAATCCTAAATATTTTCTGATAAGGAAACAAACAAGGAATTGTCGATTCTGGCCTATAAGTATTTCCAGTCGTGGGAATTTAGCGGAAACTCAAGAGGTAAGCATATTTTTGGTGAATAATGTAATGGTAATCTACTTTCCAATTGCAGAGGTAAGAGATCTACTCATATCTTATATTATTAAATTATGAGTAGGTAAATAAACTAACGAGCGCTGAAGCAGTTTCTATATGCAAATCAGAACCGCAATCACCCGACAGAACGCCGCGGAGAGATGTATGGTGGCCCCGCGAAGATATAGGAATGACACTCGTGACAACAATTTAAAGCACTTTGCAATAAATTTAAAATATTCAATTCAGTTCAATGCAGACAAACAAGTGTCGCCAGTTCATTTATAGACACTTTGAACTTCATTGTACATTGTCAAGTGCATTTCTCCAATTCACGGGTCAAGTTTAACCAACTATTTTGATTGGTGCAAATTGGCGCCAATGTTTCAAACCATTCTGTCATCTTCTATCAATGAAACACGCTTGACGTTGCGAATGATGAATAATGCCTTTTTAATTTTGAACTTTAACTTAAAGAGATAAGGTTGGGTTTGATAAAAAAAAAAATATTTTGCAAAGAAATGTAAATTTGTTTCACGTTATTGTATCTGATTATCGCTTTGTATCATAGATCTGTCATTAAAAGGTTTGAAGTATACTGCGTCATATGATATTTATAGACATTTGCTCGGTAACGAATTTACCTTTCGATTGTACCTATATTCAGTAAATAAGTGCTTTGAATGACAGATTTAAGACCTCATAGAACTCACCCACAAATCTTAAAGATTTGTAAGAGTCAGACATATTTTTTGCGGAATTAATTTATTGATAAATATAAAAAAGACATGAATGGGAGATAAAATTGTAAAGTCTGTTAATAATAAAGTAAGTAGGTATCTGTCAATTTAATAATTGACGATTAAAGAGATGCTTTAGACGACGAAGCAGTAGACGAGGTGTTAAGGACTTTATTATGTTCTAATATTTTTAGTCTTCAGATATTACAGTCGAAAGCTTTCCATGGATGGAAAATAACTACTAGTATCTTATATAATTTCTAGAAGACACTATTGCCTGATAATCAGTACATATTATAAAATATTAAACTCGCTTTTTGTACGTCTGTTACCGCGTAGTTCTTCTAAGCTATGCAACGGACTTAATCACGTTTTCTCCAACATTAACACAGAGTAAAAAGTAGAGTAGGAGTAAGGAGAATAGTTACTGAATAAATCGATTTTAGACAAATAGTCTTTATTGTTATGAGATACCGAGCAGCTACACCGAGAAAAAGATATCAAAGATAAAAGTGCACTAGCCGCTAACAAACCACTAGTCTGATAAAGCCATGATAATTGTTTCGCTAAGTTAATAGAATAACAGGCGCTAGCGAGCAATTAACTAAGATTGATAGCTCGACAGTTCACAAACACGGCAACATTGCCGCTACACCGTGTCAGCCGTCATATGATTCATAGAGTTGATTTTCAATTAAATTTATTGAGCCTTAGCTTCAGGCTTTAGGTGAAGGATTTGATTAGCTCTTTTCCTAGCTTTAATGTGGTGAGTGGGTATTTACTCAGTAAGTTGAGCTTTATTAATTTGTTTTACTGACAGTTCAATTCTGAGTTGCCAGTTTTTGAAACTAGCTAAATTCCACCTCTATATCTCTAGCTTCAAATTCATTGCGTTGCTATATGACTGCGTTGAAATTTACCGTCTCATAAACACTTTAGGCTGGTACAGTTTTTATTATTTCTAATTCAGTTTCACTATTCAAACCGCTTTAAGCTTTTTACGTTTTAAATATAAATCCAATATAAATTCCGACCCTCCACAGACATCATAATTTTTAGTGCGAATTTCACACGTATTTAAATGAGAAAAGCTTTCAGTTATTAAATTCTTCCTTCAGTGTAGACCCACCGCAGTTCTAATCGTCATAATCTTTATTTTATCACTAACCTACATTTGGAGAACATTTTGCATACAAAAGCTTCTTGGTATTATCACTTACGTTTAGTTCCTCGCGCATCCAATTCACGCGTAAGGTTTATTGGCGATAAATCGCGAGCACGATCGCTGACAAAAACCGTCTGCGGTCGTTACTGTTAAAGTGAAAAAGTCGGGTTGTTCCACAATAAAGGAGTGTTTACAAAGTATGACCTTGGCATTTGGTACATTTTTTATTGACCAGAGATGAACACTGCTTTTAAAGAGCCCTCAGTTACATTTTATTTGGAAAATGTTATTTATATATTATTTATTAAGGCACACCAGCAGATTCTATGTATATTATATCACTATAAGTAACAACAGCCTCGGACTTACAAATGATAATAATAAAATTATGAACGTCTCTAGAATTTTGAAATTTTAAAAAGTTAATTTACCTACCTATGTCTGATTGGCCGTCATAATCAAAGAATATCATTTCTCTTGTTGCCAGCCCATAAGTTTCCTAAAGATACAATTGACCACACATTATGATAACAATATAACATTACCAGAGCCTTTAAGTAGTAGCAATAAGGGTGATATTCGTAGAGTACGTCTTCCTACTGTTGTTCGAATTACTGTATTAAATTCTCATCAAAATAACTTTCGAAATCGTGACTTTTCAAGTTCCTCCAGCATTTTTATTTTCAATCTGATTTGTAACATAAAGCACGCGTATACCGGGTGTGCCCATCGTTCATTCGGTGGTAGGTAGAGATCTCACCCGGTGGTCGCCTGAGCACAGTTGTCGATAAATCCGGACATGTCAAGTTCTGCACCCACATTTTTACGAGTATTCATCACCTCGCGATCTTTTTATTTGAGCTGTTGAAGACTCCCGCGGTTTTCTCTATATTTATTGCGTCGATGAGCTGTTTCTTGTTCATAAATTTTCTTTGGAGGTGTTTTATTGGTCTTGCGTTTATTAAACACGTCTGCGAGCTCTTTATTTGATTTCAGTACATCTTGTTAATCGATTTCTTTGTTTATTGTTTTATTGTTACCGCACATTACGATTTTTATCTTTAAATTTGGTAATCTGGGAGGTATTATAGCATGGTTCGCAACTAATTTCACAACCACTTCAAATACCATAACATCAACAAATCTATTTTCACGTTGAAAACTTAAAACAAAAAATTTCCCCCATAACTTTCCCGCTAACAACAGTTCACTAAACCACACGACTTCCTGCTTATGCAGTCCTGGTCGTAATCACGTGCAAACGGCCAAACAATCAACACTTTGCCTATCTAAAGTAGGAAAGCAGAGTTTTAGACACAACAAGAGCAATGCTTGGGCTATTTTTAAACTGCGCTTACGTCGCACGAGTCAAAACATTGTTTAATTTTAAACACGCGATTAGAGTTCGCGATCGTGTAGGTGGTGTGTTGATTTACCAATTTAATGTCGCCTTGTTAATACTCGTGAAGTAACAAGCGTTCTTTACTTCGTTGTGTTTTACACCTGCTTATGTTATGGAATGTAATCACAAAATCCAAGTCATTTTAAAATTCAAAGTCCAATAGCACCTTGATATAAAAGCTCAAAGGCAGCTTTTTAACGGTATTTCTACTGGACTCGTATATCTATACTTATTTATCGGGTAGTTCATCAATTATATAAATCATAATTACAAAAAGTTCTTACAGATTCTGATATTATCTTGTAGAATAGAATAGAATACTCTTTCTTTCTTTCTTTTTTTTCTTGTACTTATCCATCCTGCATCCAAATTCCCTCTTTTTTCACACTCAAACCGAATCATCTCAATTTTCTCTAACATTTCCACTCCATTTATTGTCTTGGTAAACACTTTCAAATGATCACTAACCTGTCTTAAATTAATATAATAATAAATTAATTAATAAATTACCTACATAATATGCCATCAAGTTCTTTTTCTAATATAGCACAAAAACAGCATTCTGTCCCATTGTTAATACAACAACAACAAGCTTCCAAAGTAAGTTATAATGTAGGTGCAAGAAATCGTATGCGATGTATTTCTGTACCCCTCGTAAATTACCGTAGGGAAATGGTTACAACTACTGTGTTAGTACAATCAACTGCACGTACACGATAACTATTTGACATTGACAGCGAATTTGTGCCGAAGAGAAAGGGCGGTTTTTCGTAGTTCAAGTGTTGGTTTCACGTGTGGTTGACTGTACCTGCTGACTAACGAGTTGTTACTATTTTAAACATATTATTATTGGTTATTGGTTTTATAGGTGTAGAAGTGTTATGATTTTCTTTATGATGGTGGAGACTTGGAGACTTTCCCCGTAGACATAATAATTATGGAAATCGTGCTACTTTTAGTTAGATAGGAACGTTAACTTTGTCTATGTTATGGTTACTCTATTTGCTATATTTTCTAGGCCAATTTAAAGTACGTTGTTCGGACGAATCAAGATTGTCGCAAAACAATTACTAACTAATTTTATTAGTAAGTATAAGCCTACAGCCTACTTATAACGTTCCGACTGCTGGGACACAAGTCTCTCTGTGAGAGGGAATGGGCCGTCCACAAAGCGGGCCCAGTTTATTAGTAAACTTTTAATTAATTAGTACAGTCTATCTCCTTCCACTGCTCATTGTTCTAATCTCACCGTGAAAACATATGTGAAGTGAGCTATCACTACTGTCAATCCCCTAGCATCAGGTGGAATGACAGCTCTCTTGAAGTTCACTTCACCTAAGTTTTCACGGTGAGATTTTAACAGAATACATCGAATGAATATCTAATACTCTCTCACCTAGGCTGTGGGAAGACTAACTTAAGACTGTCTATAAGACAGACTATTGCTCTATGAAAACAATGATGGCGCTCGCACCCTCAACAAATTACTAGTGACATAGTCACAGTTGAGAAAACCCTTTTTGGGCACAAGACAAAACTGTTTAATGCCTTGTATGCGTTCCTTCTAAGGCCACAATACCAGCTCTCCGGTTCTATAATTGGAAACAAAACATTTATTAAAGGTTAGAACTTTAACCGGTTGGGCTTTCCCAACTGTGTTGGGGTCGGCTTCCAGTCTAACCGGATGCAGCTGAATATCAGTATTTTATATGGGGCGACTACCTATTTGACCTTCACAACCCAGTTACCGAGTAACACGATACCCCTTGGTAAGACTGGTCGTTAGACTTATAGTCTACGAATGACTATGTTATGTTCAAAATATTTAGTGAAATAATGGGAATAAAACACAACTGTCTTCAAAGCAGCCAACAAAGGCTAACTCAGAATGTTATAGCCTTGTTTTGGCACTGTTGTATCGACACGACTGACTCGTATAAGCAAAAGGGTTACATAACTCAAGTCCTTTCGGCGTCCCTTCCTAAATATTGGAATGACGACATGTTTTAAACTTCGCAGACACTGTGCTGCCTTGAATCATGAGTTATAATCTTGAGTTCATACAAAACCCCATAGGAAAAAGACATTCAGTTTTACCCGAATTTAAAAAAGATCCTGTATATTTTTCCAATTTTTCTTTCCATAAAAACTTAAATCTGACTATTACGAACAGTTAAAAATACCCAAATAAGTCCAACCGTTTTCAAATGATGGGCTTACTAATGAACAAAAAGAGAAAAAATACTAGCTGTGCCCGCGTCTTCGTTCACGTGCATGTCGAAAAAAAAAAATAATAATAATAATATTCCACAACTTTCACACAACGCCATCTAGTCCCAAACTAAGCTGAGCTTGTGCTATGAGTACTAGACAACTGATAAACATACATATATATTTCTAAATACATACATATTATAGATAAATTACATCCAAAGAACAAACGATCGTGCTCATCACACAAACATTTGTCCTAGGTGAGAATCGAACCCACGACCTTGAGCATAGCAGTCAGGGCCACTGACCACTAGACCAACAGGCCTGCCAATGGATGTCTAAGTTTTTTTGCGAGGAACTTTAATTCTTTTTCTAAAATAAAAGTAGCCTAAGATACTCCTTATAACATCAGCTATCTGCCAGTGAAAGTCAAAATCGATCTAGCTGTTTCGGAGACTAGCCGGAACAAACAGACTGACAATAATTAAAAAAAACTTTTTTATATAAAAAAAAACAACAGACTTCCAAAATAACTTTAATTTTGGAAGTCGGTGTTGTTGGTTCCGCATTTTTGTTTTTGACACCGACTTCCGAAATTAATGTTATTTTTCCTTATGTAGTGTTTTTTGGAAGTCGGTTCGGGTTTTTTTTATTAAAACGTTTTTATTTTTCACTTTTTAGTTATAACTACTTGCTATGTAAATATCAGTGACAGGAAGCTGCATCTGCGTTTATAGGGTACCGACGTGGAAAAAAAATGGGACCGTTTCGGAATAAACCTCTATCGGAAAAAAAAAACAATTTTGCAAATCCGTCCATATATGACGGAGTTATGCCCGAACATACATAAAAAAAAAAAAAAAAAAAAATTAAATTGATAACCTCCTACTTCTTGAAGTCGGTTAAAAAAAGGTTTTTTTGTTAAAAGTACCCTATATACTTTCATACGCATTTAGTAAAAAGCTGTTATTTTGACATTACAAACAGACACTTCAATTTTATTTATTTGTACAGATATAGATTAACTGAAAAGAAATAACATTATGATCAGCCGAATGACGTTAACGGTTGCACATAGGCCTCTAATCTATCTGATTCCATTTTGAATGATGGAAACTTATGAACGAAAAGTATCTTCAATTATACATGCAGGACATTCTATCTAAAAAAATACCATGCCAGTTTTACAACCTCATTGAATACGAATAACACAACTGCGCATTGTAAGACATGCCCATAAATCGTATAAACGGGCCATACAGGCTATACACGGGCCATACACAGGCTATACAAGCCGGTCCACCTGTAACCGCTCGTAATCCGTGCGATAGCCATCGGGGAGTGCCTCCTCTCGCTCCGTTCTAGATAAGGTACTGTTGAATGCTCAAGTTTTAAGGAAATTGTAGAATTGTTTCAGTAATTTTGTTTGATCAGTTGATGTCATGCCTTTGTAAAGGTTTACAGAGTACGTAATTAATAAAGGTGGCGTTTTTGCTCACGAAACATTACAGACAGGTGTGTAATGTGTGTTCAGTTTCCCAAGAAATGGTTTCATAATAATATCTCGGACTAAAAGCATTACTTCTGGTATAATGGAGAAGTCTCATGATGTTGTTAATACTATATTTAATGTAATAGTATTAAAATATAGATCAAAACTAATAAATCACCGAATAAAATTTTGAAATCCATCAATAAATTACTTAGAAATAGATTATTGAAGTTAACACGGAACGACGGACGGTGGGGTTTATTTTAACACGGAACGTCTGTGGTCTCTGATTCGCCTGTGACGTCATTTGACCTATCAGAGATCGTCGCACCACAAATCGTTCAAGTATTAGTTTAGTAGTCGCGCCAGGGCTCTCGCACCGTTTGTAGATATTTACGTACAGTTGTTTGTTTTTTTAATTATGAGAGTGTAGTTTTTATTTCACTATAATGGAAGAAAGAGAAATAAAAGAAAAAAAAGTATTGGGGTTTTAACTGTCGTGCTTTGACACATAGGAACAAAAAAATATTTGTAGGCGTATATTTTAACCTCAGTCATCATGTAATAAACAAAATACGACTTGAATGCCACAAATGACTACGCACACCAATGAATTCTTGCGTACTCAGCCAATACGAGCTGCGTCGTCTAGGTCAAATGACGTCGCTGGAGCGCCGCGTGTAACGAAATTATTCTTGCAAGCGCAACTTCAAAGTCTCATAACTTTTTCATTACTAGAGATATTTTAATGATTCTTTCACAGTTTTGTTTCATTTTACTTAAATTTTGATAATCAATCATAAACAAACGGAAACTTCTTCATTTAGGGCAAACTATAATAGTGATAGTAGCAAATAAAGTATCTGAATCTGAATCTGAATCTGAAAACGGGGCCCCCTACATTAAATCAACACTATGTAACTCTTTCTAGTTTCTTCGAAAAACTGTGTCTTGACTAATCCAGCAACGGCGTGCAGCTTGTATTTCTGTTGTGTGCTTGTGATTATAGATCTGAGGGGCAATTCTCGTAATTTTAAGAACGTCCACAGTCTGATATCAATCTCAATCTGTCAAAAATACCTCTAATTTCCCCACATTTTTGACAAATTTCTGACATTTGTTTGTCGCCGAAATGAGACTGCGACTAGATTTTGAACGTTTTAATAATAATAATAATAATCATTTTATTATCAGGCAACTAAGGCCCATAGATAAAACTGTTTTAAATTTAAATGTTTTAAATTACGACCGTTGACCTTCTGATTTGTTTTTATATTCTAGTTAATTTATCTTTTTTGTATGCACGTACAAATAAACCTATATTACAGAAACAATTAAAAAGCCATCGTATCTCGCGTGGATCCATGTTCCGCATACGAAGCGTTAATTTTAAAATATTTTACATCTATCTATTTTTTTTTTTTTTTTTCTGTAACTGGCCGTGACATCACAGTGGGGCCTATCAGAATACCAGCGCTGCGACATTTATTTTTTTAAATGTCGCAGCATCTTTCTAAGATAGGAGCCTTTTGGCTTCGTACAGGACTTTCTGTTTTTTTTACTTTCTTTTTATATCATTTTGTATTTTTTTTTTATTATTGTTGTTAAAAATAATCAATAATTTAGTTTGTGATCTTCTTGTGCGAGTCACAACAAATACAGTTTTCTTGGAATCTTAACTATGCAATTTAATTATTTTATGAATCTGGGCGTGGCAGGGATAAAATTGATTTCGAATAAAAATAATATGTTCGTCACTAGCACTTGTGCGCACCTCGGTACCTTGTACAAGATCAAGATGCGAGTCCGAGTGTATTCGGCTCGATGTCTCAATTAAACGTTTTTATTGGCCAATTTGCGCTACACAGCGACAGAAGAAAAAAATGGCAGTCGTTTATAATCTCGACTCTTTTAATCTTTATACGGTTTAAATTGATGTAGGTTACGTTTTTGTAGCTGTTAATAGCTCTGCAATAATATGTCATTGTCGTGGTGAGTGTTAATATTTAAAATAAGATTTACAGTAGAAACTCGATTATCCGGCCCTCAGTTATAAGGATTCGAGTTATAAAGATTCGCGATTATCCGGACTATCAATCACGACCAACCACGATCAATAAGTACATACATCGTATGTTGAAAAATGTATCTCTTAATAATTTCTTAATAATAATTCGTATTTGTTGTTTTTAATAAACACATAACTTTATGTTATGTACTACATATGCACAAAACCCGCTTTTCTTCATACATTCAACTATCCGGATTTTCGATTATCCGAATCCCTAACGAAAACAATTAGTCCGGTTAATCAAGTTTCCACTGTATTTCTTTCTTTTGACGCTGAAGTGGCAGCGGGCGGGCCATGTTTGTCGAAGGACCGATGGCCGGTGGAGCAAATGAATCCTGGAGTGAAGACAGCGTATACTGGATGCTTTTTTTACAGGCTCCAAATGTTTACAGGGTGTCCTACTCATGAATATGAACAACTTTCACTATGGGACCAACTCTGAAATTACGAAAACAAAATCAGATATTTAATACAAAAGTTCAATACCTACTTGACCAAAATGAACGAAACAGCTGATTTTTTTTTTCGTGTTGGTCCCGTAGTGAAAGTTGTTCATATTCATGAGTAGAAAACCGTGTAAAAATTTTGAGCCTGTAAAAAAAACATCCAGTATAATGCTTGCCGCGTTGTGTGAGACGTCCCTCAGTTAGTTGGACCGACGACCTTAAAAAGGTGGCTGTTACCGTCATGATGCGGAAGACGGCGGACCGGGTGTTCTGGCGTAGGATGAGAGAGAGGCCTGTGATTGATGCTGAAGATGTTTCATTTTCCTTCCAGTGCGTTCAACAGCATTGACAACAAGGTAATACAAATAAAATTAAATGCTCAAGGGATTAATTCTTCTTAGGATTTGCGCCCGCCAGTGTAAATTAGACCCGACATGGTGGCAGCCTTTGGCCATATTTTAGACAAGAACATTAAACTGAGCTAAATAAATGTATATTTGTCTAAGTTAAATACCTATTTATATGGTAATAGACATGTCAGACGTTAAATTACACTAAATAGGTAACAGTTGTAATCATTTGTTGTGGTTTTGGCATTCCGTTCTGGCAGTTCACTTTCGTGGTATTTTTAAGCCCGTCAAAGCTTAGCTCCCAGCGTGTATTGGTTAGCACAGTCTACGATTCCGTTCCTTAAGATATTATTAGTAATATAAGGTTATTGCTAGAAATAACGTAGACAATAGAAAAAAAAATATCTTTATTTGCGGTAAACATGACGCAGAGAAAGAACACAAGCACAAAAAATAATAATTTGGGGGAAAATGTGCGTCACATCTACGCATAACGACCATCACTCTTAATGCTGCAACCCTATGCGACAAAGAGCCCTAGCGCTGGTTTTCAGCGACAGCCGACAGACAGACGTCAGCTACAGACAGACGTCAGCGACAGACAGACGTCAGCGACAGACAGACGTCAGCCGTCAATGTAATTAACTTGAACTATAGGTAACACAAGACTACAAGAAGAAATCGAAACTTGCGCTTTATACGTACACGGAGAGAAAATTCTTAGAAAAATTACTGTGCTCGGCACTGTAAAGTGAGTGCAAGTGACATGTACAGAAAATTTTCTGAGTGAGATTGAGAAAAATTCACTATTTGTCCAATAAATTTTACTGTACAACATAAGAATTTTTACTGTGCTATAGACCTAATGTGCTAAAGACCAAATGGGTATATTAATATATCCAATAAATGAATATATTAAAAAAAAAAATGGAAAATAAATGGATATATTTATATATATTAATATCCATTTGGTCTTTTGGAAAAATATTAACTAGAAGTATGTAAAACCCTCAAACTGCCCCGAAAGGTGGTAATGTTTAGGGGGCTATTTCACCCCCAAAAAAGGCGCGTTGGCAAAAAAAAAAAAATACTTGTCTCTTAAAATTTGATGGAGAATAACATATATCAGCCACAAAAAAATCGGAGGTGACACGTTGGGATACCTTCCTTGTAAGACATGCCGTTCCTTTTGAACATTGCCGTTTCCGCACGATGACAATCATAAATCAAAATTATTCTCTAATTTTACTGAGTATTTCACCTGTTGACTCCATCATTACTTGTTATTACTTACCATAAAAACAAACAGTCATTCGCGACAAAATCAACACATCAAATTCTAAACAAAAAAGCATCAAAAATCCATAAAAAGAGCACCTCATTACAATGCCACCATTTCCTGCCTCGTAGGACATGAAAACGGCCATAACTAATGGCCATTTGGCCATACACCTCAATGGCCCGAGCTAACAAACGCGCCTGATATTTTACAAGCCTGTAAAGTCAGATAGACTATTTGACCTTATCACGTGGGGCTGACGTTTATACCTAGTAAATAACTAAAGTTTATGCTAGACCACACCTGGAGGTTTTTTTTGTGTCTTGAAAATTGTGGGGCAACAAAGGCAAAGAATGTTAGACTTTGTAAGTGAATTAATTAAAAAATGACACCTATATTAAGTACCGAAATATGGGGGTAGGTACTCCGAGTAGAGGCCACCTCTTCTTAACCCTTTTGGCAAAAGTAGCATGCGGCTGTTCATCATTCTCCTGTCGTTATCCCAATTTATTGGGTGTCGACGCAACATGTCTTTTTCTTCCATACTTTTCTCAATCAAATCAATCAAACTAGCCTATCGCAGTCCACTGGTGGACATAGGCCTCTCCCAGACTGCGCTACAACACCCTGTCCTCCGCCTTCCTCATCCAGTCTACCCCAGCCCACCTCATTAGGTCGTCCGTCCATCTAGCTGGGGGGCGTCCCACACTACGCTTGCCGATACGCGGTCTCCACTCCAGGACTCGTCTGCTCCACCGGCCATCGACCCTTCGACAGATATGGCCAGTCCACTGCCACTTCAGTTTGCTTACTCTGCATACTTCTCCATTAGTCGTCATCTCGGTAGTCACCCCCTTTCTACCCATATCATCATTCACACAGTCCTTCCATCCAAAACAGGCGTAGGTAATGTTGTTATAGTAAAAGTCGCGGCGGGCGGTGACTTGAAGACGATTTCTTCATCTATTTTTTCATTTAATAGAAAGCAACAATAAAAGTATGTGTTCTATTTTGGTACGTCATCAAACTTATTTAACATACCATTGTGTAAGAAAGACCCAGTCTTTTCAGATAGGTTCTCATTTTTCTGAATTTCTATTTCCGTAGAATAGTCTGTATTCTCTGGAAATACTTTGGAAATCTCCTAAAAACAACCTTTAGAGCTTACAACGGGCTTATTAAAACTCTTTTTTGGATTCGTATCTCTATTCGCATATCCAAAGACACACATACCTACCTAGGTACCTATTTAGGTAGACTTAGTTGTAGTTAATAGAGTTCTGCGTTAGCCGCGTGTTGGGTGGTGTTAAATACGAGTAATCAGCGAAGATAATAACAGCCTCACAGCTAACAGGTTGCTACACATGTGTTTAGGACTTTTTGCTTCACTTTTGTTATTAACTGCGGTAGGTGAGGTCTTTAAGTAGTCTTTTTTGTTGAGAAACACTACTGGGCACTCTAAGTTGATGGATTCTACGTTACATCCGCGAAGTCATCATCATCAGCTGTTGACTGCCCCGTTGGTCTCGCGGTAGCCAGTGCGACTGCTGAGCGTGGGGTCCTGGGTTCGATTCCCAGGTCGGGCACAGTGTTATTGGGTTTTTCCATTCGTAATTTCTTAGTAACAGTCCGGAGTTTGGAAGTCGGCGGTGTGATACCCCCGCGCCTCGGTGCGCACGTTAATCCGTTGGTCCTGCGCCTGATCTCTCTCCGGTCGTGTCGGATTGCCGTCCCTGAGGACGATGAGAGTGAGGGAAGAGGGAGTGCACCTGTGTCTGCGCACACACTTGTGCACTGTAGTCACACGATTTTGTCTTATACGTACTTCCTATTTATTTTTATTTATTTATTTTGTATGTAGGTAATACGCACATATTGGTTATTTATTTTGGTTTCTCATCAATCATAATACAACACACACACACACACACACATGTATGTCACAACATTTTATTTGTTATTGTATGAGCTTTTCTATATTATCATATTTAATTAATTCTCTAAATTTATTATAACGGACACACACTTCGTGTTTGTTATTCCAGCGTATGGCACTCGTGGGTTGCAGCTGAAAATCAGCGTCAGGTGATACACCCTGTGTTCTCATCTGACATTATGCTGAGCTGAGGCCCTTTTGGCATTATAGTCTTTGTTTTCTGTTTTATTGTTTTAATGTGTATTTATCTTGCTGTAATGCCAATAAATGCATTTTTCTTTCTTTTTACAATATCTCCCGCGCCGAAGGCTAGTTTCCGTTGCGATTAGCCGCTATGGCTGAACTATACTGATATAGGCTGATGATGATGGCGAACACGATCACGATCGTGAACGTGCGTTTGGCGAGGCCTATGTCCAGCATTGGGGTGCCACTGAGGCCTCGCCAATCGCACACTATTTAATTCGATCCTCAACTACACATCATCCAGCAGCAACCAGCCAGTCTTGGAGATTACCGTCCCACCTAGCTTGAGAGCATCGTTCCTGTCTTTATCTGACGTTGCTATGGATTACTGATGTGACTGTTGCTTACTCCCTTAATTCAATTGGCTCGTAAGATTGCTTAACACGTTCACGCCGGCGCGTACCACCGGTGGCCCGCACGCGTATGTACGCGCCGGCGTGAACGTGTTAAAATATTTCAGGAAAATTAATAGAAAGAAAAAAAAATGCGTTTATTTCCGGAGTTTTTTGCCGGCTCTTCTCCATAGGAAACGACCAATAGGAACTGTGCATCTAACTTCTGTCTTAAGTGCCAAAGTAATAATAATAATAATATTCCACAACTTTCACACAACGCCATCTAGTCCCAAACTAAGCAGAGCTTGTGCTATGGGTACTAGACAACTGATAAACATACATATATATTTCTAAATACATACATATTATAGATAAATTACACCCAGACACAGAACAAATGATCGTGCTCATCACACAAACATTTGTCCTGGGTGGGAATCGAACCCACGACCTTGTGTATAGCAGTCAGGGCCACTGACCACTAGACTAACAGGCCTGTCAGTGAAAAAGTGAACCAAAGTGCAGTTACGTGACATGAAATGGCTAAACAGTAAGTTCCAGGAGCGTATTATTTAATTACTCGCCATTACAATTTGATGTTTATGCTATTGGCTACCTATAAACGATACCCGTTTTAGTGTGTGTAACCTTAAATCCCGAACACAAACATCATCAGCCTGCCTTTTCCCAACTGTGTTGGGGTCGGCTTCCAGTCTAATCGGATGCAGCTAAAGACTGACCTTATAGCCCGTCATGAGAGATGGTTTATGTGTTTCAGTCAACGACCAGCCTTACTAGTGGCTAATTTCATTATGACGACGTGACACACAAGGAAAAGTAAATTTCAATTTTATTTTATTTAAACTCAAAGCACCCTTTTTCCTGTTTTATATAAGTTTTTATAGACTTAATTTCAGGTTTAATTAATTTACATAACACATTTCAACTAGGTATATCTACGTGATATATAATATAATATATGACCAGGACAAGTGGAGGGAGGGGAGGGAGGCCTATAACCTGCAGTGGGACAACATTGGCTTATAATAATAATAATAATAATATATCTATATGTCTCATGCGATATTTAATTCAGGGTGGCCTTTATTAATATAACCAGAGGGTAACCTAATCAAATGAGCCATCTAACACTTTCATCACACAAAAAAAAAACCTATAAACTTTACAGCTACCAGCAGCAGCCATGACAGTTTCACTTTAAATATTTATGATTTTTTTGTTTTGTTTTTTTTTTTTTTTTCACACAAGGGAGCATGAAGGCTTGCAAGCAATTGGCAATAACCTCCTTTATTACTCACGAAAGAATGGTGCTGTAAAATTGTAATTGCTACCACCATGCCTGCCTGTGGTTTATTAGTTGCCTTTAAATAATAATCTTCGCTAAATGCACCTTTTTTACGACCAAACAGGAACATTTCACTATAGAGCCTTGCTTGCTTATTTATGTGTGAAGATCTATGCGACATTCGCTGTACAATTTTAAAGCTTATCTCCTTGAGTTAAGGCTGAAATTGCAGTGTTTTAGCGGTACTCTAAGAACCTGTATGTCCAGTGATTGTGTTAGTTAATTTTAAAACTTATAAATATTACTAATAAGGTTGGAAATGTAGTGTTTCAGCGGTACTGTTTCAGCGTGTATGTCGAGTAATGTGTCAGTTAATTGGCGGGTTCAACAGAAAGTTAATTAAAGGTTCGTGTGATTTTTGTTTAACTTCCTTTGTCGCGAAGTGATTAGTTAATTTGAATTGAACTTTGTTAATTTTTTCTTTTAACAATTTTTCTGGATGTATAGTGCACCTACAAGCCTACACGTGTAGGTATAAGCAGGTAGTGAAGATCTTCCGAGCTCATTTATATGAATAGTTAAATAAAAACTGAACAGGAAAAAATATACAACGTGTAACGTTCAATGCGCAAAACCTCAGACACCCCAACTGATTTTTAATTCTTGACCTATTTCAGAGAGAAAATAAGTAATTTTAAAAAATGTAAAGGTTTTATGTGCTGTTTTAGTTTTACTGGCCATACTGATCGTTTCTTGCGTCTGCGACGACGCTTTATCGCAGGAGGAATCGTCACCGAACCGCTGCGCCGCGCTGACATTGGCTTGCTTGACCCATTAATAAATACACACGGCAACGTTTTTAATGAAGATTTTTTGAAAAATGTGACCTATATTAAAAAGTGGTTCAACTAATTCTGCTCGTTATTCTGATCAAACTATTTTCAGGTTTTGCGCATTTAACGTTACACGTTGTATAGGTAGGTAATCTAAAGTTGGTGATAGGTAAAGCCTTATGACATCATCATCATTACGACGTCCAGTGTTGGAATTAAGCCGCCGCGCCCCCCACATAGGTGCATTAAATAAATAATACTGTATTATAAGATGACAACCCATACAATATTTTTAAGAACATCCCTGTTAAACATGTAACGGTAAACTTCAACACAAAAGTTCTTGCAACCCGTCATTACAGAGCCGCACAGCTTTATGCATATTCAATGTATCAAAAACGGAAGCATTATTATAAACTTGACAAGTACAGGTGAACACAGAAAGCGAAACTTGTTGAATGTGGACAGTTGAAATTGCAGTTGGCTTGAACACTTGTTTGATTGAGGAATTTATTATTTTACTGGGTTATTTTAGATCCAGGTGTCAATTCTTTGACTATGATACTTACAGCACCTGCCAAGGCTAACTACCGAAAAGTAGCTGTAGTATAGAACCTATATTTTCGATTCGACTCAAATATTTGCATTTTTTAATTCGGTGGGAATCTCGTTTTTTTTTTTACATAATATCGATGAGGTCATCAAGTGCCTCGATCAACACATTAGGAGGCTCTCGAAGGAGCAGCTGGATCAAGGGCATTCAGAAAGCGGTACTTCTGGACACGGTCTGCATTGTTAGGAGATTCCTCTCTCTGGAGCCCTGACCGCCGGTAGCTTAGAACCTGTTCCTGAGACCGGTGGGCTACTATTTTTCATATTTTTAAATATGTTTACATTTTAATATTTCAAAATTCATATATACCTATTTAATTAAATAAAAGAAAAAAAAATATATTAGACATATTTTTTGTTTAAAAGTTTCCTACGCTAGAATCTAATAAGTACAATAGAAATGAAATGTATGACCACAGCAACTTCACAAAAAATCCATTTCTTACAAAGTTAAAATTAAAAAAAAAAACTACACGATATTACCCGTACTAGTGTAGGCACACCATGAAACCACTTTGTACGCGATCACCCAATCCGCTCCGTATAAGGTAGCATACATAACTTTGCTTTCACAGACTGCATCTGCGCATGTATTGACGGCGCGAGCCAAAAGATTTACACCCTCACACTTTTAACACCGAATAATCAATTTAATATGAAATTGTAATTTACTTTGCAATTTTACACCTCTTTTCTTTTCTCCGTTATGTTTGGAAATACATATATTTTTTATCGGCTGTAGTTTTACAGGGATGTCAGTATGCTCTTTGGAATATTTACCAATATTTCTGTTAATATAAAACTTCAAATGACCTGCTTTCAACGATACATTGTAATGGAATTTGTACATTGATATATTGAAGGATTTATTTTATCTTACCTACTCTATTTCTTTCCTTACCTTACCCTCTCACTAAGAGGACGCCTGTGTCTCAGCTGTGGAAACATTATAGGTTTATTATGTTCTGCTATTCCATTTAGCCTGTCTTGTCTGTAAGCAATATCATTCCTTAATTAGATCTGTAAAACTGTAAATATTTTATTGTAAATAAATATAGCCACTGGCTAAAATTACTCCTTTTCTCAGAAGCAATGGGTTAGTAGTAGCCGGCCGATACCTTTCCAACAATTTAAATAAATCCAACTATTTTGACTGCAAACCAAATTATTTCAGCAACCAGAACACTTTATTAGGTAATAATTATAATAAACATAGAAACTTTATTATTCTTACGCAACCTTGATTTAATATAGCCGTAGTTAGAATTGTCCCTAATGAAGTTAAGAGTAATTTTATTCACACTAATTACTAAGGCCTTCCGATAGACTGTCATCATAAACATGCTTGGCCTCTCGATGTTAAACGGCCTAACCAATTTCCAACTTTAAAATTATGAATGTAGAGTTCAAATTGGAATGTTGTTGAGTAAGTGCTTCGAAAAATTTGCATCACACAGTTCACACTTTGTCAATAAGACGATGTATCGCTTTTAAGTTAAGGCGGTTAAGTAGAGGCTCGTGAATTTAATTTGAAATAGATTAACTGATCCATTAATGGCCGTTTTAATGCCTTTCTAAAGTGTTGGACATTAATTAATGCAACGATAGTAATAATGAAGTAAGCAGTAATGTGCAGACTGATTTTCATAAGACATCGTAACCAAAACAAGACGCAGTAATATATAATTTCTGCATAGTCGGAAGAAATATTTAGAATCGTTTTAACACTTTCTAAGTAAGGATAGTTTCGCTTGCCTGTACCAAACACAATTCATTAGCAATGTGTACATTACGAGTATTATTTAAGTAGGCCGACGTTAAATAATATATGTATATCTTTCTAAAAACCATCAATTAGCATTTATAGTTAAGACTATAGAACCCCTAACCTCCTTTTTCATCATTCGCAGGGGGCTTTTTATGGCATAATGGTCTGAAGAAGGGCTCTGGCACTGATAGTTCAGTATGCCATATCCTGAGAGAGACCATAAAAAAATCTCGTTAATTCCTACACAACGGTCTAACAATCTATGCAGTAGCCCGACATACCAACAGGTTCAAGGTCAGACCAGGTCAATATGAGTCACTCAGAGATTCACATGATGGGTCACGAGCTAAGCCACTCGTCAAGCCGTAAACTGGGCGCTTCCGTGTTGTGGAGACCTATGTAGACTGAGCAACGAATAGAGTGAGAGATGAGGTAGAAAAACTAAACAAAGACAAAAAAAAATGAGCCAAGGAAAGCCAAAGAAACTATGAATAGATTGTGTGAAAGATGCTGGGGCTGAAAAGGGGATGATATCTGAGATGACGGCTAATAGAGATGCATGGAAGAAGACAAAAGTTACCGGCTCCAATTAAATTGAAATAAAGGAAGAAATTTTGAAGACCGCTACTTAATTATGGACCTCCCAATAGTCACCAAAGCGACTGGTACACCGTCCAAGGCAGAAATTACCATATATTCTATCAGGTTTGGTTCGGTATAAAGCCATGCAGTATTCTTGGGTGGCAACTTTGAGTACTGATCACTCGGTGATCAATTGCATGCCTTCCCTTAAGACTTTCTGCATCTGCCCTCTAATTCTAACTCAATTAGCACCTAGTAGAGAAGCCATACCTATCCAGCTCTCACCATTCTTAATCCTATAATTTTGATCCATCTTCGTAGCCGCGGCCTCTGGGTCGATAGTACCGCCCATCTCCGGATCTATCGCGTTCCCGCTAAGCAACCAATCGACATTGACATCGGCTGCTACTATGCGCTCAGGATGACGTGAAAACTATCTCAATGTCACATTCTTTGACCTAGCGTTTATTTAAAACGGATGTTTTTGAGGCAGTGTGGTTTAAGGTTAAATACTCGATGACGTTAAGCCGTTGGCTATGAATCGTCAGAAGCCCGAAAGTCTGACAGCCAGTCTTACCAAGGGGTATCGTATTACTTAGTAACTGGGTTGTGCAGGTCAGGTAAGCAGTCGCTTCATGTAAAATATTGGTACCCACCTGCATCCGGTTAGTCTGGAAACCGACCCCAACATAGTTGGGAAAAGGCTAGGCAGATAATGATGACTCGATAACCTACTAAGATAATAATAAAAATATTAACAGTATAGACAACATGGGTATTTTACTGTCCAGACCTCAAGGCGAGAGCTGTGGAAGCAATAATTATCAAGGGCTAGAAGGAAACCTATCATAAAAGTGTGATTGTGTTGCATTGTAAGAGGTGAATTAACTATAGGAAGGAGATAAATATTTATTCTCTGTAATTATATTAATATTATTATTAATAATATTTTGTCTCTGCATAAGGTTGACTGGTAGAAAATGCCTCAGGCATTAAGTCCGCCTTTGTACAGTACTTTTTCTACTTGTGCATAATGTTTTAATAAATAAATAAATGCTAGGATATAAGAACAACAACAAACTATTGATGACGATTATATCTCATCTTATTTAATTAGCCTCTACTGTCCCACTGCAAAGGGCTCTCTCTGCCTTTTCTACACAATTCTGTCTTTTGCTAGTTTCGGCCAGTCCTTTCGGTAGGAGTTAAGTTTGTCCCACTATCTGATGATGATGAGTAAATTGATGAAACCCAAGATCATCAACGCCAATAAATTAATGAAATACGAAAATCATGCGCTAAACATGATTCGCTGATTGAGCAGTCTTCAACGACCAAAAATCTTATGAATACCGCAGGCAGCCAGTTCATCAATTTCGGTAGTCGATGACCTACTTTCATGTTCAATTCAATTTTCAATTCAATTTTTATTCAGTAACAATTCACATTGCGTTTGAATATAATGCAGTATGAAACATCAACAACATTATAAGATGTAGGTAGAAATAATATATAAGCATACATGCAATTCAATTTAAATTAGAAAATATTATTTTATAAAAAAAAAAAAACAAAAAAACTGTATAATACCAAGCAAACAAAAAAAAAAAAAGGATAAAATACAATGCATTGCATAAACATAGCCGGATACATGCGGCTGTAAATGTGTAAATTAAACTTTAGGAGTAGAGCTCCTTGTCACAAACTAAATTGATAATTAATATAATATAATAACATAATATAATATTATAATACACAACGCCATCTAGTCCCAAACTAAGCAGAGCTTGTGCTATGAGTACTGGACAACTGATAAACATACATATATATTTCTAAATACATACATATTATAGATAAATTACACCCAGACAGAGAACAAATGATCGTGCTCATCACACAAACATTTGTCCTGTGTGGGAATCGAACCCACGACCTTGCGTATAATAGTCAGGGCCACTAACCACTAGACCGACAGGCCTGCCAATTTGGCTTATTTTTTAATCTCCTAATTCCTTTTTCAATTTAAGACCGTTTTGTCTAACTAAGTGACGTTACAGTGGCAGAAATGTTCCCCGGCCTTAACAGTCATAATCATTAGTGCCACAGGAACACTTAGAGCTTAAGAAACCCTTTTAGTAAAAATATAGGTTAAAAGCTGATAAAAGAGACAGATTGTCATCCTACATTAAATATTGAGTCATGCGAAATACGTCAATTCACTCCTTTTCATTCATATGCATCTAATCAAATTCTTATTTTAGTACGACCTCACAGTTGCTTAGTGCGTCACCAACTACACAACACACGACTACAAGGACTGTCAGACGAACATATTTGATGCCATTTTAATTTAATATAATATATTCTTTATTTCTGTATTAGTAACAATGACTTCAAAACTACGTTAGTAAACTTTTACAAGCTAAAACTCTTTACCCAGTGACTTATAAAGGGACTGTACACTTTGCCATTTGACTTGGTCCATTTTAAAATTATTTACTTGTTTTAAATTATTTTCTTACCATTATATTTTCGATATCTCTACAATGAAGCAATAGCTATCAGTGCTATTTTGTGTACCAACTCCTAAATAGTTTGATATTCAGCCTTCGAAGGCGAACCAGAAAATCTGCCTATCAGGTTTTCCTTTACTTTGATTAATAGAAACAAGAATGCTAATGTTTTGCGTATCTAGAAGCAAAATAGTTCGCTCTGTTTATATTACGATATGATTAATGGCTTCTTTAGGAATGCAGCAAATTATCTCCTTGGTCAAGAGTGGATTGATGGTGGAGATGACGCCATCAGGTAAGCTGGTCCTTTTGTGGTTGGTCCCCACGTAGGCGATAGGAGTGGCAAGATCCGTAGGTATGAATAAACTGTGATATGAATTATGATGGTAATCTTTTAGGATAAGGATACAAACAGTTGTTATCGCACATGCAGTAAAACTGTAGGTACAACTTTTCCATTAATAAATCTTGCAACAAATATCGAAAAAAAAATTTGCAAAATTCCTTTCATTAGCGATATAGAAACCTTTTCTTTCTGTCTTATGAAAAACCGGAAAAATATGTATATTGCCAGTTGATTTTGACTTATGATCTCAAAATAATTCAGACGAACTGAACTACCTTAAATCTCCGTGTCACATAAACCCTTCAATATCTAAACACTAACGTCAAGCTACATTACACCTAATCTGAACAAAATACCGACTGTCACCGCCCTTATCCCGAACACCAATCCATCAGATTTGCGACTCTAGTAATCCCACAAACATCTCGTTCGTGGGTGGACATTGGATAAAGCGATTATTATATTATAAATGTAAATAATCGATTAGCATGCGCCGGCGCCGCCCGAGCCGCGTCACTTGCACGCGGCGCCTGCGACGGCGTCAGCGAACCTATTAAAGGTATGCCTCCAGCTGCATGTGTGGTCTTGGATAAGAATAGACCTTAAATTATGAGAAAATCGAAAGTACTGAAGTTTTGATCAAGATTAGGAGTGGTTTGGAACCCATAATAATAAGGCCAATTTGTAATGTCGTTTGCCAAACCTTTGATTTATAGACTACTGTTCCCAAGCTTAAGAAACTTGCTAACAGGAATTAGACTAGCAAAGTATGAGGCAGAGAACGCCGGGTGGGTTTGTAAATATGAATGATGATCATCCTTCTGGTTCGTCTAAAGCTGCAGTGGTGTAAAGAAGTAGATCCTCAAAAGGAATTCTGCGTTAGACTTGTATTACCTATTATAATTCCGTTACCATCCGCTGATCAAAAAGGACCTCCCATTAGATCCCTTTCAAGAACAGCGCCTCGCCTACTAATTAATATTTGGCTTACGAATCATTTTATACTAAGTTGCTACGTGCGGCGTATGTCTTACATACTAACTACGGATGCCTAACGCGCGTCGCCCGCTGTATGCCAAAGCCCTTACACGTTGATATGATCGGTGTCGTGTCAATCGATCCCGCTTATCACAACGATCGATCGATTGATTTCATTTATAATTTGTATCAAATTGCTTTTCAGTTAGCGTTCTATTAACAGCAATTTGCATACGTATCGGTCATGCTAAGCAAGTGAATACGTCATTAAAAATATCGACTAGTTCTGTTTTATTTATAAGAAAATAAATCAACGTCCATTAACCTGGTTTTTGATTGGAAATTGGTTGAAACGCTCGTTTAAGTTAAACTGTGACATAATGAACTTTTAATAAAGATGAGGATTGGTAGACTGGTCTCATATTTAACAGGTACAACGAGTTAATTGTACCCAGTGGGTGTTTTGATGGAGCAATTTTATCTAATAGACTTCCAATTGAATTGATCAAAATACGAGTTTTCAATCGCCGCTTCTGTAATATTTTATTATGTTTCTAGCCTGGAACTGCCTGTCTGTAATCGGCTCTCTGTGTGAAGCACAGTTTGGCATCCCAGTATTCATAGGCTTTAATATCATGAACTGAATTTAAGCATCTTGCCTTGGCTTACCCCTGATTTCAATTTAGTGAGTCTTAAACTGTTTCGTTTTATTTTACTTTGTTAATTTGTTAATTTTTCCCACAAATCCGCGCACGTGGGTTTTGAAAACATTTCAGTAATTTTTTCTGGAGCCACAAACTTTTTTAGTTTCTTCACCAAACTTGTTTCATTCTTCAATATTGGTCCTGCGTTTCTGCTAATCAGACTCAGAACTGTTTTATGTCCTTAGGTAGAGCAAATACTTACTTCCAGGGTACCTACCTTTTCATAATTATCTAGGTGTCTATTGCTTGTCACGGTTTTCACTGCATTTATAATCACTTAAAGGTATTTTTTTTAATCGTGTAACATTGCACTAGTAGTAGTAAGTTGCCACATTAATCATGTCGACTTTAGTTTTCATAGTCGTTTATAAAGTGACGAATCACTTTTAAGTCTGTGGGCTAAGTTTAGACTTTTATGATGCCGTCGCCATAAAAAGGACAAGCAATTTCCGTTTGGTTAGTTTTATTACTTAACTGTTATGAAAATTAGCTCAAGGATACTAAAATTAAGGAATACGTCTGAGGAACTGCTCACTTCTGCTACCTAACAGCGTTGCACATGTGTATTTCAGATGTGATTCTGGAATTGCAAGTAATCCTGCGATGCCTCTGCTTTTGCAGATGTTTAATCTATTGCTAGCAAATTGAGTAAATAGTCCAGTGATTTGGTAGTTTTTCCTGGAAAGTTTGCCGGGAGTTTTGAACTACTTTCATTGTAAAATGAGTCGGAAAGGACATATTGTCAAAAAACTGTTTTTGGCGCCATTTTTCCAATATCGCGGGTGGTGCGAGTGGCAAAGATGCGAGGTGGCAAACTGTAAATACAAAAACAGCACGTCAAAATCAACGTGAGCTTTGAAAATGTATTATTTTAACCAATTATCAAAACTCACGGAAATCTGTCTAGGTAACCCGCTTTCTGATCAGCAATTGACTATAAAAAAAAGCCATATTAGATACTTTATGACATGTTAGTCACTATGGGTGAAATGTATGTATTTGTACAATGCCTGAAATAAAATGATTTGATTTGATAATACCACGAAGCCACGATGGCAAAACACATCAAAAACTAAAAAGAAATGACTTTTAATCCAAATTCAAAATCCAGTCGCAACACAAATTCGCACACTACATACGTCAACTAAATATCGTTCAATCGTTTCGTACATACAGCTCCTAAACCATTTCAATAGATTATCAATTCAATACTGATAATTATAATTGCATCAGTCGTTCTATCATGATTCATTAGGTTCAAGTAAGGACTGGCGCCGTCGTTCATTGGTCGGTACAACATTAAATATTTATTCGCACACATTATAATATCTATTATGTACAATTACATATGCATAAGTACTGTTATTTGTTGCCACCATCATGGAATACCGAATGATGATTGCGGTAAGTCGTTTTTAGAATTTAGAGAAAAGTATGCTGATTCTCGTGAGTCGTGCCGCGCCGGCAGGGCCCAACATGCTGCTGCGTCCAGCAATCCCGACGACGCTGCTGTACGTGTCCAGGCTACACCACTCCACGAAGGTTGAGGAGATCGTGGAGTACCTGCGTGTGAAGACCAACTGGACTTTGAGGGTCGAGAAGTTGGAGCCGCGTCACAACACGAACTTCAAGTCGTTCGTGGTGCGTGTTCCGACACATCATCTCGAGAAGTTCCTCAAGGAAGAGTTCTGGCCGAAGGGTGTTGTGTATCGCCGGTTTCGTGGCCGGCTACATGACACCAGTCAGCGAAACACGACGCCGACACTTCGTGTAGTATAAGTTCTGTTATGTTGTATTTATTTATAGTATTTTTAAGTTATATTAATATAGTATTGTATTTTGTGATAATTTTGTATGTATTAGTTTATAAGTATGTTTGTATTAGTATGTATTGTTTTTTTTCTATGGGTCTTAGTTGCCTGAAATAAAGGAATAAATAAATAAATAAATAAATAAATAATCCATTAGCTCACTTTAGTGTAAAGAGCACAATACATGGAATCACATCGGTATATGTCTGCCACATGCAAGCTACTCATCACACTGACGTCACGCAAAAATCTTGCATCGCGCAAGCAGAGTTTAACGCGCGACTTGCATATACATATTATAAACGTCCCGACATAAATGTTCCAGCAGTAGTCCGGTTAAGCAGACGACAACCTCCTCAGTTGAACTGCGAGACAATATTAAGAAAAAAAAAATAATAATAATAATAAATCGTCGAACAGTGGCCCACTAGACACAACACCGTGGATGAGTGAACTTTGCACTCCGTTCCACATACCTCTATAATGTTTATAAGTATACAAAGATACTAATGGATTACGGCACGACTGCACCACTGACTTTGCCTTTAGCAACTCACTGAACACTAAAAACAACTATACTGTTCAAAATCTATAACAAAAGCAGTCACAAGAGTAGAGTCTTCACAGCAGTAGAAGGTTACTGCTACGTACAGTCACCCACACGTCGTAGTAACAGTTAAGGCGGATCACACACTAAAACGCGTCACGCGACGGGGCGCGGGAAACGGTGACAAATTCCAATTTTCCATTTTTCAATTTTTATGTAAAAAAGCACACGGGGGGGGGGGGTGCGTTATCTGCACGGCATCGCGTGGCGCGTTGTAATGTGTGTACCGCCTTACCTTTGAAATCCGCCCTCAATGCTAAGAAATACAGTGTGCCAGGTAGTACGGTGGACGTATAATCTATGAGAGTGTAGTACTCATGAAATTAATACAACTTTTTCTAAGGGACCAGCCATGATATGAAAAAAAAAATTGCCGTTCCACACAAAAGTGCCGTTTTAACACGATCAAATAGGCAGGCAGGTATAAGGAACTGTTTTTTTTTTAGTGGTATGTCGCTGGTCAACAGCCAGGGCTTAAAAAACTTAAAAACTAAGCAACTACACGCTAAGGGCACTCCCTGTGGGGTACGGACCTCTGCTTGGGGTGTTGCTGGGGAGGGCACAACAAGAGACAGGCTAAATCGGCTTTTATGCTATAAAGTTTGGATCGAGTTGTGGGTATATTGGTGAGGAACGTAACCCCTTCCCTTTATATATTTTAACGATATCCTTGGTACTGGTACTTACTATCCATTCTGTTTTTCTTTTGCTTTCAGCTCAGCTTTGAGTCTTTGAGCTTGAGTACTCAATATGTCATAAATATGATATTTTACGACTTGTTATTGGAGCACACTCAATAATATTGTTTAAACTTTTAATGGTGGTAATAATATTTTTATTACTAGCTTTATAATATGTAAAGATACTACCTACCCAAGACGTAAAGATACTGTAAATAGTTTTGGTCAAAGAAAATGTATCTTTTAAGTGGAATTGTAATATTTGGGACCTGAATACCGCTTACTTTATTCTATAATTTAATAATATTATATATGTGCAAGTGATTTACAAATTCATAGAATTATTGAAGATGATGAATTGTCGGACACATGCATTTGGATCCATTTTCTCATTTTCATTTCTCTGTCACTAAATTTTCACCTTTAGGTTCCAACTAGGAATTCTACAATTATAATGTTATGAATACATAATGGCAGCCTGCGTCGCTCGCGTACATAACCAAGTGATCTCAGACTGATTTTACAGAATACCGCCGTCAACCTGTCCAACGGTTTGCAGTTAAATATAAAGCGAAGGAACTTGCAACAACAAATACCTTTACAATTCTGATACAATATGAACGCCTCTGACTCCATTCAAGTTAGTTTATCGGCTACTGGAATTACTTAATCCGGTCTAGTCTTATCCCTCACGCAATCATCCTGACACGTAGCACGATAGTTAGCCGACAGAATAGATCGTTCATTTTGAATAGATCGGCCTTGTTGCATAGTGGGCCATGGGATTGTGCAGAGGGCCATTTTTTATGTACGCTAAAGCATACCTGAGTTTGTGCGAAATAGTCTGTGACCGAGCTTTTCACGCGGCGATTTTGAGAGCAATATAAAAGTAATTGATTGTCATTTGTTTTGAATCGGTGATTATTGTTGTTGTTGTTTGTTAAATTTTCCTAAAATATTTTTTTTATTTGGTTTAGAATCAATCATTATGGTGTAGAATCAAAATTTCGAGGGCGTGTGACATCTATCAACCCGCATTGGGCACGCGTGGTGCCCACTTCTTTCAGAGGAGTCGAGGACTATGTCCCAGCAGTGGGAGCATTGTAGGATAAGAAATAGAACATGATCAGGTTCTAGGAAAACATTATCTTACTGTTATTAGGTACACGTATTGGTAAGAACGCAAGTAATTAGCAGTAACGACAGCCTATTTCCCTCATTTGTTTTCAATTCGCTGCCTGTCTGACTAGAATTGACACCTTGTGCTTCCGCTGTGTGCAATATTTTCTACATAAACAACACCACCGAACATGCATTCCAACATTTTCCAGCTAAATTATTCCCCCTGTACATATTTTCTACTCATGACATAGCTAGGCGCCAACAAAGTGGTCGTTCGACCTATATACAGCATGCTTTTTTTTTACCGTCTCCAAATTTTTAGAGGATGTTCCACCCATGAATATGAATAACTTTCACTATGGAACCAACTTTGAGATCACGAAAAAAAAATCAGCTGTTTATACATTTTGGTTGGGTATAGCTGTTTATACATTTTGGTCAAGCAGGTATTGAACTTTTGTATTAAACAGCTGATTTTGTTTTCGTGATTTCAGAGTTGGTCCCATAGTAAAAGTTGTTCATATTCATGAGTAGAACAACCTGTAAAAATTTGGAGCCTGAAAAAAAAACATCCAGTATATTTATGGTTAAACTATATCTGTGGTTGAAACTGATCGACCGTCCTTGTGGCACCTTGTCTTGTCCACAAATCTGTGCAGCGTGGCTAACATTAAATTGTCACGGCGTCCTGTTAACTGCATTGCTGATTATATTAATTTTAAATTGTCGGCTGATTTTGTTGCGGTCATTGATTTCTAGGTTTTTTAGATTGAAGTGTTAGTTGATAAACTGATAAGGTGTTTATAGGTTTATTGTTGAGTCATCTCCCTTATAGTCTTATCTTTATCTGAAGAATGTGATAAACTAGCAGTAGCCTATGTCTTTACCCAGGTTATGGTCTATCTATATGTGTGCCAAATTTCATACAAATTCGTTCAGCCGTTTTAGCGTAATAGCGTAACTTTGAAAAACAAACTGACGTTCGCATTTATAATATTATAGTTCGGATAGCTTAATAATTTCAGTTTACTTTGCGGGCTTACAATCAAGTTGCTACCTTTATTGTGTGTGAAAACGTTTTAATGTTACTTTTTACTTGATCCAACCATTAATTAAATCAGTTTCAAAATGTAGGCCCTTTTACCACTCGTGACAATTTTCAAGCACAAATAATCACAATCAATGTCACATAAAACCACTATCGATCTGTTTCACTTATCATCCCACATCAAAACACCTCGTACTAAGAGTTAGACTTGACCTCCAACAGATATCACAATATCAGAAACGTGTTAACAAGAGGTCTCCGTCGTCTCAGCGCCACAGAGCAGCAGAATGTTGAATACCGCCAGTACCGCCACATATCTCAGCGGGCGACAGATATATGAGGGCGGAACAACGCGCGACGAGATAAGGGAGTGGCCCAGAACCACTGTAAAGCTACGCAGTTTACGTAATCAGACGGAAAACGCGGCGATTTTGAGGCGGTTATTTTCAGTTAGAAAAGTAAGAATGCCATGGAAATTTTAATAAAAATTAAAATTGGGCGCCTACTGCAAGGTTTCTGGTTGGTGGTAGTTTCTGGTGCAGGACTTAGTGGTGGGATAGAACTATAAGGCTAAATTTAAAAAAAAAATGTTGATTGATAGTTGACAGTGCTTTCACTGTGACGATCTGAATAATAATTATGTGGAATAAGTTATGGATATAAATCGTGATAAAAATACCTTATTGTTTGGCGAAATAAGTTATGTTTTACTAAAAGCCCTTGACGCACTGAGAGGAAAAAAGCGAATATAAATAAAAGACTCGTTTTTCTTCGTCACTAAGAAACCTATTCAAACCACCAACTTTACTATTGTACATGGCAAAGGAAAAAACACATATTTAAAATTTACTATAATTGTATAAACACCGTCATTTTATCGGAACAATCGACGGAAATCGTTTCATTAAAGACCATTTGTATTTATAATAACATTGCTAGTAACCACACGGTACCAATATTCTTACAATAAGGATGTCTGATGGTTGTAATAAGCTTCTTAATTTATGATCAGACACATAATAAGTATTTTTATTCAAAACTCTATTGATGTTATTGTTGCTAAACCGATATTTTTATAAATTATTTATAAACTGATATAAAACTTAATTTACCTTCATGGATCTGTGATTTATTTAATTTAAGAGTTACTAACGAGATACGTTATAATTATCGTTTAAAATAATAAAACTATTATAATACCTGTATATATCCTGTAGGTAATGCACACTCAATTGCAGGTACCCACAGCATATACATTATCAAGTACACATGCTCGATAAAGTGTTAGCGTGATATTTGCTTATAGATTTTTTTTTTTTTTTTATAAAAAAATATTGACGGCTAATTTTTTTATGATGTTTTGAAGCTAAAGTTAAGTTTAAATATATCGAAATATAATGAAAAAAGTTCATTAACAAAAAATTTTTCCAAATTTGAGAAAATTGACCATTTTACCCGCGCCGTTTCTCAAGCCCAGTGCGTCAACCAGCGAACAACCAAGACCGCTGTATTTGGTTAACGAACAACCGATCTAGATGACTATAAACCAACAGCTTCGTTAGTTGCGTCGCTTTGCAACCTTATCTACAATAATAATATGTTTTATTGTGTTCACGGAGTGTTTACATAAACGCTTGATTTATTTGATAGGAGTTAGGACGTCTCTGTTAGGTGGAGATGAAGATGAGAATGGTTCAATACTGAGTGAGGATTTTGATAACCGATAATTTGATGATTAGGTAATGTCACCAGCCGGTTAATTCTGTAAAAATGTCATCGTGAAGACGTAGGTGAAGTGAGCTTGGAGTACTCACTGTCGGTTTGACACTATTGACAGCTCACTCTAAGCTCACTTCTCCTAACTTTTCACGGTGAGCTTTTTACAGAATCAATCGGCAGGATTATGCATCCTGAGGTTTGGCGACTAGTAATGCAAATGCAGCTAAATATGAGAATTTTTGTTATGACTTTGGCTTGACTTTCGAAATTCAACTGTAACGATACCAAATGTCCTTAAATTACTAGTCCTCCAGACCGTATTTCGGCCATGGCGGCGGCCAATCTCAACGGAGACTAGCCTTCGGCGCGGGAGGTATTACAGTGCACAAGTGTGCGCAGACACAGGTGCAATCTCTCTTCCCTCACTCTCACAATCCGATAGGACGACACCCAATCAGACACGACCGGAGAGGGATCAGGCATAGCACGAATGGCTTAACGTGCTTCGCGAGGCACGCGGTTATCACACCGCCAACATCCAAAATCCGAGCTGTTACCAAGAAATACCTAATGGAAAAACCCAATAACACTTTTCCCGACCTGTGAATCGAACCCAGAACTTTTTATACTGTTAGTCTAGCTTTAGGATATCAAATTGTCATCATTATTATCCCTAAAAAATGGCTGGACTGGTCACCTCTTAATTGCCATATCCTTATCTTATATTTTGAATAGATTATTCATTTTTTTTTTACATTGTTCTCACATATTTAGAAGCAACAAGAATAATGTACCCAGGATTTTGTAATATCTTGATTTAAAGGAGTGGTCCTTGGAGTTGCTTGCCCGTTTTTCTTCGTAGAGATCTACGTTTTGGAATGGGCAACTAGTTTCAACTTTCTGGCTAACCGACCGACTATTTGACAGTTCAAAAGTGCCTGTAAACGGCTTAACCCTTAAATGCATGATTTATTTCATCGTATTGCAAAAAAAATGCTATTGTATAGGTATTTATCTATAGAATTAAAAAGAATATATATTATAATGACATAAAATTATTAATATTCATAGAGTATATATGTCGTAGGGATATGATAAAAACAGGGATTTGCCCAAATCCCTAAGGGATTTGATCAAATCATGGAGGATGTTAAAATAACAACACGTTTTTATCATTTCCCTAAGCAAATCTAGTGATTTGACAAATCCCACTAAAGAAATCTAGAGATTTGAACAAATCCCTAAATTGATTCAGTGAAATGATAATAAAACATGTCCAGTTCTTGTTTACGTCGCGCTCGCACTTGCTTGTCAGTGAATAGTATCTTACAAACATTAATTTGAGTTACTTAAAATACAAAATGAGCATAATAATAAGGCGTAGTCGACGGAGCCCCGCTTCGCGGGGCCCCTATTTCTGTCTGCGGGGTTTAAAGGAACCTAACACGAAGAGGATGACGGGGGCCCTTCGAACCTAACCTGTCCGTGTCGGGGTGCCCCAAGTCACGAGCTCGCTTCGCTCGCTCTTGCCACAAAAGTTATTTTTGTCATTTCACTGAACCAATTTAGGGATTTGTTCAAATCACTAGATTTCTTTAGTGGGATTTGTCAAATCACCAGATTTGCTTAGGGAAATGATAAAAACTTGTTGTTATTTTAACATCCTCCGTGATTTGATCAAATCCCTTAGGGATTTGGGCAAATCCCTGTTTTTATCATATCCCTGCGACATATATATTGTTTTGACAAAAAGAGGTGCGTTCAGAAACTCACAGCTATCACATTCTTAAAAAAATTAAATGACGTACTTTGTTGCCATATGGCAACATTATGCATTTAAGGGTTAACTGAAATAAATGCTTTTAGTTTGAGTTTGATCCCACGAGCCCGCGTTTGGTCTCGTTAAATTAGACCGTATTAAATGAAAAGATCAACACGGCTTTTCATGATAAGCAATAACAAAGCAAGAAGGTTGTCTTGTTGGAGCTTATTTTCGAAGGGATTCGAAAAATTCTGTGACACATGTCTACGAAAAGACTTTTTCTCGACCGCCGTGTTACCAGCCTAAGATATTTGCGTGCCTACATATTATAATTTTATGCTCTATTTACGGAAGACAATATATAAACAGCAAACAAATACGTAAAGATAATCGAATGTAAATTAAAACACGTTAGACCATAGGCGCCTCTACACACGTCTCTCAGACGTAGACACACGTCTCTCAAACGTAGACGCACGGTAATCTGTACCTAGTCCCTAATTGATGTCGAAGGAGTTTCTCACTCTTGATTAGTAACGTAAGCGGCAGGTTAGATAATGCTTTAAGTGTGTATACTAGGAGTATGGAACGGGTGAATATTCAAAGTATACCAAATTCACATGTTCTAGTGGGTACAAAATTTGGATTTAGGTTTAAACTCGATTCAATATATGTATGTAATGTAAACCTGCGATTATTAACAGGCGCTGTACTTTTTTTTTGAGTTTCTATGTTAATTATGCATAAATTTTAATATTAATGACCCAAAAACTCATTACAGGGACCTGTTCCGTTACTAGATTTGATATATTTATTAGTATTATAGGAAATCTAGTGCGAATATCGTTAAATTGACGAGTGTGTCGAATAACTTAGTCTATGTTTGTTTCATAATAATAAACTAACCCGTTGATTTATAAATAAATTAAAGACTAATGTGTTGTTACAATTTTGTAACGGCGCAAAACTCATTACCAGAACCATGACGGTAAATCGAATTTTACACGACAAAACCCTTTGATCATACCGCCTTTAAGTGAACTGCCGCTCCCCCGCTCTTCAGTCGACCGGTAAACGTAACAGTGGAAGGACATACGCAAGATTTCGGGCCATAAATTACGATCGATGTGAGTATTGACAGTGTTTGGTCCATTTTGTTGTTCATTACAAGTCCGCTTACATCTTGATACGTAAATAAACTTTGTATCTTTTTGTTACATCAATTCATTAGTTTCTGTTTCATTTTCATTTTTTAATATGTAGATAGCATGTACTTATCATAGATAAATGTAAAATAGCCTAACAGTGCATAATTTTCATAACCGTGTCCTTCATTACCGTCGTTTACCGTAACCTTTTTGAGGTCACGGTAATGAATGAAAAATACGGTAATGACTCTGCTTCTATTTAATACTTTTTTTAAATAAATAATTTTTAAGGCGGTTAAGAAATTAATATTAATATTGTTGCTAAATAATATAGTTAGTATTTCAGTTAAAAATGGCACGCCCTAAGAAGACAATAGAGGAAATTTTAGCCAGAAGAAGAATCGCTAAGCGTAAACGCTACGCTGCTTTAAAACAAAACGAAGAATTATATAATATTGAAAAAAAGAAGGAAAAAGCAAGATACTTGAAGAGAAAATCTGAAAACAAACTTGTTAGTACGAGAGCTGCCTTTTAAGTTGTGTCGTTTGAAAAAAGTAGAGACGATCTAATAGATTATTACCATTTATTGTTTTTCAAAGAATTCTCCGCGATATTTAATACACTTTTGAATGCGTTCGAACCAGTTTTTAAAACATTTATTCCACTCCGAAGTGGGGGTAGTCAAAATGGCCGATTTGTATGCGTCAACAGCTTCTTCGGCGGAGCTGAAACGTTGACCACGAAGACTGCTTAATTTTGGGGAACGTAAAATAATCGTTAGGGCACAAGTCAGGGCTGTAAGGTGGGTGATCAAAAATTTCGACATTTTGGGTACTCAAAAACATCTTTGTATCGCGGGCGGTGTGCGAACTTGCATTGTCATCACGAAACAGATCTTTCTTTTCCGTGATTGTCATGGTGCAGTATATCATACGACGCGACGTCTTGAGTTGTTTTTTCGAAACTCTGTGATGACTTGTGGCAAACAAACAGTGGTATACCAGTCAGCGTTAACCGTCTTGCGATCTTCTAGTACAATAGTGGCGACGTGACCACCCTTTGCCACAAACGAGGCAACCATTTTTTTTTTTAAGTACTCCGTGAGCGTATGACTTTGGTCGGTTTTGGCTCATCTTGGAAGACCCAGACAGTTGACTGCTGCTTGGAATCTGGATCGTAAGCATATATCCAAGACTCGGTACCACTAATCATATCATAAACGTGTTTTGACTCTCCGTGGTTGAATCACTGCAGAGTTTTGCGACACTATCTAACACGGGCTGATTTTTGGTCGTCGCTAAGCAAATGTGGTATAAAACGAGAGATCAACTTTCTTACGCCGAGTTCTTCGTGCAGGCGTGCACTGACTGCACAGGTCCACTCAATCTGTGTGGTTCTTCCCTCAAAATACCACTTCAGACACCAATCTACATGGTCCTCAAAGATCAAAGATGATGTCCGGATTTTTATATACACATTGACATTGATGAATTTTATATAAACAATGACATGGATATTTACTTTGTATAGTATCTTATTTTTTATTATTATTATTGTGAGTGTGAAGACTATGTGGGTCATTTCTTTTTTCTTTTTTCCTTCTTAGTTAGTTTTAATCATGGTCTGGCAGTTTGAGTAATTTATGCGGCCTACCCAAATGTCCTTTCATTGGTATTGTTCGTCGAATCGTAAGGCTCCTCAAGTTCTGAGTTGAGCTACACAATTTTTGACAAATGCGTGCACTGACTGGACAGGTCCGCTCAATCTGTGTGGTTCTTTACTCAAAAGACCATTTCAGACACCAATCTGCATGGTCTTCACATGATCTGACCAAGATTATGTCTGGACTTTAAAAGAGACTGTGACCTCTGAGGTTGTTTCGGCCTTTCTTCTCAGAGTAGTCAGATAGGAAACGCCGACCTCATCTAGTTTAAAAAATATGATTGACATGTAAAAGTGTTTGTACAAACCTACTTACAGAAAATAAATCATTTATCATTTTATCATTTATTTATCAGGATTTTTTGGATAGTAGTCCCTGAAATGCCCACTATTTCACGGTATGTCACATGACAATCTTCGACGATTAGCTGCCGCACGGCGTCGATATTCTCTTGTGTCATCCTACCTATCAAAAAACATTCTTTTGTTTTCTAATTCTAAATTCAAAAGATGAAAAAGACATTTTTTTTTTAAATAATTGTGGGAGGTTTGCACACGACACGACTTAAAAGGCAGCCTTCGTTTCCTTGTCAAGAAGGCTGATTACCAAAAATATTAATTTATGAAAGACTTATTGTTATTTGTAATTTAGTCAGTAAGATCTTTGACATTAGGCTTTTGTGTGATTGCGTTCCGTATATCAAAATCGGTTTCATTTAATACGACATTGTAAGGCTGATTGTTACCAAAACCATTAAATTATGAAAGAACTGTTAGTTATTTTGTTAAGGAGATTGTTTAATAAACAGTCTATGGTACCTTTGTTTTTTTTTTATATTCACATCTTTTTCTATCATTACCATGTCTTTGTATTTCATCACCGTATACCTAAGAATTCATTACCGTGGATAGGGTTCATTACCGTAACCTGCCACATATTTTAAGTGGCCATAACTCCATCAATGTTTGAAATATATGCGTGCCTTTCACCTATCTGATAAATAAAATAATGCCAAATACCGTAACGCAACCAAATTTAAAAAAAAATGAAATTATAATTTTCGTACAAAAACTGCGCAAATAATGTCGAAACCGAAGAAACACCCGAACGTTGATTGTGAGGTCGGTACTACTGGCCTAGCAACTAGAATTTACTTGTATCAAACTCATGTTTTTTATAATTAAGCTACTTAGGATATACCCAGCCGCCACATTACAAATGTATATTTCAAAATGTGCTCTTTTCTTCGAAGCTCATTTTAATTTAGTTTATGTATCTACTTTCTACGTTATGTCCTGCTTGTTATGATTATTTATGTCAGTAATTTATTTGGTCTACGTAATAAAGAGTATTCTATCCTATTCTATTCTAAAAAGCGATCCGTTCTCGGTTTTTATGTTTCTACTTCTTATAAATTTCTTTCAAATCTTATATTTTTCTATAAATCTCAAAAATCCACTGCAGCATCAACCTATTAAACAAACTTGCGCTAAAAATATTTCGCACACGTTTTGCTCTACATAATAAAGTAATTATCATTATATTTGTAACAGCTTGTTAGTGAGTCAAAGACCATAAAAAATATGAAGTTAGATTTAAAAAAAAACTGTTTGGTCATAAACCTTTCAAACATAACAACAACCCACAAATTAATCGGCAAGTCTATAAATTAAATTAATAGAGACATTAAAAACGTCTGAAAATGTAATGCAAAGCTACTTATAATCAACTACCTGACACCATTAACATCATAAATTTTAATATCACGACTGCAATCCTCCATGGTTACTTATGGTTTAAGACATTTATTTCTCAAAAACAGAATACAATTATTGAGAAACATTGGTTGCATATTGTGTACAGACGCCAGCACATCAAGCTACCCGAAACTGTCAAATTTTCCCAATCAACTATGAACCTTATAATTTAGCGATAAAGTTGAAAATCTATTAAAGGAATTTTACAGATTGTAGTAGCTTGATGTGCTGCCGTCTGTACATATAAACGTTTCTTGGAACGAGTATCGGAACGATATGTTTGAGGTTAGAAGTAGGTACAATATTGTTAGTCATTAACTTATCTTTACATTAGTAGAATAAACCATCCCAAAAAGTCAGGACAGGCTGGGTTTAGGTAGGTGTACCCATAATGCATCCACATTTCCCGTCGCTTCACAAGGGATCGTTAAATTTTACAATGCTTTCCCATATCTGTCACATTATCCGCTGTAGGTTTAATTAATCTAATACATATCTCTAAACACTATTACTTATCAACTATAACATTGCATCGTAAATGTTCAACTGCAGAACATTGGCCTCCCAATAAACAACGTCATATAAAAGTCAAATACAACGATAAGTAGATTTTACATCCTCTATCCACTTAATGTTTCTATTTAATGATGGGAAATTATACATTCAAATTTTTGGGCAGCCATTAGGCAAAATATTATCGTGAACCAATTACGGGCCCCCAACAGTCCATTCCGACTCACGCCAACGTTAAAATAAATGTATACAACTTGTCACTGGTTTTATGACGGTGGCCATTAAATAATTCATTAGTAAAACGGCCAATCATAAATCAGGAAAGTGCGACAGCACGCGTGCAATGTTTGGTAACAGCCAATCACCACATGGCATTTCTTATGACTGCAATACAAATTGGATAATTAAAACACGTGTGATGTATGGACTAATTATATTGTAATTGATTGTAAAGGATAGGTATTGAGATCGATATAGTAATTAACAGAAGTAATTAAATGCTACGTTGTTGAACGTTGTTGTTATAGAGCTACGTTGTTTAATGTTGTTGTTATTGAGCTACGTTGTTTAATGTTGTTGTTATAGAGCTACGTTGTTTAATGTTGTTGTTATAGAGCTACGTTGTTTAATGTTGTTGTTATTGAGCTACGTTGTTTAATTTTGTTGTTATTGAGCTACGTTGTTTAATGTAGTTGTTATTGAGCTACGTTGTTTAATGTTGTTGATATTGAATTCCGTTGTTTAATGTTGTTGTTATTGAGCTCCGTTGTTTAATGTTGTTGTTATTGAGCTACGTTGTTGAATGTTGTTGTTATTGAGCTACGTTGTTGAATGTTGTTGTTATTGAGCTACGTTGTTGAATGTTGTTGTTATTGAGCTACGTTGTTGAATGTTGTTGTTATTGAGCTACGTTGTTTAATGTTGTTGTTATTGAGCTACGTTGTTTAATGTTGTTGTTATTGAGCTACGTTGTTTAATGTTGTTGTTATTGAGCTACGTTGTTTAATGTTGTTGGTTTTGATATGAATGGTGTCATGACTAATGATGGTAGCCAAGCATTCGAGTGTAAATTGATTCGCTCATAGTATGTTTCACCAAAATTAAAACTGTAGGTGGGTCATATTCAAAATAATTGTAAGTTACGGATAGGAAACAGATATGAATATTGTTTGATTGTAACAGAAAAATAACAGAAAGGAATTATTAGGGCAAGTTTAAATAGCACACGTTTATAAATTAAATAATTAACGTTGAGCTAATTAAAACATCTGGAATAGTAGAATACCATCATCACTATCACTACTTATGCATACCTATTACAGTTCACCTACTAAGATTAAGTATAACAGGCTACGAGTGCGAAGCCGGTGTGGGTCGCTAGGTGGGTACATAATGAAACAACATTTTGATGATCGTATTTTAATTGGTATAATTGCCATAATTCAATAAACAATTCGTAAAGCAGTTTAAACTGCATGATTTTAATAATTAGAGTTCTGTGTGGATGTTACTTTTTTGCTAGCTGACTAAGCACTTACATTATTAACAATTTAGTTTTTTAATGAAAAAGAGTTTCTCAGATATTAATTTAAAAAATACTCACAACATACAACTTTACACTGACCTGTAAATTGCAAAAAACCTGAGACATTTTGAATTTCGCGGGCTACCTTGGCGCATCCCCCTTAACTGATACTGAGACGGCCAACGAGAGGCTGGGTACGCCTCGGCGAGGCTGCGCGGTTAGTACAAACGGCTCAAGCGGTGAGGACTGAGCATACACAGTAAAACATGCACACACAGACAATACATGGCACAGCAATGCAATACATGCCACATTATACGCAAACTTTACATACTTCAAATAAATTTAAGTCAGTAAAAAAAAATGTTTTGGCTAACCTGCGGTGCAGTAAATATTAATATTTTATTTTCATTAATTCATACAACATGAGACAATGTGAATAACGCCTAATCATTCATATCTGTTACGTAACAGAAAAAAGTGACAGATAAAATAACGGATATGAATTAATTGCACGTGTCTAATCTACAAATCTATTTATTTCCACAACAATTCGAAATGTTATACGAATATTTTATAGTTATAACAAATATCACAATACAGCCATTTCCTAGTATGAGTATTATAACAGTAATTACTTACCGCTATTGTAAACGACTCACATTGGATATTTACTTTTACAAGTCTAATTTTCTTCGACAACGAAACGAGCTGAAAAACTATATTGAACAAAATCCCCGAGCGTTTATTCTTACGTTATTTAGTGACAGCTAGTGAACTCATGTTGCCAGTATATCAAATTTCTTTATTGCCATGGAAATAATGTTAAAATAGCATAACAGAGAAGAATAACAGATATGATTAAAATCAGGAGACTCATTAATAAATTAAATTTGGAGAACACTAAATAGTATTTTATATTTTGTTTAGTGAAGTGTTGAAAGTTTAAACAATATTCTCTGAATATAGTTTTTTTTTAAACTTTTGTGTAATGGTTAATAATTAAATTATTTTTTTAAGTTCACCGTCAAAGACGTGGACATTGAGTACTTGTATAAAACGGAACCTACGCAATGACTGGTTTAATTTTTTTTAATGAATTGTTTAGCTGTGCCAAATGTTTCGTTGTTTTTTATTAAGCTCAAATAAAAATTTAATCTGTTTGTTTATAAAATTCTAGTCAGTTGTATCTCGTTATGAAAATAATTGGGTAGGACATTAAGACAACAGTAAATATACAATTATTTTGAATATGACCCAGGTATAAATAATCACGTAAGTATACAATATATGGCTTTTGTGTCATAATCAGCCTGTAATTTTCTCACTGCTGGGACACACACCGGCTCTCGTGAGAAGGAGTATTCCGTAATTCACCACGCGGGCCCAGTGCGGGCTTGTGGATGTCACATGTCTTCGAATTATTGGCTCTAGGACATGCTGGTTTCCTTACGAAGTTTTCCTTTACGGTTTTGAGAGCAGTGGTAGTGAAATTAAATACACAAGCTAAATTAGGGACTTTAATTTCTGTATTTAATTGCATTACCATCCAGTTCGAACCCAGACAGGAGCCTGGGCTCCGATGGCTTAATTATACGTATAGAGGAAGTCAATACACAATAGAATACACAATAGAGGGGCCCGTGGCTAAATAATAACAGCCGCACAGTTCGATCGGTCAGGTTAAGCTACGCTGGCCGCGGTTGGTCTGTGGATGGGTGACCATCTTTACATACCACGACCTCTCCGTACCTCGGACAGCACGTTAAGCCGTTGGTCCCGGCTGTCATTTGTAAATCTTTGACAGTCGTTACGGGTAGTCAGAAGCCCGAAAGTCTGACAACCAGTCTTACCAAGGAGTATCGTATTACCCAGTAACTGGGTTGTGGAGGTCAGATAGGCAGTCGCTCCATGTAAAATACTGGTATTCAGCTGCATGCGGTTAGACTGGAAGCCGACCCCAACATAGTTGGGAAAAGGCTAGGCAGATGATGAGGAAGTCAATACACAGTCCCGGAGTTATTCACAAATTGTAAATAACTACGGGACATAAACTCATTACGCTGTTATTACAAAGTCCTTTTATCTATCTCTCAAAGTCAGAAAAGGCGTTCCTCAACGGAATTACATTACAAAATGGATGAAATAAATCCTAACATACTGCGATCACCAATTCGTATTCATGCATGAGGTCCAGCAACGGCCCAGTGCAAGCACTTTACATTGTGTATTTAATTTCATCACCACTGCTCTCAAAACGGTGAAGGAAAAACACGCGAGGAAACGTCCTAGAAGCAAAAATTCGAAGACATGTAATATCCACCAACCCGCACTCGGCCCGCGTGTTGGATTATGGCCGACTCCCTCTCATGGAGAGGAGGCCTCAGGAACTTTATAGGCTGATTATGCATGATCTCCAAGGATAATCAGTAGGTAGATACTGGAGATTTTGGGCCTATTAATCAAGACATTAATAACCCACAAGTAGGTGTACATAATACCTTACCCAATAACGATGGTAACCGCAGATAATCTCGCAAACTGCCACAACTCACGCCTGATAACGATCTTAAGTCCCGACACACTGACTACTGTATACAACTGATGCCAACACATATTGTAACTAGTAAGATAATTAATTATACTTCTATTCATGCTAAATATATAATAAGCGTGAAGATTTCGTCATACTGAAGGTTGTTTGTCATCGTTTAAGTCCTTTCCCGGTTTGTTGTTTAATAGAATTTTCCATTTAGTTAGCAATGTCACTCGTGACTGCCATATAAGCTTCGTCAAGCTTATACAATGCTATTGATTTAATGTATTCCTTCGATCAAGAATACACATTGGCTTCGAGCCTAATCAACAACTAAGCCAAATGACAATCTCTGCTTGGCAAAGTTGAAGACTATACTCGTACTAACAAAACCTGTCAAAATCGTCATTTGTTTCTATCATTTTATCTACCATCTGAGGGGCAACTCTCGTAATTTTATGAACGTTCGCATTCTAATTTCAATCTCTCAAAATGACCCCCTGTCACCCTACATTATTGACAATTCTTTGACATTGATTGCTGCTAAGATAGAGACTAGATTTTGAACGTTTTTAATGACGCGAATTTGCCTTCTGACTTTCTCGTTGACGTTTGTCAAGTCTAGTATGCTCATAAAAAAGGCTTAATCTATGGATAGAACAATAGAACTAGAGAGATCAGAGGTTAATCCAGCATATACTCTTTAGTAACTGGTTTGTGGAGGTCAAATAGGCTGTCGCTCCATGTAAAATACTGGTATTCAGCTGCATCAGGTTAGACTGGCAGTATTTATTTATTTATTTCTATCAGCATTCCCAACATGGTTAGGAAAAGGCAGGCGAGACCCTTTAGTGGCTCAGCCACAATCAAGACATAGACTTCTCTGAAAGAGACGCTGAAGAAATTATAGTATCTTGGACCGCTAGTGTATCCATGCTTGGACTAAACGCTGTAAAATAGTCTTTGAATGAGGTGCTTTTAAGTTTCCGAAGATTTACCAAAACCATCATTAATGACACGAATAAATCTAATTCGGCAACACCAAAACAACTAGTTTTCTTTTAATCGACCAATGAACCTAATTTTTCACCAAACTTTATGATTTATAGCCATAACATATTCATGAATCATATTAATCGATTTGCTTCATTGAATATATAAAATCTTAAATATTTATATCCATGACCAAAAGCTTTTCGATATTAAAAGCTTTAATGAGATGAGTAATCCGACATCTGTATCTTTTCAAAGTTATAACATGGTATAAATCCATACAACTTTTAAGTATGAAAACTTTCACGCATGCAAAATCTATTAACAGACTTTATCGACAATGGGAAATTGAAAAAAAAAATTATAAAAATATCTAAGTTTTCCCTGGCAGCCTTTCAAAAGAGTAAATAGAGCAACGTCAAAGATACATATTGTCATAGGGGTTACATTGAATTAACCACCCGGTGGTTGCTGTACTAATAGCCAGGTTTTAAGCATTTTATTTATAAACAATGGGAAAAACACAATGAAGGCCGTGAAAATAATTATACGATAAGTTTTCCTCCATCGTCATCGTTGACAACCTTATGCTACCCATTGCTGAGTATAGGACTTTTGTGCTATGATTCCCTGGTCAGTGCGAGTTTTCCTTGATACCCTTAACAAAAAAATATAATTAATATGTTATGTGAGTTATGTGCCATAAGTTAAATTGAATTCCCCGCCAATTTGATTTCTGCTGCCGGAAATAAGATGCCTTGAAACATATAAATCCTTAACATCTCTAGCACGGAAGCAAGGGATAATGGCCCTATTCAGGTTCCATAATTGATCTCACCTAGAGCCAATTCTACTTACAGCACTTTTGATAAATGTTTGTTTAGACTTAACGCTGTTTCCCTACACACATCGAATGGATCTGTATCGATATCAAAATGATACGTGGTACCAACTATAGCATGAATCAAACCGAATAGTCAGTGTTATGTTTCCACTTCATTCCCAAGTCAACATATTTCGCATATGGCGCCCAAAAGGGAAGGGTTCCAAATGATTTATTATAAGTATTATTAATAATGCACACGCCATTTTGCCAAAGATTTATACACATTCAAGCCTAATGGTATTCGGTGAAATATTAATAGTTAATGGAATATTTGAATCATTTGGGTCAGATTTTAATTGAATTAATAAAGCAATGAAGACTGTTGGGAGTGAGTAAGATGTATCGTATGACGGGTTTAGTGGATACCACTACTGAATGGACTCGGCAAAGGTCGGGGGTCAAAGTCGAAGCTGTGCAAACCTCAGCTTGAGAGGAATAAGTTATAATTAGCTTGTTGCTAAAAATGATGCTCATTAACTTATCGACGCAGGTCTTGAGTAAGTTTTTCTGAGTTTGCTTTTAAACTTACTGATGATAGTTTATTATCAGATCTTTTCAAAGAAAATCTACACAAAGATTGTAGACAGGTACTTACTGACTTAGGGAATTTGGAGCCATTAGATAAGACCAGCTTATCTGATGGAGCTTTTTTCTCTTTTCTACTATGTCACTGCTCGATACTTCGATCGAGAAAATAGTTGGAAAACTTAGCTATGTTTTTACTAAGTCTGCAGATTTCCAATTTTTATATAATTTCCATTTGGAATTAACATAATCATGAATGTGTCCAAGGCACAGTAAATATAACTCAAGCATTACAGCACCCAGATAAAACTGTGATAACATGGAAAAATCCGTTTAGTTTTCAACTAGCCCCTAACCGGTTGGGTGTCTATAATCAATTTCACTCTTGCTGAAACCAGTCCGGGCTGTGACGCAACTGACGATGTGTACCGCCTCACTCATTATATCGACTACTTTTAACATATTGGAATTGGTGTTAATAATAATAATAATAATCATTTATTTGCAGACATTGAAGTCCATAGAATTAAATTAGTTCACATTGACACATAAAATAACACGATACACACACTTAAAAATCACAAAAATAGGCAGAATAATAATAACATAATAGTAATAAAGATAAAATAAAATAAAATAAATGCACGTACAGCTATCTAACCAACCTGTGTGTGCAGTCTCACCCATCGACCAAGCATCGGGCAGTCCCACCGGTCACTCAATGCTCTCAACATGCCGTGGGTGCTGGTATCTGTTCTATACCGGAGAGAAGCGCATCGTTTTCGAATAATAAACAGGTCTATTTAGCTTTGTGTCAATCCATTCTCACTTATTGTATAACTTCATGGGGTGGGGCTGCTAAATCAATCCTTCTGCCATTAGAACGTGCGCAGAGAGCTATCCTTAAGGTAGCCACCTTTCGCCCATATAGATTTCCCACACACGAGCTTTACACGGCATGTAAGGTTTTAACCGTGCGTCAACTATTTATATTGAACATTGTACTGCACCAGCATAGGAAACTTCCTTTTATCCCAATACCTATAGATAAGAGAAGAAAAGACTTAGTTTGCACAAAGCCACAGACGAGACATGCTTTCATGAATAAATTTTATGTATTTTTAGGTCCCTTCTTATATAATAAAATCAATAAGTCTCTTAGTATATATAGTGTAAATTTTAAAAAGTGTAGTGAAATGTTGAGTGAATACTTAGCGACATTTAATTACTCAGACACTGAAAAATTGCTAGAAGTAATGCAATAATTTTATTAATGTTAAGTCAATTTTTATTTACAAATAAAATTATTATGTATCATATATAATGTATGCTAGCTCTATTTTCAGTAACATAATAGTCCACTAAAGCACTCAGCGTTGTCAAGTGATGGCCTGAAACACAGGTTTGAATAAACCTACATCAGGCAGGTCACTATTAAATTCAGTAGGCCTTTAACCAATATAATATATAAGTGATAAACTAGATTTATTTTAGGCATAGTTAATATTTTCCTTATATTAATATGTAACTTTGTAATGATGTAACTTCTATGTAATTTATACTTATGTGAACTTTTTTTTGAATAAATATTTAAAAAAATAATGGCATAGAAGTCATCCACTCCGTTAAAGTAAGTGAGATATGAGGAGCAGGGTGTAAAATGGTTCATCCTCTTTAGAAAATGGAGGACCCCTAACCAATCGGGGGTTGTGTCTAGTTGGCTACTGCCCGACGGTTGATATCGGTAAATTTTATATATGCTAGTACGCCTCGAACTCTGCTTGCGCGATGCAGGATTTTTGTGTGACGTCAGTGTGTTGCGTAGTTCATAAGTGGCGTTGTAGATGCCGCCACAGGTCAAAGGGTCTGTCAGTTGTTGTAGCCATGTCATGCAGGTCATGTTACAATCGATTAAAAAACAAACTCTGGTAAAGAAAATAATATCAATAACGTTACACAACTTTCGTTATTTTTTTTTGTATTATAACAAATCATATAAAGCGATCTTATTGAAAATATTAAGCAGATGCCAAGTGCCAACAATTAGCATAGATGAAAGAAGAAAGCAAATGAAATTAAGGGACGTTATCTAGTGGGTAAAATAAAAAATATAAGATACTGGTATTTAGCTGCATCCGGTTAGACTGGATCCGATCCTAACATAGTTGGGAAAAGTCTAGGCAGATTGAATTATTGGGTCATGCTCTCACTGAAAGTTGAACACAGCAAGCTTAAAGTCGCGACATCTAATTATAGGATCATATTTAAGTACAAAATGATATGCAGTAAAGTAATTAATACTACATCACTAGAACTATTAATTACCTGTGCGTAATTAATACTGATGCCTAATCCCAGACACGCGATAAATCAACAACACTATTTGCGGAGATTTATTTTTACATAATTCAATATACGGACTTTGCTATTTTCACATGTCGAAGTTTGTAGTTTCACAGTTAGGTTTTACATCCAAATAGTGCTGTATATGCTCTGCTACATTGAAAGCGGATCGCTGGTCGGATGCCTTGTGGTGTCATGCGGAAACCTCAAAATAATAATATGTAATTGCTTATAATTTAGAATAGATCGTTGATGACCAAATTGCTTTAACCTACAACTGTTCAAAATCAGACCTTTTTTTTGGTCTGAAGACTTGGTCTGAAGACCTCAATTTTAGAAAAATGCAAACCTTTATTTTTATTATGGAGCTCGTTTAAGTTCGATATGTAAACGTATGAAAAATTGGTCAAAACAGTATATGCGACCATCGCAATACGTTCAAATAGTTTAAGTTTATATTATACAATGTAAGGCTTTTCTACTAGCCGAAATGATGGTATTTTTGGAACCGCTGCCGCCTACGCCCCTCGACCTGTGAAGCAGAGCCCTAAGGTTGTCTTTACACTGATGCCAATATTTAATAGCTTCCTTATTAGTAGTAAGACATGATCTGCGTGAAAATTCATCGCGGATTTGTTTATTTATTTATTTAGGGACAACAAATTATAGGTAAATGTTCTGAGCATCAAAGTTTTTTCAATTATAAGCACCTTGTCTTCCATTGAAATCTTTTTCCACAACTCAGAAAAATGGCACACTCAACTGTGCTTATGTGAACGAAATTATCAGGCTACGAAAATATATGTTACAACGGGCCTCTTGAAGGGTTGCAAGTTAAAAAAAATACCTTCCAACTACAAAATCAAAAGTCATTTATTCTAACTAGGCTGAGAATAAGCACTTTTTGATCGTCAAAATTACATAAGACAGAATGCCCGCCCTTCGCCAATTCCTAGTACTTAAGCTGGGAAAAAGAAGTGGCGCAACGAACTCCCCAACAGCAAAGTTGTCTGTTAAGGTACAAGAACTGGACTCTATAAAATTGTATGAAACGTAAAATGATATAAAAAATGATAAATAAATAAATGATAAATGGCAAAAGCAAAAGCTCTCAGGCAGAGTTTATCCCATAGCATTACCACTGAGCTCCATGACTACACGAAAATTATTTCTTCTTCTTATTCTTTTCATGTCGATGGTACTCTTCCTCGTTGTTTTTTTTTTGAAGTGAAAACTTCTTTAGCGGCGTTGTACACTTTTTTTGTAACGGGTAAAAAATGTAAAACTCGCGTCAGGACACGTGACCCTGATCGAAAATTCGTAAGACGGATGGTGAGTAGACAGCCGGCGGCGCGGCGTAGGCGAGGAAGTATCCCCCTCTCTTTCTACGGCGCGGCGAAAATGTATGCCTGCGCCTGTTGTTTAGTTTAGGTGGGGCAGGGTGCTTGCGCGAATGTTCGTGTGTGTTTATGTTACAGAAACAAACTTAACTTAAATGAATGAATTAATTAGAATTGTAGTTAGAATGTATTGATAGACTTGGAGTTACATCTCTCGACAGTAAATCTGCAATTTGGGAACTACAGATAACTGGTGGAACATATGGCACACCTCCGGTGGACGTGAAAAAATTAAAAAATTAATAAAATAATGGTTCTGGTAATAATGATGGTGAAAAAGTCGTCGAAATTATGGATGGAAGTTGATTTTTCTGAGAGATAAACTTTTTAATGTAATATAAATTGTCATGTTTGTGCAAGATAGCGCAATAAATAAATATTGTATTCTACGACATAAATGATAGTACTTTTATACTGATAATTAAAGCAATTCGTGCAAAATGATTCCCTAACCATTCCAAAATATAAAAAATGCACAACATTAATATTTAAGTTTTCACTTCTGCCGGCACTCCCGGAGTGCAACCCGTCGTTTTTTTTTTTATATTGTTTGACCCCAGCAGGTCACTTTAATCGCGGCATCAGTGGCATTTTAGGATATCCATGGTGCAGGTGAATGGGACACTCCAGCATAACCTCTTTTTTTTTTCGGGGGAACTTCAAAAGGCACCCGACCTCTGGGAAGGGAGTGTGGGATTTTTACCTCACTAAAACCACCCCGGTGATCACCATCAGCACATAGGGATGGTCCCGGTTCCTCTTAAAAGACTGATTCCGGAACCCCCCCTGTGCAAGGCCTGCAAGGCACATCCCTGGAGAGACTGCAACGCCTCGCTATGCAACGTCAGCATAACCTAAGGTCTAAAGATGGTCCTCAAACGTCCAAATAGATCCGGTACAATTATAGGATGTAGTAAGTCACAAGGAGGAGGGGCCCGTGGCTAAATAATAACAGCCGCACAGGTCGATAGACCAGGTTAAGCTACGCTTGCCGCGGTTGCTCTGTGGATGGGTGACCATCTTTACATACCGAGACCCCTCCGTGCCTCGGAAAGCACGCTAAGCCGTTGGTCCCGGCTGTCACTCATAGATCTTTGGCAGTCGTTACGGGTAGAGTTAGAAGCCCGAAAGTCTGACAACCAGTCTTACCAAGGGGTATCGTATTACCCAGTAACTGGGTTGTGGAGGTCAGATAGGCAGTCGCTCCACGTAAAATACTGGTATTCAGCTGCATCCGGTTAGACTGGAAGCCGGCCCCAACATAGTTGGGAAAAGGCTAGGCAGATGATGAGTAGGTCACAAGGAGGTGGCAGTTCGTCGCCACTGACCAGATCCGTCGCCACTGACCAGATCCGTTTGTGCTCATACATTGTAGCATTGTCGTGTAATTACGTCACTCGGCTATATCAGTAAATAATCGCCGTCATTTGTTTTGCATGCATCATCACTAATTAAACGATTGATTCGCTAATAACTATTGACTACTAACTAAAACTATAAACCGTACCTTAACTATAAGCCGTGGGTTTGTTCGCGTAGGTTTAGATATCGCGTATTTTAACCATATTGGCTATCTGTATCCGAACTGTTGTCAACTTCAGATTTTCTTTCACAACCGACTGGAATTCACTTCATCAAACTAAAAAAATGAATTGCGACAGGACATCTGGAATTTCCACCGACTCTAAAAAAAAAAGTTTTTTTATTTTAAGCTGTATTAATTTCAGGATTTCTTATACGACCGACTGGACTATAAGAGACTTCATCAAAGGAACAAACGAGAGTTTCCACAAGAGATTTGGAATTTTCTCCAAATTAGTGAAAAAAAAAAATATTAACTATTACACCCGATCTTTTGAAGGAATCGATCTTTTTGTTCATAGATAAGAAGGGGCTTCCATTCTAGTCAATTTAATTCCACGCTGTTTATGACCCCAGAAAGATAGGTTTATTGATATCTGCCTGAAAAGTACAGTCCGAAGAATTCGACTCATTAAAAATTACATAGTAATTTTATTGCCCATTATACAGAGTAGAAATCAACAAACAGACAAACTTTCGCGTCCATTTAAACATATTGCTTGTTACAACGCCAATAACTTTATTGTTACATGTGAAATACGTCACTAATGTGCTAAATACTTTACAAAATACGTTGTAAAGTTAGTTTTGACACGTATTTGTGTCTTTGCTATACAATATCTGACCTCAATGACGATACTGTAGTAGCTACTACGTCCGGCGCACCCTGGTGCTGTCAGTTCCGGTACGAAACTTGCTGACACGATATAGCTTCAAGCTTTTTGCATATTGGCAGGATCAAGACGATAGCAAAATAAGTTGCTTGTCAAAACAGCAACAAAAGGTCCAATTTCACCAATGAAACTAAACGCGGTCAGCACATCTAAACCAAGTACAAGAAACGTTAGTGTCATCATTGTTTTTGAATATTGACAATGACAGCTCTTGAACGCAGTTTAAATCCGCCTTAAGCGCGTTTAATCCGCCTTAAATTTCAAAACTCGAAACCTGCTTTCGCATGAAGAAGTTCATAAAAACAATGAAGCAAATTATAAGGTTGGATCATCTGATGACGAGATGTGAAAAACCTGTTAAAGACTGGGTAAACAATTATTTAAAACTCCGCTTGGAGAAAGGGTCCATACAAATCATTGGCAACACAAGAACGTTACCTTCCTGCCTCTCAAATGGCCTGAACCCGTACTCTAATTGCGTAACATACTATCAATCACAATGTGAATAATTTTGAAGGATATTGCTAATCTATAGCTTCACAATGCATAGCTCCACATGTTCGAAAAATTTGTCCGCTCAACAACGTAAATAACGCATTGAATGTTGTTGAACAGTCAAGATGAAGACCATTCCTGCTGTTAGTGTGTTTCTTAATCACCCCGCGGATATCATGTGCAAAGTATCCAAAATATATTTACATATTTTCTGGAGTCGAAAATGCATTTGCTTATTTAGTGCATTCGTGACTAAAAGCCCTAATTAATGAAATAGGGCCTTTCACGTTTTTCACGTTTTTCAGTCTTTACTAATGAGTAAAGACTGAAAAACGTGATATAACCCGATTCTCGCTACGTCAGGACAACCACATACCGATTACGGCTGCCCCCGCTCAAGGATTGACATTGAATGATGATAGATCAAGTTCGTCTTGCAGTATAACTAGAAAAAGTCGGTAAAATATGAGATCAAGAAGTATAAAATTGCTGTATTCCTCGGAGTGTCGATCTGAACGCATAGTTTGCAACGTGACTATCAAGATGAAGGACTTGGCAATTGGCCTACAACATGAATTGTAGAGCAGTTTTGCCTGGGTTCTTTGGAAGGTCTCCTTTTGGCCGCTTTTGCCATCTTTTTCTCATATGGTCTTGAACTCGAACTAATACAGGATGAAATTGAAAACTTGCGTCAACTCGAAATGGGAGGTGCAGTAACTGTTACATAACCATTATAAATTGACATTTTGGGAAATGACAGTTTAAAAAAGAATCTTGTAATTATCGTCTAAGATAGTGCAAACTAAGTTATTGCCTTCAAGTAGACAAGAATTATTGTCGTTTCAGTATTTTTTTTTTTAATCATAATCTATCAAAACAAATAAGGAAATTACATGATCAATTTTAGTGCGCGCCCGATAAGCAATCCGTTCATCGCTGGGTTCACAACATGAAGCAAGTTGGCAACGCGTTGAACTAACGGTATTTACCTAATTTTGACCATTTAAGAATTAAAGGGCGCGCGACAAAGTTGCAAATCGCTTGCCTACACGCCCGTATCCCTTTTCTTAATGACATGCCCTATACTTTTGTATAATATAGCACATTTAATTAGAAGTTTGGTTTGGCGCACCCATTAAATTTTATCCTGTATAAGAAAAATTCATGCATAAAACTTGGTCAGTCAGCAAGGTGGTAGCAGCACTGCCCAGGGTGCGTCCGGCGCCGGCGCCGTCAGCTTACATCATTATCAGTATGACTCGTAAAAGATATTCCCTCAAGGCATTTATTTGAATTGCCTTAACTATTTAGGTACATGCAGAAAGATGAAGCTAGTAGCCCATTCCAAAGCGTATTGGTTCCTATGGAGAAGAAAAGGTTTCTATGGACATTCTTTTGAATCATAGAATATAGTTCCAAATATTGGATAAGAATTTCTTCACATCAAAGCACATTATCCCATAAAAATAGTTTTATCACAGCAGTTAAGGGTATTCAACAATATTCAAAAAGATATAAGGGAATTTACTTCTAAACACTTGAAATCCAAACTACATAAATGGCGTATTGGTAATTGTTTTTTTTTTTTGTGTAAGAATTTATTGATAAAAAAGTAACAGATAAATACGGTTACTGAGTTTTCATTAGATTACTTTACGTACCTACCTATTTATTACCTATTGTTAAGATTTCACCAGCGTTATTAGACCTGAAATTGAGAGTGAAGAATAGAATGAGAATTATAATTTTACCAAATGAATGTGTCGTTTTAAACTTTTACATTTAATATGTTTAAATATTTGTATGCCAGCCCATGGCGAAACATTTAAAATCATAACTCTATTGATAAGAAATTAAAACCAAAATCAAAAGTAATTTATTCAAATTAGGCTGAGAATCAGCACTTTTCGGAATTAAAAATTACATAAAACAGTCCCCTAAAAAGCCCGCCCTCCACAAAGACCTTAATGTATGTACCATGTTTTATAGCTAACATGTATATTATATGTATATTATTTTCTATTCTTTTACTTATCACGACACATAGTGTCACACGAGTCCACCATTCTTGTTGCCAAGAAGTTATGATCAAAACGAAATAACGTGAAAGAGATCCGCTCTAGAAATTATTCACTCATTCGATTCCAATTTTCAAGATGACGCATACTTAGATCCTGCTTAGAAAATTTAGAGTATACAGTACAGAGAGCAGTTAAAAAAGGACCGTACCAAAATTCAACTTAAACAGAAAAATGTAAATACCTTTCGTAGATTACGCTATCAAAAAAGTTATCAATCACTTATTCATCAGACAAATATTTTAACTCCACAATCGCGGCGCCACTGATAACTGATAACGGAGTAATCAATCGGTATTATAATCAGACATATCCTGTGACGTATGACCGGAGGCGCGACATGTGACGTCAGGAACTAGATTTTAGAGATAAAAGTAGAATATAGGACTTTGATTGTGAAAATATGACATCATTTGGTGAATTTCTTGAGAATAATGCTTTTGGCTGGCGATGAGGAAAATTTTATTTGGTGTAGTTTTTTTTTTTTTCAGATATACAGGCTAATCTTTTTCCGGTTCAGTTTTCGCTCTTTCAGCGGTATGAATTGGCTTAGCTGCCATTGACAGCTGTTGTCATTTACTTTAGCTGCCCAGGTTCTTTGGCTGAAATAAAACCCTTACTTTTTCATAAATTAAAAAAAAAAAACATTGAAGAACAACAAGTTTTGCCAACATCTTCATTTATGCTCCAAACGAGTAGGTATAAAACAATTTTAAGAAGACATTTACATTAATGTCAATTAATTAAATCCAGTAGGATGTTGTTGGAGGTCGCATCATAACCAACATAAAGTAAGATTGGATATCCTATCACCCACAAAAAAGTCGTGGGCGGAGCTTGTGGTTTTGCACATGCGCTCCTGTGCCATCGCCGCCATTTTCGTTCACCCCTTGATGGTTGCTCCACCCCACTACAGACAGACCTGAAAAAATTCGCCATCGTTGGAACAACAAGAATCTGCGGTACGATGTCTAACAAAAAATATTGTAGATTGCACACATTCGCTTCAATAATCGAATTATCTTTTGTTAGGCACATATTAAAGCCACACACACACACATAGACACATATTTGTGCCAGGATGATGGCAATAGAGACTAGGTTTGCCCCCATTACATGAGACTTAAACATAACTGGCTAATTGTGTGTGTAGTATAAGTACATATACACACACCTCTGCCACGTTTTGTATTTTAAAAACGATTCTAATCAAACTATCTATTTATGTCCTTTCATTGGTATTTAATTGTTCGTCGAATCGTAAGGCTCCTCAAGTTCTGAGTTGAGCTGCACGATTTTCGACAAATTCGTGCACTGACTGGACAGGTCCTCTCAATCTGTGTGGTTCTTTACTCAAAAGACCATTTCAGACACCAATCTACATGTTCTTCACATGATCTGACCAAGATTATGTCTGGACTTTAAAAGAGACTGTGACCTCTGAGTTTGTTTCGGCCTTTCTTCTCAGAGTAGTCAGATAGGAAACGCCGACCTCATCTAGTTTAAAAAAAAATATGATTGACATGTAAAAGTGTTTGTACAAACCTACTTACAGAAAATAAATCATTTATCATTTATCATTTATCTTTGCTCTCAGGTGCGCGATGCCGTCGCGACGGTGGTAGAGGACCGGAGGGCGGCCGGATGCGGCCCGCGCGCGCCCGTCCGCCCGCCGCCTCCGTCACTTAGCGGCGCCCGCGCTCCCGCCGCGCTGCGACTATGCGCATGGCAAGCGCCCTGGCCACTCTGCTCGCGGTAAGTCAATTATTTACTGATATCAACACATAAACATAACAACAAGTGTGTCCAAACTACTACGGACTTTATTATTTTTTTTTTCTTTGTCTCTTTCTTTCTTTCGAAAAATAAAATCTGAAACACGCACTCCCTGACTGACTCATCAACGCCCAGCCTGAACTCTTGGACCTTGGACAGATGAAGCTGTAGAAAACAAGGAATACTACCAGATATTTCGAAATTTATACGGGATAGGGGGAATATAGGGTGACCGAAGCCGCTAGCGTAGTGCTAGTTGTAGAATAAAGGGGTTTAACTACAGTAATATGGATCTATACACCAAAGTGGCTAAACTGCGCTTTCCACAGAAGCAAGCTAAAACGTGTCGGTCCTAGTATTCCGTAGTGGGTCTGTCACAGGTTTTCAGAAGCCCAAAAGTTTAAAAATAAGTCGACTCTAAGAATAATGACTCACCTCAAAACTATCTGTAAGCTTTAAAGGCTCCCACAGACAGGCGCGACGCGAGTCTGGTACAACAATTTCCATGAAGTTTTCAGTAAAAAAATTCTAATACAGTCGCGTCGCGCTGTGCATCGTACCTGTCAACGGGAGCCTTAAAAGTATTGTTTTGTGCGGGAATTTGTCCCGGATGCGTCGATAAAACGGTAATATCATTTACTTCAAGGGTAAGGTCATGATAATCGTCCTGGCCGCTCTGCTAGTGAGTTATGTTCTGCCTCTGCCGGATGCGATCCGTTAACTGGCCCGGGTGGCTTTGTGCCAACCATGTATTCATCGAGATGCGACTGTGCGTAAGCGCCCTGGACCCTGCTTTATTCACCGAGGTCCGAAGCTTATCATTAGCAATCTGTTTCCAACGTTAGGAATATCAAGCCATTTGATTGGTTGAAACTAGTTTTAAGTAATGCTTGAATATTGAGTGACGTTCTGGAATACGGGACTTAGTGTGCGAGTGGCACGCGTCACCGGCAGAGGCAACTGCGACCGCCGTCGACGCGTTGGCGGGTAGTAGTGGAATACACGAGCGGCACGTTGTCGACGGTGGCAGTTGATAGATGTTGACGGTTGCAGTCGCCTCTGCCGTCGACGCGTTGGCGGCTAGTAGTGGAATACACGTTCGGCACGTTGTCGACGGTGGCAGTTGACAGATGTTGACGGTTGCAGTCGCCTCTGCCGTTGACGCGTCCCGGTCATGTGTATGCACAATTGGGGAGTAGTTAAGCTTTTTGTCTACTCATCACTAAACGTAGGTATCCAGTTCCAAATTGAATACCCTTAGGGTCCTTTCCCACGGCAGAATTCCGTTTTTTTTTTGCAGGTACGGTTTTTTGCAGGATCCCGTTTAGTAGTGTACGTGTTTAAATATACATATTCACACAAGCATCCTGTTTGCAGTATCCGGAAAACAACACAACATCACAACAGTTTTCGGTGAAAAGAGTTTTCTTGGTAACCAGAAAAATAATGTTTTTTTTTTTAACTTCTTTTAGTACTTCTTTTAGCCATTAATAGGTGGTAGGTACTTATGAACTAATGTCCAAAACATACGATAAACAAAACTCATCCCACAATCGAGTACCCAAAACATCGACTTAATCGGACTAGTGATGTGTATCAATGTCAGTAAATTAGTATTTAATAGGTCAGGCCATCAGTCGTCATCGGTGTCGGGTGTCGAGCCACTGGCGACAGTCTGGTGGGTGTTAATGTACCATTGTTTTATATCAAGCGTATGTGTTCAGTGGTGATAAGGGATGCCTTGGACAAAGGTTGAAAAAGAAGTTCGAAAACGACTACTGCAGAAATGTTAAATGGTAATGTCAAGAAAGATGTCAAGTGACTGTGTCAAAAATAAATGAGTAGGGTTGCGAAAGTGAATTTTTGATTTAACCAAAAGGAACGTAACTTTTGACAGTTCCGAATTTTTAAGAAATGAATTTAGGGCTAGTGAATAAAATTAAAACTTATTGGTTCTTACAATTCAACATTTTCAGAATAATAATGGCTTAAATATATTTTGCGGAGAAGTTTACGATCTTTGAAATGGCAAACAAAAATATAAATTTTCAAAATATCAAGTCCTCGTGGTACTATTTATCAATAGATTTTAATGCTTAAGTTTAAAAATAACTCAGTCAATTTACTCAGTCGAGAACCGATAATTCTAATCACGATTTTGATAATTCGACACCATAAAGTTTCATATTTTCCGGGTTTTGGCCTTGCAATTTCCATGCTCGCGCCAAAATGTATCTGGCATGATAACATTGTGTAAACCACACTTTATGTCGCAATTATTTGGTTAACATCATCTACGGCCTATCTATAAAACTATCAAACATTTTTCATATATTTATTACTAGAGGCGATGATGAGCGAAAACTCGATGGAATTCCAATAAAGCGGTTCATTCTAATCGGACGCTTCATTATGCGGCAGAGGCGATACCCGTGCAGTATGGAGCAAGGCGCGAGCTGTACTAGTCGCTTATAGCACACAACCCGCCAAGCACACAGCCAGCGCACTCGAAAATGGAATAGATTCAATTTTTTTTTTTTTTAAAGTTAGCCATAAGTTAGTGATGTGTGTAATTTATTTAACAAAGTTCCAAAGTGTGATAAAAGTTTTCAAATGAACGCAGTGACGTTTTGTTTTATGTATGATTTATTCAATACATTGGACAAATTTATTTTTGCTCATGGCAATTAAAATGGTGAGTTTAAGTTAAACTTTTATTCAATTTTATTTTACTTATAGGCATCTTAATTTTCGTTTGGTTGATAGGATTTCTTATCGCAGAATTAATTGCTTTGGAAATTAAATATTAATTACATATGCGGTGATACAAACGTCTTCTCAAAAAGTAGGACAAAAAGTGATATTTAGTAGGTAAATATTAAAAATCAATATTAAAGCGATAAAGTAAAAGTTTATTATAGACTCAAAAAAAAAATCAGTTATTAACAGTTTTTTAAAGCAACGTTAAATTACGATATTATTTCTATAAACTCAGCTTACATTGTAATAAAATTCGCATTGTATCTGACATTTATTAATCTGTTCAGCATTCATTAACAAATGAAGTAGCTCAATCCTAGACGCCCATAATCATAAAAATATTTTTGAACAAGCATTCCTACATTCATTTTTAATGTTCCGCGTAGGACCTACTTAATAAAATTTCTCGTATAAAATTAAAAATATCATTCGGTAACCAATAAACATTTTATGTGTGAACGTTTCAATCGGCTATAAAACACGTACGAAAACCTATAGCTTAGTTAACTCAAACATCAAACAATTTCCTACTTTCCCGTTTAGTCCATGAAAAACGAAGCGGGTGTTTAAAAAAACTGCTTTTACAAAAAGTTTTGTTCGTAGCTGCGTTTGTTATTTTTCAATGGAAACTGACATTTGATTTTTTTTATGCCAACTGAGAAAGTGGTAGTTTGTTTTACAGTATAATTAATACCTAGGAAAGATTTCTAATACATTCTTCTCGAAATAACGGCTTTCAGTAGCTTACAACAGCTGCTGAAATCCATTGTTTTAATATTTACTTAGCAAATAATTTTGCTTTAGCAAGAAAATTACTTTTACGACCAATGGCAATAAACATGTATGTGTTATAAGTAAATAGTCACGTTAGAAAATGAATTAACGCTACATTGTCATTTCACGCCAAGAAAATTATGATGAAAAGCACCATTTATCAGCGTTAAATTCTATTTCATGCTCTTAGTTTAACAGTAGTTTACGCGTGCAAGCAAAGGTCAATGTATCGGCACTCGTTGTTGTGGTCATGGAAGAACGCGATAACTCTGAAACGTGGTTCTCATTAAAATGATTATTCATCGAACTAGGTTATAAACGAATTTGTGACAGCGGAACAACACTAGTAGCAGGTTTTTAAAATGAACATGATTTGAATTTTTAATTTCTTTTTTTTTAACAGGAAACTTGATACATAGACATTTCTTTTTAAGCGTGGCGGGAAATGAACATGACAGTTTTCTTTTTTTCTTAAATCTGCAATGAAAACAAAAGGATGCAATTCTCACTTATTCTATGATGTATAAATAAATCATTGTTTATTTAAATTCACTGATCCAGTTCGTTATTCTGGATACGAAAGCAATTAAAATAAAGCTTTTAACAAAATAGGAAATGGAAAACTCCCATTCCTGGGCACGTAGTGGTATCAACCCAGAAATGGGTCACGGTACTGGTACTGTAGGAAACGGGCCAACAACATATCACTACAAATACTACAATCTGTCAAATTTCTTTAATAGATTTTCAACTTTATCCCAAAGCATTAGGTTCACAGTTGATTGGGAAAATTTGAGTTTTGGGTAGCTTGATTTGCTGGCGTCTGTACATGAGTAAGTAACAAGATACTATGCAAGAAGTCCATCGTATCGTTAATAACCACATTGACGAATTCCCAATATGAACTCAACTCTGTACCTACTTATTTTTAAAATGAAAACCTCCTTCTCTTTTTAAGACGGTTAAAAAAGAAAAGTAGTGCGAGAATCAATCTATTCTGTAAATATCTCACCATGAAAACTTAGGTGGAATGACAGCTCACTTGAAGCTAACTTCACCTAAGTTTTGACGTTGAGTTTTTTTTTTTTTTTACTACGGTTGCAATACCTAGGTACATATTCTTTGCTTGCAGATTTCCGTGATCACATTGAGTGAGGATCTCTGAGAAAAGAGGGCTAAGGCTCGGCATAAGATACAAAAAACTTTGTAGTTATTTCTAAAGGTTTTCATACCTACTTGAAGTTAGTTGAGGAATTATCAAAATCATGTCATTTCATGTGAGATGAATGTATGAATTTGGTCTCTTTCTATAACTAATGTAATTGGCCGATTGCCGTTTTATGTGAGCAGTGGTGGCCTGGTAGTAACGGCCGCGACTTACGTTTATGTGAGCAGTGGTGGCCTGGTAGTAACGGCCGCGACTTACGTTTATGTGAGCAGTGGTGGCCTGGTAGTAACGGCCGCGACTTACGTTTATGTGAGCAGTGGTGGCCTGGTAGTAACGGCCGCGACTTACGTTTATGTGAGCAGTGGTGGCCTGGTAGTAACGGCCGCGACTTACGTTTATGTGAGCAGTGGTGGCCTGGTAGTAACGGCCGCGACTTACGTTTATGTGAGCAGTGGTGGCCTGGTAGTAACGGCCGCGACTTACGTTTATGTGAGCAGTGGTGGCCTGGTAGTAACGGCCGCGACTTACGAGTTGTAGGTCGTGGGTTCGAACCCGGGCAGGCACTTTACTTTGTGTAAATTCTTTCATCATCACTGCTCGCAAAACGGTGAAGGAAAACATTGTGAGGAAACCGGCATGTCCTAGAAGCAAAATTTCAAAGACATGTGACATCCACCAATCTGCATTGGGCCCGCGTGGTGGATTATGGCCCACGCCCTCTCACAGAAAGAGGGGGCCTGTGTCCCAGCAGTGGGAATGTTATAGGCTGATTATGCTGGCTGATGACCAAACAAAAATGTATGTGACATTGAATTCGATGTTTGAATTCAAATCAGAGCGACGAAAACGCATTTGCGCTTATGAAAAAAAACCTCTAATTTTTACAATTTTACATTTACAATTGATTTATTTTACTAGTATCATTCTTACGATGTTTGATCTATTTCCTAGACTACTACACGATATTGACCCTTTACACGAGGCCAGAGGTCGCCCCGTAATCCGTATGAATGATGTGCTCTAGTGAAAACTGGTCCGAACTACAACAAATTAGCACCTTTGTGAGTTCTCAAAGCCAATGCCATTGTCACAAACAATGCTTACGGTGAAACTATCTGTGGCATCATTTTTATAAATGGGTTATGTAGCATTTGATGTTTGAGGATTTGATGTTGTTATGATAGATAGAACCTACTCAAATATTAAGTATCTATAGAATTGTAGTATGATTTACCTACTTCAAGACTAATAGGGCCAAATCTTATCCTTCTTCCTGTGTATGGAATAACATAACTATTTCCGCTTCTTTCTTTCTCATTATTAACGATGGTGTTCATTAAACTATATATAATAGGAATAACTCCTGACTCCTATTTTGTTAAATCCACTAATTTACGGTGAAAAGATTAGGTAACTACTTTTGTGTTTCGAAAAATGAAACATCTACTCTTATACTAAAGTTTCTAGTCTGACTTGAATATTCCATCACTCATAAGTAAAAAATGTAGGTATTCACAGCGTGAGATCTCCTTTTAAACAAACATCCGTATCACTAATAATCCCAGCTTAAATTCTAAGCTGACCATAACTTTAAGAGACCACACACAAGTCCCACAATCCAATCCTCAAGCTATTATTGAGTAGCGTACCTAAGCGCCACCAACGCAAGCGCACAATCTGTTGAATCCGTCCGGAATTCCGCTCATCCTGTTACTAAGCCCACACGACAATAAACGTAGATATGCGGTCACACCCGATACATTGCGAATGTATGGCCGTGACCGTGTGACAAGGCTTTACTGCGAGTGATCGGGGGCTGGGATTATGGAAAACGAAAATTTCTAGCGCCTAGAAGGCATTGTAGTGGAGTCTTCATAGGTCAACGGGATAAAACTGATAGATCTTAGGAGAATAAATTCCGCAGTATGATCGGTTATAATATTGTGTATGAATAATGTTTTGATCTATACTATATGTATATCTAAACTAAAATACTTTTTTAACACGCTTTTTTTTAGTTTCACCTGTATGTTTGTTTGTTTGTATGTAACTGACTCGTTTGGGCTCGATTTTGCCCCACTTTAAGCGATCAGATTTACTTTAAATGTTGTAGACTTATCAATGACCGACGACAACACCACAAAACCAAAAAAACATTGGAAACTATAATATATACTAAAATTAATAATCGACGTCATGCCATTATTTTCAGTCGGTCAATTTAATGTTCAAATTTAGGCATCCGAAAAGAAGACATAACATTTCATTAAAGATATTATCTTTCACCAAGTCAGCATTTCGGGTATTTTTCACAAATAAACGTATCTACAAATTATTTACGACTAAATAAAGATAGAACAATAATGACCGTCTACGAGATATGCATCAAATTTGTGAATTAAAATATTTGTGATATCGGCCAGTATCTCCCTTTACGGACTGACTATCTTTACCTGACACACCCACCTAAGACACTATTAAAATACGTCAGACCATAAAGTAGATAACTTTTTTATGTGGCGATGTTAGGACTTTGGAAAATTCTGTATAATGTGTAATCACAGTAATATTATAAAGGCGAAAGTTTGAGAGTGTGTGTGTTTGTATGTTTGTTACTTCTTCACGCTCAAACGGCTGAACGAATTTGGATGAAATTCGGTACATAGATAGTTTATAACCGGGATTTCACATACTTTTTATCCCGATATTCCCACGGATATCCACACTTATGCAGGTGAAACCGCGGGGCGCAACTAGTCTTTAATATTATACAAGTGGATTTTTAGACAAAAAAATACCAGCATATTATTTAATTCATTTAAAATCTTTGCAATTGTGTACATAAGTACACAATTGCAAAGATTTTAAAGATTCTAAAGGAAATCAACATAAATCTATTAAACAAAAATTCATAGATTAAAATTTTTATTTCAATTTAAATTAAAACGAAATTAAAGTAAAGGGGATAACTCAAAGCTTTCCGAACGACACACGATTACAAAGAAGAATTTTAAAATGCTCTACGAAAATATAATTGCGACGAAGTTGCATGTAAAATGTGGTAAAATAATCAATGTGGAAAATTATGAACACCTGAAACAATAGCACAATATTGCCAGAAATAAATAAAGAGTATTTTTTTCTTTAAAAAAGACGGATCTCCATTTACGATACTGGTCGATATTTAAGGACACGAAAACATGACCATGGCATTATTTCTTCACAGTTGAAGCGTGCGAGCCTGTCTCAACTATAGACGTGCTAATTTATATAGCCGACAATCCTTTTGAATTGAAATTGATTTATGTGACATTACAATCTTGTCGGATTAAAGCGGGCAGCTTTGTATAGATTACGCAGCTGGTGTTAAGTTTGTAGTTTTTATTTTTAATGAATTCCTGCCTATTGAGTTTCCGATAAACTATGATGAATGGGTTTGAGTTGCGAAATGTCAAGTTAACTGAGAGTTATAAACGAGTATAAGAGGTTAATAGGCTTTGTCTAATTTAAGAGCTTAAAACTTTGTAATTTATTTTTTTAAATCTACTTGGTTAATTCAATATTAAAATTAACTGTAGAAAGATAACAACTTATACCTAATTAGTAATAAAATATTATAGTACAATATCCTAACTTAATAAAAACTTAAAAAAAAAAAAAAAACATGGCGTCGAAAAAACTTTGTAATTGATTTTTTCGATTTTGTAAACATTTTCAGCAAAATAAAAATAAATTATAGTTTTTATTTTTTGTTTTATTAAGATGATAACACGGGAATGGATGTGGGTGTACTTTACCTCTGCCTGACCTTTCGGGGATTATAGGCGTGATGTTATGTTATGTGTCTTAACACACTTTGTTTGCACCCATTCTGGGATATTTTTTTTTTTTTTATAATAATTACATATTTTTAAAGTACACATAAAACTCATTATTTCTTACTAAGGCGTCAAAGTCGATAACAATTTGGATTCGGATATATATTTGCAGGCGGAACGAAAGATAAGATCGTTGTATATCTTTGTTCTCAAACTCATTACAGCGTTGTCGCCATACAAATAAATGTTTCTACTACTGCGACCATTCAAATAAAATGTAATCCCTTTCTGGCCGCCAACTTTTTATTTTTTATTCCAAGTCGCCGAACAAAATGGGTGATCTCCTTTAGTTATGTCTAATTTACTGAAGAATTTATAATAAATAGCATATTACTCACTTACACCTAGATATACAACGTGTAACGTTAAATGCGCAAAACCTGAAAATAGTTTGATCAGAATAACGAGCAGAATTAATTGAACCACTTTTTAATATAGGTCACATTTTTCAAAAAATCTTCATTAAAAACGATGCCGTGTCTATTTATTAATAGGTCAAGCAAACCAAAGTCAGCGCGGCGCAGCGGCCCGGTGACGACTCCTCCCTCGGTAAAGCGTCGTCACAGACGCAAGAAACGATCAGAATGGCCAGTAAAACTAAAACAGCACATAAAACCTTTACAATTTTTTTAATGACTTATTTTCTCTCTGAAATATGCCAATTGAATTAAAAATAAGTTGGGGTGTCTGAGGTTTTGCGCATTTAACGTTACACGTTGTATAAATATTATGATCATAAAATAAGTATATGAAATAAATACCAAAATATGTACGATAAGTCATAACAAATTATCTGCAAAAAAAAATGATGCGAATCGTTTATCATGTTATATTTATATTATCACACAATAAACTAAACAACCAATAAAATTGTGATATTTTGGTATTTCTCTAGCAATTACTAATCTTTATCACTGTGCGTGTAATTTCCATGCGATGTTGTATTTATGTAGTTATCTAAATTGGGGAAGCAACTAAAATATGTATTACGGAAACGAAAAAAAATATTTCTTGGAACACGTCACATTATATTTGTTTTCATTTAGGTATAATTTTATCTTTATGAATCTAACGGAAACTTTATGAATAAGCCAAAACGCAAGCCACGTTAGCAAAATTGTGTAGTTACCGAGCTTACTTACGACTCATTCTGCCCAGTTTTTTCCCAACCATTTTGGGGTCGGCTTCTAGTTTTACCAGATGCGGCTGAATATGAGTATTTTACATAGACCGACTGCATATCTGACCTCCACAGCTCAGTTACCAAACTTACTTACTATGACTTAATTTTATAGAAAACAAGCTATACGCATGTTTGTCAAAAAAATACCCTTTGCTAAAATGTAAATGGATTTACGTATTTTTTGTATACCTACCTGTTAAAATGTACATTGTCCTTTTTACGGTTAAGCTTTCATTACCTTTTTTCTTTCGATCTTCATACAGTTTTTTTTTTCTCAGTTCATTAACCAGTATAACACATTTTCATTCAGGGACGCCGCCTTACCAAAATTGATCGAACAACGCACGAAATCGTCTATTTCACCTTGTTACTCATTACTCAATAAAGCAATTCTTAACAATAGGAGCATAATTCAAAATAAATTAATAGGTAATGCAATCGCTTAGTCATCCATTGACATTCACCCGCAAACATCGGTAATTAAATCAATATTACGTGCTTAACTAAAGAAATATATAAACAGAAAGGTGAGGTTAAGAATATTTTAACCATCAAATTGAACCACCTTCTCCAGGGTACCAATATCGTAATTACAAAAAAAAAATCAGCCGTAGCCGTACATTTAGGTCGAGTAGTTATTTAAGTTTTGTATACAGGCTTCACAGCGACGCAGACAAATTTTCTTGCCTTTTGTGAGCTCTCTGATGACTAGCAAACACAAATAATTATAAGAAATGAAACGTAATAGACATCCCAACTCCAGATAGTCATGGTGTTCGCAATACGATAAGACAACCGTGACCAATCTCAGATCAGATTAAAGACATTGCCGTAATTACAATGTCTGAAAAGCTGATTCGATATCACATTAATTGTCATATCTCCGTAGACATAGACACATTGCGGTAATAGTTCACGAAACCACGACCTAGTCGGTAGCTGTGACTGGCGCTTGTGTTAAACTTCCATAGGAAAAGCTGCAATCTAATATAATTCTAATAGGCAGCGTAAAATCTGTAATAACACGAATTATATTAAAGTCGTTACTGACGTGTGGCTAGTTGATAACTTTATTGAACGAAAACTAGAGCTTAGTGCAACTGGTTTCGTTTCCTTCTTTATCGGGTCACACGATTTATTATTAATTTTGTTGTAATGACTTTTATTGAATACCTATTAGCAAGCCTTTGGATGCAAAGTTACAAGAACTTCAAGTCGCTTATGCAGTAGAATAAAATATATAAATAAAAGAATTTTTTTTTTAAATATATTTATCCGTACCTGTAGTATCAAAAATATTTTGTTGGCCAATCTAAGATTTGGCTTCTGCTGCATTGATGATGCTCTTTTTATGAAATTCTTTGATTATGGTATTGGAAGAAACTTTATCATCAACTTTGCCTGACTATGTCACCTTCGTTTTTAAATGCTTATTTTCTTTCAACACTTGTTTTTGTTTCATTTCCAAATCACCAGAAACAAGTGGGTCAAAACCAACAATTCCCGCTGGTGGCGGTTATCTCCAATATGAATGATCGTGTTTACACAAACGTTTGACCAAACATGCACCAAATCAAAGGGTTCCGTGGCGACCCAATATTTGTAGGAAAGTTTGACCAAACTTTGTATGTAGAACATATTGTTGGACACCTTCGTTCATTGGAGGCCCATTTCCTGTTTGTTTTCGATAAGGGGCTGTGTAAATGATGTGTGGACATGGAGGCGTACCGTATGTTTTGGAATTTTTACTTTCGTTATGCCTTTCGTTTCCTTGCTTACTGTCAACACTTGTTAGACTGTCTATCTTAATAAGCCAAGAATGCGTTGAAACTATTTTTGCGTCCACATTCGTCAGATTATCAAGAATTTCATTCATACAAGAGTCATACTTATGCATTCTTTGGCTGTCTTATCATAACCATTGTTTCTATTGTCATTCCTGTTCTTGTTACTAATGATTTAAGATATGCTACTTTAAAATCTTACAGTTAATATTGTGCAATCTCATTAAGTCTATGAAATCATCATTTTTCTTCTTCGTCGTATCGATAATTAATCGTTTATACGTATACGTTTTTTATTGTTGATTTCAGTAAACTAGACTACTAGTTTACTATAACATAGACTGCATTGGGATTTAACGTTCTTAAAATCTACATCTGTATGTGTAATGTATGTATGTAGTAGTAAACTAATACTCACCAGCTACAACCTAAATAACTTCACGGATTTGGCCAAAAGCGTATGTTTCTAAAACGTATTCACGCTTACAAACTGAAATGTTAACTAACCTATTGAGTTTCACATTTTTGGAAATCCATTATAGCGACAAACCAACTAAGTACCTTGAAAGTTGATTAGGATTATTTAACGGGGTATATATTTTACTGTTAAATGAAAATAATTGTTTCCTTAGCCACTAGTTTAGTAGTATCTTAATAATTATATCCTTTATTGTTGGGTGATAAATCTGTTTTATATTGTCCAAAAAAGTAATTAAACGACTCATTACAAGGGCACGATTATAAATTAAAAGAATTAATATTGCTGCAGCAGCAAATACTTTAAAGTTCACCATCACTCAATTTGAACATCCCTATTAAATCGTAATCTCTATATTTGCAAACACAGCCCCAAAAATTCCCCAAACTGACTCATATTCAATAAAACAATCTTCGTAAAATCCAGCTTCATTCCTCCAAGGACTGGATCTGTCATACTTGATACGAGATTTTCCTTTATCTTCCTGCGTAAATAACATCATACCGTTAAAAAGGATTAAATCACTGAGGGAGCTTAAGTCCCGCCTGTCGGGGTATCAGGCTGATTGTTTGACATTTAATTCTCCATGGCCTTCCTTCTTATTCGCTGTATTATTAACTTCGCAAATGACACGCGCAAGTGACATTTCTTTATCCTGATGCAATTGAAAAGGGTCTGCTTATTTCGGGTGTGATTGGTTTAAATTATGTGAAAAATTGTTTCGGCTTTCAGTTTTGGTGATTCATGTCTTATGAGTTGCTTAGTGAAGTTGAGCCTTTGCAGCTTTGTTGAGTTTGTAATATTTAATTTTATTAAGTTTGGATTAAAATTCCTGACACCTGCAACTTTTAATAACTTTATTGATTTCATTTATTTTTTCAGTGCCTTCAAAATTAATCTTCTCGTTATCATCAAACACATCATTACACAGACTATCGATATAAACATTGAGCTCACTACCGCTAATTACACAAATCATCTGATAATCGAGTCCCATTCGAGTACAATCGGCATCGATAAAGACGCATTGATACAATCGATTAAGCGTGGGCTGTCGGTGACATCGGCTCCATCACGATTGCTTTATTTATTGCCTGTTTATATCGTGTTATTGCTTTGTTGATCTTGTGTTAAGGGTCCCCATTCATTGTTTTAGTACAGTTTTGTCTTCATAAAAAGTAGGGTTCATGTCGGTGTAAAGTTTTATAACTACTTTGAATGTTACTGAGTCATTCGTGTCTCTATCTTGGCTTTCCTCAATATTGTATACAAACTAAAATTTTATACCATTTTCGGTATCTGATACGGTAGATCTATTAACTACCAATCAAACTAGTCCAATAAACCTACTTATTTATATACTGGTACTATTTGTAGGAGAAATGTTTGAAATGATTGAATAATAAGTTCTTTAAAAAATAAAAATCTTATCCCCTAACTTTTCGCACTTACTTTACATGTTTAATAGCAAAACTACAACTACACACATGATCCACAACAAAACATTAATCATTTTCATGTCCAACAAACTCATTCAACAGATTGTCTTCTTTATTACCATAAGTATTCTCATTACGTATTCAGGCATATTCATTTGATTGCATCCTTTGCTCAGTAGGTTTGCATACTTGAAGATCTCGTCCTTCAGCGCCGTCGCTTCTCACGTTCACAACTCAAAAGGATTATTTCCGAATCGGAATGTCTTTAAATCTAATGGAGTGCGAAGCGTGTGTGCAGATCCCGCCGGTGTTGTTTAGGGGTGGCAGTGGTATTACTCCTGCCTCAAATGTGGTGGAATGTTAGAAATTAATTAAGTCGTTTATAGTTAGTAGGTATCATTAGAGTATTTCGAATAGTTGGAGGTGTTGACAGAAATGATAGTAATCTAGCAACGTTGCTAATTATTTTGTTTATTTTCGTAAATTGTTTATTGAATTTCATTGCGCTAAATGTACTGTAAGCTGTGGAGACAACATTAAAGTTTTTTTTTATTTTAGAGAAAATTACTTTAATTTAATTAATTTCATATCACTACGTTTCGCCAAACATAAACCTTTTCAGCAAACTTAGCACAAGTAGCAGCCGTTATATTGTAAGATAACTTTATGTAAGTAACTTTAGTTTATTAATAATTTATAACCGAGTATTTATGACTATACGAAAAGAGGCAGACCTAAGAAATCATGGATATTTGAAAGATGATTCGACTAGGAAGAAAGTGAACACTGAGATGATTGTGCTAGTGCGGTTTCTAATACTTCTAGATCAAAATTCATTATTGTTTGAAAAAAAAAATGGTCACATAAAACTGACTGCATTTCTCAAAACGATAACACCTCAAAATAACGCATTTCTACGCGTGCCACCCTTGCAGCATCCCGCACTCGAGTCTCAAGATACGCTAAAAGCCGCTGCGGCGTGCACTAGCAGATAACGATACACATTTATTCCTCTAGTGTCAAACCTATCGAGATTTATTACACTCCATTTTTTAATTTTTCATTATTCAGCTCTAGTTGGGCTTGTTTGGCCCTGGTTTTGAAATCGTAATGTCCAGCGCGAATGGCATCGATGGAAATAACAACTGATGAGTTGTTTCTATAGAAACATTACTTATTAATTAAGGAATATTTTTTTTAAGTTCTTTTTATTTTTTTAAGTTTACTTTGTAAGTTCAAGTTTTCTTTTTGTTGTTTCTTTTGTCTCAAGCTGCTCATGGCCGACATTATCATAACGTCTTAGTTTTTAGTTGACGATGTCGTTGTTGCTCGGTTCATAGGCTTGCTTCGCAGGTTCCTAGATATAATATAACTACATATTTATACGTCATAAAAACCTGCTGACACAGCAATCGTTATATCCAAATAGCAATCGTATGATGAACAAACTAATGAATGAATGAATGAATGTTGCCAAAATGTAAGCAATGTGGTGATCAGTTGATCATATTCATAATTATTATCTATGATAATTGTCACAGTTTGGTTTAATTATATTTCTTTCACAACTACTTGTAGCATTCGTATTTTCTAGACTAAGGAGCACCTTTTCAACTGACGTAGGTATCATTCATTTTTTCCCGAATCATACGATGACTCGTTTTTGCTCGTAACAGACTGCATGGATTCCCATTGTTTTGAAGATAACTTGACCATGCTGCTTGCTGATAAAGAATTGGTAAAATTGTACAAGGTGTGACGCATCTCTAGACTGACGCAATCACTCATTTGGTTCCCATTTTGTCGTAAAAATATTATGTATAGTTTTTTTTTAAACTTAAACAGAGAAATGCTAATAAAATTCTATGAAAACTCATTTCGTAAAGTATTAACCCACACTAAGAAGTAACGGAAACAATGTCGTGAGAACAACACACCATAGCTGAAACTGAAACTCTACTGCCTACATTCGGTTTATAATAAAATTATTCACTTTCTATCGCAACCAGACTAGACCAAGCTTACGCTTACGCTTAGCTTGCGTTTATTTACAAGATCAATAGTACGTAACCCTTTAAACAGTTACACCAATTATCACATAAAAGAAATGTCTTCTTTATCGAATCAACTATCGAAAGCTGCACACCAACACAATAGCCCAATAAACGTAGGTATCGAGAAACACGTCTGATGTCGTCATCCGACACAACAATAACATCATCAATCTAAAGAAACAATCGATTGTCACCGATCGCGTCCGATACTCGTATGTATCGATTACGAACAATCGTTTTAAATTGTTCTATGAGCGGCAAATTAGTTAGCTAATCCTTGATTTATGTTGTCTGTGGGCTGACAATTTGACAGATGTAATTGAAAACACACGTTGAGCGCCATCGTGCTGGCGCGGGGTTAAACGCCTTTGCCCTTTTAGTCTTCAAATGAAAACATGGTGTATCTAATCAGATATTTTGATTGTTCGCCCACCTATAATCAAAATTATTCATCTCCTATTTTCATGCAAATTTAATGTTTAGGTAATGGAAAAACTATTTGCTCAGTGAGTACTTAAATCCTTATATTGTAGAGAGGTCAAATGAGACAGGTTTATTAATTTCTTAAGCCTTAACAGTGGGGAATAAATTATGATCCTCAAGATTGTACATAATATATTCTCCTAATACATAATATTTACCTACATCTGCCCACTTGTAGGTAACATTAAACCTTTCGGCCACGCCTAGTGCTTAAAACTTCTGTATGCCTTCAACAAATCACGCAAACGAATTTACATACTATTCGTATATGCTTAAAAGCTGGAATTGTAGGGCAGTAATTTTACAGTATACTTTATGGTTGAAGGAGTTCCCATGGTTGTGATTCGAATCAAGCGTTTGAGCCCATTAATTACATTGTTTGACAATCTCTTATGGACACATTATAGTTTATTGTTATTGTAATTAGAAACCTATTTGTGGGCGCCCTGCTACCGTGCCACCGGCTGATGTAATAGAAAATATAAATGATAGTTGAGTGATTGTTGCGTGTTCTGTTCTGTGGAAATCCTTGAGCTAGGATTAGAGTTACTGGTAATCGAATATACCTATGTTCAAAGCTTTCTGTGGGTCTCCATTGTGGAATAACGTCCCCAAAGCTATAACAATGAGAACCTAGTCTTAATCATTGTCAAAAGCTGGATAATCAATATCCTAATTATTCAAGTAAGTTGCTTTGACACTGCAGTACAATTATTATGCATTCGATCTATTAGACCCTGCAAGAGATTAAGGAACTAGATATGATAGAAATCATAAAGGTAGAAAACTTTCAATCCAACATTAACTTTCTTATTACTCTCATTATGGAAGACCAAAGGATGGATAAATAGGTGTTCATATTTAACACTACCTAAAGCAATACAACCGGGTCATATACAGCCTTTTTTTTTTATTCTACCAAGTTAGTTTCTCCCAGAATTTACTTATTTAAATTCCCCCAATCTATTTGATCCCAATACAATAAAGCCTAATTCTAAATCAATAAAGTCATTAATTACAAATACACGTACGTCATATTGTGAACACAAGTGTAATTCCAAAGAAAATATTACATAATCGCCATTACTTTGTTCTACTATAATTTATATATGTCTGCCTGTATGTATGAGATAAACAAATGAGAAATTTATTACCTAATATCATCTTATTGGAGTACATAAAAATCTTTACTCTCTTCTATTTGCTGTTCTGTCAAGGGAAATGCATCTCTATTTTGAAAGGCTTTATAACCATGTGTACGTTTTGTGTTAAGTTGGTAATTTTGTTTCCCATTGATTATACTGACTTTAATAGCGTGTTTATTGTCAATTAACCGGAACCCTAAGGCAATAAGTTTAGCTCCAGCATCGCCCTGTTATCTATTGTGTAGGTGTTCGTTTGTGCAACCTTTATTGGTTTTCAACTGCATTGAAAGCTGAATTTGTTAACAATTGTTCTCGGCAGGCGATAGCATGTTGCGGATTTTTATCGGTCGGTCGTAATATGACTGAGTTTGGGTTGGTGCTACGAGTAATTTTAAGTGAATGTGAACTTGCAAGTGGTCCTCGTTTTCTATATTATTGGCAGCAAGCTATCAACTTGTCTAAGACAGGGGTCGTTGCTTTTATAATGATTTGATTTCAAACGACTGAGAAATACATAATAATGTTTTTTTTTTTTAAATATTGCCCCACACTAGGAATTTCTCCTGTATTGTGGGTGCATTTACAAACATTTAAACTCACATACACAAACAGCCAGACCCGGAACAACTACTTGTAGGTCATACAAATATTTGTTCCGTGCGGGAATCGAACCCGCGACACGCAGCGCAGCAGTCACTGCGCCAACCGTGCCATCAAATACTCGTATAGTCATTTGACCTTTCAAATTACTATATTTCCGTTATTATTTCTAATTGCCCTTAGAGTCCTTACTAAAGGCAATTTGTAAAACCTTTTTGAAATACTCGTAGAAGCGTCAGTAAAATATGCAGACTATGATTTGATATTTGATGACACGAGACGACATGGATTGTCAAAATCAAATCGACTTTATTGTATATAAAACAACAACAAACATTAATTATTTGCCAGTTATATTCTCTATGGAAACTTCCGGCCAACTTCTATATTTTCTAAAATTTTTAATTCAAATACCTTAACAGTTAACTAATACAATTTATAACAGTAGTCACAGTTCCAAATAATCTATATAAATCTATACTCTAAATTAGTGATTTCCATATTTACGACGCACAAAAACATGGAATTCAAATAATTAACTTGAATTCTATAACCAATAAATTAAGTTAATCCCGCTTTCTGCTAATTACGAACTGTACAATCGTCATGCCAGTCGTTATGCCTAAAGATATTTGAATGTATACTCTAACTTTTAAGAAATAGAGTGAATTTTATGTTTTTAAGAATTGTTTGATCTCTTTCGTCACTGTCAAATGTTTTGTTAAGAATATCGTTAATGATTTCCTAGAATTTAGTTAATATCATTCATCAAGATTGATTCAATATTTATTTTGGTTCTTTACAAAGTTGCTCTATTCCAACATCGTCAACTTTAAGGGTGCCTTGAGGCATTCCAACGTTTAGCAGAGTCGAAGGCTTATGAAAAATATATTTTCAACGTATAGTTCTGGAAAATTAACAAACTGTTATTTTAATCGTTTTAACAACCCTCAACACAAGAAAAGAGCGTTTAAGCGAATAAAATTGTATATATGTACAATACATACATAAACGACGCCTTCTTCCCATAGCGGTTACTTACTAAATAACGTCATCTGCTACTTGTAAATTTGTATATTTCTAACAAAAAAATCTTTTCTGCCTACGGGCTAAATAGGACGTGATCTGATTAGCTTAACATTTTAATTAACTGATTTCCATGAATGGGTGAGTTATTAACTTATTACGCATCTGATTGGCAATAGTTTTTATAGCTAAAGAAATAAAATTACTCGGTTGACCAATAAATCTGTTAACAGACCGCATTTTACATTATTATTCGTGGACGATTATATTCTATTGGTTTCTTATATAATTAATAGGTGTCGTTTCGTTTGAACTGTATTTTTATGCTCTTCCACATTAGTATGATTAAACAGATTAAGTAAGATTTATTGCTTTGGTTCTATTAATATCTTAATTAAATGGTTCTGCCAATGGAAGAAATCGAAAGTGTCGATTGATTCTAATACCTATCGTAAATCCACAACAACATACTATCAATCAAAAAGTCATTTATTCAAATTAAGCTGAGAATCAGTACTTTTCGAACGTCAAAATTACATATGACAGTCCCCCATAACGCCCGTGCTTCACCACTTTTTAGTGCTTTAGCTGGGAAGAAGAAATGGCGCAACAAACTCCCCAGCAGCACAGCTATCTGTTAAGTTAGAAAAACTTGATTCTATACAACACAAAATATATTAAATTAAATTATTTGCCATATTATGTCAGCTAGCACACGCCAATATACCAACAAAAACATTGAAAAGTATACTCAAGCAGAAAATGTGTCCATAAAATCTTTGGTCAGGTGATCACCACCTGTCTCGCCCAATGCTTGGATGTCTTGCCTTAGTTCTTTGGTAGTACTGCGGACACTGATTTGCCATTTTCGGTTTCCCTTTTTCTGCATTAATTTCATCCTCTATTGATTTTCTTAGGGTTCCGGGGGGCTTCGAGTATTGAAAATCAGTTTTGTTTTTGTGTATATTTCACTTATATGGTGGGTATCAATATCTAAACATGATAAAACAAGAAAAAAAAATGATTTTCTAAACTCATACTTGAAGTAACTACACTATCCTGCTGCGGTCGTAACCCCCAAATAAGTCTTGCTTGACAATACTGCTTTCAACAATCTTTTTTACCATGACTATTACATACATAATAATATCAACCCAATTCCAATACATTCATAATACACAATAATTCAGGGATTATAATATCAAGTTTATGAACCATACCATTTTACTATTTTTACAAATAACACAATTTTGTGAAAGGTCAATGTTATTTACGTATACTTTATTGGCAGCATCACTTAATAAGTCCAAATGTAAGTGTGATATGTGAATACTTACGTCTGGCGACAATCGTAAAGACATGTGTAAATTATCCGGTTAACTTGTAAATTGCCACTGTTTAATAGGGCTGACAGTTTTGCAAATGTTTCCCATACGATTTTTGATTTCGTTACTATGTACCTATATGTTACCTACTTAGCTTTGCTGTCGTAGTTTACACATGTGATTTAGGTTGAACTGTTTTGAGACATATCATAAAACAGTTTTACCTAAATCACATGTGTAAACTGCTTTCAAAAAGGAAACTAAGTGCGATGTAGAAAATGGAAGCATTTTTCCAAACCCATTTGTCACGTGCGTGTCAGCCCAGAATTTGTATACGAGTTTGGCACCTTCAGTAGCGTCCTATTATTCAACACTGTGCGCATCCTTGTTTCTTACCAAACCCAGTCTTATTTGAAAATTCAAGAGGAGTGAGAATGGCTAAACAATTATTTAGTATAACTTGCTCCACGGACATCCCTAATAAAATATCGATAGCACAGATAGATTTTATACAAATGTAGATAGGTAATTGTTAATACACGAACATGGACATATAGGTTAAACATTTGCGTTTAAAATCAAATACGACGTAAATTCGAATGAGCATGCAGTGCCTAACACCTGTCTATTTAGGAATTAATGCTTGAACAAGACATTTCGGAAATAGGATCGTGGCCGCCAGCTTGTTAGTGATATTTGCATATAGATAGATAAAGAAGGACTATTTGATTCAATGGCTTGGACAATATAGGACTAGAAGGCTAGCGATATTTAGACTGGCTCACAATTTTCAATTATGAATTGGTTCTGATTGATGAATTAGGTACTACAATTATTTATTTTGCAGCACCTCAATTGCATAATACACTATTAATCTCAATTTGAATATTTTTTAAGGATATTGCTAATTCATTGCGTTATATGTTCAAAAAAATTATCTCCTCAGCAATGTAAATAACGCAATAAATGTTGTTGAACTGTCAAAATGAAAGCCATTGCTACTGATAGTGTGTTAGGTACGCAATTACCCCGCAGAAGGTAGTTACAAGATAGTTACGAGAAACTATTCACTATAATGGACTAGGATAGATAGATTCATCATATTGATTGTTTTCCGTAATTCAACACGTTAAGTTTACTGAGTTTACTTTATCCAATTAGTTCATTTTAGCAAATCATTGACCGTAATCGCTTTCAAAACGTTTCGTATTTCTACCAGGACCATCAACAGTATTAAAACATAAGCGTTTTGGTAGCTTATATCAGTCCCATCATCGTTATTGCTAGCGCTGACACAATATGCCTTTGTCTGGGCCCTCTGGATACACTTCTTCCTCAAATTGCGTATAAACTCACTCAATTATCTTCAACCTGTTGTCATGAATGAGATCTCTGTACCTCTTTATTTCTAGTGGCATTACACAGTAGCGTTCAAAATCACCTTACAGAACTTAGGTATTTAGATAAAACATCGTCCTACTCACATCCTTTGACTGCCTAAGCCGCACTTTTAGATCCAAAGGTGTTTCTATAAGCTTCCAAGCTTACTGGTTTCTGCAAATATATGGGGATTTAATAAATAATCTTATTCGGATGGAGTGGTTACAGTTAAGAAAACATTTGTCCTTTCCACTATATTCAATAATTGCTCTTTATATGTTGCTCCACAAGCTGATATAATCCTTAGTTACTTGATACGAACTGTTGTCTGCAATTTTATTTACATTCTAGGAAACCTACAGATACATATGTACATATATTCGAATAAGAAACATTATTTTAATCCGCGTCATATTCTATGTGTGTGCCAAATGTCCCAGAAATCCTTTCAGCCGTTATAGCCTAATTGAGTTACAAACATCCTAACATTCGCATTAAATAATGTTAGTAAGATAATGGTGATCCACGCTTTAAAGCAATGAGGCTTTGGCCAAAAATAATTCAACGAAAAAAGGCAGTCGTCGAATCGTAATTTCATGAAGTTATACGTAGCTACTGTCGAATGATAGACATACACGGTCAGTGAGACGTAGTATCTCTTAACTAATCTCTCTTCTTCAATCTCTTGCAATACTTTTCTTAAAAGCAAAGCATAATTTCTAATTACATATTTATCAAACAACCGTCAAATAAAATGAATCCCAATTAATCCTCAGGCTGAAGTTTGAATGCCGTCGTCCTAATTTCGCATTGCATATACATAGAATTCTTGGTAAATTTCTTTAGTTTGATAGAAATGGGTCAATTTTTCATATTCCATAATTACGTAACGACTATTACATAAATAATACACGTTACGTACGTAACGACTATTACATAAATAATAATTAATTATAGAAATTAGTATTATAACCATTATCTTAATAATAATCCTAATTTACGTTTACGAATAATAGTTTTTGTAGGTTATAATATTTAATAAGAACATAAAATTAAGGACGATGCTCTGCTGGACCAATCTGTAAAAATCTCAGTGTGAAACTTAGGTGAAGTGAGCTGTCATTTTACCTAACGCTGGGGATTGACACTATTGACAACTCTCTTCACCTAAGTTTGCAAGGTGAGATTTGCACAGAATATATCGGCTGATAATGAAAACTTACACTATGCATAATTCGTGTGTCGTGTTTCATGGAAAAAAGAAAACAATTGGAGAATACCTCGAATTCCAAAAATTAAAACACGGTAATTCAAATCGTTAACCAAAAAGTTTCATTGAAAACAATTATTTTGACAGTAAACGTCAAATCGTCTGTTCTTATTTCAAAACCACACATTACTGCTTCCAGAACTCAAATTCACAAAACCCAACCCTACCACCACAAAAACATGGTTGATTTTCTTTCGTCCATTGATGCTAGAGGTGTGAAATAATGTTGTAATGCTCATAGGAACTGTTGTTACATAATAATGATACAGAGAACTGAAATTCTGACAGCCGTTGTTAAATATGATGTCTACAAATGCTCGCTATGTGAGTTATGTGGACTTACGCCGTCTGAGAAGTAGTTTCTGTCATATATATGTGCTAATATATCTGTGTTATATATGATTATGATCAGGAATTCTCGTAATTTTACCGGCGAGGAATTTGCGTTTTATTATTTTCCTTTTTCTTTGTGGTGTCTTTTAAGTAAGTAAACATTTAATGGTGTGGTGCTGATATGTTTATTTAGGTTGGTACAAGCTCCTGCATTAAAGAGGTACCCCTTACGAGTACAAATACTTTAGAATTGGGGGTAACGAATTTGTGCCACGGTGTTGTGGAGGTCCGATAGGCAGACGCTCCATGTAAAATATTGGTATCCAGCTGCATCAGGTTAGACTAGAAGCTGACCTCAACATAGTTGATGAAAGGTTAGGCATATTGATTTTGAATTTACGCCACCGTCCGTACATTGTGCGGGGGGTTGGTAAAATTTATATGAGACAGAAAACATATTCTGTATGATTAATAAGTTGCTACTATTTTTATAACCCCCAACACACCATCTTTCATAATAATTACCTGACTATTGTAATCATCATAGATAATAATTGTATAAAGTGAAATAATGCCTTTTTTAGATATTAATCAAACGTATTCATAGTAAAATAAACAAAATCATCATCATTTTCTGAACACGACAGAATGTAATCTAATAACTCTAAGATAATGGCGCCGATTCTCTTGTTCACAAACTAAACTAAATTTAAGTTCAGTGCATCTTTTTCTTTCTATTGCATTAAGAAAAGGACAGAAGATAAATATTAGTTTAGTCCTGTCAAATTAGTCAGCGCCTGACGTAAATATATATATGCATTTTTAGTAGCTAATTTTTTAATCACGTCTTAAGATCTCTATGGAGTATCTTAATTTGACAGGATTAAACTAGTATTTATCTTCTGTCCTTTTCGTAATGAAATAGAAAGAAAAATATGCACTGAACTTAAAGTTAGTTTAGTTTGTCGGAATCGGCGCCATTCATCACCTAGACTTTTCCCAACTATGTTGGGGTCGGCTTCCAGTCTAACCGGATGCAGCAGAATACCAGTATTTTACATGGAGCGACTGCCTATCTGACCTCCACAACCCAGTTACTGGGTAATACGATACCCCTAGGTAAGACTGGTTGTTAGACTTTCGGGCTTCTGACTACCCTTAACGACTGTCAAAGATCTACGAATGACAGCCGGGACCAACGGCTTAACGTGCTTTCTGAGGCACGGAGGGGTCTTGGTATGCAAAGATGGTCACCCATCCACAGACTAACCGCGGCAAGCGTAGCTTAACCTGATCGATCGACCTGCGGCTGTTATTATTTAGCCACGGGCCCCTCGGAATCGGCGCCATTGAATAATTTAAATTAATCTTATCAGATTAACACATTATTTTAAGCAATCATAATTATTTATCTATTCGTATCATGCCCAAAATCTATGTATGATTTCTATTTCTAAGTATGTTATATCCGTTTGCGAATTCCTTAATAATGAATAATTTTAACATAATAAGCAAAAGATTCATAATTATGTGTTTCCATTTTTAAAAGATTTTTTTCTTTTTAATTTGTTTAGGTATCCAACAGCGATACATTAAAATGTTTTACAAAATATGCGTGTAAGATTTACAAAAACATTACTTCATGTTCATTATCTTTGTATATAAGTAGCTATTCCATTGTTATCTTAGATACTAAAGCCCATCACAGACGTGGCTATAATACTATATCTATACAACGTGTAACGTTAAATGCGCAAAACCTCAGACACCCCAACTGATTTTTAATTCAAATGACCTATTTCAGAGAGAAAATAACTCATTAAAAAAATTGTACAGGTTTTATGTGCTGTTTTAGTTTTACTGGCCATTCTGATCGTTTCTTGCGTCTGCGACGACGCTTTATCGAGGGAAGAGTCGTCACCGGGCCGCTGCGCCGCGCTGACATTGACTTGCTTGACCTATTAATAAATAGACACGGCAACGTTTTTAATGAAGATTTTTTGAAAAATGTGACCTATATCAAAAAGTGGGGATCCTGCCGTTTTGCCGAAAAGATTTTGCCAAATTTTCATTACCCAAACAAATTTTAGCAACCTTTTTTTATACCAATGTAATATTTGGAATAATTTTAGTACGCACATTTTCATTTGGTCAAATGTTTACTTGGCAGATTATTACCAAGGATAATGTCATTAAGGCTTTTGGTCTTTAATCAAATGATTTATTACAGCAAACAAAATTAAGACAATAAACGTTTAGTCAAATGCTTTGTTATGACAAAAAATATAAAGGCAAAAATAAGATTTTTTTGGGAATTGTATAATTAAAAATGCAATTTTATTTTAATATAGGTAATCATTTATTAACGCGAGTACAAAATAGCAAAAGCTAGTACAAAATATTTGTAACTTACAATTTTAAATTTTTTGCAATGGACATTAGCAGATTTATTTCGGAGTATTCAGACTTGTGTTGCAGAACTCGATTAATTCTGTCGTCTTTATCCATATATTTTTTTTTTCTTTTTTTGTGGCGGTTCACCTGATAGTATAATCTCAATGTCAGCTAAATTTGAAGAAACTTCATTTATTAATTCTTGAATTAAGCGATACACTCCAGGGTGGTGTTTATCAATGAGAATGTTTATTCTACGATGCCACGCCTCAGCTGAGTTTGTCTTTCGTTTACAACATGGCAACTCCAAAAGCTTGGTGGATACTTCGGTTGCGTGTACCATGACCCGCTAACATAATTTCCTTCAAACCAATTCGCGATTTGCTTCCAATCAGAATCTTCTATACCTTCTATTAGCTTGTTAAAATATAGAATGATTTCATTTTCTGGCAAATAACTTAAAGCCAATAAATATTTTACTTGTTTGTTAAATTTGATGTCATTTGCGTATTTCTTTGTAAGCTTATGTGCTTGAATTTGTCTGAAACAAGTCAAATTTATGGTTACTAGACATTAGGTTATTTATGGGACTAGTTACAGTAGGTTATTAATTTAAAAAAAAAAATGGTTAGGTTAGGTTAGGTTAAAACTGTGACCACCTACGCACGAGCCGAGCGAGCGAAGCGAGCGGTGCCGCGGCAGCGGCCGGCGAGTGCCAGAAACGACTAGATTATATAGAAAAAAATATGGAAAAAAGAGATTACTTTTAGGAGGCTATCGAGAGAAATAATATAATTATAATAACATTATTATTACCTGTTTAGAATTTGTTTGTCTGTTTGTAAAATTGACGACACCAAATATTTGGCTTATTTAATATTGCGTAAAATATGTTATACCAACTGAAATATTGTACTAGATAAAAAATGGTAAAAGTACTAGTTGGTGAACAAGTTATTGTTCAAACGTTCACTTGCCAAACATAGGTTTTCGTAACAATTATTTGTAAAAAGATTTTTTGGTAAGTAATAATTTGGCAAATGAAATTATGCGAAAATTTGTTTGGGAAGTAATAATTTGGCAATTTCTTTTCGGTAAAACAAGGGAGACCCCAAAAAGTGGTTCAATTAATTCCGCTCGTTATTCTGATCAAACTATTTTCAGGTTTTGCGCATTTAACGTTACACGTTGTATACAACATTATTTTTAGTATACTGCAAACCTTAATATAGTTTATTCAGAATAAGTAACTGAATCGATTCCAATAGTTTATACACCATGTTATATTTTGACCCAAAAATATTTTAAAATGGTAACAAGTTGGACACCGAGCGACACTAAGTACATTTCCGCAATCATATACCCACAAAGGTCACAGCCGGTCGGCCAGTGGCGCGTATTAAGTGGTAACCAACTTTTTGTACGGACAATCAGGTAACATAACAAGCTTATAACTTCGTGATTTTTCATTATACAGTTTTGAAATTTTGTACATAGATTCTTGACATAAAAATACTAGACATGTGTTTCGGGTTGCCATATACTAAAAATAATGTTGTATATTACTAGCGGCCTGACCCAGCTTCACACGGGTGCAATATTTTATCGTATTTCCGAATTTTTCTTTCATACAAAAAAAAAATAGAATCATCCAATTTGGTGCAGAATGACTACATCAAATTTGATAATTCTTCTTTTTTTTTTTTTCTTTTTGTGTTCGGAATTTATGCGCGTACAGACATTTCGGCGACTTTGTTTTATACTATGTAAGGAGCTATATCTGTGATCGACTTTACACTTCCCGAAGTATCCAGCTTATTGCTCGTGGCAATTGTCATAAACCTAGTAGTAATCTTACCTTCAAAGGTTAAATACGAAACCTGTTATTTTTAGTTTTGGTTTGAGTGGACCCGTCCTTGTCATTAATGACATAGATGTAACGTATCTTCTTTGTATTGCGCAGGTGCTGTGTGGTGCAGTGGCGGACGCGGGCGACGTGATAGCCAACGTGAGCCGCGTGCGCCGCGCGCCACAGCCTCACTACTCGCACCGCGTGTTGTAAGTATCACACTGGCTTTATAGAATATGCGAAACATTGGCCAATGTGCGAACGCGACCACGTAAACGTAATGCGAATTCGAACGATTTTCGAATCGAATATAGAACTAGCATTGTCTTTTATTCGTCAAACACAAATAGTATATCAATCTCTATTATATAATATCTATAAATATGAATAAAGTCTGAAAACTCAGTTAATTAAGAGCTAAACGAGTATTTTTAATTAAAATTTCTAAATTCATCTTCACTGAACATCCCCAAATAAATTATTTCTTCTTTTTCCCACAAACAGATCGACACACACAGTCATGATATACCATTACTTTCGGAATCCCAGACTTCGGTGTCTGAGTGACATGTTGCAATAAAACTAAGCTTCGTCGTGCACTTAACTTCTAAGCGTAAGCACGTCTAAAGCCAACACTCATAGTGTTTCAAAATCTGAATTATCCTTACATTCACTTTATCCTTTCAGAACGGACGAGGAGTTAGACATGACCGCGGCGTGGAAGCGCTCGCACTGGCGCGACATGCAATCCATCCTCCGAAAAGAGGGTAACCAGAAGGAGGGCGTGCAGTGCTGCCCCTCCGTCCTCGAGATGGTCACCAAGAAGGGAGGCCGAACTCCCACCGGCCTCTACGTAGAACTGTACGAAGACGGAGAGAACCAGCAGAGGCTCTTCGAAGTCTCCTGCGCGCCCAACGTCGTCGACAAACCCTGCCGGTTCGTTGACGCGAGGCTCTACAACGAATCGAAGTGCATACAGAAGTACTCGTACTCCTACGCCCTCGTCCGGTACCTCCACTCCACGGCCACCGATACCCCTCAGCCGCGGACAGAGGGACACTTCTCCGTGCCCGGCTCCGGAGGCTGGTCTATGGACTATGTGCGCGTGCGCGCCGGTTGTGAGTGCCAAATTAAACCCAAATCGAATAAACCCGCCCGCAGAAGACACAAGCAGAGAAAGCGAAATAGGAGGGTCATCGAGGACGACGAGACCTGATCTCGGGCTCAGTGCTAGTGAAATCGTGACTTTGAACAAATTTGGGATCGTCCCATAGTATTACGTTTACAAAGATATCTTTTCTGATGTTTTCTCTTTGGTTCTGAACTGTTTCGTGTATAAAACAGCAGGAAAGCTATGTTTGTTTGTGTGGCGGCTACAGATGGTTTCTCGTTACCTATTTCAAGTGTACGCTTGAGTGGTGCAACTGTCGGTCGATGTATCAATGTATTTATTTTATTTTTCGTCTATATTACGCTTCTTGTTGTAGTCCGTTAGTAAGTCTCGATCTTATGAAATTAAAGTGCCTTTTAGTGCCTTAGATATAAATAGTTCACTATATTCTGGGAATTGTTGAAATTTTGATTCCAATGCGTTATCTGTATGCAATAAGTATTAAATGATAAAGCTAATGTCACACGAGTCATAATGCCCTAGCAAATCTTACAACATTATTAGGTGAACAACATAAATAGTTCTTAAAATAATTAACATTTCAGTACTTACCGATACAAATTTACGGCAACAAGAATTCCAACTTTTAAATATACATATCTACAAATATAATTCGTGTGACACTCGCTTACAAACTACATGATAATGTAATAGTTACCGGTTGTTCGAGGTGCATAGATATAATTCGACTTCACTGGGCTGTCGCTACACCTTCAGTTAATTTTAAGATAGAAACCAACGACTTGCATGTACAACGTACTACGGACGGTAATCTTAACGAACAGTATTTTCCACCTACTTGTAGTTCACGGAGTTCGAATTTCCAAGTCTTGGCCATTTCCCAAATAATATGTCGGAATCGACTCCCAGTTCAACCAGATGTGGGTGGATATCAGTATCTTCCATGAACCCATTGGAATTTCACAACCCGACTGGTGAGAGATTCCGGAATATTATGAGAGGGAATTGTAGACCAACTGCCAGACATTTTTTAGGACTGTTTTGACAAATTGTCTTCTTTTTCTTTGCAGTGTTTCCTTCTAAGATTTTGGAGCTCTAGGTTTCCGTAAATATTCGTGTGTAGTACGTAATACATAGTAATCGTTGTAAATAACAGTAAAGAGCAGTCTGTGATCACTTCATACACGTTCTGTAAGCCGTAGTGGGGTCACGATGATTCTCCTGTGAAACAACTATTTTGTGAACAAATTTTACTTCATTTGGACGAAAATTCACAGCTATTGCTTTAAAAATGAATATCGTAGGTGTCGTAGGATGATTGAATATGAAGCAAGCATTAAATTAATATGAGTCCAAGCAAAAGTAACTAGACTTGTAAACGCCAATGTCAATACTGTTATTGCTTTATTGGGATTTCCCAAAGAAATTTTTTCTTGCTTTGTGTCTAATAGTTTTGTTTAATTTATGGTCTATAAGCCATCGTCACATTTAAAATTAGCCTGCTCTTTAGAGTCATCACCCAATCTTAGAAGAACTACATTGACAAAATCATGATGTGATTAGGGACATATTTACGTTCATCAAAGTTGAATAAGCCAGTACCAAGTTTCAAACAGTCTTTCGTTACGTTTGTCGGTATCTATCTAGCTATCTACAAGAGTAACTTCGTCTGGTTGTTTCACTTGAGGAGCATCGGCAGTTAAAGTCGTTCCACTGATTATAATGCTCTCTTCCCTTTTAAAATTAAGAATATTTATTCAAAGTTAACAATTTATAATTTTTTGTTATTATTTGTAACAGTACTTACTTCTTAGACATAAGTGCGTCGAGTCAAAGATCTGTATTATTTTCTATTTTGTAATACTTTTATTGTATTTAAAAATGTAGTTATATTTTTAAGGATTAATTTCATTATATTTATACTGTTTAATACGAGGTATTCCGATATACAGTATGAATGTTAGTTTGTACGTAGAAATCGCTTCCATAAAATATAATTGATGTATATAAATAACGCAATAGTATTGTGGACTGAGATTATTTTGTGCATTTAGATGTGTTATAACAGAATGAGAGAATATTTTTATAATAAGATAACGCTATCCATCGACAGTAAAAACTTACAACATATATGTAGCGCCATCTGTTGGCGAGTAGCTGTAAGCAAAAAACTTGTTACACAACAACTAGATGTCGCTACATCCACCTAACCTGTCTAGCATAAAGCAGAACAGTGCCATGTTTATTAATTAATTATAATTATGTGAGCCAATAATTTATTGGTCTGCTAAGAATTTAGAAAAGTTTGTTATATGCATATTATAGTTCTATTGCCCGTTGGCATTCAATGTACTTACCATCGAGATGCCTTCATCGCTAAATGTAAAAAGTTCAAAATAATAATACCCAAGTGCAATGTGTCATATGGTTGGTATAGTAAAGTATTTAATTTTAACAAAATCACTGCAAACTATAACAATATCATCACAACAGCTATACGTTATTTTATTGACATCAAAAACAAAACTTTAAATAAAATAAAAACCTGAAATAGCAGAAATTCTTTTATTGTTAACTTATTTTCTAAAAGTCCTTCCAGGAATCACTTATACACACCATCGTATAAAAATTACAATACAAGTCACATTTTTTTATCGCTAAGCGCTTTTACATAAGAGTAAATTGTCTTCTTCTCAATAAAGAATATTATAATTATTCAGCGTCATGATCTGAAAATAACGAAATTTAATATTATTTATTTATTAAAAGCTAACATTGTAAGTCAGTAGATAAAATCACGCACATACGAAACATGCTGAATATCATCTGCCGGTTCTTACAGTTCTTACAGCATCGCCATCTCTTATCGAATAGCGAGAATCATTTTTTTTTATTGCTGTATGGACCCGCTCTTGAATCGCAGTTTTCAAATGTACCGGAAAATAGTATATAAGATAACTTGATATTTCGACTCACCTAAATATAATGTTGTCAAATACATTAGAACAAATCCAAGCCCAACGGAAAAGAATTGCAATAATCCCGCGTTCCTCTTGCGTTCATGCCAGCGCGCCCTCTCGCGGGGAAGCACCTCACTAACTGTCACGTAGAGTAGCGTACCAGCTGCCAGGCCCTGAAATGAATTAATAGATGGCGTTAGTAGTTGTACATAAAATAATCTATGATCACTGGTTTTATTAGTAGGTTGGTGGGTAGGTTATAAATTATCTCGATCAATGCTCAATGATCGAACTAGAATGCGATCGATCGACCAGGCGATATTGATCATCTCAAAACATATCTACCTAATCGATTGGTGATGGTCGATTGATGAACATAGTTAGTTCGGATGTCATGCATTACAATAGATCTACCTCTAGGTACGGTCGATGTCTTCGATCAACCGAATTCTAGTTGCACCACAAATCTTCACCGCAGTAAGTACTTACTTGACTAATAAAGTTTCCACTTAATAAAATTCCTACTTAGTACTTAGGCAGCCAAACAAAAACAAATAATCTACCTGCATAATCGGCACGGCGATAGACTCCTTCAGCGAGTTAACAGACTCTAATCCCGCGCCGATCCCGATTCCCGCGACGGATCCCGCACTGAATAGGCTAATACACATGATGTGCGCACACGCACGGTTCGGGAAGTTCTCGCAGAGTTCCGCGCCCAGACAGAAGCCGACCACGAACTTGTGGGAGGCTACGGCTGCTAGCAAGAGGAGCACCTGGAACGAGAGATTTGGATTTATTGTAACTCACATGAATGACTGAATGTTTGTCGTTACCTACCCAAGATATTTCACCCGCGTAAGATTAATGGGTAGACATGAAAATGTTCCCACTGCTGAGACACAGACCTCCTCTCTGTGAGAGGGCCGTAATCCACCACACAGGCAAAGTGCGGGTTGGTAGATGTCACGTGTCTGTGTTTTTTTCTTTTTGTTCTAGGACATCGGTTTCTTCACGATGTTCTCCTTCACCGTTTTGAGAGCAATATCTAGTGTTGAAATAATTTACTGTCTGGGTTCGAACCTACGACCTACAACTCGTAAGTCGCGGCCGTTACCACTGGGCCACTACTGCTGTCGTAGGTAGACTACCTAACCCACAAATGAATAATGTCACCGAAAGCATTTAGGCATGTTCCGTTTGCTTCCCCCTCAGAAATAAGTACTTATTTAATCCTTTCCCAGCCGTGGCTCTGTTGTCAATGGTTTTTGCAGCTGTTTCTCTACGCAAATAAATATAAACCTTGATTATCAATCCATCTGAATGATGATATTAATTCCTCTTCACTTAAAATAGGTTTCTACATAATAATATTATTATACAACGTGTAACGTTAAATGCGCAAAACCTGAATGTTTGATCAGAATAACGAGCAGAATTAATTGAACCACTTTTTAATATGGTCACATTTTTCAAAAAATCTTCATTAAAAACATTGCCGTGTCTTTTTATAAATAGGTCAAGCAAGCCAATGTGAGCGCGACGCAGCGGCCCGGTGACGACTCCTCCCTCGGTAAAGCGTCGCCGCAGACGCAAGAAACGATCAGAATGGTCAGTAAAACTAAAACAGCACATAAAACCTTTACAATTTTTTTAATGACTTATTTTCTCTCTGAAACAGGTCAATTGAATTAAAAGTCAGTTGGGGTGTCTGAGGTTTTGCATATTTAACGTTACACTTTGTATAATATTATGTATATCTAAACTATTTTTCTAATTAAGTATAGCTGCGACACAGTTTTTTACTGCTGCACTTATCATCGTTACCATTGTAATTATCTCCATTTGGATTTGTATCAAAATAAAAAACTTTAACTTTTATTTGTAAATTGGGTAACATCTGACAAGGATAATATCTACAACCAGCATAAAATTGTTTTCCTGTGTTAGGAAATATGTGTGTGGGTAAGTACGTAAAATGCACGGCATGTGTCGGCACTATCGACAATCAGTCCCACCTGGCAAGTACAGTCGGTAAAAGAAATAAGTAATCAATCAGCTAACTATTCACCTTTTATAAACCATTAGTATACGTGTAGACTTTTTGACAATACTCGACTGACTGTGTCATATTTTTTAAAAGTTAATATAATAGATGCGCATAGAAGCGATCAAAATTGTTACAAATACTTATTCAAGATTGAACTACAACATGGTTCGCGACTTCAACGTTCCTGCTACGCTCGTGTTACGCTCGCGCTATGATGTTTCTACGTTCGTGTCATGATCGTACTACGCTGTTTCTACGCTCGTGTCACGCGCTTGCTACGCTGCTTTGCCCCGTGAGACACTGCAGCTATGCGCGGGCTCCGCTGGCGCTACGCGGCTTGCCTGGTTAGTTACCTTTTTCATTGCTGCATATGCTGGGCAAGGAAAACACTGACTCAACTGTTGTCATACAAAACTTATATATAAAGCGATTCATAATATATTTAGTAATGAATCATTCATAACATCAAGGACAGCTTCGCTACAATGTGTTGCTATTTAATTTATTTATTAACTACTCTGACATTTTAGGTCATCAAGTATTTAGACTACTTTGTGAGCTGTGTTGGAATAAAACTGCGAACTCTGTAATAGTTTGTGAACAAACTGTTTGACATAAGAGTTTTAATAGAAATATTCGTCTTGTCAGCGATGCAAGATGGATTTTTTGTTGAGTTGTATAGTGTGTTTGGTTGTTTGAAAAGGGTTGATTTCTAGCTTACCAACCATAAAATAGCTTAATGAAATAGCGATGACGCAACGGGACGCAGATAACGCGAGTCGCGACCCAGTCCGTAATTTCTTACGTACAAATGCAATAAAAATGAGTACGAGCGCGGGGAATTCGGCTCCGTTGCCGTGTGTGATCCACCTAAGATCCATTGTGCCAAAACTTGTATCACCTCCTTGCATATTAACTAAGAACTGCCGGGTAATTGCGTAACACACTATCAATAGCAATCGGTTTCATTTTGACAGTTCAACAACATTCATTGCGTTATCTACGTTGTTGAGCAGACACATTTTTCCAACATATGGAGCAATGGATTAGAAATATGCTTCAAAATGATTTAAATTGAGAGGAATAGTGTGTTACGCAATTAGGGTGCTGCCTAATGCTTTGAATTTTTAGCAGTTTTCCTCATGTCAGTTCGTATGAATAGGTTTTAGCAGTTTTCCTCATGTCAGGTCAGGTATGAATAGGTTTTTTCCTTGTGCAATAAAATAACCGCAAGTAATAATAAAGAGAACATAATTGTATTTAATTTTAGCAAATCAGTTCAACCATTTATGAATTTGTTGTTGTATGAGGCATGGGACATCCCCGAACAAGAAGGACTGGTGACCTTTTTGTAACAGTACACCAAAACTGCTTAGAGGACATTGTACACCGGTTCCATGACTGACAGGCAACACACAGCCTACACGCCTAAAGTTAGCAGGAGTAACGCCTTTACTAGGGGGTGTACATTAGCAATGAGGAATTATAAAATGCTGTTTATTGAACATTATGTCGGTAGATAAGTATTATGAAACGGTAAAAAAAAACGTTAGGTATCTAAGTACGAAATTGTTCATACAAATTATACTGTTTACGGAGCACGCTCCGTAAACAGTACACCTCCTGTACAGTCCTGTTTACAGACCACGGTCTGTTTTACCTATTGCATATTTATTTCTTTGTAATGACCGTTTTGAAAGACTAGCTATTTTCAACTATAAATGCAGAAATTAAAATGTGAAAAAGAAAGTAAAAGCATTAAACTTTTTTTTTTTGTTAACCTATACAGGATAAATGTTAACAAATGCGCAAACTGTAACCATGAATTTAGCACATGTTTCTAGACCCCCTAGAGTAGAATTTTTTCGTAGGATATGAAAAAAAAATCAGCTGTATCATAGAAAAGTGCATTACCTACGCAGTCAAAATGTATGGAACAACTAATATTATTTTATTCATATATTATGCTGCATGTTTTCTATATTGTGTCCTACTGCTGGGTAACGGCCTCCCCTCTTTCCTTCCAAATTTTCTTCTTTTAACTTTATTCTACAAAAACATGGCGCAGCTAATATTCAAAATGACGTCAGTAAGTGCATACTTATACGAGTGGCATTCACATGCAGTCTTATCTTTTTCAAATATCTTAATCTAGGTGTCCTAACCTTGGTCATAACAATACCTTGCCTAACCCAATCAGCACCGGGCAGATAAAACCGTGACTGAAAGTAAAATACGTTTCCAGCAACACACCGAAGTATTTTGTAAAGTTTCAAATAGTCTGATGTCAAATTAGACTGTTCCTCTCATGGTCAGTATCATCTACCTGGCTTTTTCCTACTATGTTGGAGTCGCCTTCGAATGGAGCTGAATACCAGTATTTACCCCATGGTCAGAAATTAACTCCTGAAATCGCTGTGAATTTTAGGAGGATTGAAAATCTTCTTTATTGTTTTACTTGCGAATTCATACCTATATTTTGATAAAGGTGAAGGGTAGTCTCATATAATGAATGCTTATTTATATCATTATTTTGTCAAAATGGAAGGTTTTGCTGTCAATGTTGGCTGGCTGTCAGTGTCAATTCTTATTCTTAAGTACTTTTGGATTCATTTTAGGTTATAATCTTCTACCTTGCATATCTTTTTTCTCCCAATTTCAATAACTTACTTTCCACTTGCTTTTTTGCTAGTTTTATATGTTAACCATTTATAACTATTAACTATTTATAAGTTTCCATTATGTACGCTACCCATATCAATGGGTCCCAAATTAAATGCAATCTCGCCATTCTCCCTTGAAAAAAAAAAAAGATTTGTTTTTTTTTTTCTAGAGGTTAACTACCGCTGGTAGTGTAGTTACTTGTAGTACGAGGAATAGAAAATATGTTTTATCGTGTTTAGATATCAATACTAATTACGTCTGTGAAGTATACCTACACAAAAAAAAAAAAATTATTAATGATATTTGATCCCACTAAAAAAAACACGAAATTAATTCCTTTATTGTTTTAGCGTATTTAGATATCGACCGATATCCATCACCTATGCGGAGTTTCGCTAGCTTCTTTTATCTCAGTAGGACCCTTTATAGGTTTAAGTACTACGAGTACAATGTGTCTAGTTATGGACCACAGATATAGATTATAATAGATTGCATAAGTGTAGGTACCTCGCGTGGAGAAATGGTGCCGTGCGACACCATTGCTCGCGGCGAACTTAGTCTGCCTCCGACCGCTTTCCGCGTGTGACGTCAGGTGATAAAAACAAAATGGCTAGTTGTGCGATACTTAATTGTTCTAATTCCACCCATGAAGTTGGAGCTGGTAATCGAGGTATTTCTTATCATCCGTAAGTACTATCTGTCTTAAAATAATCTGTTGTTATTTATAAAACAATTTATTTTGTTATTTTCATCCAAACAGTAGTGTATCCAAATATTTTTTCATTGCGGCTTTAATTTAACGCGCCAGACTTGTCGTGCATTGAAAACCAGCAATGTAAACATAAGCGATCTAACCATTCAAGGTCAAAAGTAGTCATTAGTGTTGTACATTGCAATTTTCGATGCCGATTTCGTACTCAGTTATAATTGATTTTGAAAGCAGAGGAAATGATAATTATATTTTTAAATTAAAACGTAACTACGTAATGTAGGTAGTGAAATGCAAATATTATAAACGAACAGCTAATGGTTACTTCTTAAATGCTCTTTTTTCAGGTTAAATGATAAATGATAAATGATTTTATTTTCTGTAAGTAGGTTTGTACAAACACTTTTACATGTCAATCATATTTTTTAAACTAGATGAGGTCGGCGTTTCCTATCTGACTACTCTGAGAAGAAAGGCCGAAACAAACTCAGAGGTCACAGTCTCTTTTAAAGTCCAGACATAATCTTGGTCAGATCATGTGAAGACCATGCAGATTGGTGTCTGAAGTGGTCTTTTGAGTAAAGAACCACACAGATTGAGCGGACCTGTCCAGTCAGTGCACGCATTTGTCAAAAATTGTGTAGCTCAACTCAGAACTTGAGGAGCCTTACGATTCGACGAACAATACCAATGAAAGGACATTTGGGTAGGCCGCATAAATTACTCAAACTGCCAGACCATGATTAAAACTAACTAAGAAGGAAAAAAGAAAAAAGAAATGACCCACATAGTCTTCACACTCACAATAATAATAATAAAAAATAAGATACTATACAAAGTAAATATCCATGTCATTGTTTATATAAAATTCATCAATGTCAATGTGTATATAAAAATCCGGACATCATCTTTGATCTTTGAGGACCATGTAGATTGGTGTCTGAAGTGGTATTTTGAGGGAAGAACCACACAGATTGAGTGGACCTGTGCAGTCAGTGCACGCATTCGTCAGTAACCGTGCAGCTCAACTCAGAACTTAAGGAGCTCAACGATTCGACGAGCAATACCAAGGACAGAACATTTGTGTAGACCGCATAAACCACTCAAACTGCCAGACCATGATTAAAACGGAAACAATGACCCACATAGTCCTCACATTCACAATAATTAAAATAATATAAGACGTTAAACAGTAAATGTTCATGTCATGTCATAAATAGATATTTAGAAAAAAAAAATAACAAAAGTGTAAATCAGCAAAATAAAAAATAAACAACATTCACTGTCTAGACCTATTGGAGCAGCTCAATCCCAAGCGTTTTTGTCCTCAATATAGTCTTTTACAGTATAATAGGCTTTCTGGCATAGTTTTAGCTTTATAAAAGATTTGAATTTATTAATGCTTAGTTCTTGAATGTGGCTAGGAAGTTTATTATAAAAACGTATACATTGGCATCTAAACGAGCCACCTATTTTCTTGAGCCTTGTTGTAGGAACAACAAATTTATGTTTGTTCCTAGTATTTATATTATGGATATCACTGTATTTCTTAAACAGATTAATATTTTTATGTGCATACAAAAGATTATCATAAATGTACTGAGAAGGCACAGTCATTATATTAATCTCTTTAAATTTGTCTCTGAGGGAGTGTCTGGGACTTAATTTATAAATGGAACGAATTGCCCTTTTTTGTAAAATAAAAATTATCTGAATTTCGGCGGCATTTCCCCACAACAGAATACCGTATGACATCACACTATGAAAATAACTAAAGTAAACTAAACGGGCTGTCTCTAAATCAGTTAAGTCACGAATTTTCCTAACGGCGTATGCTGCAGAGCTAAGCTTTTTTGACAATTTATCTATATGGGGGCCCCATTGAAGCTTGGCATCCAAAGTTATGCCTAAGAATACTGTGGTATTTTCGGGTTTTAACTCTTCAGCCTTTATGAGAACACTAGTTTCTACTTGTCTAACATTTGGTATCGTAAACTTAATACATTTGGTTTTTTTTTCGTTAAGAAGTAAATTATTAACATTAAACCAGTTAACTACTTTTGCGAGGGCACTATTTATACTGTCAGTAACCAGCTGTTGACGTTTGAGTTTAAATAAAAGTGAAGTGTCATCTGCAAACAACACTATATCATGTTCATCCTTTATGAGGTAAGGCAAGTCATTGATATAAACAATAAATAAAAATGGTCCAAGTATTGAGCCCTGTGGGACCCCCATTCTTACTACAGATCCGGGTGACCTTTTCCCGTTAACATCAACTCTCTGAATCCTATCACTTAAGTAAGAAGTGAGAAGATCCAGAGAGGCGTTCCGGATTCCGTAGTGGTGTAGTTTCCTGATTAAGGTTTCATGAAGAACACAATCGAATGCCTTGGACAAATCACAAAAGATGCCCAAAGCATCGCATTTGTCCTCCCATGCATTATAAATATGTCCTAAAAGTTCAACTCCGGCATCGGTAGTTGAACGACCCCTTGTAAAACCGAACTGTTTATTATTCAGTAATTTATTGTTATTGAAAAATCTTTGCAATTGATTTAAAATAAGTTTTTCATAAATTTTACTAAAGGTGGGTAGTACGGAAATAGGTCTATAATTAGTAGGGTCTGATGTACTACCTGATTTAAACAACGGTATTATTTTACTGTGTTTCATAAGATCAGGAAACTCACCACATTGAATACAATTATTAAATATAACAGCTAAAGTAGGTGCTACAATGTTTATAATTGTCTTAGCAACATCCACAGAATTACCCCATAGATCTGCAGTCTTTTTAACATTTAACATGTGAAAAGTTTTAATTATATCTGTACAAGTGACAAATTCGAAGTGAAATTCCGAATCACAAACTGGAACGTTTTCCTTAAGTAAAGACTCTGCAGCAGTGGGTGATGAGCTTAGAGATTTAGTGGTTGACACAGGAATCTCTGCAAAGAAATTTTCAAAGGCCGCGGCAACCTGGGAATCTGATCTAATTACATTGTCATCAATAGCAAGGCTGTAGTCACTACTTCGGTTGCATGACCTTCCTGTTTCGCTATTAATGACATTCCAAGTCATTTTAATAATGTTATTACTATTTTTAATTTTTGAACTCAAATAACGTGACTTGGCCATACTACAGACTGTTTTAAATATTTTAGAATAATTTTTAACATATAAATTAAATTCAGCAGTGTTTATACAAATTCGTTCATCATATAATTCATAAAGTCTTTTTCTACTTTTATGTATACCAATGGTGGCCCATTCACTGAAGGAAGCGTTACTATTGACTGATAATGTCTTTGGAATGAATGTTTTATCAAATTGTCTGCAATACATATTAAAAAAATCATTATATTGTTTGTTAGGGTCATCATTAGTCAACAGAAGTGGTAATTTACTTAAGAGTTTAGTTTTAAATGTTTCTAAGCGTTTAGTTGTTTTTGGGTTAACAGTGATATCTTTTTTAATAACATTTTGTTTTGATTTGTAATAGTGATCAGCTGTCCGCAATGATCTGAGTCTATTAAATTAATCATTTCTTTGTGGTTTGGTATAATATCTGTATAAATGTTATCTAGGCATGTGGCACTAGTAGGAGTTATTCTAGAGGGCTCCAAAAATAGGTTAACAAGATTGTATGACTGAAACAAACTTATGATTTTAGTACTTAACCCAGAATTTTCTAACAAATTAACATTGAAATCACCGCAAGTGATGATGGACTTGTTTGTATTACAGATTTTGTGCAACACTTCATCCATAACCTTTTCAAAACAATCATACAATCCTGAAGGAGGTCTGTATACACTTAATATAATGAACTGCTCCAATTCTATACAGGCTATTTCAATTGTCCGCTCAACAGAGAGGCTCACAATGTCCTTTCGGTCCTTAAATTTTAGCTGGTTATGTACTAAAATTAATGAGCCACCATGTATAGCATTTACTCTGCTGAATGAACTACCAACCTGGTGATTACTAAAATTGAACATGAACTGGTGGCTTTTAAGCCAATGTTCTGTCATACAAAGAATATCTACATTATAACAATTCAGGAATAATTCTACTTCTAAGTCTTTGTTTAAAAAACCTTGAATGTTCTGATGCACCAGATTGATACTGTTTAATTTTTTTACACTTTCATTTGAGTTATTAATTGCCTTAGTTCCATTTTTGCTAGAGGTTGCCTCTATTGTCCTAATTTCTAATTTAAATGATGATTAATGTCATTAATTTTGAGCAAATTATTGACAGAACAGTTTAAAATGTCTTTGCATTGCTCAAAAGGAGCAATTTGATTAGCCAAATTTTTGGCTGAAATAGAACAAAAATATGATAGCGACATAGCTATCTGTCTTTTGAGATAGGTAGAAAGATAGTACATAACACGATTGTATCTATCTTTTGTCAAATATAAATTACTATTAATATAATAGTTCGTGTCAATTAAATGGATTAGCTTATCATTGTAAGTTAAATTATGCAATGTCATGTTTATATCATATCTTAACCTATTTTCTTCCTGTGGCAAACTGTTACTATAAGGGAATGTAAATAACACAATTTTTCTTAAACTAAGGTTGCACAATGTTCTATGATATTGGAGCAATTCTCCTTTATTTAAATTTCCCCTATTTCCCATAAAAATTAATAAAGTTGTTTCCGGCTTAAAGTTACATTTAATAATTTCTTTCATAATATCAAATAAAGAACAACCAGGCATACAGTAATTTATTACAGAGTGTCCTGGATATTCATCTGTCAACAAGTGACCTAAGTCCTTTCCAATCTCATCACAAAATATTACAATATCATTGTTTACAATTTGTTTACACGGTATGAAGGAGCTATTAACAGAAGGAATTGAAGGAATCGGTTTCCGAAAGATATCAAAAATAAGGAAAAAAATGGTTGCAAAAATGGTTTCCTACAAAAAGTCGCGCGGCCTCCCTCTTTAACCTTTTGAATGTCTTAAGTTACACAGTTCGACATAAGCAATTGCCATTCTATTGCGGCATTCGATGAGTTAAATACTAGAAGCTAAACTGACAACCGGCGCGCGCGACGCCGCGCCGCCGGCGATCGATTTCGCGCGGCTTGCGATCCCATCACTAAATTACGGCCGTGACGTCAAAGTACCTACGAAAAATGTTACACGCTCGGTTCCCGTACGAATGGACGAAGACTAGCGTTCTATTGTATATAGTTCTGTGTTATGGACTAATGATATTCTAGGTACTTATATAACACAACTAGTCTAGTACACAAAAAAAAAAAGTTATCCACTTATTATTATTATATTAAGAGGGTTTATCCCTTAGAGCCATGTTGGAGATTAAAAATTGATGATTTCCGACGGACAATAAAACCATAATGCGTTTAATTTATAGATGAGATATTGACGTCATATTATTGGGAATTTTATAATCTAGTGCATGGCTGAAAAACATTTTCAATTTTTCGTATAGTTTTCTCATCAGAACCGCTTTTATGCAAGCCTTTTTTTAAACTAGCGATCGACGGTCTAAGCAGATGCGAGATATTAGTAAAACCGTATACGACAAACTTATAACAACATTACTTTATAAAAAATAATAACATTTATTAGTGCATGGCTGAAAAAAAAACACGATTACTGTAAGTTTTCATTCAAGAAAAGTATATTCAAAAGTGTCAATTGTAGCCACTTTTCGAGATATTAAACGTGTTAGTTTAGGATGAAATCTGAAATATTTATATTTTCTTTTAGACCTAGTAAATTAAGACATTTATGTTCTAAACCATGGTTCAAATATTTTTTTAATAACTTATATGTTTATTTTACTATGAATTATTTAGTATTGCTATACAGTGTGTCCGGACATGGACTAGCGATATTCTAAATACTTAAATATAAGCTATTTTAAAGTACAATTACACTATAGGCTTAGGTCCAATATACTTCCCCGCTATGTGGCAGCCATTTTGTTTTTTTTGTTGAAGTATGCTCTATGCGAGTACAAAAAAAATCATATATCTCAAAGTTTTAGTCATACTGAGATAAAAATAGGCTTATTCGAAAGGCAATAATATTGTCTACCGTCTGCACTACAAAGCAATATGTTCACAATTCCATAACTTTTGAAAAAAAATGTGAAAGTCGAAAAAAAAAACAAAAAATTATGCAATTCAACCAATAATTGTTAATTACTACAAAAACAACCCCGAGAGCTTTTTTATTTTTTATACTAGATCGACAGTTTTTGAGCTAAGCTACAATACAACATAAAATTCACAACTGTATGTCTAATACTTTAAGAGTTATTGTTGTATGAACATAGCGTATGCGCAAGCACAAAAGGCCTTTGTCGGAACCCTAAACAGGAAATCATTAAAAAAACATAACATTCATATTGAATTTTATTTAATGTTTTTTCCAATATTAAATGAAGATTAAAATATCTAAAGCAGTTGCTCAAAGTGGCCACCTCCAGCTTGTAGACACACTACGGCTCTCTGTGCCACCTGGGTTGATGAGCGCCTAATTAAATCCAAATCGGATCTAATTTCTTCGGCGGCTGCCATAATTTTTGCGACGAGTTCTTCCCTGGTATTTGGAACTGTAGCGTATACTTTTTGTTTCATATGACCCCACAAAAAATAATCCAAGGGTGTCAAATCGGGTGAGCGAGGCGGCCACGCTACTACACCACCACGACCGATCCACGGCTGTAGATTATTATTTAAATATTCTCTCACTGCTCGAGAAAAATGCGCGGGTGCACCATCGAGCTGGAACCACATACGCCGACGGTATGATAGAGGTAGGTCCATGAGGCTGTCCGCAAACTGTGTCTGTAAGAATTCTAAAAATCTAGCGCCGTTTAATGTAGGTGGCAATTCCAATGGCCCTATCAGCCTATCGTTGATTATGCCGGCCCACACATTTACTGAGAATTCATGTTGAAATGAGCTTGGGCGCACCGCCCTTGGATTTGCGGAGCACCAGAGATGGTCGTTTCTGTGGTTTGTAATCCCAGCTCTTGTAAATTTGGCTTCATCAGTCCACAGTATTCTTTGTAAAAAATTACGGTTCTGTCTCAAATTTCTATTTATCCACGAACAAAACACAGATCTCGCAGCAAAATCTGGTTCGATCACGTCTTGAACCCGTCGAAAATGATAAGGGTGTAACCCTTCTCTTTTCAAAATTCTCCATACATGCCACTTAGACATTCGAAGTTGCACTGAAATCCGTCTAACGCTTAGTCTAGGATCATTGGTTATTAGTCTAAGCACTTCTTCTTCATCTTCGGGCGATACCAAGCGATTGCGTTCATTAACAGCTCTTTGAATACCTCTTTCCGCTAATCTTGAATGCACGTCGATAAAAGTTTGGCGACTCGGTGTAGGCCTGTTAGGGTACCTTCGTCGATATTCTTGTACAGCCAAATTTGCACTTCCATTGCAAAAGCCATACACAAAGTGTATGTCAGCAATATGTTGCGATGAATATTGACGCTGTGCCATACTTTATCACACTTTTAAATACAAAACACTAACGCAGCACGTAAACAGCACGGACGGTAAGTGAAAGTAGCGATAGCGATCACAACGCAGGGCAAGGGACAACTAAACTAACCCAACTAATAATTTGTCCTTAAAACTGATTTTGTTTCAGGTAGTGGACTAATACGTTCTATCTCGCTTACTCACGGTAGTAACGAACAGTATTTCTCGCCTGCTCTCAGATGGAATACAGTGAATGCCATAAATGACACTCTGGCGGTTAACAAAGACGTTTTGTGCTTGCGCATACGCTATGTTCAAACAACAATAACTCTTAAAGTATTAAACATACAGTTGTGAATTTTATGTTGCATTGTAGCGTAGCTCAAAAACTGTCGATCTAGTATAAAAAATAAAAAAGTTCTCGGGGTTGTTTTTGTAGTAATTAACCATTATTGGTTGAATTGCATAATTTTTTGATTTTTTTTTCGACTTTCACATTTTTTTTCAAAAGTTATGGAATTGTGAACACATTGCTTTGTAATGCAGACGGTAGACAATATTATTGCCTTCCGAATAAGCCTATTTTTATCTCAGTATGACTAAAACTTTGAGATATATGATTTTTTTTGTACTCGCATAGAGCATATTTCAACAAAAAAAACAAAATGGCTGCCACATAGCGGGGAAGTGTATTGGACCCAAGCCTATAGTGTAATAGTACTTTAAAATAGCTTATATTTAAGTATTTAGAATATCGCTAGTCCATGTCCGGACACACTGTATAATCGGCGCGGATTCACGCCACCGCTCAGCGCGCCGCTCTAGCAATACTAAATAATTCATAGTAAAATAAACATATAAGTTATCAAAGAAATATTTAAACCATGTTTTAGAACATAAATGTCTTAATTTACTAGGTCTAAAAGAAAATATAAATATTTCAGATTTCATCCTAAACTAACACGTTTAATATCTCGAAAAGTGGCTACAATTGACACTTTTGAATATACTTTTCTTGAATGAAAACTTACAGTAATCGTGTTTTTTTTTCAGCCATGCACTAATAAATGTTATTAATTTTTATAAAGTAATGTTGTTATAAGTTTGTCGTATACAGTTTTACTAATATCTCGCATCTGCTTAGACCGTCGATCGCTAGTTTAAAAAAAGGCTTGCATAAAAACGGTTCTGATGGGAAAATTATACAAAACATTGAAAATGTTTTTCAGCCATGCACTAGACTATAAAATTCCCAATAATATGACGTCAATATCTCATCAATAAATTAAACACATTATGGTTTTATTGTCCGTCGGAAATCATCAATTTTGAATCTCCAACATGGCTCTAAGGGATGAACCCTCTTAATGTTAATTTAATTTTGTATTGTAGCTTAGCTCAAAATATTCTGTCGGTATAGGAAAAAAATAAAAGGGTCATAGGGGTTGCTTTTGCAATAATTGACAATAATTTGTTGATTGGCATAATTTTTTGATATTTTTTGGAGTTATTTTTTTTTTTTAAGTTATAAAAATATGAACCCATTGGATCAGAATGTAAACTATAGACAATTTTGTTGCCGTCCCTACTTTTATCTCAGTAGGACCGAAATCTTGAGAGCTATGACTTTTTTGGTACACACATGGACAATATCTCAACAAAAAAGCAAAATGGCTGCCAAATAGCGGGGAAGTGGATTGGGCCCTAGCACGAGTGAATTTATGTACTAGAATAGTTGCTATTTAAGTACCTAGAATATCACTAGTCCATGACCGGACACGTTGTATAAATAGCTTAAACTTGCTTATTCGTTGGTACATTTTCAGATAAGACACACTAAATTGAGATTTAATTATGCCGGCTATTTATATATTATATCATAATATTATTACGGACGGAGTAAAGTAGTTTTTTGTTAATTTTTTGCTGGAATTCATGAAGAGAATTTGTTCTACTTCAAGATTTTACCTCAGATAGGTACATACAATAGTAAAAGATTGAAAAGTGTTTGAGAGGAAAATTAATTATTAAACAAGCTGTCACACTACGTCAATTTGAAATGTTACAGCCATTTCATACAACTGTCAAAGAATGACAGTTGTGACTTGAATATACGGACGATTTCAGTTGGTACTGCTAGATTTTTTTTTTATAAGCTTTTTAATTTGCATAACAATAAAATTTCTCTGACTTCACAATAAGTAGTCTCGGTATGATTAATCACGAATAACTTGATAAAACAAGAAACCGTTTAGCCATAAAAGGAATAGTTTACCATTACAAATCCATATGTATAATGTGTATTTAATCACATAAATTAATACCTATGCAACACTGTGTGCAATATATGCCAGGCTCGTCGATAGAAACAAAAGGAAAATGACACGTAGATGTGTCAATTGTATTACTAAATCTGCGGTATTACTCAATTGCATTGATAATAAAATATTAATAATTAAATGATAACTAAGTACCTACACAACTGTGGCCATGGCCCGACCCGTGTATGTTTTTAAGTTTCATAATATGCAAAGTTTAATGTTCACTTTATTAATATTCAATGTAGGGTTGCCAACCGTACTCTAAAATAGAGTATCATACTCTTTTAAAAACAATGAAAAATTGTTATGTGCTGGAAAAAGTACCAAAAAATATCTTTTAAAAAATTTTAAATAAATGATACTCTTTTTATAAGTCCTTACTCTTTATTTACCTCCTTTGAAATCAGATATACTACATATATTTCTTCTAATAAAAGTTGGCAACCCTAATTCAATGGGAGTCTGGATTGTTGAACATTTGATGACAATGTCTTCAACTGTTCAAAAATCCAGACTCCGGGCTGCTACAGAGAAATTCCAGATTGAAAAACCCAATTGACACTGCCCGACCCGGGAATAAAACCCAGAAAAAGTTATGTCGACTTAAAGAATACTGAGCCGTATGGTTGCATAACTTAAGAAAAGCCAGACTCGTTACACAACTAATTAGGGGTTAAAATTAAAATTGACAATCCACAGATTACTAAAGTGGATAGTTTGACCGACTCACTTTGGCATTCACATTAAGTGTAATGTAATGATAATAGTCTCTAGGGTCACATATTGCACGTTGCGTGCTGATCAAAAGTGGCAGTGGCAACAGTGTGGCTGCCTACCTTCATGCCCCAGGGAGTGCTCAGACCGTCTTTGTTGGCTTGTTGATGTTAACTGTAGTCGGTAAATAAAGATTAAGCTAACAAAATACTTATACAACGTGTAACGTTAAATGCGCAAAACCTGAAAATAGTTTGATCAGAATAACGAGCACAATTAATTGAACCACTTTTTAATATAGGACACATTTTTCAAAAAATCTTCATTAAAAACGTTACCGTGTCTATTTATTAATAGGTCAAGCAAGACAATGTCAGCGCGGCGCAGCGGCCCGGTGACGACTCCTCCCTCGATAAAGCGTCGTCGCAGACGAAAGAAACGATCAGAATGGCCAGTAAAACTAAAACAGCACATAAAACCTTTACAATTTTTTAAATGACTTATTTTCTCCCTGAAATATGTCAATTGAATTAAAAATCAGTTGGGGTGTTTGAGGTTTTGCGCATTTAACGTTACACGTTGTACAGGATGTCCCAAAAAATAGTATCAAGCGGATAGAGCACTCCTTGGGGTACCCGAATCACCCCCATGTATGTTCCACGATTTTTGATAGTTATCGTTTTATGATTTTTTTTCTGAATTTCTAAGAATTTTCGAACCTGTTTAGATTTTTAATTTAAAGTTGAAAATGTAAGTCATTATTCAACAACCATAAATTTTTGGCTTTACTCACAACATTTTCATAATTTTGGTCCCGGATCACGTTCATCGATCAAGTATCGATTATCTTTTGAGGGGACCAATATCGACTAGTCGACGCCGATCGACCGCAATCCATAAGTAACTACGTTTCACTTTTTTCCACAAACAAAATTTATTATTATAATAACAATCTTATCCGTTATTATTATTTGCTTATTAAAATTTACTCCTTATCGGTAACGGAGCGAGGAATAACGGTTTCGTTACGAAGGTGTCTGTTATCACAAGAGAGGTATCACTGTATGTGGGTCAATAATTGTAGATAAGTGATATCGCTCGTAAGGAAATGTACTAGACGAAAATACATGGTATTAATTGTTGATATTTATTTATCCACATTTGTTATTTGACTAGATAATTATATTGATAGTATAATACGTGTTACATACGCAAACAATAAAACAAAGGTGTTTGTCGTTACGTTTGGTCAACAAAGAAAGATCAACGCTTTTCCACTCATAATTGTATATTGGTAACCTAGGATGATGGTAGCAACATCATTCTGTCTGCGTCAGGCGCACATCTAAGTGAGGAAGGGGGGGGGAGAGAAGGGGATAACCATAGACCTTCAAAGAAATAACTCGAATTACCTACTTCAGTTATAGTATTGTACCTACATACCTACCCTTAAAAATAATCCTTTCAGGATTTGATCAAGGTTTGTATCTGAGTTCGTTCCTCAAAATGATGAGGTAGCTGTACCTACCCAATCAAATATGGAACACCTTCTTACCGTTATCAAAATAGCTATAATTATACCTATTTTGATAACGGTCATGTGAAGGACAAAATCAAGAAAGCCTTAAATAAAGGTTTTGCACAGTTTTTTTGTCCAAAATACACTCGTATAACCGGTTATATCATGTTCATGTTTCAGGTTTTGGTGCACCAATGACTACCAACATTTTGATTCACTATAGGATCACGACTAACGTGGCTTGATTGTATGTAAATAATTATACATAACACGACGCCCGATTCTCAAAGGGTTGGATAGAATTCTACCTACAGCACACCCACAATTCATCAGTTATGTTTAAGGCCCGGCGCACACTGGCGGCACGGCACGGTAGGGGATCGTTTGGCATCGCTACAGGTAAGCGCACACTGTTGGTAATAATGCCGTGGCATCGTTATGTATGCCGCGACGTCCTTAAGCACACCGAAGCGTCCTTAGCCATGCCGAAGCGTCCTTACTAATGAAGCTACGCGCGGTGCCGCGAGGTTCGGGCGAGCGCTGTCTTGCCGCGGTATTCCGAAGAGGAAAACTGCGAAAGCGTTCCGGGGGATGCCGAAGCGTTCCGAAGGCTGCCGAAACGGCACACCTAAGCATACTGCGGTATTGTTTTTGTACACGGAGAGAAAAGCCTTAGAAAAATTACTGTGCTGTCTCATAATCTGAGTGCATTTGAGCGGTAATGGAAAAATGATAATGCTAGTACAACAATTTTTACTGCACAGTAAAAATTCTTATGCTGTACAGTAAAATTTATTGGACAAATAGTCAATTTTTCCCAATCTCACTCAGAAAATTTTATACCGGTATATATTTTGTAGATGTCACTTGCACTCACTTTACAGTGACGAGCACAGTAATTTTTCCAAGAATTTTCTCTCCGTGTACTTACGATCGTTAACATTGAAATTTCAACTTTATTTCTATTATATTTTTATTCATCGCCTAAAAATACCTTGGCATGCCGTGCCGCCAGTCGGCGCCGGGCCTAAAAGTCCCATGTTATAGGGGGGGGCGAGATTGCCATCAAACGGGCACAAATCCATTGTTGTGTGATTCCGGGCTGACGAATTCCAAGTGGAAAAACATAAATAACGCTTTGCGTAAATAAGTATTACTTATTGAATAATAATCTTAAGAATAGGCTACACAAACCTATATACGCATGATGAAGAGCCATTTCCGTTTTCTTCCTGTACATCCCTCTACACGTGCAGCCGGTGGGCTAAATATACTCGTGCGGCGTACAGCGCCCTCCGCGTCCAGTTCAATAACGTTTTCAGGGCGGTGTTGGGGCTGCCCCGCCACTGCAGCGCTTTGGACCTGTTAGCGGAGGCGCGCACCGACGGCTTTCACGCTACAATGCGCAAGCGGTGCGCGTCTCTGGTGCGCAAAGTGCGGGGCAGCGCCAACACCATCCTGGCGATGATCGCCAACAGACTGGATTGCCCTTATATCCGGAAATGCTGCAGCAGACATATTGTTACCTTGTGAGTGTTCGTTTTTGTCTGTGCTTGTTATCTTGTCTGTATTCTTTTATGTATCTGTTTGTATATCAGCAGACGAGATAAATTGGTGTTGTGACAGCGATATGACTGAAATTATGTAAGTATACCCGACACTTTAGCTTAGCTTAGCTTTAACTACAGTAAATTTTTGCATTGGGAAACATTCTTGGTTGTAGGAATAAGCGAAAATGAAAGCTCATTTATCCATTTATCGTGACGATCGTTGATCACGAATTCACGACGTTTTTTAACTGCTCTATTGTGTCTTTTGACCATGAGGCCAAGCCTTAGTTCCTTTGGAGAACTTTTTAATATTATTAATAGGCCTCGCCTTTGACCACTACCTCATCTGACACCGGAACGTAGGTACCTATAGTTCGTTTTTTAAAATCCCAGCCACTAATCTGCCGTGCGATTCTGTAACCATCTCACCGTGAAAACTTGGGTGAAGTGAGCGTGTAGTGAGTCGTCAATAGTGTCAATCCCTAGCATCAGCATGACTCACAGCTCACTCTAAACTCACTTCACCTTAGTTACCACGGTGAGACTTCCAGAATCGACCGGCAGATATTTAAGTCTGTGTTTGCGTTTTTTTAGTATATAAGTTTGTCTCTGATGGGATTAAAAAATGAACTTTACCTACAAGAAAAGCGTGAAGTTTTTGTGTAATGGGGCTGGCTTTGGCTATCGGGTATAAAAGAAAAGAGGCAGACCAAAGATTAAGTCAAATGACTAGCTACGGAACAAGTGAATTTTGAGATGGAGGAAATGGCAGCTAAATGTATGTACGATAGTCGCACGACAGTCACACTTTGACCTTGACCCACGGGCGGTTTTATATCGCGGCGATTGTTTTTTCAACTCTCGGTATTGAGCCGAGCATTGAGAATCCAACAGAGCGCATCTCAGCGTGTCAAGAAAGCATACTGTTCGATTTTCAACTCTCGACGCAAAACAGAGCGTTGAAAATCCAGGGCGCACAAAAAAATCACCGCGATAAAAATACTACCGTGCTACCCGCGGTAAAGCCAGCTAATAAGCACTGGTATTGTTACCACTGACGTGCGGCCTACCGTCAACTTAAACATTATGGTCGTATATTACCTGACTAAACTGATTCATCCAATGGGAGGGGTCTCCTCTGACCCTGAAATCGGTTATTGTGGTGCTGTGGGCGTGGCGATCTGTACCTTTCACTCGTGATCTCTAACCAGCAGGTTACTGATATTTATAGGACTAAGATAAGCTCCAGTGAATTTAAATTGATAAACAGAACCGTTCTGGTTCTCACGCTAATACATTATAGACCTTATTTTATTAATACTTTTAGGGTTCTGCACGACCGTACCTACCCAAAGGGTGCTAACGGGACCCTATTACTAATCCTACGGCGTCTGTCTGGCTGTCCGTCTACCTGTCTGTCACAGGACTATATCTTTTAAACCGGCATTGATAGGCATTATTAGGAATAGATGTGCATCCCTGATGAGACGACTATTGTACCTATTCTCAGTGTGTTCGCAGATCGGTGGGATTCCCCAATGTTGCGGAGGTGGATGCAGCTCCACGCTGAATTTTAATTGTACATCTGTGTCTGAACACTACCTAGAAGTTAAGTAAGTAAAATTGTTACTAACGCTATGGACTCCTGTCGCAAATAAAAATTTTCTATTCCATTCTAGAGCCAAAGGAAGCTATGATCGTGTTGGTGACTAAGGTCGAAGCGAGATGAAAAGCTGCATCTAACGTCATGATGTCCTACTCCGACCATGAAACAAAGACAGTCTTAATAACTAACTAGTTTCTTCCCGCAACTTAGTTCGCGTGAAATTTCTTGCTTTAACTTAAAATACATCCTATGACACTTGGCAATACTGTAACATCCCATTCGTGAAAGAATTTTCGGAATCGAATCAGCAATTCCGAAGATTACCGCCCACATACAAACTCATAAAACTAGATCTATGATTTTTGTGTTAGTCATTTCTTGGCAATGATCTATGAGGTAGGTTCATTATTTAGAATTCCTACAAGGAAATATTACATTCCATATTATTATATAAATAATAAGTTAATTTAGTGTTCATTGATATTTAAAATTGCTTGCGCAGATACAGACATATTTTATGTTGATAGCCCACAGTTGTTTTAACACTATCTGGTCGTGAAGGATACAGTATTTTATTTTTAAACGTTTTATCTGGATATGAAGAGGACAGACAATTTATTGACCGAGACAAGTACAGACCTACTATTGAATTTTACAAATAAATGTTCTTAGTTGAATCTCTCGCGCCAGATCCTGGGTCGATTCCCAAGTCGAGCAGATTGTAATTGGGGTTTTCTAGTATTCTCGTGTTTGTTTTACAACTCTGCCAGAGCCCTTTGGGAATGTTATATCGCAGTCCACTGCTGGAAATAATATGCATCTCCCAGGCTACGCCACAACACCCTGTCCTTCGCTACTTATTACCTAACTGAATTGTTGAAGAACTGGATAGTAGCTAGTGGTGTTCTGTAGTTTCTGCCTACCCCCATGGGAAAAATGCGCGAGTCTATATATCTGTGTAGATATGGATACAGGATAATTGAATATGTGAAAGTGTCTGGCTGGTTGGAGTATCGTACGTTTTTTCCTCAAAGCAAAAACCTGTATACATATAGTGCTACCATGGTTTTGATTTTCGAAATGGCGTGACGTCACGCATAAAGATGCTCATCTCTCAAGCAGATCACAACAGTTGTAACTCTTGTATGTTTACTGTTCCTGATGTTAATGTTTCGAAAACATTGGAGTTTAAAATGAAAGAAAAAAGACTTCGTATAGAAAGTATCGTCTCTATAGCTTTGTCTCGCTCTCTCTTTGTTTTGGTCTTTGTACCTTCGTTTGCCCGTAATAATTCATCCAAAATAGGTATTCAGGATGACTCAAGCACAAAAGGTAAAGGTAAAAGCAAATCAAACAAGCTATCTGGCTAGTCTCGTTAAATAAATTATGCATCATACGGTCATACCTACACAACAAAAGAAGAAGTCCCTTGTGTCGTGATTATAGATTCATCACGACAAGCCGTACGCCCGATGTGATTTCGCATCGGTAGAAATAACGAACTTTCAAACTTTAATTCCTTGTTTTTTTCGGAGACGAATGTTCGAAAGATATGGACGTACTATAATGTATGTAGGTATACCTCTACCAACCCTTCGGGGAACAAGGCGGGATGTTACGTTGTCATGTTCGAAAGTCCTTCATAGTGCTCTTTCGTTGAACGCATTTCGCATTTTTATAAAGAACACATGAGTAAAATTTCAAGCTTCTAAGACCCAGCAGTTTAGGCTGTGCTTTGTCTGTCAGTGAGTGAAATACGGGTTTCATTTTGACAGTGCAACAACATTCATTGCGTTATTTACGTTTTTGAGCAGACACATTTTTCGAACATATAGAGCAATGGATTAGCAGTATGCTTCAAAATGATTCAAATTGAGAGTAATGGTGTGTTACGCAATTACGAGTAGGGTTCTGAACAGACTATGAATGGAAAATGTAAAGACAGGGGAATCAATTGTTAAGCAAAGGGATTACCAACTTAAATTGCCCGTATATTCAAATCACAACTGTCATTCTGTGACAGTTGTTGAAAATGGCAATAATACGGCAAGACATGCTTACATCTAAGTTAAAACCCATCTATGTATTCGACTGAAAGATTTGTATACTATAGTCATGAATAAAAATTATTTAAAAAAAAAGATAGTTTGTCTATTTTTCCCAGACTTTAAAGTGATGACCAAGGAATTCCAGCATTACACCAAATGCACTACTTACCTGTGTAGCACTCTCCTGCAGCCCAATCGCCAGTCCTTCCAACACACTATGCACGAATAGCGCAGACAGCAGTCCCACCACACTGGAAGAGCTCTTATTACAAGGCTCATTATGACTAACATGGCACATCTCCGATGGTCCTTCTCTGTCCCTCATCTCTCCATCATGGTCTCTTGGCAGCAACCTGGTCTGCTCACCCACGCTGTTATACCTGTCGTTATTACCGCTGCTATAGAACAGATGAGATAGCTCATCGACTAGGTAAACGGTGAAGAATCCAATGCACAGTGTCAGTTCTGAATACTTTGGTAGATGTTCTCTTGTTTCTGGCAGCATGTGGACTAGGGAGGTGGATAAGAGTACGCCTCCTCCGAAGCAGAGTAAGCAAGAAAGTAATAGAGGATGTCTTTGTCTGGCTGCTTCTGAGAAGCACGCTGGTAGCATGCCTGAGAAGAAGGCTCCTAACCCCAATGTGAGCATGGATACCGCTCTTGCTGTAGTAATATCCATTTTGGTAAAATTTTGGTTTGCTTTTGTTTAATATTTACACAACCTTTTGTTTTTTCTTTGTCTGTCTTCGGTAAATTAATTTGCGTTTTATGTTTTCTTGCTTTTCCTTCCTTGTTCGGCTTGAAAGTGTTCCTCGTTTTTCTTAATCTTAATTTATCTTTTCACTCACAAAACAGTCTTCGCTCAGAAAAAAAATGTCGGTACATCTATTTTTACCCACTCCACTGAACACATGTGTCGCAATGACACGAAAAACTTTATCAAATGTAATATTTACATATGTTTATCAATAATAACAGACAGATGGTCCTGTATCACTGCACACGGCCACTCATCGCGGCTACCCAACACAAATGACATGCTGTAATCACTACATACCCGTGCAAACCTAATAATATCGGCCATTAACAAAACCGACTCCCTTATCACAAAGCAACACGGTTCAATTTTGAATAACATGAAGATAACTCGACGTAAATTTCATTAGTCATGTGTAAGAATTGACCAATTATGAAAGACCTTCTTTGTCCCTCTGCTTCAATCGTTTTATGGGTGAGTCAAAGTTGATCAGACTCATTTAGGAGGTCAAGTTTAAATGGTGTTTAACAAAAAATAACGAGGGATTGATGGGTAGGTAAATTGTCATAAATGTGTAATTTATTTTATCAAGGGCTGATTTTTCAATCATCTGATAACTTTATCCGGGTAATAATTTTGAAATTTTGACAGTTACTTCATACAAAGACTGTCAAACGTCAATTTTATTCCTCGAATAAACGTTATCTGGCGAATCAAAAATCAGCCGTAAAAAAGTGCTGTTCCTGAGGAACACGTGTCTTTCGAATCATGAAGTCATGATTGAATTAAGTACATATATTAGAAACTTTAGTTTATAGTTTTTTTTTTTTTTTTTTTAATTTAATCCTGTTACATTTTGTGAGTCTAGAGTGTCGATTGACTGGTTTTTCATTCTCCTAACTATAATATTATAGACAAAGTGCAAACATTGCAGGTAGCAGGGGTGCATTTTGAAAAACCATGTTTTTCCCATGGCCAGCTATGTGTAGCATGTTTGCATGTGTCCAATGCCCAGAATTTGTACGTTTTAGCGCCAAATAGAAGGACATACAACATTGTGTATAGGAGCGTCCTAGAATAATGTTCCGTTCTGAGCCCATGAGTGCAACGGCCAAACAACAAGCAGAGTATAACCCGAATTGATTGTCAAATTCTAAATTAAGGCGAGCGAAGCTGCGGGCAAAAGCTAGTAACACTTATAAATCAGTAAAGAAATCAAAATAGCCTCAACTTGATTCAAACGAAAACCACATTTTTAAAACCGGTTCACCAGTTTAGGAGATTGCATCAGACCGCCGGACCTTTATTATTCGTAGACCAGACCTATTTCTCCTCTTAATTTTTTGCATAAATTGGCAACAATATGTTTAATTTTTATTTAATTTTAGCGAAATACGGTTACGCAACGATTTGGTTCGATTAACCAATTGTTGCGTAACCATGGCCATACGGAAAAAAAGATATACATCTTTTTGACCCACAAAAAAAACTTAGTTATAAGGCTGACTGTAATAATTATACACCTCTGTCTATCCTTTTGGGCCATACAGACGTAGCTAGGTTGTTTATGTGTGGATCAGTGTGCTTTACTATTCGAACGCTTAAAATATGTATATTGTATGTAGGCTATATTGTCTAAGGCTTAGACCCTCATACACTACTCATAAACGACTTATACTTAGCGTAAGCATATTAATTTTACGCAGAGATCGTGCAGTACAATAATGCTTTCAGGGTGTTGATGGCTCTGCCTCGCTTCTGTAGCGCATCAGGGATGTTTGTGCGTCCTTGGTGCGCAGGGTGCGAGCCAGTTGCAACAGCATCCTGGGAGTTATTGCTGATAGGTTGGACTGCTGATAGGTTGGACTGCTGTATTGTAAGTCGTTGATCCAGTATCTCAGCTGGAATGCGGAAGCAGTGATTATTTTGCTGCGTGTGTTGGTGTACCTAATTGTCTCACAATTAACCTAAATAAAGTTACTAAACTTACCTCAACATAAACTTACCTCAACATAGTTGTAGGTAAGTTTATTTTATTGTTTATTAATCAATTTTATTTTATTTATTAATCAACCTATAACGTTTCCACTGCTGAGACACGGGCCTCCACTCGGTGAGAGGGACTGAGCCGTAATCCACCACACCCAGTGCGGCTCGGTAAATGTCACATGTCTTCGAATTTTCGGTTCTAGGACATGCCGGTTTCTTCACGATGTTTTCCTTCACCGTTTCAAGAGCAGTGGTGATGAAATAATTTACACAAAGTAAAGCGCCTGTCTGGGTTCGAACCTATGACCTATAATCTACTACTTTTCCATTTACTTGTCCAACTGATAAAAATTACTTGAATAAGGACTTACATAAAAATAAATGTAGTCGTTCAGTGTCGCACAGGTTATCAATTTACTTCCTGGTTGAACGTAACTTTAACCTTTAAATACGGACTTTACATTTTTGTTACACTACTATGGACGTGCGGTCTCACAGACCGCTATCTTTAAAGGCCGAATTCTATCTAGTGAAACGGGAAAGGAATAATACTCTTCACACTTGACGATTGATCACACTTATTTATTGACAATTACGTATTTTTACACAGTGATAATAACGTATTTTTACAGAGTTGGGCAGAGTTTCGACTTATCTCTTATATGTACGGTAGCAAAATGTACCCGCAAAATGAGCGATCCGAGTACTTATACCATTTGATGGTCGGATGTGACGTCACTAACGGTCACTGGCTTGACTGACAATTTCAGCTCCAAATTGTCGTAGAGGCATTGGCTTGGTGTTGGTTTGGCGTTGGCTTAGAGTTGGCTTGGCTAAGGTTGGCGTTGGCTTGGCGTTGGTTAGGCTTGGCGTAGGCTGATCACATGACGTGGCGTTACACTAGTTAAGTAAGAATTGTACTATTTTTTGCTTTTATTCCTTTTAGTAGTTACTAAATGTAAATATAAGCTCAACGGTCGTTTCGCCACTAGAACCGAAGCTACTGAGGCCGACAGACGCGTGGGGTACGCGGGTGGAGAGGGGCACGTGAATCACAAACTGCAAGCGGCCTGTGAGACCGCGCGTCCATAGTTAAACGTTAAGTAAGTACAGAGATGAAGAGGTTATCAGTGTTAAAGCACTTTGAAACCAGTACCTGCACCCTCCAGGACTTAAATGAGGCGAACGACGCTACGTGCTGGTCGGACAATATATGATCCATAACGATACGAGAAAAAGATAAAGCACATTGAAACATAATCAATGATTATAGATGCGAACGGTGTCCCTTCTTACACAGGTGACTAAATAGCCGCACGTCTAAATGACAATTCGGCTAGGCCACAGGTGACTAAAATCGCAAGTTCCAAAGCTAGAAGTGTAGGTTTCGACTTTTGTCGTGCGGCGATAGGTCGCATGTGGTGGGTGACTAAAATCGACCGTGAAAATGCTTAGGCCCGCCGCATAAAGGTCGACATTTTGATGCAAAATGTCACCTGCGATTTTTACCGACCTGTGTAAATGTGACGATTCGGCTTGTGGTTCTACAATCCAATTTTTTCAAAAAGTCATTAACCCATGAACTCATAAACAAGGAAAAAATATTTTCAATCAAGTCTTCACTATCTATGTCAAATAAAAAGAAAGGAACGTCAAAGACCACGTCATAGTGTCATTAAAAGGCTTAAAAAGACAAAAACATCGTGACGATTCTGAAAATCTGAAATGAACGAGCTACTGCAGAAACATGGATGTTCTAACGTATTCAGCGTCCCCGAAGGACTTAAGGAGCTCATGTTGGATATCACACGTGAGGTAGAACCATAATATTGAGGCACAGTTCCGATCAGGGAAAATATAAAGTTAGACAAGGAAACAGCCGCTGTTGACGTGCAGACGTGCAGTTGACTGCCGTCGACGCATCTGCGGCTGGGATCACAACAACAGCAAGCGCCATTTTCTACAAATTATAATGTGCAGTCTAACCAGGTGCAGCTCAATATCATTATTTTACATGGACCAACGCATCGCAACGCAACGCAACGCCTCGCAAAATTTCGTGATGGCATAGCACAGCGGTTAAGGCATGCAAGAGGTTGTAGGTTCAAATCCGGGCAAGTACTAATGTGACTATCAATTTATATTATACTTTAACTGACAACTGAAAACATCGTAACATGGAAACTGGACTTAGAATTAATTTATTTTTGAAAAGGCCAATCTGCCCTGTGCGTGTGTGGTAAAAAAAACTCAAATAGATAATCTGAATAACAAAAGGATAAATTTTCCAGGTGCTACGCTGGCAACCAGCAAAGATACTAGACTTCATAGCCAACTACCTCTCAGCCCTGCTGATCACCCGCGAGCACGGCATCATGGCCGTCAAGATACTGGACGACCTCTGTGACTGCCGACCCTCCGTGGCCGAACATCTGCTGCAGATAGGCTTGGACCGACCACAGGCTGATGATCTGGCTGCTATTATTAAGGATGAGATTGAAGGCGAGCAGCCTGTTGAAGGAAAAGGTATAATAACATACATTTCATGTATGTCGTTCACGCAATATGTCCTTGTCTGCGCCGACTGCCTCGTTGCTCACGAGAGCAATGAGAGAGGGTGCACCTGTGTCTGCGCACGCACTTTGGGCGGCATAACCGAAATGCAGTCTTTGGACATAAGACTTTTAATGAGAAAAATACATTTTTGAAATGCGCGATTCTTCGTTGCGAAATCCATTACAAGTTACTTTCTGCTACCACATTCTTGGAGAAACATCAAAACAAAATGCAGTATCGAGAGAGCTGTGGACATTTGTATGCAAACTGGACGCTTACAATTGCCAAACGCTATACAACAACGATCTCTCGCAGTCACCATATGTCCGAAAACACTTTCGCATCCAGGAAAATAAATTAAATTAAAGGCAAATCTGCAAAATAAATCCTAGTTAAAATTTAGCGCGTACGACTTTCTTGTGTAGAATTGAATAAGGAATAAACTTGTGGTAGAACTTGCGGTAGCAGACACTGACGTGAATCTAATGCTTTACGAGATTTTTTTCAATAAACTGATTCGCAGGCATTAAGTCCGCCTTTGTACCGCATTTTTTTTTTACTTGTGCATAAAGTTTGAACAAATAATAAATAAATTTTCGACATAATGACATCATTTTATTTTTACAGAAAAAGTGAAGGAAACTGAGATATTAAAGAAGGTGCTGTACCGTTACCCTCTCGACGAAGAAATGTCTGTCAAAGTGTGCCAAGTTGCGAGAAACGCATACCGGGACTATTGGTACAGGAAGAATATAATGAAGAGGGTAATACAGATAATTCTTCATCATTCTGAGTTGAGCTACACGATTACTGACAAAAGCTCGCACTGACTGGACTGGTCCACTCAAATCTGTGTGGTACTTTCCTCAATAGACCATTTCTGACACCAATCTACATGGTCTTCATGTGATCCGACCAAGATTATTTCTTGGCTTAAGAGACCTTGAGTTTATTTCGGCCTTTCTTCTTAGAGTAGTCAGATAGGAAACGCCGACCTCATCTAGCTTGTTTTTATTTTTTTTACAATATGATGTGTAAAATTAATTCCGATATCCTATTTACAGAATATAAACAATCTCATTTAATTATTTAGCATCAAACTAAATCATATAACTCACGTGCTAAAGATAATCAATAATTACATTTTCAGTAGTGCTATTCTGTAAAAATGTCACCGTGATAACTTGAGTGAAGGGCCTAACGAAAATAGCTGGACCACAAAGCATCAAAAGTGCCAGAATTTGCTATGGTGGAACGTAGCATCTTCCCCAAAAGATCTCCTTTATCAGGAACATCTAGCTAGTGATATACATAGCTTTGTACCTATTTTCAGGCTGTAAAAACGGAGCCAGAGGAGGCGTGGGAGAAGGCTGCGCAGCACACGCTGGAGATTTACAAGAAAACCCACCCCTCCATCAGCGAACTACGACGAGCTACGGAGAAAATTCAGGTACAGTTGAGGAACGATAAGATGAACATTTTGAGGCATTTTTACGTGCACCATGGGTTTTTCATATTACATTCATTACATTCTAACTATTGACTCTTATGATCTACTCTTCTTAGCGTGTCGATGGCAAAATTAAAACGAATATATTGTATCGTTTATTAAGTGTGTTTGGCCCAAAATTCATATTGTAGGTACTACTTTAAATTCTCTCGATTGTAATCATTTTAATGAAATTAACATTATTTTACTAATTCTTTTAGGCATCATGCGTGTAACAATTCTCAGACTAAGTACTGCACTTATTGAAAAGTCATATGGTTCCAACAAAATCAGTTTTTGTTCCTGAAATAGATACTTCTTTTCTTCTTCTTAATAAACATATTCTATCCCTTCCTTGTCTAGGCTGCGTACAGAGGATACCATGTGCGTAGAAACGTGCTGAAACACCTCATGCCTCAAGAGAAGAAGAAGAGGCAAACGCGTAAGGTGGAGCTGCCTGGTCCACCACTGGATATTGCCACTTCTAGGGAAATTGATCTGGGTCCGGTCATTGTACGTCATTTTACTAGTTTTTTATTTAACCTTTCGAGATCCACCGACTCCCAAAGGAGGCATAAACATAACTTATGCGTGATTATTCCTTGATTAAAGTGGTCTATTGTGTTGTTGTACAGACGCCAGCACATCAAGCTACCCGAAACTGTCAGATTTTCCATATCAACTTTGAACCTTATGCTTTAGCGATAAAGTTGAAAATCTATTAAAGAAATCTGACAGATTATAGTAGCTTGATGTGCTGGCGTCTGTACTTAACTAACTAAACCAGACAGGCGCGTTACTTTGTGTAAACTATTTTGTGTCAATTATTTCGCGGACCCTGTCAGTTATTGCTGACAACTCTTTGAGGCGCGCGTGGAACACAACGCGCCGTCGACCCGGGCCTGGTCCTTACCGGACGGCAAACTGCCCATTGCTCCCCGTCCGCAAGCTCGCGCCTACGGTGGCCGGGAGTCGGCTCTGAGTAGACCATGGGCTCACAACCTTATTTTACGTACCGCCCACTTTGAGAATATTTTTTTTACTAGAGCCCTCCTTTTTTTTTTAGTTACTATCTGTGGCGAATCTGAAACAGCTATTGCCAGGATTATATTTAAACGTACGAGTATTATATTATAGTCGTAAGATAGGATTTATAATTTTTTCTGGGTCTTCTACTGCCCCCTTGAAAGTCTCAAATGCCCACGCCATACGTTCGCAACGTGAGCGTGGGCGAACCTATAGTTCAGACCAGATAATTATTATATACCGTAAAAAAACAAACCATGTCCTAGAAAATCAAAATTAAAGATGATGACGTCCGTGGAATGTTTGATGAGGAAGCAGGGGAGAATCTTGGTCTCAAGTACGAACCAATGAAGACCATCACCAACGCAGACGATAACCATCTTCACAAGCATACGACCCAGGTCTACTCCGCTAAAGTCAGCGTCATGGAATTGTCTTTGTTAAAACCCAGCTTTAATAAGGCTAAAGGTTTGTAACTTATTTACAAGTATTTTATTTATTTAGATCATATTTTTATAATTTAATTAAGTGACACCTACCAACTCACACTGAACCCGCGTGGCTACTCCATAATACGGCCTCCTTCTTGCAGAGAAGAGGCCTGTGTCTCAGCAGTGGATATTTGGATGATTCATGGTTTAATGTTTCTTTTTTTATGAGTTTGTATGTTTGTCAAAGGTAATTCTCTAAAAATACTGAGGCGACAACAAAAAAACCACCCAAGCGCGAGTCGGATTCGCGCACGAAGAGTTCCGTACCATTATGTATAAAAACGGCAAAAAAATCATGTCTGTTGTATGGGATCCCCTTAAATATTTATTTTATTCTGTTTTTTTAGTATTTGTTGTTATAGCGGCCACAGAAATACATCATCTGTGAAAATTTCAACTGTCTAACTAGCACGGGTGACAGACCTTCGGACGGATGGACGGACAGCGGAGCGGGAGTAATAGGGTTCCATTTTTCCCTTTGGGTACGGAACCCTAAAAACACTTCACTGATAGACAAAGCTGCAATTCCTGAGTGACATAGGAAACTTTATGTGCCAAAAAAAGTCCTCAGTACCCCGTACTCTGGCCGCACTTAATACTCTCTTGGAATAATCCAACACACGATCTGTTTGCGGACGAATGTGCGAAGATTTTATCGGCATGTCACAAGTACTGGGAGAGGAATTTATGAAAGTGTTATCAACTTTTTACCTGAACTTGATGATTTTATATTTTCTCTTTTATATGTATGAGTAGTGCGAGTATATACAAACTTACACATGCATGTCTTTAGTTGGTTTTAAACCGTTTTGATTAAAGAAACAAAAAAAACGACGGGTTGCACTCCGGGAGTAATTTTGACTCCGGGTTGTAATTTTGACGTTCGAAAAGTGCTGATTCTCAGCCTAGTTTGAATAAATGACTTTTGATTTTGATTTTGATTTTGGAGTGCCGGCAGAAGTGAAAACTTAAATATTAACGTTGTGCATTTTTTATATTTTGGAATGGTTAGGGAATCATTTTGCACGAATTGCTTTAATTATCAGTATAAAAGTACTATCACTTATGTCGTAGAATACAATATTTATTTATTGCGCTATCTTGCACAAACATGACAATTTATATTACATTAAAAAGTTTATCTCTCAGAAAAATCAACTTCCATCCATAATTTCGACGACTTTTTCACCATCATTATTACCAGAACCATTATTTTTTTTTTTTTTTTTCTCGTCCACCGGAGGTGTGCCATATGTTCCACCAGTTATCTGTAGTTCCCAAATTGCAGATTTATTGTCGAGAGATGTACCTTCAAGTCTATCAATACATTCTAACTACAATTCTAATTAATTCATTCATTTAAGTTAAGTTTGTTTCTGTAACATAAACACACACGAACATTCGCGCAAGCACCCTGCCCCACCTAAACTAAACAACAGGCGCAGGCATACATTTTCGCCGCGCCGTAGAAAGAGAGGGGGATACTTCCTCGCCTACGCCGCGCCGCCGGCTGTCTACTCACCATCCGTCTTACGAATTTTCGATCAGGGTCACGTGTCCTGACGCGAGTTTTACATTTTTTACCCGTTACAAAAAAACTGTACAACGCCGCTAAAGAAGTTTTTACTTCAAAAATAAATAGGTACTTAAGTCAGCGAACTGACTACGGTTCATGGAGATAACTTTTACGCAATTTTGCAGACACTCCTGTGCCATCTGACCACGGAAAGGCGAAGCAAAGCCACGAGCACTATCTGCCGCACCATAGAATTTCATTTGCCGACGTAAGTTAATGATGCTTTATGTCATTTTTGTTATTTAGTAGTTACTCACTTTCTCTGTAAGATAAGAATGCCTTTGATCAAAAATATTATTTTCGAAAAAAATAACTTCTTTGGTGCGCATTCTCTGTGCGATAATATGTATCACAAAATTTTCTGTGATATATAGAAGAGTTCACTGTTGCCAATAATTGTTGTCTATTGTTGCATTTTTTCGGTAATATTAACAGCAGAGAAAAAGAGATTTTTTTTTTAGTTAAAATGATATTCTCACGAGAGCCGTCAGTGATAATAAAATGACATCATCACATTAGCCGCCGATGATATTAAAGTGACATATTCACGGGAGCCACCAGTAATAATAACATAACCTTATCACAGGAGCCGCCAGTGATGATAAAATGACATTATCACACTAGCCATCGATGATAATAAAATGACATATTCACGGGAGCCACCAGTAATAACAACATGACCTTATCACACTAGCCGCCGATGATATTAAAATTACATTCTCACAGGAGCCGCCAGTGATAACAACATGACATTATCACAGGAGCCGCCAGTGATAATAACATGACATTTTCACAGGAGCCGCCAGTGATAATAACATGACATTCTCACAGGAGCCGCCAGTGATAATAAGAAGCCCGGAAGACGAAGCGCTAGAAGTGCCCGAGATGCCCGGATTGTGCGCATACAATGAGGCAGCGGCCTTAGAGCCCCCTGGAGCTTTTGAAATACCTGAAGAGTTAGCTGGTAAGTGTAATTGAATTTAGTAGTAAGGTCGACTTACAAAAACCTTAGAATCTTGTCATTATAATACTTTTTTTTTAACGAGTTTAATGGGGCGAAGTCCAAAAGTGTTCAACGTTTTTTTAGGTTAATCTATGTGTTCCAAGCAGCAGTTTAAGAATCTCACTCAATATTCCGCTTCAAAATAATCTTTTTAACTTAAAAATATCCACTGAATAGGTCATTGATGGCCAGGCCCCTCTAAGAATCACCGTAATTTGTTTACATACTCATAATATAACATAACATACATAATCAGTCAGATAATGTTCCCACTGCTGGGACATAGGCCTCCTCTCTTCGAGAGGGAGTGGGCTATAACGTACCACGTGGGCCCAGTGGGAGTTGGTAATGTCACATGTCTTCGAATATTTGGTTCTAGGACATGCCGGTTTCCTCACGATGTTTTCCTTCACCGTTTCGAGAGCAGTGGTGATGAAATTATTTGCACAAAGTAAAGCGCCTGCCTGGATTCGAACCCACGACCTACAACGTCGTAAGTCCGGGCCGTTACCACTGGGCCACCACTGCTCCATAACAATTTGATAATTTATTATATACAACGTGTAACGGAAAGGGTATATACATACCAAAGCCACGGCTTCTTTGGATGATATCAAACGATATTGGAAGGGTTTTTGAATCCTATCTCTACATGTCCGGAAGTCGTGACAATTTTTAATACATTGATACCAGAAACCGAACTTTTCAAATTGAAATAAACACATCACTAGCACAAAATCAGCTGATCGGGGTTAGCGAACCATTTGTAAGTAAAAATAAACCTCGCACTCCTGGTAGTTCTGAATAAAAGGTTCCGTTATAAGTCTGACAATTTGTTTGCGTGAACATAATATGAAGAACTTTCTTTCTGGATATAGAACATTCCAAGGTTTTGTTGTTCAAAAATTCAGGTAGTCCGATCCAAGTTGGCTTTAAGTGCCTAAAATTATCTTTAGGCAGACATCTCGATTATAACATATCTACTTACTCAGTCATATGTAACGTTTTCAGTATTGCGATCGTGAGAAAACAAGATATGAGAGGTTTACTAAGATGGTTTTGATAAGATATTAGCATTGTAAGAGATAAATTCTAAGCTGATGACAAAGCAAATAAGTGGTATCTATATGTAGGTTAAAATACTTTAAAGCCAAAATTCCATTATGAATTATGAGTTTTCGTACAAGTGTGCGCGCGGTGCGAGCGTCAGTCGTTCGACGGCGTGAACCTGTCACCAACGAAAAAGTTGCTCTATTTATTTTTTAAATGGATAGGTTTAGACCTCAGGGGTTCCATAATAAAACTTTGCTTAAGTAGTTTTTGAGTTAGCTTCTATAATACGTATTTAATCGATATTGTGTACATTTAATGATGCTATAATACTTCCTGTCACTGTTGTTTATATAGCTTGTAGTGGTATACGAATTGGTATGGTGTAGGTCTTTTTAGTTATGGTACTAGTAGTACCATAACAAATTAGTTTAATTTAATTTTAATTTTATTATTGACATAATCAACCCATTGCAATGTTTTCTAATGAGTTGATTGCAATATGTGGTTAGCTAGTGACCTCGACAATTGATCATATAATTCTTACCTGAGGAACCGGCAGCAAGTTCGTCATGCTCCCTTAGATGTCACTGCTTGCGGTAGCGTCGGGGGTCGGGTTGTCTCCTTCCCTCAAATATGGCGAGGGGGGTAATGGCTGACCTTTGCGTTATGCTCGTGAACGGGTGCTGCTTGTGGTGACTGGTCGTCTTGCTGACCATGGTTTTATCATTGTTATCATTATTAATAACTTGTTTATTTAGTTTCCTTATGGTCCTAGTTTATCATTTGTGACTTCAAGCGACAGCTATGTAAACTGAACCCAGCATTGCATAAATATGTTAGCGGTCCGCCCTTTATACCTGGAGGATTTTATTTAATTTCCATTTATTAATTTTTGCTTGAGTACGTATAGTTTTTTATTGTATTTCTTGGTATATTGGCGTTGCCAGCTGACATATGGCAAATAATTTAATTTAGCGTTCTGTGTCTTGTAATGTTAATTGCTTTGCATACCTTGTATTGTATTCAGTCAAGTATATTTTCTAACTGAACAGACAGCTGTGCTGCTGGGGAGTTTGTTGCGCCACTTCTTCTTCCCAGCGAAAGCACTAGGAAGTGGTGAAGGGCGGGCGTTTTGGGGGACTGTCTTTTGTAATTTTGACGTTCGAAAAGTGCTGATTCTCAGCCTAGTTTGAATAAATGACTTTTGATTTGATTTGATTTGATTTGAATTTACAAAAAAGATCCGTTGTTTTTTTTGAAGTGAAAACTTCTTTAGCGGCGTTGTACACTTTTTTTGTAACGGGTAAAAAATGTAAAACTCGCGTCAGGACACGTGACCCTGATCGAAAATTCGTAAGACGGATGGTGAGTAGACAGCCGGCGGCGCGGCGTAGGCGAGGAAGTATCCCCTCTCTTTCTACGGCGCGGCGAAAATGTATGCCTGCACCTGTTGTTTAGTTTAGGTGAGGCAGGGTGCTTGCGCGAATGTTCGTGTGTGTTTATGTTACAGAAACAAACTTAACTTAAATGAATGAATTAATTAGAATTGTAGTTAGAATGTATTGATAGACTTGAAGGTACATCTCTCGACAATAAATCTGCAATTTGGGAACTACAGATAACTGGTGGTGGAACATATGGCACACCTTCGGTGGACGTGAACAAATTAAAAAATTAATAAAATAATGGTTCTGGTAATAATGATGGTGAAAAAGTCGTCGAAATTATGGATGGAAGTTGATTTTTCTGAGAGATAAACTTTTTAATGTCATATAAATTGTCATGTTTGTGCAAGATAGCGCAATAAATAAATATTGTATTCTACGACATAAATGATAGTACTTTTATACTGATAATTAAAGCAATTCGTGCAAAATGATTCCCTAACCATTCCAAAATATAAAAAATGCACAACGTTAATATTTAAGTTTTCACTTCTGCCGGCACTCCCGGAGTGCAACCCGTCGTTTTTTTTTTTTTTTAATTCAGCATATTATTGTTCAATAAAAAAAGTTTTATGAATATGCTGAATTAGGATTTCACTTTAGTAAAGAAGCAGCGGATAACGTTTTTAAAAACTTTTATTTTCTTTCAGGAGATATCAGTATTTTGTCAGCTCGTTCCACCGAAGATGATGAAAACCAATGATTGCCAACTGTCTTATTATTTTTGTATCACTTAAAAGTATTATATTGTTTGCTATGGGTAGTTCAAACGTTTTAAAAGTTTTTTTTTTTTTTAAGAATTTATTTAAATTCATTATAAGTGTTGGAAGCAATTATTTTGACTGAAAAGTCATGACACACTAGAATATAACTTATTTTGCGTTGTCATAAAAAATACTGTTTATTGCACAATAAATTCACTGAAACCACCAAAATGGAAGATTTAATATCACCTCAGATAAAAGACAGCTGTAAACTAGCGCTGCCTGACGGACTGAAAGAACTCATGAGTGATATTACTAGAGAGGTAAGTTTAAATCTTTCAATTTATTTCATCACCTCCTCTCATATCGTGAGCGGAAACCGGCAATCGAAATGTCGTAGATAATAATAAGATGACATTTGTCATCCTCATTGAACATTAGTCGCACATTAGTCTATGGTCGGGCAAGGTGTTATTGGATTTGACTATAACTTGTAGGTACAGACGCCAGCACATCAAGCTACTACAATCTGTCAGATTTCTTTAATAGATTTTCAACTTAGCGCTAAAGCATAAGGTTCAAAGTTGATTGCGAAAATCTGACATCGCTGGCCCATCAATCTTTTGGGTGGCTTGATGTGCTGGCGTCTGTACCTTATTTCTTAGCGCACATACACACGAGTGGCAACTGGCAACTGCACCCGTCGCACGCGTCTGTGTTTGCCGTCGACCCGTGACCGGTTGAAGGCTATACGCTGGCCCCTATCCATATCATCATCACCAGCCTACAGCAGTACACTGCGGGACATATACTATACAGGGTGAAATTGAAAACATGCGACAAATCGAAATGGGAGATTGTACTCATCATTATGAACAACTTTAACCATAGGACCAAACCTGAAATTGAAAAAAAAATATCAGCTGTTCCCTACATTTTGACGAGTTATGCGAACATAAATGTAGGGAACAGCTGATTTTTTTATTCGCGATTTCAGGTTTTATCTCATAGTAAAAGTTGTTCACAATGATGAGTACAATCTCTCATTTCGATTTGTCGCATGTTTTCAATTTCACCCTGTATATATAGACTCTAAAATGCACGCCATTCAGCTGGATTCTCGGCAACTCTAATCTAGCTGCTACTAGCCACCCTGCGAAGATCGTCGTTCCACCTAGCCTGGGAGCGTCGATTCGCGTTTGCCACTCAAGAACACGTCTATCCCAACGGTCATCGTGTCTATGACTAATATGGCCGGCCCATTACCATAATGTCACAATAATACGAGTATCACATAGGACTTGCACATAACTGGCAGAACGTGGGTGTGCCTGCTCACGCCTTCGAGAAATACAGCGGTGAAATTATTTATGTAGGTATCTAAAACTAATCCCAAATGTTAAAAGAACTATCATAATCATATTATTTTTTTTTCTAGGTCCTAAGATACCAACCGAGAGACCTCTACAAGTTCATAGCTGACTACCTCTCCGCTATGCTTATAACGAGGGACAACCTATCCATTGCTAGTTACATTTGCAATGATATAGCCAACTGCAGTTGCGAACCAGAGTTGCACACCGAACTAAGAGAAATTGGGTTACCTGAAGACGATATTAAGACTGCTAGAGATATTATCGTGAATTATTTGGAGAAAGGTAAAGGTATGTGAAACACAGTACTTCTACTAACAGTCGTAAGGTAGGGCTTATTACTTATTACGCACTTATTAACTTACACTCACATAAAATGCAAGCCAAGAATAAATAAAATGTTTGCAAAGCAGAATTGAACAGGCCATTAATTAGTAGATAACGAATAAATATTAAGTCATAACGTATTTTTAAAAAACGCATTGTAACATGCCTGCTGATTCCCAAAGCGTTTTGCTGCGCAATGCAAATATCCTCGGCAGGTTATTCACATACATATATCAGGCGCTCAACGTTTATCAAACAGTAGCACAACTTTTTAATTGTTTCTTTCTTCCTCGCAGTTCATGAAGGCAATCTTCTTACGATACTGATTAAGGACACCAAAATAGATGAAGACATGTTGCCAGCCGTTCAGGATGCAATCCGCAATGCTTACATACGTCATCAGGCGCACAATACTACTATATATGAGGTAATTTTTACTTATTTTATTACGTTACGGAGTTTTGTTAGAGATCACCAGGAAACAGATATCTGGGGACCTACCACACCACCTCATAAAGCAGTATTATTTTAATCTTACTTCAGTGTGGGAAAGAGATGGAGCTGCAGGTCCTGTATTGCTCCATTCATTTTTACTGCTACAAGAGGGAGTATGCCCCCAGAAAAAAAGAAAGAAGCTGATCATGTCACCTAGCAGTTGGCAGACCACATAATTGTGTCACAGACAAGACAGTAGATGGGTTAAAATATGCTGGAGTAGAAACCCAAAAATGGCCGTAGAAGCGTCACAGACTTAAACTGGCAGGAAAGAGTTGGATGCCGGAAACCCAAGAACCGGAAAAATGGCGAGCAATGGAACAGACCAACACTCAGTACCTATTTGGTGGATATGGCATGAAAGATGGTTGTTACAATTGAAATATTAAAAGTTGGCTCTCGAAAACGTTTATAATCTAATTGAAACTCTTTCATTAAATTTTGGCATTTTTAGTCATCTTCGGACAGCGAGCAAGATGCCGTGATGTGTGCAGCGAAGCATACCTTAGACCTGTACAGAAAGACGGCACCAAATGAAGAGACGTACGGTATCATGGCTGAGAAGATACAGGTAAAAAATTGACAAATTAACAGCACTTACATGGTTTCACGTCCTCAATATTCACTTTCGAAAGCCCAACACACACAGCCAGTCTTACCAAGAAGTATTGTGTTACCCAGTAACTGGGTTGTGGAGGACAGTTAGGCAGTCGCTCCATGTAAAATAATGGTATTCAGCTGCATCCGGTTAAACTGGAAACTGACACCAACATACGTGTACATGCATGCATAAACTTACGCCTTTTTCCTATGGAGGTAAGTAAACCATAGACCTCAGAGTCCAACATAGTTGTGAAACGCTTAGGTGCCAATAATTCACTTTACTTCACTTCTGTAAACAGAAATCCTACCGCGCTTACGGCGTGAGACGAGATTCTGCAATGAAGAATAAGAATACGAAATCGGTTGACAAGTACGTCACTCTGGTGGACCCTAAACTAAGAGCCCAAACGTCCAACACTTATGACATCGCCTTCCCAAAGGTCACGTACTCTGAAGAAGTAATGTCAATGGCATCGAGCGCAGAGGTGGGAAAAATTTAAGGCACCTTTTTTTTCTTAATTTTCCTTTGACGAAGGAACTGCTTCGAACGAATTATTATGGTTCTATTTCTGTTAATCATTTGAAGACAGTGACAGATTGATGTTGTAAATACGTTAAGCGTTAAATGAAATTAGTGATTTGTTGTGCAAATGGGTCTTAATCTCTTATTTTTCTGCAACAGGATCCAGAAATACAAATATCGTTGAGTATGAATAAAAAAAGTAAGTTCTATCATAACGTTTTGCAGCAAGAAGTACATTAGAAACTAAGATATTTCACGCAAACGGCGTAGGGCTGATTTTTCCAATGTCAGAACTTTTTTTATCCGCGGAATAAAATTGACATCATAGTTTTTGTATGGAAAACTGTCAAAAATTCAAACTTAGTCCTCGTATAAAGGTATTTGGCGCTGGAAAAATCAGCTCTTATTTAAATTACTCAATAAATGATTCTATCCTAAAGGAATAGCGACAATGTCGTCAACTTCGCTTGCCGGATCATTCATGGAGTTACCTTCACGCAAGCCATACTCTGCCCATGATTGCGATACTCTGTCAAATTTGGATGAATTTCCTGAGAGAGAACATGCTCACATAGACTACACTTCAGACAATCCCCGTATTTCTATGGTCACAGAAGATAAACTCTTTTATAAAAGGTATAATAAAAAGATAAGCTTCAATGAGGCAGCGAACAAGATGGGACTAGAAGCTGATAATGATTCCGAATTGAAGGACTCAAATCAGAACGAATCTATGATAGGGGGTGATTCTGATACTCTCTATCATGGCGATGTGATGAGCATTAAAAGTAATTACGATGGTGACACAGAAATGGAACGGAGCGATGTTAATGTGGGTGGAAGTTGTGAATAAGCCACGAAGCTGAGCTCTTAGAAAAAGTGTATGATCAACATACACGGAAAGAAATTGATAAAATTTTCCGAAAAGGAAATTATGAATGGAGAATGATACAACTTTAGGTCTTATGGATGAAATTCGTCAAACTCAACTGTGCGTGAGTTAGGTTAGGTACGCATATTATATTATAATGGCTCTGTGCGTGGTCTTGTTATTCTGTGTCACGTTGGAGAGATTCAGTTAAATTCTATGTTAATTATTTTTCTACAGTGTCGACAATTACTTGAATCTTAACTAATAAAGCTTTAAATTAAAATAAACAGCATTTTATTACAATAAGTTTATTTACTTTCAAATACAGACCTTAATATCAATTGTAGGACGTATACAATGATGTAATATATAATGTTTTTGGTCAATAATATAGTTTATATAATACATAACCTAAAATATAACTAAAACTTATGTACTAGTAACGTGTGGGATAAAACAGTGCACTTTAACTAATTATGTAAATGCTTTGACTTTTATTTAACAAAATATATTTATCTAAAGCCCCTTCTTCACAATGAGAAGTTTTGGAAGACAATAAAATCTTTTTTTCTGTCGTGTGCTTCAAAATAAAGCAAAAAGAATAACAAAATGCATTTTGAAATTTTCGTTGATTAAAAACGTGTATTAATTTATTTAACTGCCACAAAAATAACATAGTTGCATTTAAAACTAACTCTATAATTCTTAGTGAAAGAAAGTCAATTCCATGATGGTGATTGGTGAAAGTGAATGGAGGCTACACTGAATTGATAACATACTTAAAATATACAAATAAACAACACTTTTCAACAATAAATAAATGAGATTGTAAAGAAATAAAGGAATACACATAAATATAATATTTACCACCGGTCTATTACGTCATTTACTATTTTAAAAGTAGCACAGAGTATTTTAATTCGTAATTGCTAGCGCACAAAATAACGATGCATAGCAAAAAGTTGGCAACACTGGAAACGTCAAACTTCTAGGTTAAACAGAGTTGCCAGATCAAACAGTTTTGTTTTGCATAGTTATTACAGCTGTTTACTAAAACGATTCTTCTAAATTACAAATATATCTAGTTACGGTAATATTAGGGTTAGTGTAAAACTAAGAGTTTAGTAGAAATCACAGCAAAACTCAACAAACGATGCTTACGTGCGTCATTTTTTATTATTTATTGTGATTGTAATTATTCTTACAACATTATCTAGGAAAACCGAAACATCGATAGACTAGCGGAATGATCCCCTAAAAATAAATAAAAATAAATTGTTCGAACAAAAAAAATAAAACTTAAAAATAAATCTTATGTACAAGTTTCGTTAAAATTATGCGAAGTTGTCATACTGGTGACGTAAATGGTATAAATCTATAATTCCATAGATTAAAAATGATAATGAAATTATAAAAAATAAAATTTTCTTTACATTTTTTTTTATTTGAGCGATCAATTTTCTAGAGATCCCGTAACTTATACTTTGGTATGTTCCAAATAGTTTATTTTAAAACTAAGGCTGGCTATACACTAGATTTGAGATACGTATGCCAACACTGTCATGGGTACGAATAAGGTTCTTACATAAGAAGAGTGTTGTTTCAGATGGTGTCCACACCACCGCCTAGCATTTTCTTGCCATATTCGCTTAGCACCTGTAATTAATAAGTAAAACGTTAGGTTTACTTGCTAAAACACAACAAAAAAATGGTTAATAGTCGAGTTATTGTGGGTACAGAACTTCACTTCTTA